>OV702294.1:12400000-13600000 GCA_916181665.1 Avena sativa
GATATAGAACTTCTTAATAGTGTCAAAGCCTATTTGAATAATAGTTTTTCAATGAAGGATCTTGGCGAAGCGGCATATATTCTAGGCATCAAGATTTATAGAGATAGATCAAGACGCCTAATAGCGCTTTCACAAAGTACATACTTGGACAAAGTTCTAAAGAAGTTTAGAATGGAAGATAGCAAGAAAGGGTTCGTGCCCATGTTGTCAGGTAAGACCTTGAGTAAGACTCAAAGTCCAGCTACGGCAGAAGATAGAGAGAAGATGAATAATATTCCCTATGCTTCGGCCATAGGTTCTATCATGTATGCCATGCTGTGTACAAGACCGGATATAGCACATGCTGTTAGTTTGACTAGCAGATATCAAAGTGATCCTGGAATGGAGCACTGGACAGCGGTCAAGAATATCCTGAAGTACCTAAATAGGACTAAGGATATGGTTCTTTCTTATGGAGGTGATGAACAGCTTGTTGTAAACAGTTACACTGATGCTAGTTGGAACACCGATCCAGATGACTCGAAGTCACAGTCTAGATACGTATTTATTTTGAATGGTGCTGCAGTGAGCTGGAGGAGTGCCAAGCAAAGCGTTGTGGCGAAATCTTCAACTGAATCGGAATACATAGCTGCTTCGAAGGCTGCACAAGAAGCCATATGGATGAAGGAGTTCATTACTGAACTTGGCGTGGTTCCTAGTGCGTTGGACCCGATGGCCATCTACTGTGACAACACCGGTGCCATAGCTAATGCACAAGAGCCAAGGTCACATAGCAAGCTGAAGCACATCAAGCTACGTTTCCATGCTATTCGCGAGTATGTCCGAGATGGTGACATAAAGATTTGCAAAGTACACACTGATCTGAATGTGGCAGATCCGTTGACTAAACCTCTCCCTAGAGCAAAGCATGACCAACACCAGAACGCCATGGGTGTTAGGTATATTACCATGTAATCTAGATTATTGACTCTAGTGCAAGTGGGAGACTGTTGGAGATATGCCCAAGAGGCAATAATAAAAGTGGTTATTATTATATCTTTGTGTTTATGATGAATGTTTGCATCCCATGCTATAATTGTATTATAAGGAAACACTAATACGTGTGTGTTTTGTAAACATAAAAGAGTCCCTAGTAAGCCTCTTGTTGAACTAGCTTGTTGGTTAATTGATGATCATGGTTTCCTGATCATGGACATTGGATGTCATTAATAACAAGGTTATATCATTAGGAGAATGATGTGATGGACACACACACCCATGGTAAGCGTAGCATAAGATCAAGTCATTAAGTTCGTATTGCTACAAGCTTTCAAATGCATAGTAACCTAATCCTTCGGCCATGAGGTTATGTTAATCACCATCACCAGATGGGTACTTTGATGACATCAAACACCGCTTCGTAACTGGGTGGTTATAAAGGTGTCATTGGGTATTCTGAAAGTATGTGTTGAAGCGCATGGACCAAGATTGGGATTTGTCCATCCATATGACGGATAGATATGCTCTAGGACCTCTCGGTGGAATGTCATCTAGTTAGCTTGCAAGCATGTGACTAGGTCACAGGGGATGACATAACATGGAACGAGTAAAGAGTACTTATCAGTAATGAGGTGGAACTAGGTATGGAGATATCGACGATCAAACCTCGGATAAGTAGAGTATCGTGTGACAAAGGGAATCGGTTTCGTATGTTAATGGTTCTATCGATCACAAAGTCATTGTTGAGTATGTGGGAGCCTTTATGGATCTCCAGATCCCGCTGATGGTTATTGATCGGAGAGGTGTCTCCATCATGTCTACATATTCACGAACCGTAGGGTGACACACTTAAGGTTCGAAGTTGTTTTAAGTAGATATTGAATGTGCGTTGGAGACCGAATGTTGCTCAGAGTCTCGGATTGGATCCGGGACATCACGAGGAGATCCGGAATTGTCCGGGGAATAAGATTCATTTAATGGGGATCATTTTCTAAGTTAGGAAATGTTCCGGAGTGTTTGTATGGGGATTCTAGAAGGTTTCGGAATGTTCCGGAAGGTTCTAGAAGATATTTTGGAGTTTACTTGAAAACCAAGATAGGATAAGGGAAAACTTAAAGGGTAAGTAAAGGAAACTTGGGAGGAAGTACTCTCCCCCCAAGCTCCTTGGTGCGCCGGCCCTAAGGGGTGGGCCTAGGGGTGGGAACCCTAGGCTGCACCCCTCCCTCTATATATAGAGGGGTGGAGGCGCCACCCCCCTTGCCCCTTCCTACTCAAAACCCTAGCCGCCTCTCTCCTCCTCCTTCCATCTGCTCTGGCTTAGGCGAAGCCCTGCAGAATTCTCTACTCCACCACCACCATGCCATCGTGCTGCTGGGATTCCGTGGAGAGATCTACTACCTCTGCTGCTCGCTGGAACGGGGAGAGGAAGGTCTGCTTCGACTCCGCACGTGTGATCGACTGCGGAAGCGCTGCCGGAACGCGGCGCCGGAAGGATCGTCTACTCGATCTTGAGATCGGCAAGTGATCGACTACATCAACCACGAGATCTGATCTTGAACAAGGCTTTCGAAACTACAAGGGTTAGTACAGATCTATCTCATTGCACATGTCTAATAGATTAGATCTTGGCTTTTATCTAGATTAGATCTGGGTTTTGTTCGTTCTTGCGGTAAATTTTTTTTGTTTTCCATGCTACGAACCCATCAATAACATTCTTAGTGATCTTATCACTTGCTTGCAAGCTATGTTAATGTGATATCACCGAGAGGGACCTGAGTATATCTTTCTGTTATCGGGATGGACAAATCCCACTCTTGATCCATGAGCGTCTACATAACACATTCAGAGTATCTGAACCCACCTTTATTGTCACCCTGTTACGGTGTGATGTTTAATGTTATCAAGTTACTCTTCCTGTGTTAGTGATTGACATGATCTCATGGTCTAAGGTCTAAAGTTACTTCGCATGATATTATATCAATGTAAACATAATGACTTTGATCGTATCACTATACTTCGGATGTATGTTTATCACGTCATTCCATCAATGTTGTGACCTTGTTATTAACAACATGCAATGTTCATGGTTAGGAAACCTTGATCATCTTGTTAATTAATGAGCTTGTTTATATGAGAGGCATACTGATGGCCCAAAATATATTGAGCTCGCTGGGGAACCCCAAGAGGAAGGTATGATGAGCACAGTAGCAAGTTTTCCCTCAGTTATGAAACCAAGGTTATCAATCCAGTAGGAGCAAGGAAACACCTCCAAGGTGTTGCTAGCTGAACTTTGGCAGGGCGCACTACCGGTGCCAGCAGCAATGTGGAAACCTGCACAACACAACCACAGAACTTTGCCCCCAACTTACAGTGAGGTTGTCAATCTCACCGGTTTTGCTAAAAACAAAGGATTAAACGTATTGTGTGGAAGAAAGTAATAGTTTGTAGAAAGTAAATAGAAAGCAGTAAACAGTTGATTGAAGATTGATGATAAAAGAAAGGATCGAGGTCCATAGTTCACTAGTGGTGGCTCTCCTTAAGATAGATGACATGTTGGGTGAACAAATTACAGCGGGGCAATTGACAAACATCGAGAAAGCAATATGCATATACTACTCATCTTGACTCCTTTGAGATTTGATTGGGCATTACAACATTATGCATAGACTGTAATCCAACTGCATCTATGACTAATAATCCACCTTCAGGTTATCATCCGAACCCCCTCCAGTATTAAGTAGCAAGCAACAGATAATTGCATTACGCATTGCGTGTAAAGTAAACAATACGATTGCTCTATGAACAAAGGATTGTTGTTTGTCCCTAGTAGCAACAACACATCTAGTACCTTAGAGATTTATGTCACTTCCCCGGATTACTAGAGGCATGAACCCACTATCGAGCATAAATACTAACTCTTGGAGTTGCTAGCATCTACTTGGCCAAAATAGCTGATATATTGCAAATGTATCTACAATTTTTGATGTTACATCCTTGGTTTTATCCAATTTCTTGTGTTTTGCCCACGCTTTGGAGTAATTTTCATATGATTTCTTGGACTAACCTATTAACAAGAGCCACAGTGCCAGCTGCCTGTTTTCTACTGTTTTTGGTTCTAGGAAAGTCAGAAAATGAATATTCTCGGAATTGGACGGGACAAAAGCCAAAGTGCCCATTTTTTCGGAAGTCATCAGATGCCAGAATACGAGACGGAGAAGGGCTAGGAGCCGGCCACACCACCTGGCCGCGCGGCCAGTCCTGACCCGCGCCAGGGGGTGGTCTAGACGACCCCAGCACCCCCTTGGCCTCTCCTTCCGCCTATAAGATGCCCTCGGGACGAAAACCCTAAGTACCCAATCAAAAATCCACAAAAGAGTCTATAGCCGACGTCGTCTCTGTCCCTAGATCGGGAGGGATCTAAAGCTCTTCCCGGGGCCCTGCCGGAGAGGGGAATTCACCCTGGAGGCCTTCTTCATCACCATGCAAGCCTCCGGTGTGATGCGTGAGTAGTTCATCCTTGGACTACAGATCCATGTAGTAGCTAGATGGCAAGTTCTCCTCCTTTGTGCTTTCATGTCTAGATCTTCTGAGCTCCGTTCATGATCAAGACATCTATTTGTAATTCTGCATGTTGTCTTTGCGAGGATCCGATGTATATTGAGATGCTATTTCAGATTGATTATTGATTCTATCATGTCTTTGTTATTTGTGATCTTGCATGCTTTCCGTTGTTAGTAGCTATCTTGGCCAAGTAGATGCTAGCAAATCCAAGAGTTAGTATTTATGCTCGATAGTGGGTTCATGCCTCTGGTAATCTGGGGAAGTGATAGAAATATCTAAGGTACTAGATGTGCTGTTGCTACTAGGGAGAAAACAACAATCCTTTGTTCATAGAACAATCGTATTGTTTACTTTACACGCAATTCGTAAAGCAATAATCTATTGCTTGCAACTTAATACTAGAGGAGGTTCGGATGATAACCTGAAGGTGGATTATTAGTCATAGATGCAGTTGGATGGCGGTCTATGTATAATGTTGTAATTCCCAATCAAGTCTCAAAGGAGTCAAGATGATTAGTATATGCATGTATTGCTTTCTCGATGTTTGTCAATTGCCCCGCTGTAATTTGTTCACCCAACATGTTATCTATCTTAAGGAGAGCCACCTCTAGTGAACTATGGATCTCGGTCCTTTACTTTTACATACAATCTATAAACTGTTTACTGCTTTGTGTTTATTTTCTGCAAACTATTACTTCCTTCCATTCGATACGTTTAATCCTTTGTTTTCAGCAAAACACGGTGAGCTTGACAACCTCATCGCAAGTTGGGGACAGAGTTCTATGGTTGTGTTGTGTAGGTCTCCACGTTGCTACTAGCACCGGTAGTGCGCCCTGCCACCTTTGGGGTGTTTCCTTGCTCCTACTGGTTCGATTAAACCTTGGTTTCATAACTGAGGGAAACTTGTTGCTGTGCTCATCATACCTTCCTCTTGGGGTTCCCAACGAGCTCTACATCAACACTGAGCCATCAAGCATTTTTCTGGCGCCGTTGCCGGGGAGTCAAGGACATCTTCACAAGGGGAGTCCCTCATAACCAATCTCTTTACTTTGTTATTTTTGTTTTCCTTAGTTTCTTTTTGCTTTGTTTGCTTGTTTCTTTATCAAAAACACACAAAAAATTAGTTTTACAAGTTTGCTTTCTTATTTAAAAAAACAAAAAATGACTACTGGTATTGGTAATGAGAGAACAACCTGGTAATGAGAGCAACAAAAAATGACTACTTTCTTTGAAATAAAACCCGCTTTACTCAATCTTGTTATGAGAGAACAATTTTCTGATATTGGTAATGAAGATGCTGCTGCTCATCTAAATAACTTTGTTGAACTTTGTGAGATGCAAAAGCATAGGGATATAGATGGAGATATTATTAATCTTAAATTGTTTCCTTTCTCTTTGAGAGGAAAATCTAAAGAATGGCTGGATTCCTTAACTAGGAATAGTATTGATTCTTGGACTAAATGCAAAGATGCTTTCATTGGAAAATACTATCCTCCTGCTAAGATTATATCTATGAGAAGTGAAATAATGAAGTTTAAACAATCTGATAATGAGCAAGTTGCTCAAGCTTGGGAAAGAATGAAATCTTTGGTAAAGAATTGTCCCACTCATGGACTGACTGCTTGGATGATCATCCAAACTTTGTATGCAGGATTGAACTATTCTTCAAGGAACCTATTGGATTCTGCTGCTGGAGGTACCTTTATGACCATCACTTTGGGTGCTGCAACAAAACTTCTAGACAATATGATGGTTAATTATTCTGAATGGCATACTGAGAGATCCACAAGGTAGGAAGGTAAATTCTGTTGAGGAAACCTCCTCCTTGAGTGATAAGTTTGATATTATTATGTCTATGCTTGTGAATAGGAAAGCCCATATTGATCCAAATAATGTTCCTTTAGCCTCTTTGGTTGCTCAAGAAGAGCAAGTTGATGTGAACTTCATAAGAAATAATAATTTTGGCAATAATGCTTATGGTAATAACAATTATAGGCCCTACCCTCCTACTAATACTTATGGTTATAATGTTAAACCTGGATTACCTAGTGAAGGAAGAATTTTAGAAGTTGAAAGAGCCACTAAAAACTTCATGCAAATGCAATATGAGAAAAATAAACTATTTACTAAAACTATGGAGGAACAATCTACCATTTTGAAGAGCATTAGCCATCAACTTGAGAATCTAAATAGGGAAATTCCTAGTTTACAATTGAAACTCTCTAATGCTGAAAGGAATATATCATCTCTATTTGATGCTCAATCTTCATTGATTAATAAAATGGCTGCTAAACCTGAAACTAATGATAATCCCTTTGCAGCTACTAATGCTATACAAGTAAGAATTGATGAAAATGTTAGACTATTAGCTGAATTACATGCTAAGTGGGAAAGAGAAGATGAAATTGCTAGAAACATTAGTGTTTCTACTATCACCACCACTAGTGTTGAGGCTAGTAATAGTTCTACTACTCTAGATGATAAATTTAATTTTGATCTTGATGGTTGCAGTATCTCTGAAGTTATTAAGTTCCTACAAAAGCTTGCTAAAAGTCCTAATGCTAGTGCTATGAACATGGCCTTTACAAAACACGTTACTGATGCTCTCATAAAGATTAAAGAAGAAAAGATGAAACATAAAGCTTCTATTCCTATTAAACAAGAAGATGGTTGGTAACCCATCATTAATATGAAAGTGAATGACTTTGATTTCAAAGCTTTATGTGATCTTAATAGTAGTGTTTCTATTATGCCTAGAAGGATTAATGATATGCTTGATTTGCCTCCACTTGAAGATTGTTATTTGAATGTCCCACTTGATGATAATGCTAAAAAGGAACTCATGGAGAGTCTTAATGATGTTCTTATTATGGTTAACAATGCATATGTCCCTGTTGATTTCTATGTTTTGGATGTTGAATGCAATGCTTCTTGTCCTATTACTTGGGGAAGACCTTTTCTTAGAACTGTTGCTGCCATTATTGATATGAAAAAAGGCACCATTAAATATCAACTCCCACTCAAGAAAGGTATAGAACACTTCCCTAAGAAGAGAGAGAAGATTTCTTTTTCTTCTCCTATTAAAACAAAATTTGGTCTTAATGCTTCTTCATTTGAGAACACTTGATTCTTTTTCTTGCTTCTTATGCCTAACTTAAAGGCGTTAAAGAAAAGTACTTATTGGGAGATAAACCAAAAGTTTTAGATGAGTCTTGGAAGTTATTACTTCAGTAATAACCGCTCCTTATCCTTTTTATTTGCTTTTTGTGCCAAGAGTAACCTCTAATGAGAGAGAAGTAATGATTGGGAAAGTTGCTGTCCCGAAATAGATTTCTGTGCTTCATCGTACAAATTCGTGTAAAATCTCTGTACGTCCTTTTGAGGCGTGAATTTTTGTGCTTCTGCCCCAGGTTGTTATCTAACTTTTGTTAGTTCAACACTTTTTAATTTGAGGAACGGAAGGTCTTCGAAAAATTTGTATTTACCTGCTGGTCTGTTTTGACAGATTTCTGCCATTTTCTGCATTTGCTTCTTGTTGGTTCCTTTTTGAGTTCTTTTGGGGAATTGAGATTTTTGAGGGAAGTGATACAGTAGCTAGTGTTATAATGGAAGTTTATTGGTGTTAGAACTGAACCTTAATACTTATTTATCTTGAGTGCACTAATGTTGCTAATAAAGATTGTGTGAAGTTTTGTATGAAGAAAAAATTTCAGGTGTATGGAAGGAATGAGTAATGAGATGAAGGATGGACTAAAGCTCAAGCTTGGGGATGCCACGCGTGTCACCCCAAGAAATATCCAAGAAGTACAAGCGTCAAAGCTTGGGGATGCCCAAGGCATCCCCCTCTTCATCAATAAAAATCCTAGGTTTTTTCCAAACGCTTCATTTTTATTGTTTCATGCACAGTTGTGTTGTTCTTGGAGCGTCTTCTTTTTGTTTTCGTTTTGGTTTTTCGTTTGCTTGGTTTGCTTAGTTTTCTGAATAAATTGGTTGTACCCCCTCTTTCATACATTGGTTTGCAAATAGTTTGGTTTGGTTTGGAAAAGAGTAGGAAAGTTCATGCTTATGTGGTAAAAAGAGCTTGTTTTTGACCGTGGCCTATGCTTTGTCATGCCATGCTTGATATTGTTTTGGCTTTATGCTTAGTATTCTTTGTTGTATCATGAATTTTTATAAACAATTGATATTGTTTAATGTGCCTTGGATGAATCATGCGTTGTTTTAGCATATTAAAGCATAGTATAGTGGTATTCTCCTTTGATGCTTTATTTGGGTTGACTTGGCACATGCTCACACCATGTTATGACTATATCAAGTCACCATAGCCTTTATGATCCTTTAGTTTTCAACTTGTAGTATCACTTTATGCTTTGATCAATGATGTTTTGTCGCTTTGCATGATTATGGCCATTATTGCTCTCTTAGTTTGTCTCTCCCAGTCTTTTGCTAGCCTCCACAACCAGGTATGAGTTCCACTCATGCATCCAACTCCCTAAACCAAGTTATTCCAAAGAGTCCACCATACCTACCTACTAGCTTAAGCTATTCCAAGTATATTCATGCTTTTGTTTACCTTCCAAATTAAACTTGTTATGAGAAAACTAGTGATTAAAGCTCTCATGAACTTGATGGCACACTTTACTTTTTTGCACCTAATAAACTAAAACCATTGGGTCCTTCTTTGTTGTGTATATGCTTGCACTTTATAAGTTGAAATTATCATAACCATGTATCATGGGGAACGCTTTCAACATTGCACGTGTACTTGGTACCCCGTTGATATCATGTTCTTTTGCTTACGGATCCCGGCGGTGTGAAATAAAAGTGGAACTTGTAAGATCATGGAGTTTGTATGTGTGTTAGAGAAACGCCTGGGCCGCTAGCCTAAGCCATGCCTAATCATGGTGGAAACTTGCAGCATCACCATAATGAGCACTCTATGAAGCATCCTCAATAAAAACCTATTCAAATAGCAAATAAAAAGATCGCTGAGATGCTCATTGTCTGCTTGCCTTGTCATTTTGATTATGGGATAGCTCCTATATCATGTGCAAGGGGTACCCCGTTGGTGGTTCTTTATGATACACATGTACTTACAATGACAAGAGCTTACTTGTGACTAAAGTTGAGTAGCATGAGGATCGGTCTTCGTAAGTAAGGGGCATGAGATTTCGGTTTATAACTTTTCAAGCATATCCTCTTAGTTGTGTCACTTTAACCTTAATCACCTTCAAGATGCTTATGGTAGGGGCAATGAGAGCTGAAAGCTATAAGTACCATAATTTTTGGAAGCTCTTTATGAGACTTGAATCCCTACTTCCTTCTATGAAGGCCTTTCTTCCACCATTATATTGAGTCTCCACCTTCTATCTTTATGCACCTACTTTGAGAGCATAGTGGCCATTCTTAGTTCTATGTGCATTGTCCCAATACTAGTTGATTGCTGCATACCTTGATATTGCTTGTTTTAAACTATTTGTATCTAGTCACTCTTATGAACTTTGAAGGTGTCCTATGCATTTATATTTGCTACTCTATCAGGGACAAGCTGAATGCTATTATGCTATGTTTTCTTTATGTGAAACAAACAAACGTCTTGCAAAGCATTGTTACTCATGAATCTTTTGTTTGTGCCTTTTCATGTTGCATCATAGTTTCTTTGTCTTATTGCTAGAACCTTGTCTTTCATGTTATGATTGAAGTACTATGATCCTAGCTTTGAATGTTTTACAAATACTTTGATCAAGTCTTTAATGGTGCATGTCACCTCAAAAAATATTCTTTCTTTTTATCACTTACCTACTCGAGGACGAGTAGGAGTTAAGCTTGGGGATGTTGATACATTTCAAATGTATCTATAATTTTTGATGTTCCATGCTTGGTTTTATCCACTTTCTTGTGTTTTGCGCACACTTTGGAGTACTTTTCATATGATTTCTTGGACTAACCTATTAACAAGAGCCACAATGCCAGCTGCCTGTTTTCTGCTGTTTTTTGTTCCAGGAAAGTCAGAAAATGAATATTCTCGAAATTGGACGGGACAAAAGCCAAAGTGCCTATTTTTCCGGAAGTCATCAGATGCCAGAATACGATACAGAGAAGGGCTAGGGGCTGGCCACACCACCTGGCCGCGCGGCCAGGCTTGGCCCACGCCAGGGGGTGGTCTGGCCGACCCCAGCACCCTCTCGGCCTCTCCTTCCGCCTATAAGATGCCCTCGGGACGAAAACCCTAAGTACCCGATCAAAAATCCACGAAAGAGTCTGTAGCCGCTGTCGTCTCTGTCCCTAGATCGGGAGGGATCTGAAGCTCTTCCTGGCACCCTGCCGGAGAGGTGAATTCACCCTGGAGGCCTTCTTCATCACCATGCAAGCCTCCGGTGTGATGCGTGAGTAGTTCATCCTTATACTACGGATCCATGTAGTAGCTAGATGTCTGGTTATCCTCCTTTGTGCTTTCATGTTTAGATCTTATGAGCTCCGTTCATGATCAAGATCATCTATTTGTAATTCTGCATGTTGTGTTTGCGGGGATCCGATGGATATTGAGATGCTATTTCAGATTGATTATTGATTCTATCATGTCTTTGTTTTTTGTGATCTTGCATGCTTTCCGTTGTTAGTAGCTATCTTGGCCAAGTAGATGCTAGCAAATCCAAGAGTTAGTATTTATGCTCGATAGTGGGTTCATGCCTCTGGTAATCTGGGGAAGTGACAGAAATCTCTAAGGTACTAGATGTGGTGTTGCTACTAGGGAGAAAACAACAATCCTATGTTCATAGAACAATCGTATTGTTTACTTTACACGCAATTCGTAAAGCAATAATTTGTTGCTTTCAACTTAATACTAGAGGGGGTTCGGATGATAACCTGAAGGTGGATTATTAGTCAAAGATGCAGTTGGATGGCGGTCTATGTATAATGTTGTAATGCCCAATCAAGTCTCAAAGGAGTCAAGATGATTAGTATATGCATGTATTGCTTTCTCGATGTTTGTCAATTGCCCCGCTGTAATTTGTTCACCCAGCATGTTATCTATATTAAGGAGAGCCACCTCTAGTGAACTATGGATCCCGGTCCTTTACTTTTATATACAATCGATAAACTATTTACTGCTTTGTGTTTACTTTCTGCAAACTATTACTTCCTTCCATTCGATACGTTTAATCCTTTGTTTTCAGCAAAACACGGTGAGATTGACAACCTCATCGCAAGTTGGGGACAGAGTTCTGTGGTTGTGTTGTGCAGGTCTCCACGTTGCTACTAGAACCAGTAGTGCACCCTGCCAAGGCTCAGCTAGAAACACTTTTGGGGTGTTTCCTTGCTCCTACTAGTTCGATTAAACCTTGGTTTCATAACTGAGGGAAACTTGCTGTTGTGCTCATCATACCTTCCTCTTGGGGTTCCCAACGAGCTCTACATCTACACAGAGCCATCAATAGCTACTAACAACAGAAAGCATGCAAGATCACAAATAACAAAGACATGATAGAATCAATAATCAATCTGAAATAGCATCTCAATATCCATCGGATCCCTGCAAACACAACATGTAGGAATTACATATAGATGATCTTGATCATGAATGGAGCTCACAAGATCTAAACATGACAGCACAAACGAGAAGAATCAGTCATCTAGCTACTACATGGACCCGTAGTCCAAGGATGAACTACTCACGCATCACACCAGAGGCTTGCATGGTGATGAAGAAGGCCTCCAGGGTGAATTCCCCTCTCCGGCAGGGTGCCGGGAAGAGCTTCAGATCTCTCCCGATCTAGGGATAGAGATGATGGCGGCTACAGACTCTTTCGTGGAATTTTAATCGGGTGCTTAGGGTTTCTGTATCGGAGGCATCTTATAGGTGAAAGGGGAGGCCGCGGGGTGTCGGAGGCGGCCAGACCACCCCCTGGCACGGGCCAGGCTAGGCTGCGTGGCCAGGTGGTGTGGCAGCCCCCTGGCTCCTCTCCATCTCGTATTCTGGCTCCGTGTGTCCCTCGGTGAAAAACTGACTTTGGCTTTTGTCCCGTCCAATTCCGAGAATATTCATTTTATGACTTTCCTGGAACCAAAAACAGCAAAAAACAGGCAGCTGGCCCTATGGCTCTTGTTAATAGGTTAGTCCAAGAAAGTGTATAGAAAGTACTCCAAAGTTGGAACAAAACATAAGTAAGTAGATAAAACCAAGCATGGAACATCAAAAATTATGGATATGTTAGCAACGTATCAACATCCCCAAGCTTAACTCCTGCTCGTCCTCGAGTAGGTAAGTGATAAAAAGAAAGAATAATTTTTGAGGTGACATGCACCATCATAAACTTGATCAAAGTATTTGTAAAACATTCAATGCTGAGATCATAGTACTTCAATCATAACATGAAAGACAAAGTTCTAGCAATAAGACAAAGAGACTATGTTGCAACATGAAAAGGCACAAACAAAAGATTCATGAATAACAATGCTTTGCAAGGCATTTGTTCGTTTCATATAAAGAAAACATAGCATAATAGTATTCAGCTTATCCCTCAATAGAGTAGCAAATATAAATTGCATAGGACACCTTCAAAGTTCATAAGAGTGACTAGATACAATAGTTTAAAACAAGTAATATCAAGGTATGCATCAATCAACAAGTCTTGGGACAATGCACATAGAACTAAGAATGGCCACTATGCTCTCAAAGTAGGTGCATAAAGGTAGAAGGTGGAGACTCAATATAATGGTGGAAGAAAGACCTTCATAAAAGGAAGTAGGGATTCAAGTCTCATAAAGAGCTTCCAAAAATTATGGTACTTATTAGCTTTCAGCTCTCATTGCCCCTATCATAAGCATCTTGAAGTGATTAAGGTTAAAGTGAACAAACTATGGTGTACATGCTTGACGAAGTATAAGTTAGAAATCTCATGTCCCTTGAATACGAGGGCCGCTCCTCATGCTACTCAAGTTTAGTCACCGGTAAGTTCTTGTCATCGTAAGTACATGTGTATCATAGAGAACCGCCAACGGGTACCCCTTGCCCGATGATACGGAAGAATCCCCATATCAAAATGACAAGGCAAGCAGACAACGAGCATCTCAGGAATCTTCTTATTTACCATGGGAATATGGTGCTTTTTTCTCTCTTTCCTCTTTTCATAATATCCTTTTTTTCCTTTTTGTCTTTTTTCTGAATATAGGACTCTTTTTTTATAAGAAGAATGCTTCATAGACAGCTCATTATGGTTACGCTGCAGGTTTTCACCATGTCAGCATGGATTAGACCAGCGGCCCAGGCGTTTCTCTAACACATATACATAACTCCATGGACTTACAATCTCCCCTTTCATTTCACACCGACGACATCCATAGACAGAAGAGCATGATATCAACTAGGTACAAGTACCAAGTGCAATGTTGAAAGCATTCCCCATGACAGCATGGTTCTGCTAATTCCCAACAAATAAGTGCAAGCATATACAACATAGACGACACAATGGTTCAAGTTTATTAAGGGCAAGTAAAGTAAAGTGTGCCATCAAGTTCATGGGAGCTTTAATCACTAGTTTTCTCATAACAAGTTTAATTTGGAAGGTAAACAAAAGCATGAATATACTTGGAATAGCATAAGCTAGTAGGTAGGTATGGTGGACTCTTTGGAATAACTTGGTTTAAGGAGTTGGATGCATGAGTGGAACTCATACTTGGTTGTGGAGGCTAGCAAAAGACTGGGAGCGACAAAATAAGAGAGAAATAATGGCCATAATCATGCAGAGCGACAAAACATCATTGATCAAAGCATAAAGTGATACTACAAGTTGAAAACTAAAGGATCATAAAGCCTATGGTGACTTGAGATAGTCATAACATGGTGTGAGCATGCGCCAAGTCAACCCAAATAAAGCATCAAAGGAGAATACCACAATACTATGCTTTAATATGCTAAAACAACGCATGATTCATCCAAGGCACATTAAGCAATTTCAATTGTTTAAAAAAAGTCATGCTACAGCAAAGAATACTAAGCATAAAGCCAAAACAATATCAAGCATGGCATGACAAAGCATAGGCCACAGTCAAAAACAAGCTCAAACTATTTGAAAACACATGTATGAAAGAGGGGGTCCAACCAATTTATTCAGCAAACTAAGCAAACCAAGCAAACGAAAAACCAAAACGAAAATGAAAAAGAAGACGCTCCAAGAACAACACAACTGTGCATGAAACAATAAAAATGAAGCGTTTGGAAGAAACCTGGGATTTTTATTGATGAAGAGGGGGATGCCTTGGGCATCCCCAAGGTTTGACGCTTGTACTTCTTGGATATTTCTTGGGTGACATGCATGGCATCCCCAAGCTTGAGCTTTAGTCCATCCTTCATCTCATTACTCATTCCTTCCATACACCTGAAATTTTTCCTTCATACAAAACTTCACACAATCTTTATTAGCAACATTAGTGCACTCAAGATAATAAGCCTTTAGGTTCAGTTCCAACACTAATAAAACTTCCATTAAAACACAAGCTACTGTAGCACTTCCCTCAAAAACACTCAATTCCCCAAAAGAACTCAAAAAGGAACCAACAAGAAGCAAATGCAAATAATGACAGAAATCTGTCAAAACGGATCAAAAGGTAAAGGCGAATTTTTTAGAAGACCTTCTGTTGCTCAAATCGAAAAGTGTTGAACTTACGAAAGTTAGATAACAACCTGGGGCAGAAGCACAAAAGTTCACGCCTCAAAACAACTTACAGATATTTTACACGAATTTTTACGGTGCAGCACAGAAATCTGTTTTGGAACAGCAACTTTCCCAATCATTACTTCTCTCTCATTAGAGGTTACTTTTTGCGCAAAAAGCAAATAAAAATGATAAGGAGTGGTTATTACCGAAAGAAAAAGAATCAAGTGTTCTCAAATGAAGAAGCATTAAGAGCAAATTTTGTTTTCATAGGAGAGGCAAAAGAAATCTTCTCTCTTCTTAGGGAAGTGTTCTATACCTTTCTTGAGTGGGAGTTGATATTTAATGGTGCCTTCTTTCATATCAATAATGGCACCAATAGTTCTAAGAAAAGGTCTTCCCAAAGTAATAGGACAAGAAGCATTGCATTCAACATCCAAAACATAGAAATCAACAGGGACATAGGCATTGTTAACCATAATAAGAACATCATTAATACTCCCCATGAGTTTCTTTTTAGCATTATCATCAAGTGGGACATTCAAATAACAATCTTCTAATGGTGACAAATCAAGCATATCACAAATCCTTCTAGGCATAATAGAAACACTACTAGCAAAATCACATAACGCTTTAGAATCAAAATCATTAACTTTCATATTAATGATGGGTTCCCAACCATCTTATTGTTTTATAGGAATAGAAGCTTTATGTTTCATCTTTTCTTCTTTATTTTTTATGAGAGCATCAGTAATGTGTTTTGTAAAAGCCATATTCATAGCAATAGCATTAGGACTTTTAGCAAGATTTTGTAGGAACTTAATAACTTCAGAGATATTGCAACCATCAAGATCAAAATCATAATTATCATCTAAAGTAGTAGAGCTATTACTAGCCTCAACACTAGTGGTAGTGATAGTAGAAACACTAACGTTTCTAGCAATTTCATCTTCTCTTTCCCACTTAGCATGCAATTCAGCTAATAATCTAACATTTTCATCAATTCTAACTTGTATGGCATTAGTAGCAACAAAAGGATTATCATTAGTTTTAGGTTTAACGGCCATTTTATTCAAAGAAGATTGAGCTTCATCCAATGATGTTATATTTCTTTCAGCATTAGAGAGTTTTTCCTCAATAATTTTATTGAAAGCAGTTTGTTTACTAATAAAATCTTTAATCATAACTTCAAGTTCAGAGGGTGCACTCTTATTATTGTTGTAGGAATTTCCATAAGCATTACCATTGTTGGGAGGATATGGCCTATAGTTGTTGTTACCAAAATTATTCATGTAGGCATTGTTGCTAAAACTGTTATTTCTTATAAAGTTCACATCAACTTGCTCTTCTTGAGCAACCAAAGAGGCTAAAGGAACATGATTTGGATCAATATGAGCTTTCCCATTAACAAGCATAGACATAATAACATCAATTTTATTACTCAAGGAAGAGGTTTCTTCAACAGAGTTTACCTTCTTACCTTGTGGAGCTCTTTCAGTGTGCCATTCAGAATAGTTAACCATCATATTATCCAGAAGCTTTGTTGCAGCACCCAAAGTAATGGTCATAAAGGTACCTCCAGCAGTAGAATCCAATAGATTTCTTGAAGAAAAGTTCAATCCTACATAAAAGGTTTGGATAATCATCCAAGCAGTCAGTCCATGAGTGGGACAATTCTTTACCAAAGATTTCATTCTTTCCCAAGCTTGAGCAACATGTTCATTATCAGATTGTTTAAACTTCATTATTTCACTTCTCATAGATATAATCTTAGCAGGAGGATAGTATTTTCCAATGAAAGCATCTTTGCATTTAGTCCAAGAATCAATACTATTCCTAGTTAAGGAATTCAGCCATTCTTTAGATTTTCCTCTCAAAGAGAAAGGAAACAATTTAAGATTAATAATATCTCCATCTATATCCCTATGCTTTTGCATCTCACAAAGTTCAACAAAGTTATTTAGATGAGCAGCAGCATCTTCATTACCAATATCAGAAAATTGTTCTCTCATAACAAGATTGAGTAAAGCAGGTTTTATTTCAAAGAAAGTAGCTCCAGGAACAGGTGGAGCAATAGGTGTGCTCATGAAATCATTGTTGTTGGTGCTAGTGAAGTCACACAACTTAGTATTTTCCAGAGTAGTCATTTTTTGTGTTTTTAATAAAGAAAGCAAACTTGTAAAACTATTTTTTTGTGTTTTTGATAGAGAAACAAGCAAACAAAGCAAAAGTAAACTAAGCAAAAAAAATAACAAAGTAAAGAGATTGGTTATGAGGGACTCCCCTTGTGAAGATGTCCTTGACTCCCCGGCAACGGCGCCAGAAAAAGTTGCTTGATGGCCCAAAATATATCAAGCTTGTTGGGGAACCCCAAGAGGAAGGTATGATGAGCACAACAGCAAGTTTTCCCTCAGTTATAAAACCAAGGTTATCAATCCAGTAGGAGCAAGGAAACACCTCCAAGGTGTTGCTAGCTGAACTTTGGCAGGGCGCACTACCGGTGCCAGCAGCAACGTGGAAACCTACACAACACAACCACAGAACTTTGCCCCCAACTTACAGTGAGGTTGTCAATCTCACCGGTTTTGCTGAAAACAAAGGATTAAACGTATTGTGTGGAAGAAAGTAATAGTTTGCAGAAAGTAAACAGAAAGCAGTAAACAGTTGATTGAAGATTGATGTTAAAAGAAAGGACCGGGGTCCATAGTTCACTAGTGGTGGCTCTCCTTAAGATAGATGACATGTTGGGTGAACAAATTACAGCGGGGCAATTGACAAACATCGAGAAAGCAATATGCATATACTACTCATCTTGACTCCTTTGAGATTTGATTGGGCATTACAACATTATACATAGATCATAATCCAACTGCATCTATGACAATAATCCACCTTCAGGTTATCATCTGAACCCCCTCTAGTATTTAGTTGCAAGCAACAGATAATTGCATTACGCATTGCGTGTAAAGTAAACAGTATGATTGTTGTATGAACAAAGGATTGTTGTTTTCTCCCTAGTAGCAATAGCACATCTAGTACCTTAGAGATTTCTGTCACTTCCCCAGATTACTAGAGGCATGAACGCACTATCGAGCATAAATACTAACTCTTGGAGTTGCTAGCATCTACTTGGCCAAGATAGCTACTAACAACGGAAAGCATGCAAGATCACAAATAACAAAGACATGATAGAATCAGTAATCAATCTGAAATAGCATCTCAATATCCATCGGATCCCCGCAAGCACAACATGTAGGAATTACAAATAGATGATCTTGATCATGAACGGAGCTCACAAGATCAAAACATGATAGCACAAAGGAGAAGAACCAGTCATTTAGCTACTACATGGACCCGTAGTCCAAGGATGAACTACTCACGCATCACATCGGAGGCTTGCATGGTGATGAAGAAGGCCTCCAGGGTGAATTCCCCTCTCCGGCAGCGTGCCGGGAAGAGCTTCAGATCCCTCCCGATCTAGGGATGGAGATGACGGCGGCTACAGACTCTTTTGTGGAATTTTGATCGGGTGCTTAGGGTTTTTGTATCGGAGGCATCTTATAGGCGAAAGGGGAGGCCAAGGGGGTGCCGGAGGCGGCCAAACCACCCCTGGTGCAGGCCAGGCTGGGTCGCACGGCCAGGTGGTGTGGCGGCCCCTAGCCCCTCTCCGTCTCGTATTCTGGCTCCGTGTGTCCCTCGGTGAAAAACTGACTTTGGCTTTTGTCCTGTCCAATTCCGAGAATATTCAATTCTTACTTTCCTGAAACCAAAAACAGCAGAAAACAGGCAGCTGGCATTGTGGCTCTTGTTAATAAGTTAGTCCAAGAAAGTGTATGGAAAGGACTCCAAAGTTGGAACAAAACATAAGAAAATAGATAAAACCAAGCATGGAACTTCAAAAATTATGGATATGTCAGCAATGTATCACATACTAGGAAGCCTATTTGTTTATTAAACACACATGTATTAACATTTCCTATTAACACAATTATAGCATGAAAAATAAACATATATCATATACTTGAATAAGATAATAACAATTTTATTATTATCTCTCGGGCATATTCCCTTCACCATAGATCTTGAGATGCAATAGCTTCAAGAATCACTATGCAACCATCCAAATGCCCACTATACTGCCCCTACCAAGCAAAAGGGCTGTTCTTTCAATCCCAATGCATGCAATCTATGTTGCCCAGCATCCCTAGAAATCCTATCTTCTCATTGATGGAAAACAGATGGGCAGTGTCTTCGAGATTTGGATCTCTTAGGTAAACGTCACCAAAAACCGCAATCACCGCATTGCAGAACTTGTACACCTCCTCAAGGCAGGTTCTCTCGTTCATGTGCATGTACTGATCGACAAGATCACCTGCCACTACATATGCAAGCATTCGAATAACAGAGCAACATTTTGGTAATAACTAAAGCCAATCTTACCAGTGCAGTCATTCTTACATTCGAAGTAGCTGTCATAGTCCCTAATGCCGTCATAAATTGTCTCAAAAAAATTCCTTGACATGCGAAACCGGTGCCGAAATATGTGCTCTAGCAAGAGCGGATTCGTTCGATGAAAGTAGTCCTTGAACAACTGATCATACCCACCTTCTTGATCACGCAAAAAGTTCACCGTTTGTCCCTTTACCGAGAACCGGTGGATGGGCTGCATGCTCTCGGTGTGGTCGGTGATAAGGGTCGTCCCCACCATTATGTAGTCGGTATTGTTGTCGGAGTCATCATCGGACGACGTGTCCACGAAATTGTCGTAGAAGAACTTGATTGAGTTGGAGCATGTTACCATCGCTTCAGCCGTGCAAATGGGCGAACAGATCGTGGGCGCTGTGGACCGGGTACGATTTGGATCCCAGGGCAGGTGAAAAGGGGGATGGCGTGGATGGCTCCCTGGTAGGAAGCCAATGCAACACAATAAACCGGCGACATCCTGGTCGCTGGCATGCCTGAGACTCGGTTGAAGGTAGGGGATGCCAAGCTACTCCGATGATGCCGACACATACTAACGCAAGACACGGGGCTGCCTATGAAGGTGGAGAACTACGACAAGCTCAACAGGTGCTAGGTGGATATACGACCCAATCGTCCAGGTTCAAATCCTCACAGGTTTTTGTTATTTTAAAACTTAAAATCGGTGTGGGGTTTCCCCCACCACTTTCCTTTCAAAAAAAGGTGGATGGCATGACAACGGTGGAGTGGCGGCGCAAGCTAGGTGGAGGTTGATTTTGGAGGATGGGTTTTTCACCCACTGGCTGGCGGGCCAGGGAGAACAAGGAGATGACGCGCGTGGACAAGCGCGTTGTCCAGGAGGACGCAAAAACCAGCACAAATTTGGGTAGGAAATGGGTCATCATGAACCGGTACACACCACATTGGTCGAATGGGTCGTCCCGCCCGAGTCGTGTCCACATGGACAAGTTCAGACAATGAATGATTGAATGGATCGACCCGGTGGTGATGCCTTCAGGATGAGCTACACCTAAATGCACTTTGGGAAATCATGATCGTAGCCTTTTCTTTTACTTATCCAAATTAATATTCTCAGATTTAGCTAGATTAATATGGCTAGATACATCTAAATATTGACAAATGTGAGAATATTAATTTGGATTGGAGGGAGTAATACTGTGCACCTTGCAAATTTATCTCAGCTCTTGTTCAATGAGCGTAAAATTTAAAGTAAATATGCGTCCTCTATTCAGACATATCGTCCATATGTGCTAAAATAAGTGCCTTGAATTTTTCTAGATTCGTATGTATTTAGACACGTTTTAATATCTACTCTCTCTGTTTCAAAATATAAGATGTTTTAGTTTTTTGATTGAATGTATCTAGCTGCATTTAGTGTATAGGATCACTTCAGACCTCTCCGAACTTACACTATATAAAAGAGGTGTCGATATATTAGCTTCATAAAGATAAAACATTATATATTTTGAAACGATGGGAGTAGATACATGTGAATCTAAGAAATGGCAAGTCAATTATTTTTAGACGGACGGAATATTATACTCCCTCCGATCCAAGTTAATTGATTCGGATTTGTCTAGATTCGGATGTATCTACACATGTGTTAGTACTAGATACATCCGAATCTAGATAAATCCAAATCAATTAATATGGATCGGAGGGAGTAAAACATACTTTTTTGGATAAACCCACAACATGCATGCACGAACGTTTTCAAACAGAATTTTTTTATTGTCACATGCGCTTGATGCGTCACAGAAACTAGCAAGTGATTAAAGAAGCCATATGGTGATTATGCTTGCCAACCAAACAGTTGGCTTTTTAGTCTGTGCACAAAGAGATCTGCATATGGGCTGGCTGATTCTATTTCCCATTGCTAGCCCGGTAGCCCAGGTATTCCTCAAATATAAAACTCCAGTCCATGTCTGGAGAAGCCTGGCCTTCTGCGGGAATCTTATTCTCCGCTTATAGTGAGAGCTATCTAGCGCTCCGCACTGGACGAATAGTTCCGGGCCGGCCCTTTAGCGAGGGGCACTGAGTTTTCCTGCAATTTTTTGCAGGTTTTTTCTTCTTCGTTTTTTTGTCTGGTTTCAATGGTTTTCCTCTCCGGTTATTTGGTTTTGCTGGTTGGTTCTTTCTGATTTTTTTAAATCTTGAACCTTTTCATTTTCCAACTGTTCTCAAGTTTGAATTTTCCAGATTCGAACTTATTTGAACTTGAACAATTTTTAAATCTAAACAATTTTATATTTTGATTTTTTTCAACTTTGTACATTTTTTAGACATGATTTTTTTCAAATTTAAATATTTTAAAATTTGAACATTTTCTAACTTTGAACACTTTTGAATTTAATGATTTTTTTCAAATTTTGAACTGTTTAAATCTAAAAAAAATAGTTTAATCTTTTGTAGATTTAAACATTTTTCAAATTTTAACTTTTTAAATCAAAACAGAAATAAGAAAGAAAAGGATGAAAGCAGATATAAAGAATACCTATTATTGGGCCGCGGCCCACGCTACTGTCCCTGTGCTGCGCGCAGCGAGCGCTGAATAGGAGCTCCTGTACGTACCCTCAAAAAAAAAGAGCTCCTGTACGTACGGGCTAATATATCTTAGAGTTACTTTATTCTCTACTTTCTTTCGCAAATAGGCAGGATCGTGTTCCATTACGCAAAGCGCTCAATTTTGCACGAAACTTGCAAGCTTCAAACAAGTATTCCACTCTTTAGAATCTCCCTCTTTTTATCTAAAGAAGGAACTTCCCGTACTATAAATAGAATCTTGTATGCCAATTTCGCACCAAGCTTCACACACATGCATCTCCATGTACTTATTCCAACCTAATCAATCGAATAAGTTACCACTACAAGTCTACCAACAATGTATGGCATATGATGAACATGTTAACGCCGCAACACAAACAGTTCAAAAATGTTGTTTCCACGAAATATAAGGGTTGCTCCTGCCGTGATTGCTATACAAAAATATACTTCATCCGTCTTAAAATAGTTGTTTTAGATTTACATAGATACGGGTGTATTTGGGTACAAGGTTTGCAGGTCGACCGGCAAAGCAGGCACATGGTAAGATGTCACGATAGATTCCATACATTCAATTTATTGTGACGTGGCCATGTGGTAATCAAGAGCGCAACGTGTAATTGCCACGGTAGGTCAACAAGGTAGAAATTACAGGGACACTTCAGTGATTCTCACGCGGGAGACTGCTCAAACGTGTCATATTGGTTTGTGGATCCTACCACCGTTGAGTCACCTCTACGCCATAATTAACTTAATTTCCTTATGTGCAAAGGCGGAAGTCTTGTAAAAAAGTTGCACCCTCGGTCTCTCGTCTGCACGACCATATGGCCGCAGTCTGCCTTAGTGGCCCTTTCATATTTCAAGGCTCGATGCGTGAAAAACCACTCCATCTGGATCCAAAAGATATTTGTCTGCCTCTCTCCTTTCCACCAACACACAAACGGCGATCAATCCACATATCCTCCTCTCTCTCGGCCAACTTCTCACATGGCTCACAACCTCCACTCAATGTGTCAGCCAACGTGTTGAAGTATGATCAAAATTCTATTAAGGGGGCTAACTTCTGACGAGCGAAGCGAGGCCGGGGGGTGCGCGCGCGGCGGGGGAGAGGGGGGAGGGGCGAAGCCCCCCGCTGTATGGATCGTTGAAGACCTAGGTTTCTATCGCAATATATACCTCTTGCAAGCCACCGACTGGGATAAGTTGCATCTACAAAAATCCAGTGCGTTGCGTAAACACTCTCCGTTATAGTAAAGTTTCGCTGGCTAGAACCCGTGGTTTTTTTCTCTTTGTTGAAGAGGTTTTTTCATGTTAAATCTGTGTTCCCTTGCTGCGATTTTCTTTCGTTCTTCGTTATTTGCTTGTCGCGATTCTAACATAGCACAATGACGTCTAGGTGGATATGTCGGCTCCGGTGGAGATGCCTCCTCTCCAAGCTGCTACATCCACACCTTCGCATCTGCCTAGCTGTGACATCACCTAGTGTAGTGGGATCCTGTTTCACTCACAAGTTGTTATTATCATATTTTCTTGTTCATGACAAATGTTTATTCTCCATGCTATAATTATATAACCAGAAACAAAATACATGTGTGGATATATGAACAACATCGTGTCCCCAGTAAGCCTCTACTAGTCTAGCTCATTGATTAAATGATGATTAAGGTTTTTTAATGATGGATATGAAATGCCATTTGATAACAAGGACATATCATTAGAAGAATGATGTGATGGACAGACCTAACTAAAGCATAGCAATTTTATCGCGTCACTAAGTTTGATTGATGTAGCTTTCTTAACGTCAAATATCATTTCCTTAAAATATGATATCATGTTACTCCCTAGTACCGGAAGATTATTTTGTGGGCATCAACCGTCACTTCATCATTGGGTGATCATAAAGGTGTTCTTCAGGTATCTCGGAAGGTACTTATTGGGTTGAATGGATCAAGATTGGGATTTGTCATTCCATATGACGGATAAATATATATGGGTCCTCTCCGTAACATAACATCATAAGTATCATGCAAGCATGTGACTAATGAGTTTAGTCATGAGGATATTTTATTATGGAACGAGTAAAAATAACTTGATAGTAACAAGATTTAACTAGGTATGTTGATACCGACGATCAGATCTCGGGCAATTTACATATCGCTAGACAAAGGGAATTGAATAGATGATTGTTTGAATCCTCGACATCATGGTTCGATCAATGAAAGATCTTCGTAGAATATGCGGGAACCATTATGGGCATCCATGGTTGTAAAACCCCGGCCTCTCTCGACTGGCGGTTGTCACTCCTGATAGCTTACTAGGATCTTTAGACTATCCTTATAGACCAACACTCGTCTTTTCTGCGTACTTTGTCCTCACTCGTGCGCACCCGGAAACAACTTCCGGATGGTAACCCATCCTCAAATTTCTGCAGGCAAACACGCTTAACCTGGAGTTCCTTTGAAGATGATCCCCAAATAAGAAGTTCCAACTTGTTGGTATGAGTATCCTATCAATCCTATTTTGAATTGACTTCTGACCAAGTTGCTTCTCTCAAAGTGATAGTTAAACAACATAAGTCATCTATACCATACTATGTGTGCAAGATAAACAAGTCAAATATCATCCATGGGAAGGCCAAGATGGTTAGAATTTGACGTTTCAGTATTTAAATTTACTTATGCACATTGAACTGTAGCCAATAACTAATATTATTCTTCTCCTACAGTACTTTTCAGCTAGCTACTACAGCACCCACCTCAATCGCTTTCTCCCAAAAGATTTACCACTCGCGTGCTCCTACAATACCACTTTTGATCATGTTAACTTCTTCCAAGGCATGAATGATGCTGCCCACATGACAAGAGGTTGGACTAAGGTTCTCGAACTCGTTGGAATCAGGGAGGAAAATGTGTGCCTCTTCACCTTTTTAATTGAGGGGCCAGAAGGCTCCGTCGGTTGTGTTAATGTTCTGTAGTGAGGCCAAAAAGTATCTTGTTTATGCTGGTGTTGGATGAATCATTAATGTAATATTTGTTAGTGAGCTTGTAGTGGTAAAGAACTTGTTGTCAACCTGATACTCTACATGCTAAGTAATAATATCTCTATATGCTATGTATATATTTGGTTGATTGTGTGCATGTTGTTGGTTTTCTACGTACTCGTAAAGTTGATCTAAAAATATGCTCTATTGTTTTCTCTTTTATAGTTGTGTGAAATGTATAATATGTATCAACCGTATTGATTTTCGAATTACTTCATTTTCCGTGACTGAGAGTTGGTATATAATACATAGACTAAAGTAGTAGATCTGCACAAAACTAATGAAAAGTTGCAGCGGTTGCAAGTTGGTACCGCCAAAGATTGGTTGCCAGTTCGATTTCGTCTAATAATACAAACTATTTTTCTGTTATTTAATTTCTATCAAACACACTGATAGCTGGGGCCAGCCAAAAACATCACGAAGCAGCGTCAAACCCAGCACTACCGTGAGAGACTACCATGGACACCGAGCTAACATGTGGGGTTGAAACACGAAGGAGATGGTCGATGGGAAAAAAGAGTCGAACATGAGCCGTGACGAAATCCACGATGAATTTGGCACTAGACAAAATGGCAAACTGGGCTTCCGGGTCCGGACGAAATCTACGACGAATTTGCCACGATGAAAACAATGAACGTCATGGATAATCGGGCTGGAGGGGCTTCAAGCTCGTTGTGACGAAACGTTCTAGAACGTCAAGAATCCGCAACATTTTTAGGTCGCGTCATAAAAAACATCATGAATCGTCCAGATTCTTGTAGTGGCCACACCGATAAAATTATGCAGGCCCATAATAAACTCGGCAGTGCGTCGGTCACCGTACATCTATTGTTGGCTCATCTATATTATATAATTAAGTTTATCAAAAACCATTACAGAACATTTAGAGAAATAACCACTGTATATCGATACATGCATTGTATCAATGATAGATGGAAGGATAAAGTTGCTAACCTCGATCGGGGAGGAAAGAAAGAGGAGAAAAGTTAAGTATGGCTCAAGCACTTCATATATATCATGTTTGTTTTGTGTGAACTCAAGTGGCATCATGCTCTCACGCATTACGTCAAGCACCTCTTGTGCATAGAGGGAAAAAACAAAGCAACATACACCACTTGTGCATGAGAAGAAAAAATAAACCAGCTCACACACAAGCATGTGGGACTGGGGGATATATATACAAGAACATGGCACGAACCGGAACTAAAGGGGTTGAGGCAGGCGTGAAACCCCTTTAATCTCGGTTCGCGTCTCGAACTGGGACCAATTGTAACCCTACCATGTACGGCGTCCTAGTCGTTCGAACCGGGACTAATGTGAGCATTAGTCCCGGTTCGTAACTCAGCTACGACTGATCGTTGGGACAGTGCCAAATAGAAGCCTTGTTTTCTACTAGTCTAATTACATTGTGGTTTGAGCACAAGCTCCCAATGAGCTTCGTGTATGTTTTTTTTTGCGAAATTCCACCGATCTATTAATAATCATCAACAGCGGTACAAAGAGACCCAAAAGTAATAAAAATTAAAAATAGGTCATTGGGCCACCTAGCGACGACTACAAACACTAGCGCGAGCCGAAGGCACGCCGTCGTCCTCGCCCCTCCATCACCGGAGCCGAGCAAAGCTTGTCGTAGTAGAATTTGTCGTAGTAGACAGACAAGAAGTCGTCGTGCTAAGGCCACAATGGACCAGCGCACTAGAGCAGCAATCATCGCCAATGATGACATCCATAGAACGAAAGAGACTGACCTGAAAACAAACTGACGAACACGAAAACGGACATAATTCTAGGAGATCCGCCGGACAAATGACTCCACGCGCCCTCCATTAGCTCTAGATGCACCACCGGAGCGAGGATAGAGCGGAGAAGACCTTATTCTGACTTCAGGACGTAGTCGTCGCCTCAACATCCCAAAGAAGACATTAAAAGGGAGACAAAACAAAGAACGAAAAACCTCGCGCCAGCGAGAGGCTGTGGTCCGCCACACCTCTAAGACCCTAAGGTCACTGGAGACAGAACGGACCGATAACATCGCCAACGAGGGGTGTGGAATCCTAGATGGGTTTTTCTCTCAGAGTCGCCTCTCCTGGCGGCTTACTATGTACGAATGTTGAGGATAAAAAATAGTGGCTATCTCAAATAGCTTGCGTTCCGTTATGACTAGGATATATGCCCTTTAATTAAGGTATTTAGGTAGTTAATTCAGTAAGGTCTCTACTAAATATTAAACTTGTGGCTTTTGGTGGCCATGATTTAATCGCCACTAATTAATAAGTAATTTTTTCTTGTGTGTAATAGTTTTTTTTAGAAACACAATACAAACGTAAACGCTCACAACACGTACATACGCCCACCCTATGAACGCACACACGCACATCCTACCCTATGAGCACCTCCGAGAGACTGAGCCGGCGGATCGGGTCTTGAGATTGATGAAGTCACCATGGGCGCCTCGCTGTCGACGGGAACATTGTCTCCCACTGAAAAAATATACCGTATTTTATGCAACACATAGTGTCAAACCTGGGGTTTAAACTCTGGTGGACTTAGGGTACAACCACCCTCCTAGCCACCCAACCACCGCTTGTGTGTAATAGTTGACAAATTGTGGTGTTGACTCGGCTTCCTGTTTATTCCCATCATATATTCGTGCATGGTTAATGAACTACTTTGGAAAAAAGTGTGTGGTAATTGATTACATTTTTTGCCCATTGAGACCAAGTTCACCCGGATCGCTCACCATCTCGAGCACTTAACAAAATTTTGAGTCCGATTTTGGCACTTGGCTAACCCACTCAAAAAAAATCTCTACAAGTTCTCGCACTTATCTCCAACTCCAAGGCCATCTTCAACAGCCGGCCCAAACAACCATGACCTATCCGGACTTGTTTGATTGAACAGGGGACCGCAAAAACCCGCCTGAATGACCCGACCCAATCATGCACACACATCCGGGTTGGCCCATTCTTGGTCCAAATTTGGACTGGGAATATGTCTGGCCGGATGCGCAGCGGACCGCCTACGCGTTCTCCCGTGTCCCCTCGCATGCATCGGGCCCGTCTGGCAGCGACCCAACAATCACTAGCCTTTTACCCTAGCTATCAATTGAAGTGGGCTAACTCCCCGATGCCTGCACTGACATGATTGCCGGCCGCCGGCCTTCTGTGTTGCCAACAATGCCGACCTCTCGGATTCTGCGCTAGCATCCAATGCCATCGGTGCTTGGTATTTTTAAGTAGGACGCCCACAACAATCGCCTCATAGCACTAGTTCAATCTACTTCCCCACACTACAACATCGACAGTCTAGGGTAGGGCGACTAGGACGCCCCCTCCCCCCCTCTTGACTGGGGCGAGCCCGAGGTCAAAACCGAGGCGGAGTCTGAGGGCAAGGACATCGTGAATCGCCGTCCCCGTCTCGTCGCCACCTACGTCGCCGCGCACCTTCAGCGTGGACCTCTCCAGCTTCGAGTTTGGTGTGACCGTCCTCCTGGGCGGGTCATGGGAAACAATGACACTCTGACAAGTTCACGCGGGTGCTCGATGGACAGGATCCAAAGTGCGTGAAGATGCGGGAGGCTAGGTGCGGGTGCCGCGTCTGGCATGTGGAGGTCACGTTCGACGGGCAAAGGCCACATGTACCTCCAACATGGCTTGGATTTGTTCGCTCGTGTGCACTCCCAGGAGGCCGGGCGCTTCCTCATCTTCACGCTCGACGAACACGTCATGCTCATTGTCAAGGTCTTTGATGAGACCATGTGCCGCCGATACTACCACACCGATGACGAGGACTAGACGACTATGAGAGGAAGACGCTAGGTTTTACCCTAGTTTATGTACCATGTATCTTCGTAATGTAGCTCTAAAAATATATATGGAAACCACGAAATATATGTATAACCTAAACGACCATGGCCCAAAAACCTGTCCGCAGGCCACCCAAATGGACCAAAACATGTGTCCGAAACAAGTTGGCCTGTGGAAGATGGCCTAACTCTCACACTTGCTCTCATCTTTCCCGTATCCAACGCTAGAGTCGATTTCGGCCACTCCAGCAGAATGTCATGACACCCATCTTCTCCCCTACGTAGTCAAGAACAACTAATCGACACCGTCCTTCCAACGACGTCGTCCAGCCCCCCGCCACACTGCCACATTCGCTTGTTCGTCCCCAACCTTCATGAAAGTCATGTCGGTTTATACATACACTAGTACAGAAATGCAATCCCTCCGTAGGAGGGTTCCAGCACCATCTTAACCCTCAATTCGTTGGAGATTCATGCTAGTATTTTTACAGGACAACCCTCCCATCATATTTTTCTAGTCTATGCTGTTTTGCTTATTAACACCCAGTGTTTTCAGATTTTATACATATTTCGTAGTTGTTTGTCTCTCCACCTGTTACACTGAGGAGAAATATTCTTTTTTAATATAAAACAAATTTTGGCCTAATATTTTTCTTTCAAATTTTTGGCAAATACCTATACTTTCATACAAATAATCCAAGAATCATATATTTTCAACACAGATTCACTTAAGATTCATAGTTCGATGAGGATGGCTAGCGGGAGCGCGCTCTCCAGGAAGTGCGCATTTCGGCCGTAGCGCACGCGTTTCTGGCCGCTCGGCAGCGCACGTATTTCCGGACGCACGGTAGCCCGACACGTGGCGTGTGACCCGCGCGTATTTCCGGCCATTCGGCATCGCGCGTATTTTCGGCCGCACGGCAGCCCGACACGGAGCTGCCGCTCATGCAGTGCACGCGACCAAAGGCAGTTCAACGCAGTTCAACGAGGCAGTGCATGAGCGGTGCAACTCGTGTACCGTCGACCGAAAGCAGTGCACCGCAGTACAACAAGGCAGTGCATGGACCATGCACTGCAAGAACACCGCGCAGTGCACTGCGACCTTAGGCAGTGCAACGCAGTACAACACGACAGTGCATGGACGGTGCACTGCCTGGACACCGCGCAGTGCACTGCGACCGAAGACTGTGCAAATTAGTACAACGAGGCAGTACCCAGCCAGGACACCGTGCAGTGCACTACGAACTAAGATAGTGCAACACAGAACAACAAGGCAGTGCATGGACGATGCACTGCCTGGACAGTACGTAGTTCACTGTCTAGACACCGTGTAAGCACTGCGATTGAAGGCAGTGTAACACAAAACAACAAGGCAGTGCGTCAGTGTTGTACTGCTAGAACATCACGCAGTGCACTGCGACCTTAGGCAGTGCAGCGCAGTACAATAAGGCAGTGCGTGGACGGTGTACTACAAGGACATCATGCTGTGCATTGCGACCTTAGACAGTGCACTGCCAGGACACCGTGCCGTGCATTGCACCGAAGGTACCGTGCACTGAAAGGCAGTGCAACCTACGCATCAAAGACAGTACGAGAAAAAAGTTCGTCGAAATATACCAACAATGGATCTAATTTTAAAGATCTGGATGTGACTAGCAAGGCTATGAAAACGGATATAGATTTGGACTCACTATTTGAAAGATATCGCAGTTTTCGTGTTCAAATCTTAAAAAAGAAAAGGAAAAAGGACCCGTGACCCTCTCCGCATCCACCACGCGTCGTACGGGAGAAGTCAGGGACAGCGCGTGAGGCACTCCGCGCCCGCCACGTGCAGGCAGCAGCAGCGACACAACGCAACCTTCCAGGAGCGCGCCCTTTTTCTAGCCTTTTCTCAGTTTGATTCATACACTATCTAAAATGATTTCACACACTATCTAATCTGATTTCATACACACATATTCATACACACATATTTCACACACTATTTGAAGAAATCCATATGAGATTCATACAAGTTTCTTACTAAGATCCATACAAGATCCGCTACATAGCAGTTTCATACAAGTTTCTTACCGAGACTCAAAATCTGGACGAATCAAAACCTTCAATAGTCAAAAAATCCCTAAGAAACTCTAGATCTGCTACATAGCAGTTTCATAGGAAGAACTGAATCAAAAATTCACAAGCTAAGAACACTCTTTTCCGATCCAATCCAAAAAAACAAGAATCAAGAGATCTAGGCCCAGGGAGCCCGGATCGGACCGAATTTGTAGCATACAAGATTCATACAAGTTCTATATATTTCAAGATCTGGAACTAATGAACAAGATATAGAGAAGTAGAAATAAATCTTGACACATACAAGATTCATACTCAACATTCACATCATACAAGATTCATACATAGATGTAGCAAATTCCACATTGGGCAATATGTAAAAAATAGAAAAAAGGAAGAAAAAAAAGAGGGAGGAGCGCGCGACGACGGCCGGCGCTGCGGCATGCGGGCGCTGAGGACCACGAACACGGGGTCGAGGGCGCGCGAGCGCGGAGGGTAGAGAGTCGATGGAGACCGGTCGAAGATGCGGGGGCGGCCGCGCGTGGCCATCGTCGATGGGCGTGTGGCGCCGCGTCGGCGCCACGGGAGGAGGTGCGCCAGGACTGCTGGGCCAGGGCTGCACGGCGGCCGCTCGTGCTCGTCGTCGATGGGGCCCATCGGCGGCGTAGGTGGAGGCCGGCTCTCGTGGTGACTGGTGCTAGGGAGGAGAGGAAGGGCGCGACGCGCTGTGAGGTAGGATTGGCGGCAGCGGGAGGAGTGGAGGGGGGGCGACGATGGGAGAGGGGCAAGTCGTGGCGGCGCTGGGGAGGGGGTGAGCGGCGCGCCTGACGGTGGGGTAGGAGAGCGGGGTGGGTTAGGGTTGGCTCTGGAGTGCTCTGCTCGGGGTGGAGGTTATCCTCTCCCCTGGACCGGATCGTAAAATACAAATAGTACGAGGGCAAAAATGCAAATATATTTTTGACAATGACCAATTGACTTCCGCACAAATCTTGAACACACGGATGACACAGATGGTGCGGAGGCCTCTTACGCTGGAGAAATCCGCTCTGCACACTAGTACAACTCCTAACAACATAATCTCGTGTCGTATCAGAAGTTAGAAACAAAACATCCGGTCAAATCATTAAGATTGGTGCAAATATGGAAAATATAAAAAAGACATTCATCGTGCGGCTATGAATAGCGATAGGAAAACGACTATATTCTCTATGTCGACAAAGAAACAACCACACTCCACGAAAGATGAGAAATAATGAAGGACATATACTGAACTAAAATCCAATTGACGTGATTGGCAACTGGAATCTGTGCAGACGAAGCTCTGAGACACGTGGGTAGGTTCCAAGGGGAGAAACTCCGCCAAGTATCTGGCGTCTCACTCACCATGCTCTGCAAGCACTTCACCTCGATCCCTATTTAAGCCTCTTCTCTTGGCTTGATGTTCCTGGTACTGCACTCCATAGAGACAGGAGCTGAACAAAAACCCTCTGTCAAGGAAGGAGGCATGTCGACCAAGGAGTTGGTCCCCGTGGAGGAAGAAGAGATCACCGATATTATTGTCCAGAGGGTGCCGTACTGGGATCCTCCGGCGGTCCAGCCGCTGGACACGAGCGAGCTGTACGAGTGGTCCCTGTACCGCGCCCTGATCGGCGAGTTCACGGCTTCGCTCATCCTCGTCTACGTGAGCATCGCCACCGTCATCGGGTACAAGTTCCAGTCCTCCGGCCCCGACGAGAGGTGCACCGGCGTCGGGTACCTCGGCGTCGCCTGGTCCTTCGGCGCCACCGTCTCCGTCCTCGTCTACTCCACCAGCGGCGTCTCGGGCGGCCACATCAACCCGGCGGTGTCGTTCGCGCTGTTCGTGGCCGGCAAGGTGTCGCTGGCGCGCGCCGTGCTATACATGGTGGCGCAGTGCCTCGGCGCCATCTGCGGCGTGGGCATCGTGAAAGGGATCATGAAGCACCCCTACGACAACCTCGGCGGAGGCGCCAACGTTGTGGCCGAGGGATACTCGCTCGGAGCGGCTCTCGGCGCCGAGACCTTCGGCACCTTCGTGCTCGTCTACACCGTCTTCTCCGCCACCGACCCCAAGCGCACCGCGCGCGACGCCTTCGTACCGGTACGTACGCGCGTCGACGTCCATGATCGATCGATCGATCCCACACAAGCTTGCCCGTGTGTGTGACCTTTGATTACATGCTGTCTTCAACCTCTTGCAGCTGGTGGCGGCGCTCCCGATCGGGTTGTCGGTGTTCGTGGTGCACCTGGCGACCATACCGATCACCGGAACCGGCATCAACCCGGCGAGGAGCCTGGGCGCCGCCGTGCTTTACAACCAGCACAAAACGTGGAAGCAGCACGTACGTGAGACCCATGCACCACCAGTTAATTGAACGTACTCCTACATTATGTTGTTCCAATGTGAGGGGATTAAGGGGAGACCCGGCGGTGCGTGTTTTGATTTGCAGTGGATCTTCTGGGTCGGGCCGTTCGCCGGCGCGGCCTTGGCGGCGTTCTACCACAAGATCGTGCTCCGCGACATTGCTGTGGTCAAGGAGGCGATTCTGGGCTCGTTCAGGACCACGGGCTAGCTCCGGTGCCGCTTGAAGAACGAGGAGAGGCAGGTCACCATGCATGTCCCGTCCATGTAATGAGAATCGATCAAAAGTTGTTGATTGGTTGTGCTTCTTGGCTCTAGAAGGTACTACGCGATCTTGCTCTAGTACAGTTAATTATTAACCGTAAATAAGTGGGTCATACTAGTATTGATTAAAACATGTTTTTCCTTGTAACACATGTTTATATATTTATTATGCATGGATGGCAATATTGTTACTCTCTGTCTAGAAATAAGTGACTTGGATTTCTCAAGATTCATATGTATCTATACACTAAAAATGAGTAGATACATGCGAATCTAGTCAAATGAAAGTCACTTGTTTTTGAACAGAGTGAGTAGTGTAAACTGTCATTAGCACATTTACTACATTGTAAAGGTTCTTATATAGTTATTCCAATGAATTTCATTAGTACGCGTGTACCCTTATAACATGCCATGGGTGTTTAATATATGTCGACTATTAGGTCGATCTCTTCGTCGTTTTCTTGCCGTTCTACTTTTCGACGATCGCAACACCACTCAACATTAACATTCCGATGATTTTTGCAAGGCTCCGGCTTACAGAAAATATATACTATGTATGTGACCATCTCATTTAAATCGAGTGTTTTTTACCCGCAAAAAAATTATTGAAAGTGTTTTCCCAACAAGAGCACATATTCTTTATCTTGCGGGGCCACAAGAGTATACATCAACAGTGGTCTCCCCATGTTGTTCCATGTACGTATCGTCCATAAAGAAACCGACAAGCTGCTGCAAAATTATGCACATCCATCAGATTTGCCACTTATTTGGTCATGTGCGGTTCTTCGTGTGCATACTACTTCGTGTATTTCTCTGACTAGCACACGGTGTCACGCGGAAATTTCAATAGTAAAAACATGTTTACGGATTCTTTGATTTGGAGGAAATACAAAGGAAATATAGAGGGTTAGGAAATTTTCTTACAATGGCACTCTTTATTGAATCGATGCACTAGCCAACTATCCTAAAAGTCCGAACTGTTGAAGGTATGGTCCAAATTAAATTAAAGAGACTAACTTCTGACGAGCGGAGCGAGACCTGTCGCCGCCGTTTTAGGTACGGATCGTTGAAGACCTAGGTTTTCACAATTATATATACCTCTTGTAAGCCACCGGCTGGGCTGAGTTGTATCTGTAAAATTCCGGCGTTGTATAAACACTCTCCGTTATAGTGAAGTTTCGCTGGCTAGCACCCATATTTCTTCCTCTCTTTGTTGGAGCGGTTTTTCCATATTAACTTTGTATCCTCTTGCTGTGATTTCTTTTTATTCTTCGTTATTTGCTTGTCACGTTTATAACACGAACTGATAGAAAGGACTGTACAATATATTATATTTCTGACACTCCCCCTCACGTCCAGGGCCGTGGACTTTTTTCTTCATGAGTTTAGGACATGGATCCGTAGATATTTATTTTAATACTGCGCTGTCTAGGATTTGAACTCTACAACTCTGGCTCTGATATCATATTCAATTGATGCACTAGCCAACTATCTTAAAAGTCCGAACTGATGAAAAGTATTGTGCAATATATTATATTTTTGACACTGTTCACACGCTTTGACTCATAGGAAAGGTGAAAGGAAAAACCAAAGGAACTTTTACTTTGCCTCTATTTGAAGGCATATCTTACAGGAAGAGAAAAATGAGTTCATACCTCATTCTTTGATTCCTTTGCGCAAGAAACGATGCAAGTTTTACACTTGTCATCCATTCATAGTCCTATATGTTTCCTATTCCTTTGATTTTTCTATCCTCCAAATCAAAGAGATCCTTAATGGTCTTCATCTTTTGTATAATTGACATACAAACATCTGGTCATAGGTTAATAATTTATCTTAGGATACGTAAAATTGTGCTACCCTAGCATGCATTATGAACGTAGAGCATTTGCTGAAATGAAGGATGAAGAAACATGAAAAGAGATGGTCTTATAGTAACAGGTAAGTCGCTTTTTGTCTATTGCACAAGATGCATTCTCATACCCACATGTTTTATAGTTTAGTTTTAATCACCTTTTAATTTTAGGAGAATGTAAACATATGTATCAAGAATGTAGCTATTTCGATAGACAATATGTGCTTAACCATGTAGGCCATTAGATCATGTGGCGTGCACCCTTAAATTGAATAACACGCACTCCATTAAAACGACTGCACAAACAGTGACAAAATAATTCATACAAATATCAAATAATTACAAGCTATATCTAAGTCTTTCCAATACCCTACATCCCCCATGTTGTTAACAACATACATAACTCTCGTCTCTTTGGATTGTTTGGCCTCCCAACAATGAATATTTATGTACATTAGCAGCATTTTTTCCTTATCTGGCGACTTAATAAGAATAAACACAAATAATTTCGTTTGCACTTTATTATGAGATGGTCTAGAAAGCTAAAATGTGTTGAAAGAATTTACGAGTAATAGTGGGGTTGACTGCAATGCTAGAAGATTCGTAAGTGATTTTTCTGTACATATGCAAAATAAGTACTAATTATAACATCAATTAATATGGTTTGATGACCCAATTCTCAAAATATGACATAGGACAAGCTTAATATTTCACTTAAAAAGACACAAGTTTCCCAAGGACAACACGAATTACTTCTTAGCATATATTTCCATAGCCAATATGTTAAGATATATGCTATGTTTTGTTCTTATGAGGGCAGATCCAATGCTAGGTGCACTCATATCCATGGAAAATTGCACACCTTATGGTTACATCATTTGCCCTATACATGCACAATAAGGGAAACATTAAGGCAATTAGACAAAGCCTAACTATAACATTAAGTTTCATGGCATGTTGGAAATATGCCAAAGAGGAAATCATGTGATGATGTGTTTTTTTCTCAATGTATTCCATTGTCCTTGAATATTATCAATAACTAGACTTTTCTCTATGTCCCCGGGGCGTGGTTGGTATGCAGAACACTTTATGATATGATCGTGCTACATCTATGTGCAAGAGAAAAGATCTGGTCTCTGAACGCTAAGTAATAGCGCGTTGTTGTTAAATCGCGAGTCTCGCTGTGATTGGAAACTGTTTTCGCTCCACAAAATACTCTGAGTGTCTTCGGAAGCACATACTTTACGATTGAGTCGGTTTCAATTCTGTGCATCGCAATATTGTTGTATGTGCGTCGTTGTTTACTGCGAATGATTCTTTATAGTAACCTTTTTTCATCTCGGACGACATTGTAGCCGGCATAGGCGCGACAGCAAAGGACAACTTTTTTCTCTTTGGTGTATTCTAAGGCTGTCAGCCACGCATTTCGAGGTACACGATGCGTGTTCGTGATGGAGATAAATTTTCATATCCCAAAACCATATGCGCTTATATGGTTCTATTCGTAGTACAGGCGTGTCTGCAACACAAAACTGCAAGACGTCAAGTCTAAACGTCAAAACAGAAACGTCGTACAATCATAAGCCAACATACATTTCTGTAGTAAACGTACATAGAACATGTACACGTGGCTTTCATGTAAGGCTAAACTGCGAGATGGAAAGTCTAGACGTCAAGACAGAAACACCGTATGAACGTAAGAAACAGAGAGCGCACGTAGTGTAAAGTAGAACACAAATTATTTTTATTCATTATACGTATACATATTACAACAGATATTCATGTGGTAAACGTACATAGAACACATACATATGGCTTGTTTGTATAAGTCGCCAGTATATATTCGCAAGCTAGATTAACATTTTGTACTGCAAATAGTAGAAACTACGCAAGATATAAAATAAAGGGTACAATGTTGACAACTTGAACAACCTTCGCTGGTATGAATGCAACAGCCGTCGTTCTGCCATCGACTACAGCGAGAAGTCGCATAAAAAACCTTCTCGGCAACACAGTCATCATTCGTCTTGGACGCTTCATATGGATCAACTACGGCATTGAGCGTTCTATAAATGGTGACGAAGCTAGCTGTCACTCGCGCTACCAGACAACTATCACGCTCGATCATGTTTGCTCGTCATTTATGTTTGCGAGATTTTGCTCGTCACTTATATTTACGAGAGTGGTATGCATGGCGTTCTGTAAATAGTGATGAAGCTGGCTGTCATTCGTGCCACCAGACAGCTATCGTGTTCAATCATGTTTGCTCGTCACTTATGTTTGCTCATCACTTATGTTTGTGAGAGTTGTACATATTTATCATGTTCGATCACATTTGCTTGCCATTGAAGATCGCAAGAACGTTCATTTTATTTTATACGTGTTTTACTCCTGATACATACAAACATGTAAGAAGCAGAAAAATCATACGAAAATAATAAGACAAACAAACACGAGAAAACTTCGAGTTAAGAAAACCAAATAACACTAAGAAGTCCAAAAAAGAAAAATCCGAACGAAGAAAAGTGCATAGGAAATTACATAAAAAGGAAACCGGAAACAAGGATGCCAACAAAAGAAAAAATCAAGAAGAAAAGAGAGAAATAAGAAAACTGAACTAAAAAATGAAAGAAGAAGGAAAACACGAATCAAATAAAAAAACAAACAGAAAACAAGAATGTTGAGAAATGAAATAAAAACTAAAAAGGAAAAAAAGAAAAACAGTGGTAGGGGCACGAGAGCGCTCACCGTGCACCTAAACATGCAAACATCGCTGCCGCACATCGCCATGCCGAGAGACGCCGATAGACCAGGAAAGATCATTGGTCGGACGGATAGACGTCGATACGGTGGCAGACATAGAGTCACCGGACGTACGTAGGGAACCGAACATGACCAGCGCATCGTTACCACCTACACATCGGTATACCAAATCTACCAAACTACCGAATCTAAAAAGCTATCATATCTACGTAGCAAATGTCGCCAAGGTTTAGCACACGCGCCGCTCCGCCTAAAAGCAATGACGCCGTCACCCAGAACATGTCGGATACGACTATGCCGTTGTTCGGGAGGTCGAGCCTGGCTATCTAAAGGACGACGCGCTGCCGAAGCTAAGATGCGGTGAGAAAGAAAAAAAGAAAAACGATGCAAAAAGTAACAAAGAGGGGATGTTTTATAGCCGCACGGGCGAGGCATGGACCCTGTCGTGCATTCTACGGAAGGGAGATGCTCTCTCCCGTGCAAGTAAGACCCACCGTAGTATATCGCCACGAGAATGCGCGCCAGCCTATATAGTCTACTCGTCCACGTCGAAACTCCGCCGCGAGAAACTGCGGACGCATACATCGCAGGCTGCAAGCTTGTCCGTCCGGCGCGTAGAAACGCTACCGGTGAGACTCCACGCTGCCACGTCGCCAGCATCCGCATAAACCCGCGTATCTCTATAACCTATGCACCCAGCTCGGCTATAACTCTCCCGCGAGGAACCACATATGTCTATAGCATACGGTGCCAGCTCAGCTGTCCACCGTGAAACAACGCGTCCGGAAAGGGTCCACAGTGCCATGTTGCCTGCATACACATATGTCTACAGCCTACGGTCGAAGCTCACCTATACGTCGACCACGAAAACCTGTGAACGTCTATGGCCTACGCTATAAAGACAACTCTCCTCCACCAGAAACTGATCCCGTCCATGCCTTCCGATGTGCCACGTCAGCTCTCAGCGGGCCCCGCAACCCGGCGGGTGCGGGGCGTTGTCACGCAGGGAATGCTTTTCACCGTGCACGTTAGAACCCACCTACGCTGATGGTGGGGCCCTGTTGCGCGCACGGCCCACCTTCTAGCGACGTGGGGTACAACGGCGCGCGGTACACCCGTCCGCAGTATGGAATCTTTCGCCTTAACCCGCAGCAGGACCCACCTCACGGGATAGCAGGGCTCTCTTGCAACGTCGCCGTGTATCCTCATCGGTGTCCATCCCACGTACAAACATAATCGGGACGATGTGGATAGCAGTTTGAGCCAAAACTACTTAGTGCTATTATTTACTCTAATGTGTATCACCAAATAAATGATTTGGTCCTGAAATGTATACATTATACGCTGACTGTTCTGATGGTCCCTACTCGACAAGGTTATGGCACATATATCCTTGGGTAGTATAAGACTCGAGTGTTGACTATGTTTCACAAGTCATGGGCACAGTGATGTCAATCATATAGTATCGAGTTTTATGGAGTTCATCAAGTAAAAAATCCCACTTTGTGATGCAACGTTTTTTTATTTCTTAGTGTTAAGAACAAGTATATTTTTTATTTCTTAGTCTTAAGAACAAGTATATGTCATGTCTTAGGCCCGAGGTCCTCAATGATCAGAGTCATGAATAAAGGATTTATGCACTAGCCAATTTAGCCAAAAAACCGATCTAATGGGAAGATACTAAGCAATATATTTATATTCAACACTTCCCTCACTTTTAGGATATTTTAGTTCTTAGCATGGGTTCGGTGTAGGCTGCAGAATCTTTTTTAATACTATGCAAGGAGAATCTTAAACTCAAGACCTCTTGGATATGATACCATAAAGGATTTATCCACTAGACAACTTAACCAAAAGATAGATCTGATGGAAAGATACCGACGAGGGGTAACCTCAGCAATGCCCATGGTGAGACTGAGGGTTTTACGGAAAAGAGAACGCTGGGGATTTTGTCGGATGTCAGGTAAACAAGGGTGTCGAAGTCGCCTGATTACTTGATGAACAACGCTATTATAGATCGCTTGGAGGTTTTCCGGTACCTCCTCATAGGCTTCTCCCGCCCTATATATATATATATATATAGGTTAGGTCTCAAAGCCGTACACGGATAGGTTATATGATTACAACACCAACACAACATCGGTTTATATTTCCTTTCCTAATATAACTAAAGCTTTTATCGGTTGCTTCTTTGGGCCATCATCTTAAATCTTCATGGGTCGTGAGATTTTATGCGGCCATGGTAGCAAATCATAAGCACCCGAGTAATCGTACCTATGTCAGTAGCCCCCGAGACTCTACCTGAACCGTAGATTCTGGTTGAGTCTCAAAGATATTTTCAGTTTTTTTCCTTGCTTTGCTTTGTTTCCATTGTTTTCAATTTTATAGGGATTTGGTACAACAAGCTTGATGCATCCGACGGATCAGGAATCAGTTAATTGTTTCTGGGCAAAAACAATGTTGACCTATATCAAATTCAAGTCCCTAGGCCTAAACTCGGAATTATAACTGGCTTAATTCAGTTAGAGCCGTTGAGGTCTTATCGAATACTGAATTCTAGTTCTATTTTATCGGGTACCCAACGCGTCCATCAAGATTTTTCATCGTATCGTTGATACGGATATTTTACTAGCAGAGCGCATTCTTGTACGATTATCAGGCCACACAGGATGAATCCAGGGGTCTTATCTTCATGTATTGTACACGATATTCGGAGTTTTGTCATGTCGGGTGTGATCCTAGATTTTTGTATTGACTTTTGTCGGTTGTCTTGTTTGGCTGCTAGAATTTCTGAATTTTATCAGATTGTTTGTTTTAATTAATTTATAAAATCTCCCGATGGGAGTAACCTTTTGAGGATAGACCAAAGTAAAACTCATAGGTTTAGGTGATGATTGTCTTGATTTTGTATGCATAATTTGATTGTACCGGGTGCATGCCAGTGCTCCCGATGAGAGTAGCCCTCGAGGCTATGTTCGAATGCCTATATCTGGACATAGGTTCATAATTGTTGTTAGTTTTATCAGAAAAATGTTTATATAAAAATAGAGATCTCCTATTTCGTTGGCAAAAAAGGTATAAATAAAGACTCATAGTATGAAGAACTTATCTTTTATGTATATGTTGAAGCCGACGATACATTTATTTGGCAGATTGCCGCCTGGCCGTTGGCCTAAATATTCTGGCTAAGAAGTCAGTCCATGGGCCTTATTGTAATCAATATTGCTAGAAAACATAAATTATTAAGCATAAAAGCATCGTAGTTATGCAATGTTCCACAGATTGGAGTATTTGACTCATGTCTTCTTGTCTTGTAGCCGATATGCTCCTCTGGGAATAACTTTTGTAACAATGTAAGGTCCTTGCCAAGGCGACTCCAATTTACACTGGCCGTCTTGTTTGAGGCAAAGAACTAGGTCCCCTACAACGAAGGACCTAGGCCGCAGCCGTCGACTATGGTAGTTGCGCAAGTTTTGCTGATATATAGTAGCTCTTTGTAGGGCGGTGTCTCGGGCTTCATCAAGTGCATTAACATCATATTCAAGTGCTTCTCTTGATGCCTCTTTATCATATGTAGCTACTTGTGGAGATTCATGTGATATTTAGACTAGAAGGATGGCTTCAACGCCGTGGACCAGAAAGAAGGGCGTTTCTTGTGTCGAATTATTTGGAGTAGTACGCAATCTCCACAAAACAAATGGCAATACATCAACCCATCCTCCTTTTGCCCTATCGAGTGGTGCTACTAACCTTTTCTTAAGGCCAACAGTTACTAGGCCATTGGCTTTTTCCACTTGCTCATTGGTTTGCGGCTACTGAGGCGTAGCTTACTTTGATACACATCTCCTCATAGTATTTATTAAACTCATTGGAGGTAAAATTAGTCCCATTATCCGTGATGATGTTGTTTGGCATGCCGAACCGAAATACTATGGATTTGATAAAATTCACAACCAAAGTTCCATCTTGACTGGTGACAGGCATTGCTTCAATCTATTTAGTAAATTTGTCGACTACTACTAGCAGAAAGACGTGTCCTCTTGGAGATGATTTGTGAAGTTTACCCACCATATCGAGTCCCCACTGAGCGGAAGGCCAAGCAAGAGGTATGGGGTTTAACTCAGCGACGGGTGCACCAGGCTTTGTTGCGAATCGCTGGCATGTCTCACATGTTCTGACTATATCCTTTGCATCATGTACTGTTGTGAACCATTAGAATGTTGTCCTAAATGCTTTGGCAGCAATTGATCGACTGCTAGCGTGATGGCTACATACTCCTTCATGTATATCCTTCAGTATAAATTTTCCTTCATCGGGCGTGACACATCGTTGTGGCACACCCGAACTACTTCTTTTGTATAACTCTCATTTGATATTCTGAAGGCTTTTGATCTTCGAGTGATCCATCGAGCTTTTGTCACATCTTCGGGTAGCTCTCCATGAGTCATATATGCTACGTATGGTTGCATCCATGTAGGCTCTATTATCATGATCTCATCAACTTCTGGTTCTTCTTTGGTGATTTCCTCTGTACTTATGCTAGCTGGTAGAGCCCCTGAGTCCTTTCGCGGCTTAATCTTCTTTCCTGCCTTGGGCGCTATGACCTCAGAAACTCTTTTGGCCTTGATTGAACGCTCACTTATTTCTTCCCAAAAAATTCAAGGTGGCACTGGTAGACATAAGGACCCAATGTTTGCTAGATTGTCGGCTTCTTCATTGTTTGCTCTTCCTATGTGCGATACTTCGCATCCATCAAATGGAGCCTCCATAATGCTATACAGATCACGGTAGGCAATCATGTTATCACTGATAGCGTCGCACTTGTTCATTGCTTGCTGTGCTACAAGATTAGAATCACCAAATATTTTGAGGCGAGTTGCACCGCAAGCTTTAGCCATACGCATACCTTGCAACAAGGCCTCGTACACAGCTTCGTTATTGGACGCGTTTGCGAAGCTCATCCGAAGTATATATCGCATTTTATCGCCTTGTGGTGATACTAGTATGACTCCTTCCACTGCTCCTTCCGTTCTTTTCGATCCATCAAAGTACATTGTCCATGCGCTATAAAGGTCAGGTGGGCCCACGCATTGTAGTTCAGTCCATTCTCTGATAAAACCAGGCAGAACTTGTGATATAATTGATTTACGCTTCTTGTACGTGATATCTCGAGGAGAAAGCTCAATACCCCCATAGAGATACACGTCTAGTTGCCTTTGGATTATTGAGGATATTGGACATAGGTGCTTCGTTGACCACTATGATCGGGTGTTCCAAAAAATAATGGTGTAACTTCCGTGCTGTCATAAACACTCCATACGCTAGTTTCTGATAATGCGGGTACCTTTATTTGGATGGAGAGAGGACCTTGCTCAAGAAATAGACTGGCCTTTGAACACCATGGGTTTTCCCTTCTTCGGGTCGTTCCATGACTAGGACCGTGCTAACCACCTGATTTGTGGCGGCAATGTAAAGAAGTAATGGCTCTTTCTCGCGTGGAGACATGACGACGGGAGATGTCGAAAGTGTCATTTTGAGATCTTCATAGGCGTGCCGAGCTTCTTCCGTCCACTCAAATTTATCTGATTTCCTCATGAGGGCGTAGAATCGTAGTGATTTTTCTCCTAATTGAGCAATAAAGTGGCTGAGTGATGCGACTCGCCCAGCCAGCTGTTGTACGCCTCGAAGGTTTGTTGGTTTTTTCATTGTTAGAATCTCCTGTATTTTCTCGGGATTGGCTTCGATTCCTCTTGCCGATACGAGATATCCGAGGAGTTCCCCTGCTGGGACTCCAAAGGAGCACTTCATTGGGTTAATTTTGATGCAAAATTTGTCGAGGTTTTCAAATGTTTCTTGGATATCCTTGATAAGTGAAGATCCTTGCTTTGTTGTAACTATAACATCGTCAATATATACTTGCACATTTGTGCCGATTTGGTTTCCTAGGCAATTCTGCATCATCCGCTGACATGTTGCCCTAGCGTTTTTGAAGCCAAAGGGAATTGTTGTGTAGGAAAATACGCCATAGGGTATGATAAATGTTGTTTTCTCCTGATCTTCCTCCTTCATCCGAATCTGGTGGTATTTGATACGTCCATAACGTATCTATAATTTTTGATGGTTTTATGCTAATAATATGTTTTTGATACTCCTTTTTATATAAAGTTTATGATTTATTTGGACTAACCTATTAATAGTTGCAAAAGTGCACAATGTTCTTGTTTTATACTTTAAAATAATGTGTAGGAATTACCAAGAATACAAGTGAAAACCTTGTTGGAGTCAAATTGGGATTTTCTAGAAATTTGTCTCGGAACTCGTTTTGAAGATGGTGACGTTTCGGGTCGAAGACGGCGTCAAATGGAAAAGTCTTCAACTATAAAGTTGCTGGAAATTTCGCGACAAACGTTCTGGACATAAAATTTAGCTGATTCCGAGTCCGGATGGACCCGATAGGCCTGATTTACTGCATCCCAAGATGGGGTGATGGGAATCCGAGAAGCTATATAAAGGGAGGAAACCTAATTCGTGGGAGACACCTACACCCACGAATTTGCAGCCACCAAAGCCACGTTTTTGCCTCCCTCATGGATTCCATCTCCATGGGGAAGGGCTCCCAAGAAGCCATGAAGGAAGGGTGCTAAGGGGCGGTGCTCCCCTGTGATACCGGCGGCGGGGAAGGAGTCCTCCGCGCCGCCGCCTCTTCACCATCTTCACCGCCATCTCCATCGACTCCACCGCCATATCCATCGCTGTTGCTGACTCCCATGATGAGGAGGGAGTAGTTCTCTCTCGAGGCTAAGGGCTCTAACGGTAGCTATGTGTTCACCTCTCTCTCTATGCTTGATCTTATTGAGGTCATGAGCTTTGTAATCTATAGATCTATTATGCTAATCAAGTGGTTTAATGAATCTCTGCTTATCCCCACGTGTGTGAAGTTGACAGTGTGCACACGTGTGGCACTTTGGCTAAGGTTACATAAATACTTATTATGAGTTATATTTGGAGTTGGATGTCTCTATGAAATTGTAGTGTTTGTTGGAACCATCTAGCGCTCAAGGTGACAGTGTGGGGTTATCTAGATGGGAAAGGCGGACTTTGAGGAGTGCTGTTATAGCCCTACCATGGATTAGAGTGTCCAACCGGAGAGTAGTTCAGAGTAGTATCATGAAGAGAAGATATTTATATGAGAGTGTGCACTAGCGAAAGTATGATCTCTAGGCCTTGTTTCTAAACATTGAAACACCGTTTGCAACTAGATCTGTTACATGTTTGCTTGCTTCCATATTTTTGCCTTTAGTCTTTTCCTCCCGTCAAGCTCTTATCTGGCACCGTTGTCTTATATCCATACCACTTGTATTTCACTATCTCTTCACCGAACTAGTGCACCTATACACCTGACAAGTGTATTGGGTGTGTTGGGGACACAAGAGACTTCTTATATCTTGATTGTAGGATTGTTTGAGAGGGGATACCTTTGACCACTTCCTCCCTGAGTTCGATAAACCTTGGGTGATCCACTTAAGGGGAAACTTGCTGCTGTTCTACAAACCTCTACACTTGGAGGCCCAACAACTGTCTACAAGAACAGATGTGAGTAGACATCAGTATCCTGAATATGCATCCAGGAAGGAGAGACGTTTGCACCCCGCAGTTGCATCAATTATTTGATCGATTCGTGGCAGTGGGAAGTGATCATTTGGACAATGTTTGTTCAGCGCAGTCAAGTCAATGCACATCTGTAACTCTTTTGTATTTTTCTTTGGGACGCATACTGGGTTTGCGATCCACTCTGCTTTCTTTAATTCTTTGATGAATTTGGCATTAGTAAGGTGATGTCTACGCACTTCTATTGTTGTAGACAGTTGTTGGGCCTCCAAGTGCAGAGGTTTGTAGAACAGCAGCAAGTTTTCCCTTAAGTGGATCACCCAAGGTTTATCGAACTCAGGGAGGAAGTGGTCAAAGGTATCCCCTCTCAAGCAACCCTGCAATCAAGATACAAGAAGTCTCTTGTGTCCCCAACACACCCAATACACTTGTCAGGTGTATAGGTGCACTAGTTCGGCGAAGAGATAGTGAAATACAAGTGGTATAGATAATTATAAGTGGTAATGGTGATAGAAAATAGCTTGATGGCGTGTGGTTGATGTGGGAAAAGACTAAAGGAAAACTGAAATAAAGAAGGAAGCAAGCAAACATGTAACAGATCTAATTGCAAATGGTGTATCAATGCTTAGAAACAAGGCCTAGGGATCATACTTTCACTAGTGAACACTCTCTCATAAATATATTCTTCTTTATGATACTACTCTCCGGTTGGACACTCTAATCGTTGGTAGGGCTATAACAGCACACCTCAAAGTAAGCCTTTCCCATCTAGATAACTCCACACTGTCACCTTGAGCTCTAGACGGTTCCAACAAACACCACAATTTCTTAGAAACATCCAACTCCAAATATGACTCATAACAAGTATTTGTAATCTCTAGCCTAAGTGCCACCATGGTGTGCACGCTGTCACTTTCACACACATGGGGAGTGCAGAGATCTATTAAAGCACTTGAGTAGCAAGGTAGATCTATAGATTACAAGCTCATGATCACAATATGATCATGCATAGAGAGAGATGAACACATAGCTACCGGTAGAACCCTTAGCCTTGAGAGAGAACTACTCCCTCCTCATCATGGGAATCAGCAACGGTGATGGAGATGGCGGTGGAGATCAATGGAGATGGCTTCAGGGGCACTTCCCCGTCCTGGCAGGGTGCCGAAACAGAGACTTTCTGCCCCCCGAATCTCCCCTTTGGTGGCCGCGGCACTGCGGAACTTTTCGTGGCTGGAGGCTTGACGATTTAGGGTGTTTGCATCGGGAGGCTTCTTATAGGCGAAGATGCAAGGTCGGTGGGCGGCCAGGGCAAGCCCGCGCCACCACATGGTGTGGCCGCCCTTTGGCCCCTCTCCGTCTTGTCTTCTGGCTCCGTGAGTCTTCCGGTAAAATAGGAACTTTGGCTTTTGTCCCGTCCAATTCCGAGAATATTCATTTTCTGACTTTCCTGGAACCAAAAACAGCAGAAAATAGGCAACTGGCACTATGGCATCTTGTTAATAGGTTAGTCCAAGCAATCATATGAAAAGTACTCCAAAGTGTGGAAAAAACATAAGAAAGTAGATAAAACCAAGCATGGAACATCAAAAATTATAGATACATTTGCAATGTATCAGCATCCCCAAGCTTAACTCCTGCTCGTCCTCGAGTAGGTAAGTGATAAAAAGAAAGAATAATTTTTGAGGTGACATGCACCATCATAAACTTGATAAAGTATTTGTAAAACATTCATAGTTGGGATCATAGTACTTCAATCATAACATGAAAGACAAAGTTCTAGCAATAAGACAAAGAAACTATGTTGCAACATGAAAAGGCACAAACAAAAGGTTCATGAATAACAATGCTTTGCAAGACGTTTGTTTGTTTCACATAAAGAAAATATAGCATAGTAGCATTCATCTTGTCCCTCATAGAGTAGCAAATATAATTGCATAGGACACCTTGGGACAATATAATGGTTCATAAGAGTGACTAGATACAAATAGTTTAAAACAAGCAATATCAAGTTATGCATCAATCAACGAGTCTTGGGACAATGCACATAGAACTAAGAATGGCCACTATGCTATCAAAGTAGGTGCATAAAGATAGAAGGTGGAGACTCAATATAATGGTGGAAGAAAGGCCTTTGTAAAAGGATGTAGGGATTCAAGTCTCATAAAGAGCTTCCAAAAATTATGGTACTTATAGCTTTCAGCTCTCATTGCCCCTATCATAAGCATCTTTAAGGTGATTAAGGTTAAAATGACACAACTAAGAGGATATGCTTGACAAGTTATAAACCGAAATCTCATGCCCCTTACTTACGAAGACCAATCCTCATGCTACTCAACTTCAGTCACGAGTAAGCTCTTTTCATTGTAAGTATATGTGTATCATTAAGAACCGCCAACGGGGTACCCCTTGCACATGATACAGGAGCTTTCCCATAATCAAAATGACAAGGCAAGCAGACAATGAGCATCTCAGCGATCTTTTTATTTGCTATTTGCATAGGTTTTTATTGAGGATGCTTCATAGAGTGCTCATTATGGTGATGCTGCAAGTTTCCACCATGATTAGGCATGGCTTAGGCTAGCGGCCCAGGCGTTTCTCTAACACACATACAAACTCCATGATCTTACAAGTTCCACTTTTATTTCACACCGCCGGGATCCGTAAGCAAAAGAACATGATATCAACGGGGTACAAAGTACTAGTGCAATGTTGAAAGCGTTCCCCATGAAACATGGTTCTGCTAATTTCAACTTATAAAGTGCAAGCATATACGCAACAAAGAAGGACCCAATGGTTCAAGTTTATTAGATGCAAAAAGTAAAGTGTGCCATCAAGTTCGTGAGAGCTTTAATCACTAGTTTTCTCATAACAAGTTTAATTTGGAAGGTAAACAAAAGCATGAATATACTTGGAATAGCATAATATAGTAGGTAGGTATGGTGGACTCTTTGGAATAACTTGGTTTAGGGAGTTGGATGCATGAGTGGAACTCATACTTTGTTGTGGAGGCTAGCAAAAGACTGGGAGCGATAAACTAAGAGAGCAATAATGGCCATAATCATGCAGAGAGACAAAACATAATCAATCAAAGCATAAAGTGATACTACAAGTTGAAAACTAAAGGATCATAAAGGCTTTTGTGACTTGGGATAGTCATAACATGGTGTGAGCATGCGCCAAGTCAACCCAAATAAAGCATCAAAGGAGAATACCACAATACTATGCTTTAATATGCTAAAACAACGCATGATTCTTCAAAGGCACATTAAGAAATCTCAATTGTTTAAAACAAGTCATGCTATAGCAAAGAATACTAAGCATAGAGCGAAAACAATATCAAGCATGGCATGACAAAGCATAGGCCACAGTCAAAAACGAGCTCTTTTTACCATATAAGCCTGAACTTTCCTACTCTTTTCCAAACCTAACCAAATTATTTGCAAACCAATGTATGAAAGAGGGGGTCCAACCAATTTATTCAGAAAACTAATAAAACCAAGCAAACGAAAAACCAAAACGAAAACTAAAAAGAAGACGCTCCAAGAAAAACACAATTGTGCATGAAACAATAAAAATGAAGCGTTTGGAAGAAACCTAGGATTTTTATTGATGAAGAAGGGGATGCCTTGGGAATCCCCAAGGTTTGACGCTTGTACTTCTTGGATATTTCTTGGGGTGACACGCGTGGCATCCCCAAGCTTGAGCTTTAGTCCATCCTTCATCTCATTACTCATTCCTTCCATACACCTGAAAATTTTCCTTCATACAAAACTTCACACAATCTTTATTAGCAACATTAGTGCACTCAAGATAAATAAGTCTTAAGGTTCAGTTCTAACACCAAATAAACTTCCATTAGAACACTAGCTACTGAAGCACTTCCCTCAAAAAGCTCAATTCCCCAAAAGAACTCAAAAAGGAACCAACAAGAAGCAAATGCAGAAAATGGCAGAAATCTGTCAAAACAGACCAGTAGGTAAAGACGAATTTTTTCGAAGACCTTCTGTTGCTCAAATCAAAAAGTGTTGAACTTATGAAAGTTAGATAACAACCTGGGGCAGAAGCACAAAACATTACAGCTCAATCCGACATACAGAGCTATCTCACGAAGTTTTACGGTGAAGCACAAAAATCTGTTTCGAGACAACAACTTTCCCAATCATTACTTCTCTCTCATTAGAGGTTACTCTTGGCACAAAAAGCAAATAAAAAGGATAAGGAGCAGTTATTACAGAAGTAATAACTTCCAGGACTCATCTAAAACTTTTGGGTTATCTCCCAATAAGTACTTTTATTTAACGCCTTTAAGTTAGGCATGATAGTTTGAGAAGAGGCTCACATAAGAAATATGAATTGAAGTAAAAGAGAGCATCAAGAAGCAAATTCTAAACACATTTAAGTCTAACCCACTTCCTATGCATAGGAATCTTGTAAAGAAACAAGTCATGAAAACACAAAGTAACAAGCATAGGAAATCAAAACAAGTGCAACTTCAAGACTTTCAACATAAAGAGGGGAAACTTAATATTATTGAGACACATAAAACCATGTTTCCCTCTCTCATAATAACTTTCAGTAGCATTATGAATAAAATTAACAATATAACTATCACATAAAACATTCTTATCATGAGCCACATGCATATAATAATTATTACTCTCCACATAAGCATAGCCATTCTTATTAATCGTGGTGGGAGAAAATTCAACAAAATAGCTATCATTATTATTCTCATCACCATAATCATCAAATATAGGAGGCATATTGTAATCATCATTAATTTTCTCCTCAATAGTAGGTGGACTGAAAATATCATATTCATCATTGTAATCATCATATATTGGAGGTTTGGTATCATCATAAGCAATAGAATAGCTATCTTCCAAAGCTGGGGAACTAAAAACATCATTTTCATCAAAACCAGCTTCCCCAATCTTAGACTTTTCCATAGCATTAACAATAATGGTGTTCAAAGAATTCATACTAATAACATTGCTATTAGCATGCAAATAAAGTTCCATAGGTCTTTTAATTTTCTCTTCAAACACTTCATGTCCTAACTCAAGATAAATACTATAAAGCTCTCTAATTTTTGTTGTTTTCCATTAAGCCTAACTAGTGAAAACAAGAAACAAAAAGACAAAGTTGCAGAATCTAAAGGAAATAACTTCGAGCAGTCACACCGGAGGATGTGAGTACCTTTTATCTTACCTCCCCGGCAACGGCGCCAGAAAATAGGTGTTTGCCGTCGGAGGTTCTTCTTCTTTAATCCTCCGGTGTGAATACCTTCTACCTTACCTCCCTAGCAACGGCGCCAGAAAATAGCTTGATGTCTATGCACTTCTATTCTTGTGGACAGTTGTTGGGCCTCCAAGTGCAAAGGTTTGTAGAACAACAGCAAGTTTTCCCTTAAGTGGATCACCCAAGGTTTATCGAACTCAGGGAGGAAGTGGTCAAAGGTATCCCCTCTCAAGCAACTATGCAATCAAGATACAAGAAGTCTCTTGTGTCCCCAACACACCCAATACACTTGTCAGGTGTATAGGTGCACTAGTTCGGCGAGGAGATAGTGAAATACAAGTGGTATAGATAATTATAAGTGGTAATGGTGATAGAAAATAGCTTGATGGCATGTGGTTGATGTGGGAAAAGACTAAAGGCAAACTGAAATAAAGAAGGAAGCAAGCAAACATGGAACAGATCTAATTGCAAATGGTGTATCAATGCTTAGAAACAAGGCCTAGGGATCATACTTTAACTAGTGAACACTCTCTCATAAATATATTCTTCTATATGATACTACTCTCCGGTTGGACACTCTAATCGTTGGTAGGGCTATAACAGCACACCTCAAAGTAAGCCTTTCCCATCTAGATAACTCCACACTGTCACCTTGAGCTCTAGACGGTTCCAACAAACACCACAATTTCTTAGAAACATCCAACTCCAAATATAACTCATAACAAGTATTTGTAATCTCTAGCCTACGTGCCACCATGGTGTGCACACTGTCACTTTCACACACATGGGGAGAGCAGAGATCTATTAAAGCACTTGAGTAGCAAGGTAGATCTATAGATTACAAGCTCATGATCACAATATGATCATGCATAGAGAGAGAGATGAACACATAGCTACCGGTAGAACCCTTAGCCTCAAGAGAGAAGTACTCCCTCCTCATCATGGGAATCAGCAACGGTGATGGAGATGGCGGTGGAGATCGATGGAGATGGCTCTTAGGGCACTTCCCCGTCCCGGCAGGGTGCCGGAACAGATATTTTCTGTCCCCCGAATCTCCCCTTCGGTGGCGGCGGCGCTGTGGAACTTTTCGTGGCTGGAGGCTTGATGATTTAGGGTTTTCGTATCGGGAGGCTTCTTATAGGCGAAGAGGCAAGGTCGGTGGCCGGCCAGGGGGCCCACACCACCTGGTGGCGCGGCCAGGGCTAGCCCGCGCCACCACATGGTGTGGCCGCCCTGTGGTCCCTCTCCGTCTCGTCTTCTGGCTCCGTGAGTCTTCCGGTAAAATAGGAATTTAGGCTTTTGTCCCATCCAATTCCGAGAATATTCATTTTCTGACTTTCCTGGAACCAAAAACAGCAGAAAACAGGCAACTGGCACTGTGGCATCTTGTTAATAGGTTAGTCCAAGAAATCATATGAAAAGTACTCCAAAGTGTGGACAAAACATAAGAAAGTAGATAAAACCAAGCATGGAACATAAGAAATTATAGATACATTTGCAATGTATCATAAGGCGATGGAGCTTGATACGTTGCTAACGTATCCATAATTTTTGATGTTTCATGCTTGGTTTTATCTACTTTCTTATGTTTTATCCACACTTTGGAGTACTTTTTTTACAATTTCTTTGACTATCCTGTTAACAAGATGCCACAGTGCCAGCTGCCTGTTTTCTATTGTTTTTGGTTCCAGGAAAGTCAGAAAATGAATATTCTCGGAATTGGACGGGACAAAAGCCAAAGTCAGTTTTTCACCGAAGGGGACACGGAGCCAGAATACGAGACGGACAGGGGCCAGAGGGCCGCCACACCACCTGGCCGCGCGGCCAAGCCTGGCCCGCGCCAGGGGGTGGTCTGGCCTCCTCGGGCACCCCCTCGGCCTCCCCTTTCGCCTACAAGAATCCTCCGATATAGAAACCCTAAGTACCCGATCAAAATTCCACGAAAGAGTCTGTACGCGCTGTCATCTCCATCCCTAGATCGGGAGGTATCTGAAGCTCTTCCCGGCACCCTGCCGGAGGGGAGAATTCACCCTAGAGGCCTTCTTCATCACCATGCAAGCCTCCGGTGTGATGCGTGAGTAGTTCATCCCTAGACTACGGGTCCATGTAGTAGCTAGATCGTTGGTTCTTCTCCTTTGTGCTACCATGTCTAGATCTTGTGAGCTCCGTTCATGATCAAGATCATCTATTTGTAATCATACATGTTGTGTTTGCGGGGATCCGATGGATATTGAGATGGTATTTCAGATTGATTATTGATCCTATCATGTCTTTGTTATTTGTGATCTTGCATGCTCTCCATTGTTAGTAGCTATCTTGGCCGAGTAGATGCTAGCAACTCCAAGTGGGAGTATTTATGCCCGATAGTGGGATCATGCCTCTAGTAATCTGGGGAAGTGACAGAAATCTCTAAGGTACTAGATGTGCTGTTGCTACTAGGGAGAAAACAATAATCCTTTGTTCATAGAACAATCGTATTGTTTACTTTACATGCAATGCGTAATGCAATTATTTGTTGCTTGCAACTTAATACTGGAGGGGGGTCGGATGATAACCTGAAGCTGGATTATTAGTCATATATGCAGTTGGATTACGGTCTATGTCTAATGTAGTAGTGCTCAATCGAATCTCAAAGGAGTCAAGATGATTAGTATATGCATGTATTGCTTTCTCGATGTTTGTTAATTGCCCCGCTGTAATTTCTTCACCCAACATGTCATATATATCTTAAGGAGAGCCACCACTAGTGAACTATGGACCCCGGTCCTTTCTTTTATCATCAACCTACAACTGTTTACTGATTTCTGTTTACTTTCTGCAAACTATTACTCTCTTCCACACAATACGTTTAATCCTTTGTTTTCAGCAAAACCGGCGAGATTAACAACCTCACTCTAAGTTGGGGGCAAAGTTCTGTGGTTATGTTGTGTAGGTTTCCACGTTGCTGTTGGCGCCGGTAGTGCGCCCTGCCGAAGTCCAGCTAGCAACACCTTGGAGGTGTTTCCTTGCTCCTACTGGATTGATAACCTTGGTTTCATAACTGAGGGAAAACTTACTGATGTGCTCATCATACCTTCTTCTTGGGGTTCCCCAACGAGCTTGTTAATACACGAGTCAGCAAGTATATTTTCTGGCGCCGTTGCCGGGGAGTCAAGGACACCTTCACAAGGGGAGTCCCTCATAACCAATCTCTTTTCTTTGTTGTTTTTGTTTAGCTTAGTTTACTTTTGCTTTGTTTGCTTGTTTCTTTATCAAAAACACAAAAAAAATTAGTTGTTCTAGTTTGCTTTCTTTATTAAAAACACAAAAAAATGACTACTCTTGAAAACACTAAGTTGTGTGACTTCACTAGCACCAACAACAACGATTTCATGTGCACACCTATTGCTCCACCTGTTCCTGAAGCTACTTTGTTTGAAATAAAACCTGCTTTACTCAATCTTGTTATGAGAGAACAATTTTCTGGTATTGGTAATGAAGATGTTGCTGCTTATTTAAATAACTTTGTTGAACTTTGTGAGATGCAACAGCATAGGGATATAGATGGAGATATTATTAAGCTTAAATTATTTCCTTTCTCTTTGAGAGGAAAAGCTAAAGAATGGTTGAATTCCTTAACTAGGAATAGTATTGATTCTTGGACTAAATACAAAGATGCTTTCATTGGAAAATACTATCCTCCTGCTAAGATTATATCTATGACAAGTGAAATAATGAAGTTTAAACAATCTGATAATGAACATGTTGCTCAAGCTTGGGAAAGAATGAAATCTTTGGTAAAGAATTGTCCCACTCATGTACTATGATATGGGCACGAAGGAGGAGGTGAAGCCTAATTTCAGGACTCCACCAAGCTAGGTGATGCGGGGCACATCCCATTGATGATTGGCACGCTAGGACGACCTACGATATGTAATGATAAGTCTAAGGTTGTGTCAAATATTGTTTCTATGTTATTGAATACGAGTCCAAGTTAGGTTCGAGTTCGTTTGTCTGTTCGGTTTGGGTCTATCCATCCGACTAGTTGTAGGCCTCCTATATAAAGGAGCCATCGGCCTAGGGTTTAGGGAAGTTCGGTTGTTTAGTCTAAAAAACTATATTGTGCTCCACCGTGTATCATCCCTCCGGGGACAGCGATATCGTTATCTATTATATCGAGTGATTTGCTGCGAAGGTTCTTATGTGCATCAAGGATTATTGAGCTGTGGTTTGAGGCATGGTGATCTTCATCACGTTACTTGCTGGATTGATTCCTCGTCTTCAGGTGACTCGCTATGAAAGATCAGGACAAAACTATAGGATCATCGGCTTGATCCGTATTAGGTGGTATCAGAGGTCTCGTTGATCACAACGTGTTTTTGGATCATCTGCGTACTATTTTTCTACAAGCAGTTTACAGATCGGTTGTAGAGAAGAGATTGAAAGTTGAAGTTTTCAGATTGGATCTTATTCTTCGTTGGAAGTAAAGTTCAGATCGACGAGGAGTTTGAAGTTTCCGATCGATTTGCACAAGTCTAGATCCGATCGCTAGAGTCTAGCTAGCATCACGTGGATACGTGTGAAGAGTAAGGGAGTCCATATTCTATTCGTTTTGTTGATCTGCTCGCAGTCTAGATCCTGTACGTGTCCTTGGATCGGAAAGATTGATCACTTCTAGCCAGATCGCTAGCTGAGGCAACGTGCGTGAAAAAAACACTGCCTCGATATACAGCTTGGGATCGATCGCTGCTTTTCCAATCTGTTTCCATCGCGAGCAAAGGCCGAATCGGTTTTCTGTTTAAGATCTGATCATGAGCAGATTTACCAGATCCGATCGTAGCTAAAAAAAGGAGATAAGGAGGGATCCGCTGTTATATGTTGATCCAAATTCTACAAAGTATAGGCCAACTTCTGACGAGTGGAGCGAGGCCCGTCGCCGGGAGGCTTGGTACGGATCGTCGAAGACCTAGGTTTCCACCGATATATAAACCCCTTGTAAGCCGCCGGTTGGGAGAGTTGTATCTGTGAAATCCCCGGCGTTTGTAAACACTCCTCGATATAGTGAAGTTTCGCTGGCTGGCGCCCGTGGTTTTTTTCCTCTCTTTGTTGGAGAGGTTTTCCACGTTAAATCTGTGTCTCCTTGCTGTGTTTTTCGTTTTCGTTCTTCGTTATCTTCTTGTCGCGATTGTAACAAGTGGTATCAGAGCCCCAGGTTCTAATCTAGGGTTTGCGACATGTCGTCATTGAAGTTCGATCTACCACAGCTGGACTACACCACAAGATTCTCCTTGTGGCAGGTGAAGATGCGGGCGATTCTCGCCGAAACTTCTGATCTGGATGAAGCGCTGGATGGATTCGGTGAAAAGGATGCTAAGACCTGGTCCGCTGAAGAGAAGCGGAAGGACCGTAAGGCTTTGTCTTTGATTCAACTTCATCTGTCCAATAATATTTTGCAGGAAGTACTGGAGATGAAATCTGCTGCTGCCCTATGGGGAAAGCTGGAAACGATCTGCATGTCAAAGGATCTAACCAGTAAGATGCATGTGAAGATGAAGTTGTTCTCGCATAGATTGCAGGAAGGTGGATCGGTAATGAATCACTTATCTCTTTTTAGAGAGATTATTTCTGATTTGCAATCTATGGAAGTAAAATATGATGATGAGGATCTAGCCCTATTACTCTTATGCTCGCTGCCTAGTTCTTATACACACTTTCGTGATACAATGTTGTTGAGCCGTGAGAAGATAACCCTTGATGAAGTGCAAGATGCCCTCAAACAGAGGGAAAAGATGAAATCTATGGTGCAGGCAGATGGGGCGTCCTCCAAGGCTGAAGCTCTGCAGGTTCGTGGCAGGACCGAGCAGAGATTTAACAACCATGGCAACCGAGATAAGAGCAAAGACGGCAGAGGTCGTTCGAAGTCCAAGGGAAAGGACAAGTTCTGCAGGTATTGTAAGAAATCTAATCATGTTATTGATGATTGCTGGAAGCTGCAGAATAAGGAGAAAAGGAACGGTACTTACCAACCGAAAGATAAAGATCAAGGCAATGGTAAGGCTGCTGTTGTTTCTGATAGTTCTGATGGTGAATGCTTAGCTGTTTTTGCTGCTTGTGCTTCTCGTGATGATGAATGGATACTTGATACTGCATGTTCGTTTCATATTTGCTGTAACAAAGATTGGTTCAGTTCATATGAGTCTGTGCAGACTGGAGATTTTGTGCGTGTGGGGAATGACAACCCATGCCATATCGTTGGTGTTGGATCTGTTAAGATTAGGACACATGATGGCGTGACACGCACGTTGAGTGAGGTGAAGCACATACCAAGCATGGCCAGAAATTTGATCTCCCTGAGTACCATGGACGTTGATGGATACAAGTATGCCGGTGGGCATCGAGTTCTGAAGGTATCAAAAGGTTCTCTTATTCACATGATAGGTGATATGAATTCTGCTAAATTATATGTTCTTAGAGGTAGCACTTTGCCTGGTATTGCTGCTGCTGTTACTTCTAATGATTCTGATGATTGTGGTAAAACACATCTATGGCATATGCGTCTTGGGCATATGAGCGAACAAGGCATGGCAGAGTTGGTCAAGAGAGAGCTGATTGATGGTTGCAACTTGAGTAAGTTTGAGTTCTGTGAGCACTGCATCTTTGGTAAGCATAAAAGAGTTAAATTCAATGCTTCCGTTCATACCACCAAAGGCATATTAGATTATGTGCATGCTGATGTATGGGGTCCGTCCCGTAAGACTTCTATTGGTGGTGCTAATTATATGCTTACTATTATTGATGATTACTCAAGAAAGGTGTGGCCTTATTTTCTGAAGCATAAATCTGATGTTTTTGATGCTTTTAAGAAGTGGAAAGTTATGGTTGAAAAACAGACTGAGAAGAAGGTAAAGGTACTACGTACTGACAATGGTATGGAATTCTGTTCTAATGAGTTTGAGGAGTTTTGCAGTAACGATGGCATGATCAGGCATCACACCATCCCATATACTCCTCAGCAGAATGGCGTGGCAGAACGCATGAACAGAACCATCATCTCGAGGGCTCGTTGTATGTTGTCTAATGCAGGTATGCATAGGCGTTTCTGGGCTGAAGCAGCCAACACAGCGTGTTACCTCATCAACAGGTCACCTTCTATTCCACTTGAGAAGAAAACTCCTATTGAGGTATGGTCAGGTTCACCTGCTGATTATTCACAGTTGAGAGTTTTTGGTTGCACTGCTTATGCTCATGTTGATAATGGAAAGTTAGAGCCTAGAGCTGTCAAGTGCATATTCCTTGGTTATGGTTCAGGAGTTAAGGCATATAAACTATGGAACCCTGAAACAAAAAGGATTTTGTTGAGTAGAAACGTTGTTTTCAATGAATCCGTTATGTATCATGACAGCTTGCCATCAGATCCCTCTCCTGTTGCTATTGGAGAGGAGGGAGTTCGTGTGCAGGTGGAGCACCTGCAGAAAACTGTTGATAATAATGTTGTTGTTGATGATACTCATGAGGAAAATATTGATGATGATGTTGTTCAACACTCACCTACTGTTTTGCAGCAGCCACAGGAATCTATTGCTGCTGATAGACCGAGACGTAACATAGTTCCACCTCGTCGTTTAATTGAAGAGTGTAATCTTGTACATTATGCTTTGAGTTGTGCTGAACAGGTGGAGAACGATTCTGAACCTGCTACATATAATGAAGCCATTGCATCTGTTGACCGCGAGAAGTGGGTTTCTGCTATGCAAGAAGAGATGCAATCGCTTGAGAAAAATGGCACATGGGATGTTGTGCGCTTGCCTAAACAAAAGAAGGCGGTCCGCTGCAAGTGGATCTTCAAGAAAAAGGAAGGTCTATCTCCCAAAGAGCCTTCAAGGTACAAGGCAAGGTTAGTAGCAAAAGGGTTCAGCCAGATTCCAGGTATTGATTACAATGATGTGTTCTCTCCAGTTGTGAAGCATAGTTCCATTCGTACTTTCTTTAGTATTGTGGCTATGCGTGATCTTGAGCTTGAGCAGTTAGATGTCAAGACTGCTTTTCTGCATGGAGAGCTTGATGAGGAAATATACATGGACCAACCAGAAGGGTTCATAGTGCCTGGTAAAGAGGATTTTGTGTGCAAATTAAAGAAGTCTCTTTATGGCTTAAAGCAATCTCCAAGACAGTGGTATAAAAGGTTTGATTCATTTATGATCTCACATGGTTTTGAGAGGTCTAAATATGATAGTTGTGTTTATATCAAGTTTGTTGATGGGTCACCTATATACTTGCTGCTATATGTTGATGATATGTTAATTGCTGCCAAGGGCATGAAAGAAATCACTACTTTGAAGGCACACCTAAGTAGTGAGTTTGAGATGAAGGATCTTGGTGCTGCTAAGAAGATCTTAGGTATGGAGATTACCCGAGATAGAAAATCTGGTTTGTTATTTCTTAGTCAGCAAAGTTACATTAAGAAAGTTCTTCATCGTTTTAATATGGATGGTGCCAACTCAGTTAGTACTCCTATTGCTCCTCACTTTAAATTGTCAGTTTCTCAATGTCCTACTACTGATGAAGAGTTTGAGTACATGTCAAAGGTGCCATATTCTAGTGCTGTTGGTTCTTTGATGTATGCCATGGTTTGTTCTCGTCCTGATTTATCATATGCTATGAGTTTGATAAGTAGATACATGGCTAATCCTGGTAAAGAACATTGGAAGGCTGTTCAGTGGGTTTTCAGGTACCTTCTTGGCACTTCCAATGCTTGTTTGAAGTTTGGCAGGACCGGTGAGGGACTCGTTGGCTATGTGGATTCAGATTTTGCTGCCGATTTGGATAAGAGAAGATCCCTCACAGGTTATGTGTTTAATGTTGGAGGTTGTGCTGTTAGCTGGAAGGCTACATTGCAGGCTGTTGTTGCACAATCTACTACTGAAGCTGAATACATGGCTATTGCTGAAGCTTGCAAAGAATCTGTTTGGTTGAAAGGTTTGTTTGCTGAGCTTTGTGGAGATGATTCTTGCATTACTTTGTTTTGTGACAGTCAAAGTGCCATATACCTTACAAAAGATCAGATGTTTCATGAGAGAACTAAGCACATTGATGTCAAGTACCATTTTGTTAGAGACATTGTTGCTCAAGGTAAATTAAAGGTATGCAAGATCAGCACTCATGATAATCCTGCTGATATGATGACTAAACCTGTTCCTGTTGCTAAGTTTGAGCTTTGCTCGAACTTAGTTGGTTTAACTGATTAGCCCAAGTGGTTATTGGCGCCGAAAGTATTTGCTTTGTTTGTTCAGGGAGATGGTTGCTGTTGATGCTACAAGGAGGAATTTGTCTCAAGGTGGAGTTTGTTATATGTTGATCCAAATTCTACAAAGTATAGGCCAACTTCTGACGAGTGGAGCGAGGCCCGTCGCCGGGAGGCTTGGGCCGAGTGTAACGATATATAAACCCCTTGTAAGCCGCCGGTTGGGAGAGTTGTATTTGTGAAATCCCCGGCGTTTGTAAACACTCCTCGATATAGTGAAGTTTCGCTGGCTGGCGCCCGTGGTTTTTTTCCTCTCTTTGTTGGAGAGGTTTTCCACGTTAAATCTGTGTCTCCTTGCTGTGTTTTTCGTTTTCGTTCTTCGTTATCTTCTTGTCGCGATTGTAACATCCGCTCGATCGAGGGATCCACGCGTGCTGGCGACCAGTTTTTGTGCGCGCTGCAATCCAGGAGATCCGATCGGCATTGAAAAAAAAAGAGAGAGACCCGCCGTCGTACGCCTTCACGAGACCGAGTCTCTTGGGCGCCGCCTCGCGACCGTAGTCGCACGCGTGCGTCCGCCTGGCTCACGCACCCGCTCCTATACGTGAAAAGGAAGGAGTCCTCCTCGCGCTTGCCTGATCGAGGCCATCCCGTGACTGGCGCATCGCTCGTGAGAAGTCTTCCTGGGAATGTTAGCTTCACGTTTGGATTATTAGGACCTGTACGAGCCGGATCGCTCGCCCAGGCGCCTGGCTACTGCACTGATTTAGACCGAAACTCAGGCTGGAATTTTGTCCAGAATTTATATAGGAATAGTGAAGGAAGATCGTAAGATAGACAGAGTGGATGATGTGTACTTTGACTACACTACTATTGTTGTGGGATTGTCACTTCATTCTGTAGATATAAAATGGAAGTTGGACAGTTCTGCCACATATGCGGAGTTTAGATCTTAGAGGTCTAACATGGATGATGGTTTCGCCAAATGTCGTTCGATCGATTCCAAGTTTGGTGGTCGCACTGAACTTGTTCTTGCACATCGGCGTGTGGATGAGACTGTGGCTAGTTGGTGGAAGGAAGAAAGGACCACAAAGGGCATAACAACACGTAGTTGGGCAGATTTGAAGCAATTTCTACGCACTAGATTTTGGGAGAATTCCAAGGAGCTGAACAAGGTGGTTAGTTCTGAGGATGTTGTACCATTGAGTGGGCTGAATTTCCAACTCAACAAGGTACAAGGCGATGCTTGCATGACAGTTGACAAGGGCCGGCGTTGGAATTTATTTCAGGCGCAGTGTATGATCAAAGGCAAAGCATGCAAGTTGATTGTTGATGGAGGAAGTTATACTAATGGCATTAGCAAGGCAATGGTGGCAGTGTTGGGGTTGTCCACATGGCGTATTCCTGAACCTAAGCATCTACAGTGGTTCAATAGCTACGGTATGGTGAAGATAACTCATAAGGTGCATGTGCTATTTATAGTTGGTGATTATGTTGATGAGATTGAGTGCGATGTGTTGCCATTGGAGGTATGTGGGCTGTTACTTGGTCGTCCATGGTAGTATGATCGCAATGTTACACATGCTGGAAGAGCAAATACATATTCTTTTGTGCATGGTGGCAAACAACGGACTTTGAAGCCTATGCAGGATGATCACATAAAGTCTGACGTAGAGCTGGTGGTACATAAGGAGAAGGTGTGCAAGGCTAAGCCAAAATCTGCGCTAGCTAAGGTGCAGGATGGAGAGCATGATGCACAGTGCAACAATGTTGATATTGCTCCAGTTATGCCTGTAGATGACAAGACAATGGAACTTGTTAGTGACAAGCCAGTTGAAGTGCATCCTCTTATTGCTGAGAGGAAGGATGTTGCAGCATGTGTTCAGAAGGTTGTTTGTGTTGACACAGGTGTTCAGACGGATGATAGTTGTGCTCCTGATGTTCCAGTGCATGTGGTGCAGCGGGGTAACAAGAGCAATTTTGTTAGCACACCTGTGAGGCATTTTGTTGGGACAGTTGTGCGGATGCATAGGACATGTTCGACAGTTGTGTGGTCCAGGCATTACTCATCTTATGCCAAGTCATGCAAAGAAGGTCCATGTTCAGCAACCACGAGTTCCAACAAGAGTTGAGAAGAAGAAGACGATAACGCCTAGGTCCAAGCTCGTATGGAGACGCAAGGAGGTGTAGGCGCCGAGGGCTATATCAAGTCAAGCAGGCCAAGAGGGAGGATGTGGTGAGGAAGGCAAGCAAGACTTGAAGATGGCGAAGACGCATGAAGCTATTGTTCATATCACGCCACCTTTTTGACCCGACCCGCAAGCGTTGGGGACAACGCTTCTTGAAGGGGGATGATGATATGGGCACGAAGGAGGAGGTGAAGCCTAATTTTAGGACTCCGCCAAGCTAGGTGATGCAGGGCGCATCCCATTGATGATTGGCACGCCAGGACGACCTACGATATGTAATGATAAGTCTAAGGTTGTGTCAAATATTGTTTCTATGTTATTGAGTCCGAGTCCAAGTTAGGTTCGAGTCCGTTTGTTTGTTCGGTTTGGGTCTATCCAACCGACTAGTTGTAGGCCTCCTATATAAAGGAGCCAGCCGCCTAGGATTCAGAGGAGTTCAGTTGTTTAGTCTAAAAAACTATATTGTGCTCCACCGTGTATCATCCCTCTGGGGACAGCGATACCGTTATCTATTATATCGAGTGATTTGCTGCGAAGGTTCTTGTGTGCATCAAGGATTATCGAGCTGTGGTTTGAGGCGTGGTGATCTTCATCATGTTACTTGCTGGATTGATTCCTCGTCTTCAGGTGACATTCATAAGTGTTATTGGAAGATTACCATCCGGGTTAACTCGCTGTGAAAGATCGGGACAAAACTATAGGATCATCGACTTGATCCGTATCAGACTGATTGCTTGGATGATTATCCAAACAATTATGCAGGGTCGAACTATTCTTCAAGAAATCTATTGTATTCTGCTGCTGGAGGTACCTTTATGACCATTACTTTGGGTGTTTCAACAAAGCTTCTGGATAATATGATGGTTAACTATTCTGAATGGCACACTGAAAGAGCTCCACAAAGTAAGAATGTAAATTCTGTTGAAGAAACCTCCTCCTTGAGTGATAAAATTGATGTTATTATGTCTATGCTTGTTAATGGGAAAGCTCATATTGATCCAAATCATGTTCCCTTAGCCTCTTTGGTTGCTCAAGAAGAGCAAGTTGATGTGAACTTTATAAGAAATAACAATTTTAGCAACAATGCCTATAGGAATAATTTTGGTAATAATAATTATATGCCATATCCTCCCAATAATGGTAATGCTTATGGAAATTCCTACAACAATAATAGGGGTGCTCCCTCTGAACTCGAAGTTATGCTTAAAGATTTTATTAGTAAACAAACTGCTTTCAATAAAACGATTGAGGAAAAACTCTCTAATGCTGAAAGAAATATAGCATCATTGGCTAAAGCTCAATCTTCTTTGAATAAAATGGCTGCTAAACCTGAAACTATTGATAATCCCTTTGCTGCTACTAATGCCATACATGTTAGAATTGATGAAAAATTTAGACTATTAGCTGAATTGCATGCTAAGTGGGAAAGAGAAGATGAAATTGCTAGAAACATTAGTGTTTCTACTATCACTACCACTAGTGTTGAGGCTAGTAATAGCTCTACTACTTTAGATGATAATTATGATTTTGGTCCGGATGGTTGCAATATCTCTGAAGTTATTAAGTTCCTACAAAAGCTTGCTAAAAGTCCTAATGCTAGTGCTATGAATATGGCCTTTACAAAACACATTACTGATGCTCTCATAAAAATTAAAGAAGAAAAGATGAAACATAAAGCTTCTATTCCTATGAAACAAGAAGATGGTTGGGAACCCATCATTAATATGAAAGTGAATGATTTTGATTTCAAAGCTTTATGTGATCTTGATAGTAGTGTTTCTATTATGCCTAGCAGGATTTATGATATGCTTGATTTGCCACCATTGGAAGATTGTTATTTGAATGTCCCACTTGATGATAATGCTAAAAAGAAACTCATGGGGAGTATTAATGATGTTCTTATTATGGTTAACAATGCTTATGTCCCCGTTGATTTCTATGTTTGGGATGTTGAATGCAATGCTTCTTGTCCTATTACTTTGGGAAGACCTTTTCTTAGAACTGTTGGTACCATTATTGATATGAAAGAAGGCACCATTAAATATCAACTCCCACTCAAGAAAGGTATGGAACAATTCCCCAAGAAGAGAGAGAATATTTCTTTTTCCTCTCCTATGAGAACAAAATTTGCTCTTAATGCTTCTTCATTGGAGAACACTTGATTCTTTTTCTTGCTTCTTATGCCTAACTTCAAGGCGTTAAAGAAAAGTACTTATTGGGAGATAACCCAATAGTTTTAGATGAGTCTTGGAAGTTATTACCTCAGTAATAACCTCTCCTTATCATTTTTATTTGTTTTTGTGCCAAGAGTAACCTCTAATGATAGAGAAGTAATGATTAGGAAAGTTGTTGTTCCGAAACAGATTTCTGTGCTTCACCGTAAAAATGCGTGTAAAATATCTGTACGTCGTTTTGACGCGTGAATTTTTGTGCTTCTGCCCCAGGTTGTTATCTAACTTTCGTTAGTTCAACACTTTTTGATTTGAGCAACATAAGGTCTTCGAAACAAATGGTTTTTACCTGCTGGTCTGTTTTGACAGATTTCTGCCATTATTTGCATTTGCTTCTTGTTGGTTCCTTTTTGAGTTCTTTTGGGGAATTGAGTTTTTTGAGGAAAGTGCTACAGTAGCTTGTGTTTTAGTGGAAGTTTTATTGGTGTTGAAACTGAACTTAAAGACTTATTATCTTGAGTGCACTAATGTTGCTAATTAAGATTGTGTGAAGTTTTGTATGAAGGAAAAAATTCAGGTGTATGGAGAGAATGATGTAATGAGATGAAGAATGGACTAAATCTCAAGCTTGGGGATGCCACCCCATGTCACCCCAAGAAATATTCAAGAGGTACAAGCGTCAAATCTTGGGGATGCTCAAGGCATCCCCTTCTTCATCAATAAAAATCTCAGGTTTCTTCCAAACACTTCATTTTTATTGTTTCATGCACAGTTGTGTTGTTCTTGGAGCGTCTTCGTTTTTTGTTTTTGGTTTTTGTTTGCTTGGTTTTCTTAGTTTGCTGAATAAATTGGTTGGACCCCCTCTTTCATACATTGGTTTTCAAATAGTTTGGTTTGGATTGGGAAAGAGTAGGAAAGTTCATGCTTAAGTGGTAAAAAGAGCTTGTTTTTTACTGTGGCCTATGCTTTGTCATGCCATGCTTGATATCGTTTTGGCTTTATGATTAGTGATCTTTGCTGTAGTATTACTTGTTATAAACAATTGAGATTGCTTAATGTGCCTTTGAAGAATCATGCGTTGTTTTAGCATATTAAAGCATAGTATTGTGGTATTCTCCTTTGATGCTTTATTTGTGTTGACTTGGCAGATGCTCACACCATGTTATGACTACCTCAAGTCACCATAGCCTTTATGATCCTTTAGTTTTCGACTTGTAATATCACTTTATGCTCTGATTAATGATGTTTTGTCGCTCTGCATGATTATGGCCATTATTGCTCTCTTAGTTGGTCGCTCCCAGTCTTTTGCTAGCCTCCATAACCAAGTATGAGTTCCACTCATGCATCCAACTCCCAAAACCAAGTTATTCCAAAGATCCCACCATACCTACCTATTAGCATTTGCTATTCCAAGTATATTCATGTTTTTATCTACCTTCCGAATTAAACTTGTTATGTGAAAATTAGTAATTAAAGCTCTCACGAACTTGATGGCATACTTTACTTTCTTGCACTTAATAAACTTGAACCATTGCGTCCATCTTTGTTGCGTATATGCTTGCACTTTATAAGTTGAAGTTAGCAAAACCATGTATCATGGGGAACGCTTTCAACATTGCACTTGTACATTATACCTAGTTGATATCATGTTCTTTTGCTTATGGATCCCGGTGGTGTGAAATAAAAGGGGAACTTGTAAGATCATGGAGTTTGTATTTGTGTTAGAGAAACGCCTGGGCCGCTATCCTAAGCCATGCCTAATCATGGTGGAAACTTGCAGATAACCATAATGAGCACTCTATGAAGCATCCTCAATAAAAACCTATGCAAATAGCAAATAAAAAGATCGCTGAGATGCTCATTGTCTTCTTGCCTTGTCATTTTGATTATGGGATAGCTCATGTATCATGTGTAAGGGGTACCCCGTTGGCGGTTCTCTATGATACATATGTACTTATAATGACAAGAGCTTACTTGTGACTAAAGTTGAGTAGCATGAGGTTTGGTCTTCGTAAGTAAGGGGCATGAGATTTTAGCTTATAACTTGTCAAGCATATCCTCTTAGTTGTGCCACTTTAACCTTAATGACCTAAAGATGCTTATGATAGGGGCAATGAGAGCTGAAAGCTAATAAGTACCATAATTTTTGGAAGCTCTTTATGAAACTTGATTCCCTACTTCCTTCTATGAAGGCCTTTCTTTTACTTTTATGTTGAGTCTCCACCTTCTATCTTTATGCACCTACTTTGAGAGCATAGTGGCCATTCTTAGTTCTATGTGCATTGTCCCAAGACTTGTTGATTGATGCATAATCTTGATATTGCTTGTTCTTAAACTATTTGTATCTAGTCACTCTTATGAACTTTGAAGGTGTCCTATGCATTTATGTTTGCTACTCTATGAGGGACAAGCTGATGCCACTATGCTATGTTTTCTTTATGTGAAACAAACAAACGTCTTGCAAAGTATTGTTATTCATGAATCTTTTGTTTGTGCCTTTTCATGTTACAACATAGTTGTTATGTCTTATTGTTAGAACTTTATCTTTCATCCTATGTTGAAGTACTATGATCCCAGCTATCTCTGTTTTACAAATACTTTGATCAAGTTTATGATGGTGCATGTCACCTAAAAAATTATTCTTTCTTTTTATCACTTACCTACTCGAGGAAGAGCAGGAGTTAAGCTTGGGGATGTAGATACGTTGCTAACGTATCCATAATTTTTGATGTTCCATGCTTCGTTTTATCTACTTTCTCATGTTTTGTCCACACTTTGGAGTACTTTTTATATACTTTCTTGGACTAACCTATTAACAAGATGCCACAGTGCTAGCTGCCTATTTTCTGCTGTTTTTGGTTCCAGGAAAGTCAGAAAATGAATATTCTCGGAATTGGACGGGACAAAATCCAAAGTCAGTTTTTCACCGAAGGGGACACAGAGCCAGAATACAAGAAGGTGAGGGGCCAGAGGGCCGCCACACCACCTGGCCGCGCGGCCAAGCCTGGCCCGCGCCAGGGGGTGGTATGGCCGCCTCGGGCACCCCCTCGGCCTCCCCTTTCGCCTATAAGATGCCTCTGATTCAGAAACCCTAAGTACCCGATCAAAATTCCATGAAAGAGTCTGTAGCCGCTGTAATATCCATCCCTAGATCGGGAGGGATATGAAGCTCTTCCCGGCACCCTGCCGGAGGGGAGAATTCACCCTGGAGGCCTTCTTCATCACCATGCAAGCCTCCGGTGTGATGCATGAGTAGTTCATCCTTGGACTACGCGTCCATGTAGTAGCTAGATGGCTGGTTCTCCTCCTTTGTGCTACCATGCTTAGATCTTGTGAGCTCCGTTCATGATCAAGATCATCTATTTGTAATCCTACATGTTGTGTTTGCGGGGATCCGATGGATATTGAGATGCTATTTCAGATTGATTATTGATTCTATCATGTCTTTGTTATTTGTGATCTTGCATGCTTTCCGTTGTTAGTAGCTATCTTGGCCAAGTAGATGCTAGCAACTCCAAGAGTTAGTATTTATGCTCGATGGTGGGTTCATGCCTCTAGTAATATGGGGAAGTGACGGAAATCTCTAAGGTACTAGATGTGTTGTTGCTACTAGGGAGAAAACAACAATCCTTTGTTCATAGAACAATCATATTGTTTACTTTACACACAATGAGTAATGCAATTATCTATTGCTTGCAAGTTAATACTGGAGGGGTTCGGATGATAACCTGAAGGTGGATTATTAGTCATAGATGCAGTTGGATTATGGTCTATGTATAATGTTGTAATGCCCAATCGAATATCAAAGGAGTCAAGATGATTAGTATATGCATGTATTGCTTTCTCGATGTTTGTCAATTGCCCCGCTGTAATTTCTTCACCCAACATGTCATCTATCTTAAGGAGAGCCACCACTAGTGAACTATGGACCCTGGTCCTTTCTTTTATCATCAATCTACAACTGTTTACTGCTTTCTGTTTACTTTCTGCAAACTATTACTCTCTTCCACACAATACATTCAATCCTTTGTTTTCAGCAAAACCAGTGAGATTGACCAGCTCACTGTAAGTTGGGGGAAAAGTTTTGTGGTTGTGTTGTGCAGGTTTCCACGTTGCTGCTAGCGCCGGTAGTGCGCCCTACCAAAGTCCAGCTAGCAACACCTTGGAGGTGTTTCCTTGCTCCTAATGGATTGATAACCTTGGTTTCATAACTGAGGGAAAACTTACTGCTATGCTCATCACACCTTCCTCTTGTGGTTCCCCAACGAGCTCCATAATACACGAGTCAACAAAGCTCCTTTTCAATGGCCTTACATTTTGGCTCTATGAAGCGACTGTTTTACTAGCTTTGCCTTTGGATCCAGGTTTAATGCATGCTCAGCGAGTTCCCTGGGAATTCCCGGCATGTCAGAAGGTAGCCATGCGAATATTTCCTAGTGCTCACGGAGGAACTCGATGAGTGTGCTTTCCTATGCGGGACAAAGATTGGAGGCCACAAATGTCGTATTCTTCGGGTGGGTAGGGTGGATATGTACTTCTTTTGTATCTTTCGTGGTGTCAAAAGCCTGATCGGGATTGACACACACTATTGCCAGAGGTTCTGTGATTGCTGACATTTTTAGCTGCTCAAACTCAGTTTCCATCCCGAAAGATTCAGAAATTTTGTTGAACCCCCGATCGCAATTGTCGGATGATGTGAAACTTCCCTTTACTATTCTGATTCCCTTTGGTGCTGACTTTTTCATAACCAGATATGCATAATGCGGGACTGCCATGAGTCATGCAAAAGATGTGCATCCCAGGATTGCATGATATTGTGATGGCTAGTCCATGACTTCTAACTCGAGCTTTTCTCGCCTGAAATTTTCTTTGGATCCGAAAACAACGTCAAGAAATATTTTACCAAAGGGAATTTTGGCTTTACCTGGTACTATGTCGTGGAAGGATGTTTCCGTTGGTGCTAAATTTACCAAAGAGTAGTTCATTGCTCTCGTGTTTTGGCGTAAATCAAATTTATGTTGCTTCCTGCATCCATGAAAACTTTGCTCATGTTGAATCCTCCTACTTTCTCTTCAACTATCAAGGCCGAATGACCTGGTCGTGGTACTCGAAGTGGGTGATCAGCTCTACTGGATGTGATTTCCTGTTCTGACTAGTGAAGATATTCGGGTGTGGCTAGTGGAGCCATCTCGACCCTGTTGACTTGTCTTGTAATTAACTTCTGGATCCTATTGGATGGGCGCCCTTTCTAAAAAATTGGCATTGATCCCTTTGACCTAGGGTATTCACTACCTTGATCAGTTGTGTTTTGTGGTTGTCCTGCTAGATGGTGTACCGATGGTGGTGGTGCGCCGATGGCTAACATGTCAAGCATAGTGGTGTATCCTCTATTTACTGCTTCGGTTGCCTTTGTGTTACATAGCTCTTGCATCTTGAAAAATGTTCGCAGTCTTTCATGAGATGGTTGGATCGTCTTTTACTCGCTAAGTAGACATAAAAGTGTCCCGAGCTCTTGGTTGATACCGCTACATTGATTGGCCTCCTCTGACATCGTCCCTTCTATTGCGGTGCCCGCTGTTGTAATCGTTGTTCCTGTGATTTCCCTCTCCCGAGAAACTGGCTACGACATAACTTGGTCCCGCGTGTCTGATACATTATAAATGTATCTATAATTTTTGATGTTCCATGCTTGGTTTTATCTACTTTCTTATGTTTTGTTCCAACTTTGGAGTATTTTCATATGATTTCTTGGACTAACCTATTAACAAAGAGCCACAGTGCCAGCTGCCTGTTTTCTGCTGTTTTTGGTTCTAGGAAGTCAGAAAATGAATATTCTTGGAATTGGACAGGACAAAAGCCAAAGTTGATATTTTACCGGAAGACTCACGGAGCTAGAAGACGAGACGGAGAGGGGCCAGGGGCCAGCCACACCATAGGGTGGTGCGGGTCCCTCCTAGCCACGCCACCAGGTGGTGTGGGCCCCTCTGGCCTCCACCGACCTTGCCCTTTCGCCTATAAAATCCTCCCGAGGCAAAACTCCTAAATCATCAATCATCCAGCCACGAAAAGTTCCGCAGCGCCGCCGCCACCGAAGGGGAGATTCGGGGGATAGAAAGTCTCTGTTCCAGCACCCTGCCGGGACGGGGAAGTGCCCCCGGAGCCATCTCCATCGATCTCCACCACCATCTCCATCACCATTGTTGATTCCCATGATGAGGAGGGAGTAGTTCTCTCTCGAGGCTAAGGGTTCTACCGGTAGCTATGTGTTCATCTCTCTTTCTATGCATGATCTTATTGAGATCATGAGCTTGTAATCTATAGATCTACCTTGCTACTCAAGTGCTTTATTAGATCTCTGCTCTCCCCATGTGTGTGAAAGTGACAACGTGCACACCATAGTGGCACTTAGGCTAGAGATTACAAATACTTGTTATGAGTTATATTTGGAGTTGGATGTCTTTATGAAATTGTGGTGTTTGTTGGACTCATCTAGTACTCAAGGTGACAGTGTGGGGTTTTCTAGATGGGAAAGGCTTACTTTGAGGTGTGTTGTTATAGCCCTACCATGGATTAGAGTGTCCAACTGGAGAGTAGTTAAGAGTAGTATCATGAAGAGAAGATATTTATATGAGAGTGTTCACTAGTGAAAGTATGATCCATAGGCCTTGTTTCTAAGCATTGATACACCGTTTGCAATTAGATCTGTTACATGTTTGCTTGCTTCCATCTTCATTTCAGTTTGCCTTTAGTCTTTTCCACGCCATCAAGCTATTTTCTATCACCGTTACCACTTATAATTATCTATACCACTTGTATTTCACTATCTCTTCGCCGAACTAGTGCACCTATACACCTGACAAGTGTATTGGGTGTGTTGGGGACACAAGAGACTTCTTGTATCTTGATTGCAGGGTTGCTTGAGAGGGGATACCTTTGACCACTTCCTCCCTGAGTTTGATAAACCTTAGGTGATCCACTTAAGGGAAAACTTGCTGCTATTCTACAAACCTCTGCACTTGGAGGCCCAACAACTATCTACAAGAATAGAAGTGCGTAGTCATCAAGCTATTTTCTGGCGCCGTTCCCGGGGAGGTAAGGTAAAAGGTACTCACATCCTCCGGTGTGAGTGCTTGAAGTTATTTCCTTTAGATTCTGCAATTTTGTCTTTTTCTTTTTTGTTTTCACTAGTTAGGCTTAATGGAAAACAACAACAAAATTAGAGAGCTTTTTAGTATTTTTCCTAAGATAGAACTTGAATTGTCTGAAAAGAAAATTAAAAAACCCATGGAACTTTCTTTGCATGCTAATAGCAATCTTATTAGTATGAATCTTTTGAACACCTTTGTTACTAATGCTATGGAAACGTCTAAGCTTGGGGAAGTTAGTATTTATGAAAATGATCTTTTTAGTTCCCCGGCTTTAAAGAAGAAAATTTGCTCTGGTGATACTTTATCTCCCATATGTGGTAATTCTGATGATACTTGTGATATTTTAAATCCTCATACCAAAAGCATCCCTTTTAAAATACCTATAAAAATTGTTGAACATGTTATAAATAACTGCTATTTTGGAGATGGAACTGTCCATCCTGGTGATCATTTACTCCTTATACATGAATTATGCAAGTTGTTCAAGTGTGCAGGTATTTCAATTAACCAAGATAAGAGGAAGCTATTCCCTATTTCACTTAAGGGCAAAGCAAGGGAGTGGTATGAGCTAATAGATGACCCTCATCATTTGGAGTGGAAGGAACTTGAATCTCTCTTTTACTCTAAATTTTATCCTCCTCGTGAAATTCATAAAGATAGGAATTACATTTATAATTTTCATCCTCGTGATGGAGAAAGTATTGCCCAAGCATGGGGGAGATTGAAGTCACTAATGCTCAAATGTCCCATTCATGAGCTCCCCAGTAATATTGTTATTAATAATTTCTATGCAAGGCTTTCAGGACATTACAAGGACTATCTAGATACTTGTTTAGCGGGATCCTTCACAAGTAAGGAGGTTAAAACTAAGTGGGATCTTCTTGAAACAATTCAAAGCAATACCGAAGATTGGGATAACAACAAAGGTAAAGAACCAGGTATAAACTATGAGTATGATTGCATTAAGTCTTTTGCTAAAACTATTGATTTTCAAGAGCTTAGTGCTAAATATGGTATTGATCCTCAAATTCTTGTTGATTGTTATAGAACCTTTGCTTCTCATATTAATGCTACTAAATAAAAATGGGACATGTATCATGATCCTTATAAAGACACTTGCATGGAAAATGAAATTGTTATTAATGATAGCAATAAACATGCTCAAACCTCTGAAAGTACTATTTCTTATAAACATGTTAATTTTTGTGGAATACATAGACCTTGTGAGAATAATCAAATTGAAGAAGAATATTGTATCACCCACAGGAATGAAAAAACTAGAATGTGGTATAGGGCTTTAAATGATCTTGGTAAAAAAGTTTGTGCCCTTTATCCTTTCATTTGTGAACTTTGCTTCGAAATGGGTCATTTCAATTTTCAATGCTCAGCACATAATAATATCCCTTCTAATCCAATGAGTACTGCAAGTTTGTATTGTGATGACATGATCACTCCTAATCAGCATGATGAACTTACATTATTTTTGGGGTGTGAAGAATTATCAAGAAAAACTTCTTTGGGTAGATATGAGTGCTTTTGGTATGAATAGTGTCATGCATGGTTGTCATCTTTATTATGTTGATAATTGTGACACAAATACTTACATACAAAATATTATAGAAGATGAGATTTTACCAAAATATGACAGGAATAATATGTGTTTTGATCTTATTAATGAAAAGAAAGAATCCTCCAAAGTTTCTTCTATTTTCTCTAACAATAAACCAGGGTATATGGAGAAGCTTCCTTTCAATCCTCTCCCTCCTAAAGAGAGGAAGAAAAAGAAGAAGAGGAGGAGTAAAAGAAGAGAGGAAACGGTATTTTCCCCTAAGCATGTTGCTCCTATTATAGTTTTTGATGAGTCTGAACTGGATGATGTTCCTATGCCTATTACCTATAGTAGTGATCATGATTGGGAAAAGCACACTACCTTTGATATTGAAAATCTCTTCGGTACCAATTCTAAAAATGATGATATTAATAATTGCTATACTATTAGTGCTATCCATGATCCTTCCAATGATGATATGTTTACAAATGAACACACTTGGGAAGATAATCATTCTATTGCTTATGATGATGCTATACCTCCAATATATGATGATTGCAATGATGAATATGATATTTTCAGTCCACCTACTATTGAGGATAAAATTAACTATGATTACAATATGCCTCCTATATTCGATGATTATGGTGATGAGAATAATAATGATAGCTATTTTGTTGAATTTGCTCCCACTACAATTAATAAGAATGACTATGTTTATGTGGGGAGTATTAATTCTTTTATGCATCTGGCTCATGATAAGAATGTTTCATGTGATAGTTCTATTGTTAATTTTATTCATGATGCTACTGTAAGTTACTATGAGAGAGGGAAACATAGTTTAATGTGTCTCAACAATATTAACTTTCCCCTCTTTATGTTGAAAATTTTGAAGTTGCACTTGTTTTGCTTTCCTATGCTTGTTGCTTTGTGCTTTAATGACTTGTTTATTTACAAGATTCCTATGCATAGGAAGTGGGTTAGACTTAAATGTGCTTTGAATTTGCTTTTTTGATGCTCTCTTTTACTCCAATTCATATTTCTTATGTGAGCATCTTCTCAAACTATCATGCCTAACTTAAAGGCGTTAAAGAAAAGTACTTATTGGGAGATAACCCAAAAGTTTTAGATGAGTCTTGGAAGTTATTACCTCTGTAATAACCGCTCCTTATCCTTTTTATTTGCTTTTTGTCCAAGAGTAACCTCTAATGAGAGAGAAGTGATGATTGGGAAAGTTGCTCTCCCAAAATAGATTTCTGTGCTTCACCATAAAAATTCGTGTAAAATCTCTGTACGTCCTTTTGAGGCGTGAAGTTTTGTGCTTCTGCCCCAGGTTGTTATCTAACTTTCGTTAATTCACCACTTTTCGATTTGAGCAACAGAAGGTCTTCGAAAAAATTCGTCTTTACCTGCTGGTCTGTTTTGACAGATTTTTGCCATTTTCTGCATTTGCTTCTTGTTGGTTCCTTTTTTAGTTCTTTTGGGGAATTGAGATTTTTGAGGGAAGTGCTACAGTAGCTTGTGTTTTAATGGAAGTTTTATTGGTGTTAGAACTGAACCCAAAGACTTATTATCTTGAGTGCACTAATGTTGCTAATAAAGATTGTGTGAAGTTTTGTATGAAGGAAAAATTTCAGGTGTATGGAAGGAATGAGTAATGAGATGAAGAATGGACTAAAGCTCAAGCTTGGGGAGGCCACACGTGCCACCCCAAGAAATATCCAAGAAGTACAAGCGTTAAATCTTGGGGATGCCCAAGGCATCCCCCTCTTCATCAATAAAAATCCCAAGTTTCTTCCAAACGCTTCATTTTTATTGTTTCATACACAGTTGTGTTGTTCTTGGAGCGTCTTCTTTTCCGTTTTCGTTTTCGTTTTGGTTTTTTGTTTTCTTTGTTTGCTTAGTTTGTTGAATAAATTGGTTGGACCCCCTCTTTCATACATTGGTTTTCAAATAGTTTGGTTTGGTTTGGAAAAGAGTAGGAAAGTTCATGCTTATGTGGTAAAAAGAGCTCGTTTTTGACTGTGGCCTATGCTCTATCATGCCATGCTTGATATTGTTTTGGCTTTATGCTTAGTATTCTTTGTTGTAGCATGACTTGTTATAAACAATTGAGATTTCTTAATGTGCCTTGGATGAATCATGTGTTGTTTTAGCATATTAAAGCATAGTATAGTGGTATTCTCCTTTGATGCTTTATTTGGGTTGACTTGGCACATGCTCATACCATGTTATGACTATCTCAAGTCATGATAGCCTTTATGATCCTTTAGTTTTCAACTTGTAGTATCACTTTATGCTTTGATCAATGATGTTTTGTCGCTCTACATGATTATGGCCATTATTGCTCTCTTAGTTTGTCGCTCCCAGTCTTTTGCTAGCCTCCACAACCAAGTATGAGTTCCGCTCATGCATCCAACTCCTAAAACCAAGTTATTCCAAAGAGTCCACCATACCTACCTACTAGCATATGCTATTCCAAGTATATTCATGTTTTTATCTACCTTCCAAATTAAACTTGTTATGAGAAAACTAGTGATTAAAGCTCTCACGAACTTGATGGCACACTTTACTTTTCTTGCCCTTAATAAACTTGAACCATTGTGTCGTCTATGTTGTATATGCTTGCACTTATTTGTTGGGGATTAGCAGAACCATGTTGTCATGGGGAACGCTTTCAACATTGCACTAGTACTTTGTACCTAGTTGATATCATGCTCTTTTGTCTATGGATGTCGTCGGTGTGAAATGAAAGGGGAGCTTATAAGTCCATGGAGTTATGTATATGTGTTAGAGAAACGCATGGGCCGCTGGTCTAATCCATGCTGACATGGTGGAAACCTGCAGCGTAACCATAATGAGCTGTCTATGAAGCATTCTTCTTATAAAAAAAGAGTCTGATATTGAGAAAAAAGAGAAAAAGAAAAAAAACAGATTATGAAAAGAGGAAAGAGAGAAAAAAGCACCATATTCCCATGGTAAATAAGAAGATTGCTGAGATGCTTGTTGTCTGCTTGCCTTGTCATTTTGATATGGGGATTCTTCTGTATCATCGGGCAAGGGGTACCCCGTTGGCGGTTCTCTATGATACACATGTACTTACGATGACAAGAACTTACCGGTGACTAAACTTGAGTAGCATGAGGAGCGGTCCTCATATTCAAGGGACATGAGATTTCCAACTTATACTTTGTCAAGCATGTACACCATAGTTTGTTCACTTTAACCTTTATCACTTCAAGATGCTTATGATAGGGGCAATGAGAGATGAAAGCTATAAGTACCATAATTTTTGGAAGCTCTTTATGAGACTTGAATCCCTACTTCCTTCTATGAAGGCCTTTCTTACACTTATATATTGAGTCTCCACCTTCTATCTTTATGCACCTACTTTGAGAGCATAGTGGCCATTCTTAGTTATATGTGCATTGTCCCAAGACTAGTTGATTGATGCATACCGTTGATATTGCTTGTTTTAAACTATTTGTATCTAGTCACTCTTATAAACTTTGAAGGTGTCCTATGCATTTATGTTTGCTACTCTATGAGGGACAAGCTGAATACTATTATGCTATGTTTTCTTTATGTGAAACAAACGTCTTGCAAAGCATTGTTATTCATGATCTTTGTTTGTGAATTTTCATGTTGCATCATAGTTTCTTTGTCTTATTGCTAGAACTTTGTCTTTCATGTTATGCTTGAAGTACTATGATCCCAGCTTTGAATGTTTTACAAATACTTTGATCAATTTTATGATGGTGCATGTCACCTCAAAAATTATTCTTCCTTTTTATCACTTACCTACTCGAGGACGAGCAGGAGTTAAGCTTGGGGATGTTGATACATTGCAAATGTATCTATAATTTTTGATGTTCCATGCTTGGTTTTATCCACTTTATTGTGTTTTGTTCCAACTTTGGAGTACTTTTCATATGATTTCTTGGACTAACCTATTAACAAGAGCCACAGTGCCAGCTGCCTATTTTCTGCTATTTTTGGTTCCAGGAAGTCAGAAAATGAATATTCTCGGAATTGGACGGGACAAAAGCCAAAGTTGATATTTTACTGGAAGACTCACGGAGCCAGAAGACGAGACGGAGAGGGGCCAGGGGCCAGCCACACCATAGGGTGGCACGGGTCCCCCTGGTCGCGCCACCAGGTGGTGTGGGCCCCTCTGGCCTCCACCGACCTTGCCCTTTCGCCTATAAAATCCTCCCGAGGCAAAAACCCTAAATCATCAATCATCTAGCCACGAAAAGTTCTGGAGCGCCGCCGCCACCGAAGGGGATATTTGGGGGACAGAAAGTCTCTGTTCCGGCACCCTGCCGGGACGGGGAAGTTCCCCCGGAGCCATCTCCATCGATCTCCACCACCATCTCCATCACCATTGCTGATTCCCATGATGAGGAGGGAGTAGTTCCTCGAGGCTAAGGGTTCTACCGGTAGCTATGTGTTCATATCTCTCTATGCATGATCTTATTGAGATCATGAGCTTGTAATCTATAGATCTACCTTGCTACTCAAGTGCTTTATTAGATCTCTGCTCTCCCCATGTTTGTGAAAGTGACAGCATGCACACCATGGTGGCACTTAGGATATAGAGTACAAATACTTGTTATGAGTTATATTTGGAGTTGTATGTCTTTATGAAATTGTGGTGTTTGTTGGACTCATCTAGTACTGAAGGTGATAGTGTGGGGTTTTCTAGATGGGAAAGGCTTACTTTGAGGTGTGCTGTTATAGCCCTACCATGGATTAGCGTGTCCAACCGGAGAGTAGTTAAGAGTAGTATCATGAAGAGAAGCTATTTATATGAGAGTGTTCACTAGTGAAAGTATGATCCCTAGGCCTTGTTTCTAAGCATTGATACACCGTTTGCAATTAGATCTGTTACATGTTTGCTTTCTTCCATCTTCATTTCAGTTTGCCTTTAGTCTTTTCCATGCCATCAAGCTATTTTCTATCACCGTTACCACTTATAATTATCTATACCACTTGTATTTCACTATCTCTTCGCTGAACTAGTGCACCTATACACCTGACAAGTGTATTGGGTGTGTTGGGGACACAAGAGACTTCTTGTATCTTGATTGCAGGGTTGCTTGAGAGGGGATACCTTTGACCACTTCCTCCCTGAGTTTGATAAACCTTGGGTGATCCACTTAAGGGAAAACTTGCTGCTATTCTACAAACCTCTACACTTGGAGGCCCAACAACTGTCTACAAGAATAGAAGTGCGTAGACATCAGTGTCCATCGTTGTTCCTTTGTATTCTATCATTGTTGTGTTTATCCCTATCTTCTTCGGGTGAACATGTTCATTTGTTATGTAGCGCGTCATCTCCATGAGCCCAGCGATTTGCTATGTCCATTAGTTGTGAGATTGTTTTGGGTTTGACCCGTCCTAGTTCTTCTATGAACTCTCGGCGACATAGGCCATCATTGAAGGCGTCAATGGCCCTTTTGTCAGATATGGCTTCGGTTGAGTTCTTGATAATGTTCTGTCACTGAATGAAGGCTCTTATTGATTCTCCATGTTTCTGTTTGCACGCCCGTAATTGCTCCAGAGATGCGTGTCGTTTGAATGTGGAGTGAAAGTGTCGGATGAACTTATCTTCAAGATCATTCTAGCTACTGATTGAATCTTCGGGTATTTGTCTGAGCCATGACCGTGTAGTGCCGGTTAAGTGCAGCTGCAAGCTTTGCATTGTGGTGGCCATGGAGCCGCCCTGTAACTTGACGATGGCCAAGTAATCTGTTAGCCACGCTTCGAGCTCATGTAGTCCATCGTACTTTTGGCGGTGATGCGGGAGTTTGAAGTCCTTAGGTACCGAAGTTTTACGAATCCATTTGGTAAAACAGCTTGCTCCGCATAACTCGTGATCATCTTCACTGTCGTTGTTATGGTATCTTTGGCTACGACTCTCATTCATTGATTCGTCGTTCCTGTGCTGGGTGTTATTGTTTATTCTATTGTTTCGCAGTTCGGACCCTGAGAAGTACACCCGATGTGGTGACCGTGACCTTCCGGTGTGCCCCTCTTGCTGAGGGCTGCTGCAATCATGTGGGGATCTATCAGGTTGGTGCGTGATTCCCTGTTCTACTTGTGTAAGAGATGCTCCTACCATGCCGAGGGTCATTAAAGCCGAGCGATGAAGAGCCACACGGGGATCGTCGGGTGCAGGTTGAGTTATGATTAGATATGTTTGTGCGGACACGATTGCTGCCTGGGCCGTTTTTGCTTTGATGTTCCCTGCTTGATCTACTGACATGAATGACAGATCGAGGTCTCGGATCAGTCTATTTCTTTCGGCTTTGGGGATGTTCTGCAATCGAGATTTTCCCCTTCTTGGCGGTGCTCCCCCAGTTACGCTTCCTGATCCTCTGGTAGAACTTAATTGTGCACGTCTTAGGCTAGACTCATCGGCTTGCCTTTTTGTTTCGTCAAGTTGCCTTTGCATCCTTAACAGGTCTCTTTTCTTGTGATGAAGCAGGTATTGATATGCTAGTAAATCATCATGTGTGGCATCGGCTGTCATAGGGACTGCGCCCGAAATCGCTTCCCTTGCTTTTTTCCATGTTGCGGCTGGTAATCGAGAGTTCGCCTCTCGCCTCCGCGTGGTTCCCCTCCTCCTTGGGTTATGCGGTTATCTGTCGGGTCTCCTTCGTTTCTGTGGTTCCCTACGTTACTATGATTTCCTGCATTATCATCTGATAGAATGTCATTGGGGTTAAGGATAGGGTTACCATTAGAGTCGCGTTTTGTCGAAGATTCTCCGATGATCACACACACTTGGTGGCGTGTTACGTATGGCCTAGTGGCGTCATCGTTAGATTCCACGGAGACACTGTCTAGGGGACCAGTGAAGTCTAGTGGTTTCTGTTCTGGGTAAATTTCAGCCATCCTAATTCCGAAGTCGATATTTTCGTCACTTTCTTCGGGTTCCACGTTTACCGGGCTTGATCCACGTGGCGTGGTTGGCTGGGGGTCTGATCCAAAGGAGATATCATCGTTCAGACCATCAAGATCCCCTAGATCTGTTGTGATTTCCTTGTTTTCTTCGGCTGCCCTAATCTGCATCGTGACTTCTGTGGAAGATCCAACGGATGACGCAGCTATCGCCGTAGGCACAATTTTTCCAACAGATAGTACTGATGATATCAGAGCTGAGGGGTGCGATTCTTCGGGATCCTCTACTTGGAAGTGGAAACTTACAATGATGAGATCGGATCCACCGTTGAAATCGGCAGGTATCGAAATAGGGGTGGGCGGGCATGGTGCCGCTTCTGTTGGATTGTTGCTTGATGAAAAGAGGCCCGCCAAATCCATGACTCCAGCATTCAGGTTTCCCACAGACGACACCAATTGACGAGGGGTAACCTCGGCAATGCCCATGGTGATGGACTTAGGGTTTTGCAGAAAAGAGAATGCTGGGGATTTCGTCGGATGTCAGGCAAACAAGGGAGTCGAAGTCACTTGATTACTTGATGAACAGTGCTGTTACAGATCGCTTGGGGTTTTTTGGGTACCTCCTCACAGGCTTCTCCCGTCCTATATATAATAGGCCGGGTCTCAAAGCCGTACATGGATATGTTACATGATTACAACACCAACACAATGTCGATTCATATTTCCTTTCCTAATACAACTAAAGCTTTTATCGGTTGCTTCTTTGGACCATCATCTTAAATCTTCATGGGCCGTGAGCTTTTATGCAGCCAGGGTAGCAAATCATAAGCACCCGAGTTATCATACCTATGTCAGATACTAGGCAATATATTTATATTAAACAGTGAAGTGACTTCCTTAGGGTCTATTATACACTTATACGCCACTATTAGCAAAGACCCGACACCAATCTTTCCCGACAAGATGCACACGTACCACGAACTAGCTCTCCATGTGAAAAGTTTGCTTAAAAGGAAAAGGTGTACTAGTTACTAGTATTAACGCAAAATACACACGTCTAAATCATTTTTTCTGAACAGGAGGTTGAGACCCCCATCCTCTGCATAAAAATAATGCACACATCCTCTCTTATTAAATAATTCAGCGTAGTCATGCAAAAGCATACATTGATCAAACCACTCTCAGTTCATACGGATAAGAAAACAACAACTTTGACACAACTGTGATTGTCCTATGTAACCAACCTAGCTAATCTTGAAAAGAACTGACTAGTCACATTGTATTCAGACAAGTTTAGTCATTCCAAACAACAACTGGGTAGTTAGAAAGGTAGATTTTGTCTAGTCGGGAAGCAAGCTATGTGAAATGGTTGATAAATATGATATTCACCGCGTTTTACTCTCATGTCTTCAACTATGAAGCTCTTCAGAAGCAGCAATCGGAGCTAGATGATTGGTCATCCTCGGTGAACAGCGGGTCGCAACCGGTCTACCACACCAATCCTGGTCGCGTGTATGACGTAGGCCGCCCTAGTGGCGGTCCTGCGAATGGTGCACCATAGGGCCAGGGCGGCCAGGGCGGCTGCCACCAGCCCAGTTATGTCCAGGGCTCGAGTGGCCAAGATCGTCGTTGTAATGATAGTAATAGAGACAACAACCGCAACGGAGGAGGAAACTGTGGTGGCAATGGCCGCAACTGGCGCAACCGCTCCCAGTGCTAGATCTGCAAAAACTGGGGGAATGAGGCTGTGGACAGCCACAAGCGCTACTACTATGACTAGCGCGTCGGCAACGCCGCGTAGACATCCTCCCACGAGACTCACTAGATCATGGATTCTAGTGGTACCGACCATCTGACGAGTGATCTCGAGCGTCTTCACGTTCACGAGCGCTATGGCGGGAAGGATCAAGTTCAAGTGGCCAATGGTGCAGGTTTGTCTATTTCGCATATTGGTTACTCGCTTTTATCTGGTTCATCTCTCGACTTGAAAAATATCCTTCATGTTCCGCACATTAGCAAACATCTCCTGTTAGTTTATCGTCCTGTGTGCGACAATGATGTTTTTGTCGAATTTCATCGTCTCTTTTTCCTTTTTAAGGACAAGGCCATGAGGAGGGTTCTTCTTCATGGTATAAGTCACGACGGTCTCTACCCCATACCGTTCAGTCCCCTGTCATCCTCGTCACCATGCCAAGCGTCATCCAGCGCCAAAACCACCTCCTCATAGTGGCATCATCGTTTTGGCCATCCCACCAATAATGTCCTTCAAACCATTGTTAGGCAAAATGATTTAGTGTGTTCTTCCAATATTTAGACTTCTGTTTGTCATGCTTGTCAATGTACTAAGAGTCGACAATTACCTTATAATGCTTACCATGTCTCTTGATTTAATTCATGTTGATGTTTGGGGTAATGCCATTGCATCCTCGGGCGGGTACAAGTATTATGTTAGTTTTGTTGATGATTACTCTTGATTTACCTGGATTTATATCCTAAAGCATAAGTCTGATGTTGAGCATGTCTTTTATGAGTTCCAAACTCATGTTGAGCGTCTCTTAAACACTAAAATCAAAGTCGTTCAGTCGGGTCGGATTGGGGTGGCTAGTATCATTGGTTGCATCACTACTTTCAGCATACGGGCATTCTCATCGTGTTTTGTGCCCTCACACCTCTCAGCAAAACAGGGTTGTTAAACGCAAGCATCGTCACTTGGTCGAAACCGGCCTTGCACTTATGGCGCATTCTTCTCTCCCATTGAGATTTTGGGATGAGGCTTTTCTCACGGCATGCTATCTCATTAACCGCACGCCCGTCCCTATTTTACAAAAGGACATGCCCGTTCATCGGCTTCTCCAGGTCCAAACCGAGTACTTCTTCCTCTGTACCTTTGGTTGTGCATGCTAGCCTAGCCTGCACAAGTATCACGCACATAAGCTTCCTTTCTGTTCCACTATGTGTGTCTTCTTAGGGTATAGCCCGATGCAAAGGGGTACAAGTGCTTGGACAAATCCATGGGATGTATTTATATCTCCCGTGATGTCATCTTCGATAAATATGTTTTTCCCTACACCACTCCTGGTGCTAAGGTTGATGTTTCCACTCTCGAAGATGCGCTTTCATTCCCCTCCGATGAACCGGTTACGAGTACCACTATGTGTAAATATGACTTATCCTATTTGTCCACTGATGCGCTTGTTCTAGGCAGTTCTTCTTCTGTTCTACAGGAATCCGCCGCGGCTGTCACTCTGCCACGCACAGTAATAGACGTCCGCGTCGAGCCGACGATCGACGTGCATGGGGTGCACGCGACCCGAGGCCGCCCGTCTCTAGGTCTACCGCGGCGTCGCCCTGTGTGACATGCTCCCCCAGGACGGCCTACTCCACCCCGCCCCCTATGGCTCGTCCCGATGTGCCGGCCAGCCTACTAGACTCAGCCTAGTCCACCGGCTCACCTTCGTCTGCAGGCACATCTTTGCCTGCTATCGCTCAGCCAACATCGCCTCCTATCGAGGGCACATCTACCTCGCTAACCGCCGCACCCTCGACTGAGCCTGGACACGCTATTGTCACACGTACGTGTGATTAGACACAAGGAGAGAAGACATACACCGATGGTACAATGTGTTATGATCCTGGGCATCGTGCGTTGCAACACCGGTGTCTCATCGCGATGCCCTTCGTGACACTGCCTGGCGCGCCCCGATGGCTGATGATGTCCCTGCTCTTCATCACACCAAAACTTGGGTGCTGGTTCCTCGTCATCCTAGTGTCAACACATCGGTAGTAAGTGGGTGTTTAAGACTAAGCAACGTCCAGATGGTTCTGTTGATAAATAAAAGGCACGTCTTGTTGCTCGCGGCTTCACTCAACAACATGGCATCGACTACGGTGACACGTTCAGTCATGTTGTTAAACCAGACATAGTTGGTATGGTTCTCTCTTGTAGTCTTCAGAGGATGGAGTCTTCGACAGGTTGGTGTTAGTAATGATTTCCTCCATGGTTTTATTTTCGAGGATGTCTACATGCAGCAGCCCCCGGGTTTTGAGGATGATCATTACCCCTCTCATGTGTGCAAGTTGCAGCGAGCCCTCTATGGTCTTAAGTAGTCTCCACGCGCTTGGTATGATCGGCTCGGTTCTTTGTTGGCTGAGCTCGGTTTTGTCTCCTCTAAGGCCAACACCTCCTCACACTCTCCCAGAAAGGTATTTACATATATATATATGTTGGTATATGTTGATGATATTGTATTGTTGGTTCTACTCCAGAAGAAGTTGATGGTCTGGTTCGCTCTCTGTCTGCTCATTTTCCTATCAAGTATCTTGGTACATTGGAGTACTTTCTGGGATTAGAAGCATCCTACAATTTAGGGGATGACACTCAAGTCAACGGAAGTATGCACTGGATTTGTTGCACCGTGTGAGTATCGAGAATTGTAGAGTTACTTCTACACCGTTGGCCACAGGAGATTACCTTGTACGTACGTCTGGTACTCTACTTGGATCTGATGATTCTTTCCGGTACCGCAGTGTTGTTGGAGGCCTTCAGTACTTGACTCTCACTCGTCCAGACATTTCCTTTGTGGTGAATAAGGTTTGTCAGTTTCTCTCACATCCCCCTGATGTCTATTGGGAAGCGGTGAAGCGCATTTTGCGATATGTGAAGGGAACACTGAGTACATGACTGCAATTTCGTAAGTCTACATCCACCGGTATAAGAATCTTCACTAATGCGGATTGGGCAGGTTGTGTTAATGATCGTCGATCCACATGAGGTTTTGATGTCTTTGTTGGACCAAACCTCATCTCTTGGAGTTCCAAGAAGCAGCCTACTATTTCGAAATCTAGTACCGAGGCAGAATATAAAGCTTTGACAAATGGAGCAGCTGAAGCTATTTGGGTAGAGTCACTACTCAAGGAGTTTGGAGTTTCTCTGCAGTGCACCCCATACTATGGTGTGATAATTTAGGCGTTACATATCTGACGGGCAATCCAGTCTTCCATGTACGGACCAAGCACATTGAGATTGATTTTAATTTTATGCAAGAGCGCATGGCCTCTGGAGCTTTGCAGGTCAGGTTCATTTCTTCTGATGATCAACTAGCTGATGTGTTTAGTAAACAAACCACTTGATAGATGCTAGACCGCTTCAAGACCAATCTGAATCTTATACAGGGTAGAAGTTCAGATTGAGGAGGAGTGTTAAAATAGGTCTAGCATGTATATTATATGTCATGTATTTGTACCGTATTTGTATATTGTAACATTGTGCTGATTATTATATAACGAAGAGCCCGTGGTGAGGCATTGCGCTTTCGCCATGAAACCCTAAACACTTTTTTTATCTCACTTCCCGCCACTCTCTTCGCCTCGGAGTAGAGCTAGTAGCATGAACCATCCGATCCAATCATTGAGATTAGTGCAGGTACAATGGAATAAAAAGACATTCATCCAACGACCATAAATGTAGGTTGAGATTGTTCTATGTCGACAGAGAGTAGTCGCTCCAGAAAAGAAGAAAATGGTAGATACACCATTAATGAAAATCCAAATTCTAAAAAAAAATAATCAAATTGATAGAATTGTCCACTGGTATTAATTTGTGCACTAGAAGCTCTGGGTCATGCGACTGTATTCCAAGGAGAGAACCTGCTCCAGGTGTCTAGCGTCTCTCTCACGGTATCACCACCATGGTCTCCAAGCACTCCACCTCGATCCCTATTTAAGCATCTTCTCTTGGCGTGATGTTCTTGGAATTGCACTAATACTAGCACCATCCGCAGGAACAGAACAAAAACCCTTTGTACTGTAGCTTGTAGCCTGTCGGAGGATCAACCGCGCGCGAGCCATGTCGACCAAGGACGGGGTGGCCACCGCGGACGCGGACGAAGAGGTAACGGATATAATCGTCCAGAGGGTGCCGTACTGGGACCCGCCGGGAGTCCAGCCGCTGGAGACGAACGAGCTGGCCGAGTGGTCCCTGTACCGCGCTCTCATCGGCGAGTTCACGGCCTCGCTCATACTCGTCTACGTGAGCATCGCCACCGTCATCGGGTACAAGTTCCAGTCCTCGGGCGCCGACGAGAGGTGCACCGGCGTCGGGTACCTCGGCGTCGCCTGGTCCTTCCGCGCCACCGTCTCCGTCCTTGTCTACTCCACCAGCGGCGTCTCCGGCGGGCACATCAACCCGGCGGTGTCGTTCGCGCTGTTCCTGGCCGGGAAGGTGTCGCTGGCGCGCGCGGCGCTGTACGTGGTGGCGCAGTGCCTCGGCGCCATCTGCGGCGTGGGCATCGTGAAAGGGATCATGAAGCACCCTTTCGACTCCCTCGGCGGCGGCGCCAACTCGGTGGCCGAGGGCTACTCGTTAGGAGCGGCCCTCGGCGCCGAGACCTTCGGCACCTTCGTCCTCGTCTACACCGTCTTCTCCGCCACCGACCCCAAGCGCACCGCGCGCGACGCCTTCGTCCCGGTATGTACATACGCGCGACGTCCACGATCGATATCGATCTCAGGCGAGCCGTAACTACGGCGCGGCCCCTGACCTGTACGTGATTAATTACTTGCAGCTGGTGGCAGCGCTGCCGATCGGTTTGGCGGTGTTCGTGGTGCACCTGGCGAGGCACAGGCATCAACCCGGCGAGGAGCCTGGGCGCCGCCGTCCTGTACAACCAGCACAAAACCTGGAAGCAGCACGTGAGATTCATTCATGCACGCACTGTTCATCAAAGATACGACGTACTACATCATGTTGTTCCAATAATGGGGATTATTATTAAGATACAGTGCGTGTTTTGTTTTGCAGTGGATCTTCTGGGTCGGGCCCTTCACCGGCGCGGCCTTGGCTGTGTTCTACCACAAGATCGTGCTGCGCGACATCGCCGTAGTCAAGGAGGCGCTGCTGGGGCTGGGGCTGGGCTCGTTCAATAGAACCGGCTCGAGCGCTTGGAGATCGAGGAGAGGCGAAAGACCCATCCATGCATGAAACGAGATCATGAGCGTCGATCGAAGTTGTTGATTGGTTTTACTTATCGGCTCTATTGTACGGGATCTTGGTATACTTCCAACACCTGTCAGTGTCGGTGCTTAATATATCGCCCAAACATGCGATGATTAATTTTCCAAGGACCAGCCGTGCAATAAATATGTGCGACCATCTCATTAAAATTGAGAGTGTTTTCCCAACAAGATTTTTCATCGACAGTGGTCTCGCCATGTTATTCCCCGCACATCTCACTAGTGTAAAACGGGTCTCCGGTCCCGGCCCGTAAGGGGCTTTAGTTTCGGTCCTGGTAACCGGGACTGGAGGGGCGGGACTAAAGGCTCACCCACTAGTCCCGGCCCTCTTACCAGCCGGGACCAATGGGTATTCACGTGGCTGTCTCTGCGGGCGTTGGGTGTCCCCCATTAGTCCCGGTTCGTATTACGAACCGGGCAAATGGTTCTCTGCTGCGGCAGAATTTTAGACACATTCTCTGCTGCGATAGAGAATTTAATTTGTATCTTTTTTTCATTTCAAAATAGTTTTCTACGCTACCACATACCGTACATGTTCGTGCATATATAAGATAACTTCTCTTAAGATCGAGCATACAAATATATACATGATAGTTATACATGGAGATCACAATTATCGGGACTAGAGCCCGTCTATTCAATTACACGGTCGGGGATCATCGGCGCCTATTCACACTAAATTCTCCGGCGTCATCTATCATCTCGTTCATCAAGAATCCTGCCAGTTCTTCAGCAATTGCTACTACGCGTTGCTCTGGTAGGAGCTGATCCCGCATTTTCTCGAACTATATAAGAAAAGGAGATCAATATGAATATCAATCATGATAACAAAAAGTGACGGTAATAAAAATAATGTTATCAATGTATTGCTTACATCGACTCTATAATCATTCAGCTCACTGGTAAACGTGCGAATGAACTCGCAAACGTAGAATCCACATAGATTCGTCTTCGGTGGCTGCCTCGCGCACTTTACGAGAATAGAATTCAATCAAAATAATAATCTAGCATCATAATTGTATTGAAACTAGAAGTAAAAAGATGCGCGTACTACTTACTGAGACCGGCTTAAACGTCAGCTTCTCACTAAAGTCATCCGTAACCGCACTCTTGAACTGGTTCCGAACCCTACCCGGTAAAGAAAATGAGTGAGTTATTTATTACGTGATATCTCAGGAATCAACGAAAGAGACCGATGTAGCGCGAAAATTACCTCTGGAGCATGTCCTGTATGTCCCTAAACATTCCCAGGGGTCTCTTTAATGGGTCCATGACTTCAATTCTTCCCTTATCAAGTTGAATGTCCATGAGAATCCAGTGAAAACTATACACGTTTATATATACATCAGTAACTCATCAATTACACTTAACATCGAGTAAGCAAAAGAGAATGTGTACAATAGAGTAAGACCCTCACGCAAAATTGTAAGGAAACAGTATGTGGTCACAGAAATTTTGCTCCGTTAGAAACCTTAGAAAGTTTTCCTGCGTGTCCTCGGGTTTTGTCGTTAGCGTCTGTGCATGTATTTTATCTGGGTCAATGAACCCAACACTAACGATTGACCTTCTTTTACATTCCATGATCTTCATTCTGCATAATAATATAGTACAAAAGGATATAATTAGGATAATTACATGCAATGAACTGAACAACTGAAAAAAATGAACAACTTATATATAGACAATAAATTCAACAACTTACAGACAATAGCAACTCATGAGACTTTTATCGAGGGCGTCGAAAATGTATAACTGGAAGAGTTTGTTGGGTCCGCAGCATAGAAAACAAAAAATTTCCTACGATGAGAACTATACGCCAAGATCTATCTACTGGATACAGAGCAACGGGTGGACATATATCCATGGAGAACTTACCCTCGAAGACAACGGGTTTTTTTAACGAGTAGGAACTCGTGGTTGATGTAGTCGTACGTTTGCCGATCTCAAGATCGTGTGGAAGTCCGAGCGCCGCAAATCAGCAGCGTATCCGTCCTCGCACACACGTTCAAGCCACCGGACAACCTCCACCTCCTCGCTCCAGCGATCCAGCGGAATCAGCAACTCCTTCCAGACGAAATGCCACCGGGAACATGTATCTCGTTAATCCGAGACCATGGGGGAATAATTCTAGAGGGGGAGAGAGATCCTTCACAAGGAGGTGTGAGGATGAAGGAGGGAATGGGTGGCCTTTTATAGGAGGAGGGGGGTGCCCCCTCTCTCCATGGCCGGCGCATGGGGGGTGACCCCTCACCTCCCCCATTTATGTGGTGGTAACCCCTCCACATTAAAATGCCTCTTCACATTCCCTTTTAAAGTCTCCACTTTAAATGCATTAAATTTTCTAAATTTAATGGTCTCTCATTTAATAAAACTCTTTTTATTAAATTTATTCAGAATTTTGTTAATTACTTTAATTAATAAACATTCACATATAGCCCCTTGCAATATTTCAATATCACATGTAGAACCACCTTCTGCAATTTCACCCGAAACAATTTCCGGTTTCTATTGAAACAATTCCTGCGCTTTGCAATTCTTTCGTCTAAAACATATGTGCTCCAAAATGGTGTCCGGTAACTCTTAAGTGTGCCACTCTACGGTTCGCGAATAATGCAGACATGATCGAGACCCTTCTCCGATCAATAATCAGCAGCGGGACCTGGAGATCCGTACTGACTCCTACACATTCAACGATGACTCCTGTGATCGTGAGAACCTTTAACGCTTGTAACTAAATCCCTTTGTCTCTCAATATATTACATGTCCGAGATTCAATCATCGGTATCTCCATACCTAGTTTGATCTCGTTACCAACATGCACTCTTTTCTCGTTCCCGTGATATAACATTCTAGTGATCACATCACTTGCTTGCAAGCTATCCTAATGTGATATCACCGAGAGGGCCCAGAGTATATCTATCTGTCATCTGGATTGACAAATTCCACTCTTGATCCATGAGCCTCAACATAACACCTTCGTAGTACTGAACCCATCTTTATAGTCACCCTGTTACGGTGTGACGTTTGATGTTATCAAGATACTCTTCCGGTGTTAGCAATTAACATGATCTCATGGTCTAAGGATAAAGATTATTTCGTATGATGTTATAGCAATATAAACATAATGACTTGATCGTAATGCTATACTTCGGATGAATGTTCATCACATCATTTCACAAATGTTGTGACCTTGTTATTAACAACATCCAATGTCCATGATCAGGAAACCTTGATCATCTTGTTAATCAACAAGCTAGTATATAAGAGAGGCATAACTAGGAACCCTTTTTGTTTATTAAACACACATGTATTGATGTTTCCTATCAATACAATTATAGCATACAAAATAAACATCTATCATATACAAGGAATACATAATAACAACTTTATTATTGCCTCTCAGGGCATATTTCCTTCAGTCTCCCACTTGCACTAGAGACAATAATCTAGTTTATATAGTGATAAATCTAACACCCATGGAGTTCTTGTGTTGATCATGTTTTTCCCTAGGGAGTACTTTAGTCAACAGATCTGCTACATTCAGGTCCGTGTGCACTTTACAAATCTTTATATCTCCATCCTTGACATGCTCGCGGATGGAGTGAAACCGGCGCTTAATATGCTTGGAATTCTTGTGAGACCTTGGTTCCTTGGCGTTGGCTATGGCTCCATTATTGTCACAATAGATCACCATTGGGTCCAACGCACTAGGAACCACACCTAGTTCCGTTATGAACTCCTTAATCCAAACCGCTTCCTGCGCTGCTTCTGAAGCAGCAACATATTCCGCCTCCGTCGTTGATCCAGCCATCACAGGTTGTTTGGAGCTCCTCCAACTAACTGCTGCTCCGTTCAAGAGAAATACGTATCCGGATTGAGACTTAGAGTCATCTGGATCAGTGTCAAAGCTAGCATCGACATAACACTTAGCGACTAGCTCTTCTTCACCTCCGTATACAAGAAACATATCCTTAGTTCTTCTCAAGTACTTGAGGATGTTCTTTACCGCTATCTAGTGTTCTGAACCTAGATCAGATTGGTACCTACTAGTCAAACTGATAGCATGTGCCACATCCGGTCTTGTACATAGCATGGCATACATAATAGAGCCTATGGCCAGGGCATAGGGGATCTTATCCATCATCTCTCTTTCTTCCACCGTAGCCGGACTTTGTGTCTTACTCAATGTCTTGCCTTGCAACATAGGTAAGAACCCCTTCTTACTTTCGTCCATATTAAACTTCTTTAATATCTTATCAAGGTATGTACTCTGCGATAGCCCAATTAGGCGTCTTGATCTATCTCTATAGATTTTAATGCCTAATATATATGAAGCTTTACCAAGGTCCTTCATCGAAAATTTGCTGTTTAGATAACTTTTAACACTATTTAAAAGATCTATATCATTTCCAATCAATAATATGTCATCCACATATAATATCAGAAATGCCACATTGCTCCCACTCACTTTCTTGTAAATACAAGCCTCTCCATAAGTTTGGACAAATCCAAACTCTTTGATCACCTCATCAAAGCGGAGATTCCAACTCCGGGATGCTTGCTTTAGTCCATAGATGGATCGCTGAAGTTTGCACACCTTATCAGCATCCTTAGGATCGACAAAACCCTTAGGTTGTATCATATACAACTCTTCTTCAATATTACCATTGAGGAACGCAGTTTTGACATCCATCTGCCATATTTCATAATCGAAATATGCAGCAATTGCTAACATAATCCTAACCGACTTAAGCATCGCTACGGGAGAGAATGTCTCATCGTAGTCAACTCCTTGAATTTGTCGAAACCCCTTTGCGACAAGTTGAGCCTTATAGATGGTTACATTACCATCAACATTAGTTTTTCTTTTGAAAATCCATTTATTCTCAACGGCCTTTCGGTCGTGAGGTAAGTCCACCAAGGTCCAAACCTGGTTTTCGTACATGGATTCCATCTCGGATTTCATGGCTTCTAGCCATTTGTTGGAATCAGGGCTCATCATCGCTTCTTCATACGTCGCAGGGTCATCTATTTCATCAATCATGAAATTCATAATAGGATTGCCGTACAGTTCAGGAGCTGCACGTGTCCTGCTTGACCTGCGAGGTTCGGTAGTGTCCTCTTTCGGAGTTTCATGATCAATATCATTAGCTCTCTCTTCATTAGGTGAAGTCAACTCCGAAACAACTTCTGGAGCTGTGCTACTCGCCATTTCATGAAGAGAAGGTTCAATAACCTCTTCGAGTTCTACCTTCTGACTACTCAAACCTTTTGCGAGAAACTCCTTCTCAAGAAAGGATCCATTCTTGGCAACAAAGACCTTGCCCTCGGATATGTGATAGAAGGTATACCCAATCGTTTCCTTAGGGTATCCTATGAAGACGCATTTTTCCGCTTTGGGTTCGAGTTTATCCGGTTGAAGTTTCTTCACATAAACATCACATCCTCAAACTTTAAGAAATGACAGCTTAGGTTTGTTTCCAAACCATAATTCATACGGTGTCTTTTCAACGGATTTAGATGGTGCCCGATTTAAAGTGAATGCAGCTGTTTCTAGTGCATAACCCCAAAATGACAGTGGCAAGTCAGTCAGAGACATCATAGATCGAACCATATCCAATAAAGTACGATTACGACGTTCTGACACACCATTACGTTGTGGTGTTCCGGCAGGCGTGAGTTGTGAAACTATTCCAGTCTTTCATATGTGTGCTAAACTCGTAACTAAGATACTCTCCTCCATGGTCGGACCGCAGACATTTGATCTTTCTGCTACGATGATTTTCCACTTCATTCTGAAATTCTTTGAACCTTTCAAAGGTTTCAGACTTATGTTTCATCAAATAGATATACCCGTATCTACTCAAATCATCAGTGAAAGTAACAAAATAACGATATCCACCTCGCGCCGACACACTCATTGGTCCACACACATCAGTATGTATGATTTCCAATAAATCTGTCGCCTGTTCCATTGAACCGGAAAATGGCGTTCTAGTCATCTTGCCCATAAGGCATGGCTCACATGTATCAAATGATTCAAAATCAAGTGATTCCAAAAGTCCATCAGAATGGAGTTTCTTCATGCGTTTAACGCCAATATGACCTAGACGGCAGTGCCACATATATGTAGATATATCATTATCAAGTTTAATCCTTTTAGCATCAACATTATGAATATGCGTAATACTACTATCGAGATCCAACAGAAATAAACCATTCAACACAGGTGCATGACCATAAAAGATATTATTCATACAAATCGAACAACCATTGTTTTCAGACTTAAACGAATAACCACTTTGCATCAAACACGATCCGGATACAATGTTCATGCTCAGTGCAGGCACCAAATAACAATTATTTAGGTTTATAACTAATCCCGACGGCATATGGAGAGGCAGCGTTCCAACGGCGATCACATCAACTCTTGATCCATTGCCGACCCGCATCGTGACCTCATCCCTTGCTAGTTGTCGCTTGTTCCGCAGCCCCTGAACCGAGTTACATATATTAGCAACCGATCCCGTATCAAATACCCAGGTGCTACTGCGAGTACTAGTCAAGTACACATCAATAACATGTATATCACATATACCTTTGTTTGCCTTGCCGGCCTTCTTGTCCGCCAAATACTTGGGGCAGTTGGGCTTCCAATGGCCAGTCCCCTTGCAATAGTAGCACTCGATGTCAGACTTAGGGCCAGCTCGGGTTTCTTTTCAGGCGCGTCAACAGATTTGCCGCCCTTCTTTCCCTTCTGCTTGCCTTTCTTGTCCTTCTTGAAACCGGTGGTCTTATTGATCATAAACACTTGATGTTCTTTCCTAATCTCCACTTCTGCAGTCTTAAGCTTTGACAGAAGCTCAGGAAGAGACTTCTTCATGCCCTGCATATTATAGTTCATCACGAAGCTCTTGTAGCTAGGTGGCAGAGATTGGATAACACGATGTATGCCTAAGTCAATGGGAATCGTTATTCCCAAGCACACAAGCTTATCGGCGTACCCAGATATTTTGAGTACATGCTCACTAACGGAGCTGTTTTCCTCCATCATGCAGCTAAAGAACTTTTCTGTAGCATTATAACTCTCTACGACGGCATGGGTATCGAAAATCATTTCCAATTCTCCCATGGTATCAAAGGCATTGCCATTTTCGAAACATTTTCGAAGTTCCGGCTCTAGCCCATACAGTATGCCGCAATGAACTAAGTTGTGGTCCTCCTGACGAGTTATATAGACGTTCCTTTCCTCGTCAGGGGCATCAGGAGATGGTGGGGGCCCTAGCGGCGCCTCTAGCACATATTGCTTTTGTGCAGCAGTGAGGAGAATCCTCAAATTCATAGCCTTGTTGGTGAAGTTGCTACCATTCGCAGCAAGCTTCTCTTTCTCCATGAACACATTGAAATTAAAAGCAAGTGGTGCCATCTACAACAGAATTTGTAAAATATATTTAGACTAATTTTATGATAGATTGAGTTCAACTAATCCAAATTACTAATGAACTCCCACTCAAAAACGACATCCCTCGTGTCCTTTTGGTGATTAGATGAACCAAATCCACTACACCAAGTCCGATCATCACGTGAGTCGGTGTAGCTTCAAAGGCGAGCATCTATATGGGCATCATATCAACTATATGACTCATGCTTAACCTTTCGGTCCGTGTTCCGAGGCCATGTCTGTACATGCTAGGCTAGTCAAGTAAGAACCTTAGTATTTGCGTGTGTAAAACTGTCTTACACCCGTTGTATAAAAGCGTAGAGTCGAGAACACCCGATCATCACGTGATGCCTCAAAACACGATCCACAAAACGGTGCATACTTAAGGAAGAACACATTTTATTTTGATATCTAAATGAGGGATCATCTTATAATGCTACCAAAAGCGCCAAACTAGCAATATAAGATGCTAATGTGTGAAGTGACGTGATATGGTCCATGCATTTGATCTCTATCATTTGCATCGTGGTATGATCTCTATCATTCCTTTGTGTGTAAGGCCAAGGTCTATGGAACTTACACGTTAAGTGAGTTGTAAGAGTATCTATCATACATCTACTTACAACAATACCATATCAAGACACTAGCCCAGCAATGATCTAAACTAGACGCCTCTAATTTATCAATTGCAAGTTTTACGTGGCTTAGGGCTTTCCGAGATAGAACCGGTCTTACCTACGAACATGAACCACAACGAGGATAACCAAGTTATTAGCAACTCGTTGTAAATCAGATATTGACTATAGTAGGAGAGACAGACACCCGCTAGCCACTTATGCAAAACTAGTTGCATGTCAGTCGTGGAACCAGTCTCATGTACGATGACATGTAAGGTTGGTCCGGGCCGCTTCATCCCACTATGCCACCAATATCCAAAGTACATAGAAGATGCAATAACATGATCATCATCACCCACATATAAACATATGTGTACTACCCGTGCAAAGCACCTACGCATAGATCAGGCTCTGATACCACTGTTGGGTCCGCAACATAGAAAACAAAAAAATTCCTACGATGAGAACTATACGCCAAGATCTATCTACTGGATACAGAGCAACGGGTGGACATACATCCATGGAGAACTTACCCTCAAAGACAACGAGTTTTGTTAACGAGTAGGAACTCGTGGTTGATGTAGTCGTACGCTTGCCGATCTAAAGATCGTGTGGAAGTCCGATCGCTGCAAATCAGCAGCGCATCCGTCCTCGCACACACGTTCAAGCCACCGGACAACCTCCACCTCCTCGCTCCAGCGATCCAGCGGAATCAGCAACTCCTTTCAGACGAAATGCCACCGGGAACATGTATCTCGCTAATCCGAGACCATGGGGGAATAATTCTAGAGAGGGAGAGAGATCCTTCACAAGAAGGTGTGAGGATGAAGGAGGGAATGGGTGGCCTTTTATAGGAGGAGGGGGGGTGCCCCCTCTCTCCATGGACGGCGCATGGGGGGTGACCCCTCACCTCCCCCATTCATGTGGTGGTAACCCCTCCACATTAAAATGCCTCTTCACATTCCTTTTTAAAGTCTCCACTTTAAATGCATTAAATTTCTCCAAATTTAATGCTCTCTCATTTAATAAAACTCTTTTTATTAAATTTATTCAGAATTTTGTTAATTACTTTAATTAACAAACATTCACATATAGCCCCTTGCAATATTTCAATATCACATGCAGAACAACCTTCTGCAATTTCACCTGAAACAATTTCCGGTTTCTATTGAAACAATTCCTGCGCTTTGCAATTCTTTCGTCTGAAACATATGTGCTCCAAAATGGTGTCCGGTAACTCTTAAGTTTGCCACCCTACGGTTCGCGAATAATGCAGACATGATCGAGACCCTTCTCCGATCAATAATCAGCAGCGGGACCTGGAGATCCGTACTGACTCCTACACATTCAACGATGACTCCTGTTATCGTGAGAACCTTTAACGCTTGTAACTAAATCCCTTTGTCTCTCGATATATTACATGTCCGAGATTCGATCATCGGTATCTCCATACCTAGTTTGATCTCGTTACCGACATGCACTCTTTTCTCGTTCCCGTGATATAACATTCTAGTGATCACATCACTTGCTTGCAAGCTATCCTAATGTGGTATCACCGAGAGGGCCCAGAGTATATCTATCCGTCATCTGGATTGACAAATTCCACTCTTGATCCATGAGCCTCAACATAACACCTTCTAGCACTGAACCCATCTTTATAGTCACCCTGTTACGATGTGACATTTGATGTTATCAAGATACTCTTCCGGTGTTAGCAATTAACATGATCTCATGGTCTAAGGATAAAGATTACTTCGTATGATGTTATAGCAATATAAACATAATGACTTGATCGTAATGCTATACTTCGGATGAATGTTCATCACATCATTTCACAAATGTTGTGACCTTGTTATTAACAAGAACCAATGTCCATGATCAGGAAACCTTGATCATCTTGTTAATCAACAAGCTAGTCTATAAGAGAGGCATAACTAGGAACCCTTTTTTTATTAAACACACATGTATTGATGTTTCCTATCAATACAGTTATAGCATGCAAAATAAACATCTATCATATACAAGGAATACATAATAACAACTTTATTATTGCCTCTCAGGGCATATTTCCTTCAGAGTTCTGGAAACTCAACATGGACCTCTTCTTCTCGGAAGTAGTAGTCATGTGGGACTTTCGCCACGATCATTATTCTCTCCTGCTTTACGGCTTTCAAGTACCATTTACGTGAACTCCGTATTTGTGTTGGCAGTTTTTGGAACTGCTCAAAGCTGACCAGAGGCTTCCCTGGGACATATGTAGGGACTACCTGAGCCTTGGGTAACTTGTCGTCTTGGGAACCTAGCAATTCCTCAACAGTCACATTCATAGAGGCCGCAAGCTTCGCAGCTTCTTCCATATCCTGCTGGGGAATGTCATGGGATACCACCTTGAGGGGTGGGGTCTATATTTAGCATGTTCCCCAAGCTGGGGGACGTCCTTTCTTTTCCTGGTTGCACTTTGACCTGATGATTTTCTCCCGCTTGCACTTCTACTTGATTTGCTCTTCTTCACTTCCTTCTGAAGTGTGTGTCGATAGTCATCTGGCTTATGGTGCAAGTCATATTGCGATTTTGTGTTCAGAAAAGAAAGTGCATACGCTTTTTGCTTCTCGGTGTATACCGGGGCGGGCTCGGGTTTCTTCTTTTGAAGCTGCGCAACACATTCGGCCTTTATGATCATGTCGGTTTCCTCGTCAGTACGATCGTAAGGTATGATAGGAAGATTCTTATGAGGTACTCTTGGGAGGGGCGACATTTGTCGTTTTGGGCTCCTGCGTCGTTTAGTACTAATCGGAGGCTACGGCGGAGATCGAGATGGACTCGGGCTGTGGTGGTCGTAGTCATGGGGTGGGCTTCTTGGAGGTGAAGGTGACATGCGACCACTCGGAGGCGGTGTTGGCTTTGGCGTCCAGCATGGAAGCTTGATGTTGTTCTTGTCCCATAGAATGATACCACCCAGTACTTCTCCGAGTGTCCTCTCACCTTAGGTCCAGGGATGTCAGGCTCCATTGAGTCCCACCCCATTGCGATTTCATCCACAGCAACTTTAGCATAGCCAGCTAGAATCTCACGGCCATGCCAGCATGCTCCAGGTGGACAAGGTAAAGCACATCCGACCGCCACCTTGATGGATAGGTTCTTCACCTTCTGATGGAGCTCACAAGATGCCTGTTCCTTGATTCCATCCACGGGGTAGCCGGGACCGCCATCTACCATACGTGCATCGTCAGAAGGGACCTCTGATTCAGCCACGCCGCTTCTCCACTGAGATGGGATGGCGGTAATATCGAGTACAGGATCTTGCAGGCGCGCTGATACTCGAAGTTCATCAATCTGTTGTCGATGCATTCGAAGTGTTCCTAGCAACTCGGTGAACCTGTCTCCCTCCTCCTCCTGCCATCGCCTCTTTGCTCTCTCTCGGCTCCTATAAGTATCTCTGTCTTTGGGAAACCCCATCTCCCACGTATAACTAGGGCCAAGGCCTCGTACACGTCCTCCGCGTTCGTCATTCCCGAGGACCTTTGTTAGCAAGTCTTTCTCTCTATCGGGACGGAACTTTGTTGTCCCCACTTTAATCTCCTTCACCACTTTCTGCCATGTATCTCGGGGTATCCTAATCCCGTCACTGCAAATAAGGTCCCCTGTACTTTCATCATACTCACTCCCATGCCCAAGGAACCAATTCCTTGCCCTCAGATCCCATTCTTCGCGTATTGGTTCTGGAGTGATCCCTTTAGCAAGCAGCTCATTCTCTTTAGCATCCCACTTTGGCATGGCAGCCGCGTAGCCCCTGGCCCCAGGTGATGGTGATATTTCTTCATCGCGACATTTTTCTTGTTTTTTCTGACATTTCCATAGCAGGTTGTGACTCCTTGTACTTCACAAATGCATCCCAGTTAGCCTTCTGCTTCGTTAGATAGCATTCAAATTTAGGAGGAGTCTTCGTCTTCTGATACTTTTGCCATAATGCCTTCTTCCAATTCTTGAATAGTTCGGCCATCTTCATAAGAGTCCACTGCTTGACTTTCTTCCTCAATGCAGCTATGTCGACATCATCCTCACATTCTGGCAGGGTGAAATGTGTCATGAGGTCATTCCAAAGACCCTCTTTGCACCTGTCAGCGACATACTCACCCTCTTTCGCCCCTTTGGTCTTATTCCACTCTCGAACGGTGATCGGGATGCGATCCCTAACCATAACTCCGCATTGTTGTTTAAATACAGTTTTAGCCTTTTCAGGTTCCAACGGTTCACCCCGTGGTGATACCCGCTGATACATTGCAAATGTATCTATAATTTTTGATGTTCCATGCTTGGTTTTATCCGCTTTCTTGTGTTTTGTTCCAACTTTGGAGTACTTTTATTATGATTTCTTAGACTAACCTATTAACAAGAGCCACAGTGCCAGCTGCCTGTTTTCTGTTCTTTTTGGTTCCAGAAAAGTCAGAAAATGAATATTCTCGGAATTGGACGGGACAAAAGCCAAAGTGCCTATTTTTCCGGAAGGGATCAAGTGCTAGAATACGAGACGGAGAAGGGCTGGGGGCCGTCCACACCACCTGGCCGCGTGGCCAGGCCTGGCCCGTGCCAGGGGGTGGTCTAGCCGCCCCCAGCACCCCCTCGGCCTCTCCTTCCGCCTATAAGTTGCCCTCGGGACGAAAACCCTAGGTACGCGATCAAAAATCCACGAAAGAGTCTGTAGCCGTCGTCATCTCCATCCCTAGATCGAGAGGGATCTGAAGCTCATCCCGGCACCCTGCCGGAGAGGGGAATTCACCCTGGAGGCCTTCTTCATCACCATGCAAGCCTCCGGTGTGATGCGTGAGTAGTTCATCCTTGGATCCATGTAGTAGCTAGATGGCTGGTTTCTCCTCCTTTGTGCTTTCATGTTTAGATCTTGTGAGCTCCGTTCATGATCAAGATCATCTATTTGTAATTCAAACATGTTGTGTTTGCGGGGATCCGATGGATATTGAGATGCTATTTCAGATTGATTATTGATTCTATCATGTCTTGGTTATTTGAGATCTTGCATGCTTTCCGTTGTTAGTAGCTATCTTGGCCAAGTAGATGCTAGCAACTCCAAGAGTTAGTATTTATGCTCGATAGTGGGTTCATGCCTCTGGTAATCTGGGGAAGTGACAGAAATCTCTAAGGTACTAGATGTGCTGTTGCTACTAGGGAGAAAACAACAATCCTTTGTTCATAGAGCAATCGTATTGTTTACTTTACACGCAGTTCGTAAAGCAATAATCTGTTGCTTGCAACTTAATACTGGAGGGGGTTCGGATGATAACCTGAACGTGGATTATTAGTCATAGATGCAGTTGGATGGCGGTCTATGTATTATGTTGTATTGCCCAATCAAGTCTCAAAGGAGTCAAGATGATTAGTATATGCATGTATTGCTTTCTCGGTGTTTGTCAATTGCCCCGCTGTAATTTGTTCACCCAGCATGTTATCTATCTAAGGAGAGCCACCTCTAGTGAACTATGGATCCCGGTCCTTTTTCTTTACATACAATCTACAATCTTTTACTGCTTTGTGTTTACTTTCTGCAAACTTTTACTTCTTTCCATTCAATACGTTTAATCCTTTGTTTCTGCAAAACACGGTGAGATTGACAACCTCATCGCAAGTTGGGGACAAAGTTCTGTGGTTGTGTTGTGCAGGTCTCCACGTTGCTACTAGCACCGGTAGTGCACCCTGCCAAAGCTCAGCTAGTAACACCTTTGAGGTGTTTCCTTGCTCCTACTGGTTCGATTAAACCTTGGTTTCATAACTGAGGGAAACTTGCTGCTGTGCTCATCATACCTTCCTCTTGGGGTTCCTAACGAGCTCTACATCAACACCGCCATCAAGCATTTTTATGGGCATCGTGCATTGAGCCATCAAGCATTTTTCTGGCGCCGTTGCCGGGTAGTCAAGGACATCTTCACAAGGGGTGTCCCTCATAACCAATCTCTTTACTTTGTTGTTTTTGTTTTTCTTAGTTTCTTTTTGCTTTGTTTGCTAGTTTTGTTCTTCAAAAAACACACAAAAATTAGTTTTACTTGTTTGCTTTCTCTTTCAAAAACACAAAAAAAAATTAAGTCTCGTTTAGTTGTCACCTTTCCCTTAGCTCACCATGTTGATCCCCAAGTTCACCCTGAAAGACCTTCCAATTTGTAGTGGTTCTATAATTGGGAAAGATAACATTGAAGAATTCTTTAATCATGTTAGCAAACATGAAGATACTGAGGATAGATCCCTTGTAGAACTTGCTCCAAATTATGAGATTGTTGCAGCTTCTTTAATTCACATGTTAGAAGCTAGGTTTGTTAACCTCAACCCCTTAATGTAAGTAATGTTTTTTAAGCTTAAAGAAATTGAGGATCCTGAAAAGAGGGATTTTATTCTAGAAACTTTGTTTAAGGAGTTCTATGATGTTGCTAAGGAAGCTAGAAACGTTTTTGAATGTTTCAATATGCTAGGCTCATGTGTAGATGTTGTTGGTACACGAGAAAAGATGAACAAAACCGAACCTAATGGGGAGGAACCTAAGATACCAATACCCTTTAAACTAGTAGCAATACATGATGCCATAGAAAAGAATCTTGATTGGATTGTTCCTGCAAACCCTTTTGATGAGAATAGTGAACCTAAGAGCATTGAGAGAGGATCCTCTAGAACTTATTTGGATGAAATACCTTGCCTTGTTGAAACTATTTCTGGTATTGATCTTAATGCTTCTTCATTTGAGAACACTTGATTCTTTCTTTGCTTCTTATGCCTAACTTAAAGGCGTTAAAGAAAAGTACTTGTTGGGAGATAACCCAAGAGTTTTAGTTGAGTATTAGAAGTTATTACCTCTGTAATAACCTCTCTTTATCCTTTTTATTTGCTTTTAGTGCCAAGAGTAACCTCTAATGAGAGTGAAGTAATGATGGGGAAAGTTGCTGTCCCGAAACAGATTTCTATGCTTCACCGTAAAAGTACCTGAGAGAGTTATGTACGTAGAATTGAGCTGTAATTTTTTGTGCTTCTTCCCCAGGTTGTTATCTAACTTTAGTTAGTTCAACACTTTTTGATTTGAGCAACAGAAGGTCTTTGAAAAAATTCTTCTTTACCTGCTGGTCTGTTTTGACAGATTTCTGCCATTTTCTGCATTTGCTTCTTGTTGGTTCCTTCTTGAGTTCTTTTGGAGAATTGAGATTTTTGAGGGAAGTGCTACAGTAGTTAGTGTTCTAATGGAAGTTTATTTGGTGTTAGAACTGAACCTTGAGACTTATTTATCCTAAGTGCACTAATGTTGCTAATGAGATTGTGTGAAGTTTTGTATGATGAAAAATTTTCAGATGTATGGAAGGAATGAGTAATGAGATGAAGGATGGACTAAAGCTTAAGCTTAGGGATGCCACGCGTGTCACCCCAAGAAATATCCAAGAAGTACGAGCGTCAAAGCTTGGGGATGCCCAAGGCACCCCCTTCTTCATCAATAAAAATTCCAGGTTTCCTCCAAACGCTTCATTTTTATTGTTTCGTGCACAGTTGTGTTTTTCTTAGAGCGTCTTCTTTTTTGTTTTCGTTTTGGTTTTTAGTTTGCTTGGTTTGTATAGTTTTCTGAATAAGTTGGTTGGACCCCCTCTTTCACACGTTGGTTTGCAATTAGTTTGGTTTGGTTTGGAAAAGAGTAGGAAAGTTCATACTTTTGTGGAAAAAGAGCTCATTTTTGACTGTGGCTATGCTTTGTCATGCCATGCTTGATATTGTTTTGGCTTTATGGTTAGTATTCTTTGCTGTAGCATGAATCGTTATAAACAATTGAGATTGCTTAATGTGCCTTGGATGAATCATACGTTGTTTTAGCATATTAAAGCATAGTATAGTGGTATTCTCTTTTGATGCTTTATTTGGGTTGACTTGGCGCATGCTCACACCATGTTTTGACTGTCACAAGTCACCATATCCTCTATGATCCTTTAGTTTTCAACTTGTAGTATTACTTTATTCTTTGATCAATGATGTTTTGTTGCTCTGCATGATTATGGCTATTATTGCTCTCTTAGTTTGTCGCTCCCAGTCTTTTGTTAGCCTCCACCACAAAGTATGAGTTCCACTCATGCATCCAACTCCCTAAACCAAGTTTTTCCAGAGAGTCCACCATACCTACCTACTAGCTTATGCTATTCCAAGTATATTCATGCTTTTGTTTACCTTCCACTTGTTATGAGAAAACTAGAGATTAAAGCTCTCACGAACTTGATGGCACACTTTACTTTTTGCCTCTAATAAACTTGAACCATTGGGTCCTTCTTTGTTGCATATACGCTTGCACTTTATAAGTTGAAATTAGCAGAACCATGTACCATGGGGAACGCTTTCAACATTGCACTTGTACTTTGTACACCATTGATATCATGTTCTTTTGCTTACGGATCCCAGCGGTGTGAAATAAATGTGGAACTTGTATGATCATGGAGTTTGTATATGTGTTAGAGAAACGCCTAGGCCGCTAGCCTAAGCCATGCCTAATCATGGTGGAAACTTGCAGCATCACCATAATGAGCACTCTATGAAGCATCCTCAATAAAAACCTATGCAAATAGCAAATAAAAAGATCGCTGAGATGCTCATTGTCTGCTTGCCTTGTCATTTTGATTATGGGAAAGCTCCCGTATCATGTGCAAAGGGTACCCCGTTGGCGGTTCTTAATGATACACATATACTTACAATGACAAGAGCTTACTCGTGACTGAAGTTGAGTAGCATAAGGATCGGTCTTCGTAAGTAAGGGGCATGAGATTTCGGTTTATAACTTGTCAAGCATATCCTCTTAGTTGTGTCACTTTAACCTTAATCACCTTCAAGATGCTTATGATAGGGGCAATGAGAGCTGAAAGCTACAAGTACCATAATTTTTGTAAGCTCTTTATGAGACTTGAATCCCTACTTCCTTTTTACAAAAAGGCTTTTCTTCCACCATTATATTGAGTCTCCACCTTCTATCTTTATGCACCTACTTTGAGAGCATAGTGGCCATTCTTAGTTCTATGTGCATTGTACCAAGACTAGTTGATTGATGCATAACTTGTTATTGCTTGTTTGAAACTATTGTATCTAGTCACTCTTATGAACTTTGAAGGTGTCCTATGCATTTATATTTGCTACTCTATTGAGGGACAAGCTGAATACTATTATGCTATGTTTTATTTATGTGAAACAAACAAACGTCTTGCAAAGCATGTTATTCATGAAACTTTTGTTTCTGCCTTTTCATGTTGCATCATAGTTTCGTTGCTTATTGCTAGAACTTTGTCTTTCATGTTATGATTGAAGTACTATGATCCCAGCCTTGAATGTTTTGCAAATACTTTGATCAAGTCTTTGATGGTGCATGTCACCTCAAAAATTATTTCTTTTTATCACTTACCTACTCAAGGACGAGCAGGAGTTAAGCTTGGGGATGTTAATACATTGCAAATGTATCTATAATTTTTGATGTTCCATGCTTGGTTTTATCCACTTTCTTGTGTTTTGTTCCAACTTTGGAGTACTTTTATTATGATTTCTTGGACTAGCCTATTAACAAGAACCACAGTGCCAGCTGCTTGTTTTCTGTTGTTTTTGGTTCCAGAAAAGTCAGAAAAAGAATATTCTCGGAATTGGACGGGACAAAAGCCAAAGTGCCTATTTTTCGGAAGGGATCAAGTGCCAGAATATGAGACGGAGAAGGGCTGGGGGCCGACCACACCACCTGGCCGCGCGGCCAGGCCTGACCCGCGCCAGGGGGTGGTCTGGCCGCCCCCAGCACCCCCTCGGCCTCTCCTTCCGCCTATAAGTTGCCCTCGGGACGAAAACCCTAGGTACCTGATCAAAAATCCACGAAAGAGTCTGTAGCCGCCGTCATCTCCATCCCTAGATCGGGAGGGATCTGAAGCTCTTCCCGGCACCCTGCCGGAGAGGGGAATTCACCCTGGAGGCCTTCTTCATCACCATGCAAGCCTCTGATGTGATGCGTGAGTAGTTCATCCTTGGACTACGGATCCATGTAGTAGCTAGATGGCTGGTTTCTCCTCCTTTGTGCTTTCATGTTTAGATCTTGTGAGCTCCGTTCATGATCAAGATCATCTATTTGTAATTCATACATGTTGTGTTTGCGGGGATCCGATGGATATTCATATGCTATTTCAGATTGATTATTGATTCTATCATGTCTTTGTTATTTGAGATCTTGCATGCTTTCCGTTGTTCGTAGCTATCTTGGCCAAGTAGATGCTAGCAACTCCAAGAGTTAGTATTTATGCTCGATAGTGGGTTCATGCCTCTGGTAATCTGGGGAAGTGACAGAAATCTCTAAGGTACTAGATGTGTTGTTGCTACTAGGGAGAAAACAACAATCCTTTGTTCATAGAGCAATCGTATTGTTTACCTTACACGCAGTTCGTAAAGCAATAATCTGTTGCTTGCAACCTAATGCTGGAGGGGGTTCGGATGATAACCTGAACCTGGATTATTAGTCATAGATGCAGTTGGATGGCGGTCTATGTATTATGTTGTATTGCCCAATCAAGTCTCAAAGGAGTCAAGATGATTAGTATATGCATGTATTGCTTTCTCGGTGTTTGTCAATTGCCCCACTGTAATTTGTTCACCCAGCATGTTATTTATCTAAGGAGAGCCACCTCTAGTGAACTATGGATCCCGGTCCTTTTTCTTTACATACAATCTACAATTTTTTACTGCTTTGTGTTTACTTTCTGCAAACTTTTACTTCTTTCCATTCGATACGTTTAATCATTTGTTTCCGTAAAACACAGTGAGATTGACAACCTCATCGCAAGTCGGGGACAAAGTTCTGTGGTTGTGTTGTGCAGGTCTCCACGTTGCTACTAGCACCGGTAGTGCGCCCTGCCAAAGCTCAGCTAGTAACACCTTTGAGGTGTTTCCTTGCTCCTATTGGTTCGATTAAACCTTGGTTTCATACCTGATCGAAACTTGCTGCTGTGCTCATCATACCTTCCTCTTGGGGTTCCCAACGAGCTCTACATCAACACCGCCATCAAGCATTTTTATGGGCGCCGTGCATTGAGCCATCACCCGCGTAATTGTATAACGCGTAGATGCGTCAAACTTTTTGGCCGGGCCTCGTTTGGAATATTTTTTGCTTGATGTGGAGGCCTAAGAGAAGAAAGATTCATTAATTTATATATATACAACTCAGTTAATGCATCTACTGATCACCAGACTTCATATATATACCTCGTCGTCGGCTTCTCCACCACCGGAGCCGTCGGCTTCTCCTTGATCATTTCGGTCGACCTCCTCTCCCACCACAGTGGTGTTATTCATGAGATGTGTCTGCAACCAATTGCCAAAATTCTTCTCGTGTTCCCTTTAATCAAGGTTTCAGGCTTGCCCGGGTTTTCGGAGCGTAGAATATTCTTGTGTTTCTCGATATACGGAGCCACCACGGTGGAATTGTGTAGAACTATGTAGTGTGCTTGAGTGAAAGAATGCCCGTCCCTACATAGCATTGATTTCCTTCCTAGTGTTCCTTTTCCAGTCATCCTCCCCTCATACCGAGATTCAGGAACACCAATCGGCTTAAGGTCAGGAAGAAAGTCAACACAAAACTCAATGACCTCCTCTATTCCATAGCCCTTGGAGATGCTTCCTTCTGGCCTAGCACGATTATGAACATATTTCTTTAAGACTCCCATGAACCTCTCGAAGGGGAACATATTGTGTAGAAACACAGGACCGAGAATTCTAATCTCTTCGACTAGGTGAACTAGGAGGTGTGTCATAATATGAAGAAGGATGGCGGGAACAACAACTCGAAGTTGACCAGACATTGGACCACATCAATCTGTAACCCTGATAGACTTTCTCGATCGATTACCTTCTGAGAAATTGCATTGAGGAATGCACATACCTTCACAATGGCTAGTCGAACATTTTCTTGTAGAATTCCCCTCAATGCAACCGGAAGCAATTGCGTCATAAGCACATGGCAGTCATGAGACTTTAGGTTTTGAAATTTTTTCTCTTACATATTTACTATTCCCTTTATATTCGACGAGAAGCCAGACGGGACCTTGATACTGAAAAGGACTTCAAAAAAGATTTCCTTCTCTTCTTTGGTAAGAGTGTAGCTGGCAAGCCCTTGAAACTGCCCTGGATGCTTGCCGTCTCGTCCTTTATGATGTTGCTGGTCCTCCCGTGCTGCCGGGGTATCTTTTGACTTCCCATACAAGCCCAGGAAGCCTAGAATTTTCACGCAAAGATTCTTCGTCAGGTGCATCACGTCGATTGCAGAGCGGACCTCATGCACTTTCCAATAGGGTAGCTCCCAAAATATAGATTTCTTCTTCCACATGGGTGCGTGTCCGGTAATGGGGTCTTTCGGAATAGGTTGTCCTCCAGGACCCTTTCCAAAGATTACATCCAAATCCTTGACCATACCAAATACATCAGCACCACTACGGGGGACAGGCTTCGTCCGGGTTTCTGCCTTGCCATTGAAATGCTTGCCTTTCTTCTTTAAGGGATGACTGGGCGGAAGAAAACGACGATTGTACGTGTACACATTCTTTCTACATTTATCCATATATATACTTTCAGTCTCATCTAAACAGTGTGTGCATGCATTGTATCCTTTGTTCGTATGTCCTAAAATGTTACTAAGAGCAGGCTAATCATTGATGGTTACGAACAGCAACGCTTGTAGGTCAAATTCTTGCTGTTTGTGCTCATCCCACACACGTACACCTGGTTTGGCCCACAACTGTAGAAGTTCATCAACTAATGGCCTTAGGTACACATCAATGTCGTCGCCAGGTTGCTTCGGGCCTTGGATGAGCACTGGCATCATAATGAACTTCCGCTTCATGCACAACCAAGGAGGAAGGTTGTAGATACATAGAGTCACGGGCCAGGTGCTGTGACTGCAGTTCTGCTCCCCAAAAGGATTCATGCCATCGGTACTTAGACCAAACCATAAGTTCCTTGCGTCACCAGCAAAGTCCGGGAAGTCTCTCGCGATTGTTCTCCACTCCCGACCATCAGCAGGGTGCCTCAACATCCCGTCTTTCTTACGGTCTTCCATGTGCCATCGCAACAACTTGGCATGCTCTTTATTTCTGAACAAACGTTTCAACCGTGGTATTATAGGAGCATACCACATCACCTTGGCAGGAACCCTCTTCCTGGGTGGCTCGCCCTCAACATCACCAGGGTCATCTTTTCTGATCTTATACCGCAATGCAGTGCATACCGGGCATTTATCCATATTCTCGTACTTCTCACCGCGGTAGAGGATGCAGTAATTAGGGCATGCATGTATCTTCTGCACGTCTAATCCTAGAGGGCAGACAAGTTTCTTTGCTTCGTACGTACTGGAGGGCAATTGGTTATTTCTTGGAAGCAGCTTCTTCATTATTACTAGGAACTTTTCAAATCCCGAGTCAGTTATACCGGTCTCTGCCTTCCACTTCAACAATTCCAGTGTGCTACCCAGCTTCTTCTGGCCATCTTCACAAGTTGGATACAGCAATGTGTTGTGGTCCTGTAACATCTGCTCGAACTGCAGCCTCTCCTTTTCTGTGTCGCAGTCTCGCCTTGCATCACTAATGACCCGACCAAAATCATCAACGGGCTCATCTGGTTCCCGTTCTTCACCCCCTTTTTCTTCATTATCTTCAACTGCGGTATCATCGTATTCAGGGAACATAGATCGGTAGTTGTCATCATCGTTCTCTTCTTCATGGCCGTCTTCCATCATAACCCCTCTTTCTCCGTGCTTGGTCCAAACATTATAGCCGGACATGAAACCGGACCGAAGCAGGTGGCTCTGAATGACTCTTGAGGAAGTGTGAGCCTACTCATTCCGACATTCAACACATGGACAACACATAAAACCATCCCGCCGCTTGTTCGCCTCGGCCACAAGGCGAAAAGAACGCACGCCTTCTCTGTAAGCGTCAGAACGCCGGTCACCATACATCCATGGGTGGCTCATCTGCATCATACAACCATGCATATATATCAAACGCAATCACGATGTTTAAATTAGTACCGCGCGGTCAAAACGAGAAAATAGTTGCTAACCTTTTAGGACACTTCAAAACAAAGAGGAGAAACCTTAAGTGTCGCTCTGGCACCTCATACATATTTTGTCTTGTGTGAACTCAAGTGGTGTCGCTCTAACAGGCATTTCACCGAACACCTAGTGCATATGAAGAAAAAAAGTTAGCACAAAGTTATATCCACCTCTCACATAGGAAAAAAACAGGAGAGAGTGGAGGGCTGGGTGCATATATATAGGGCCAGGCCATTAGTCCCGGTTTGAGATACAAACCGGGACTAAAGGTTCTGCCAGGAGCACGCGCGCCGGCCCAGACCCATTTGTCCCGGTTTGTATCTCAAACCGGGACTAATGGTTCCTTACGGACCGGGACAAAGTACCTCGGTCTCCTCGGGCCGTCTGGTTCGGCCCATTAGTCCCGGCTCCAGCCACGGCCGGGACTAGTGGCCCGAACCAAAGGCCCATTTTCTACTAGTGTCTCGTCCATACACATACAATCCGAAGAAGTTGCTCCTTAATTATGTGCACACCAATCAGTGTCGGTGCTTATTGCTTAATATATCGCCCAAACACGCGATAGTTTTCTAAGGACCCGCCTTGCAATAAATATATGAGACCATCTCATTGAAACTGAGAGTGTTTTCGCAACAAGATTTTTCATCGACAGTGGTCTCCCCATGTTGTTCCCCGCACATCTAACCCGTAGAAGTTGCTCCTTGATCATGTGCACACCAATCAGATCTATCATTTATTTTGCCATGTACGGTTCTTCTGAAGCACCACCTCTTGCAGCTTGTTTGGTTGGATGGAAATACAGAGAGGGAACAACAATAATATTAGAGGAAATGAGAATTTACAAAAGGATGGTGGGAATGAGGAGGGAATGTTCCCCGCATAACATCTAGAGCGTTCATCACCACTTATGTTCTCATCCTTTGGCTAATCCACCATCAATTCTCCCCTAACCAAACAAGGAAAGATACCCCCTTCTCGAATTTCCATACATATTTCATACCCAATGTTTTAGACTAGCTAAAATATAACAAACGGAGGTTCTGGTTTAAAATAACGCACCACATGCCTCTACTCTATGCACAACTCCCTCCCCTAAACTCCAACCCTCTTCACAAATTGTACCGAACACAATGTTCATGCTCATGTAGGAACTAGCACTGTGTCTGGCACAGACTACGTAAAATAAGGTCTTTTCTTCATCTTTTTGAACTGACATAAACATGTAGTATTTGTTTGTAGGGAAAGTACTTAAAAGATTAATTAGCCATAATCGACATGAAATAGGACAGATCGAGTAGCACTTTTGTATGTAAACATACAATAATTCATCAGTCGCTATAGTATTTTATAACTGCATATATAAAAAATCTATGTCATCATAACTCTAATCTAAATAGATCTGACATACATAATGAGCAGTGGACCCTCATAGTTGTACCTATAAGTCATGATTGATGAATCTTCTCACAAATTTGCCTATACCAACCACAGTCCATTAATGAGCAGTGGACCCTACGAAATATGAACTTACAACAAAGATCTTACGGCTCACCCTATGAATAATAGTTTCGTGTGCAGAGATCTTACGGCACATATGCATGACTTGCCAGTCGACAAGGTGCAAACATCATAGCATCAAACTCTCACGATCAAAAATTCAATGCCACATATTGATCTTTTTTTTAGAGTACCACATATTGATCTAATACAACTTATAAGCAACAAAAATGACTTAATTGTGATAGTGACGTCAATTTTTCGTATCAATTCAAGATCACGTACAAGACACGCATATAGACATTAACCTGGTGTTCTTGCGAATGACACAATACATGTAAAATGACTATTCAAAAACTCAAGTCTTAACCACCATGTATCTCTTGGCCTGACTAAATACATTTCTCTCTTTGGCGCACATGCACGACTCAATGATGTAATAATAGTTTCCTTGTTTTATTTACTATATATACAAATCAAATGAACATGTTCATTGCGCTTTCTTGTGATTTTACTGGCACTGAACCTAGCATAAATTAGCTAATGAGATTAAAAACTATTGCGTTGGATACTCCCAAGATATGTTCTCAAGGCCACATATATCCCTCTCTTGTTATATATCTTCATGTTCATGTCACTAAACAACTTTTGCGGCCTTTATTGTTGCTTTTCTTTGTTATTTGTCTCTGACATAACTGTAGTGACGTAACTAATCCATGTCCCATTAGAACAAGTGACACTCCCAACCGTGTTGCAAATAGCACAATAATACATATGTATGATGCTCTATGTATGTGTGATCTATTACGGTATATGTACAATGGTGTGCAAGTAGGTAAGTTCATGATATATCTATGATTTACATGTTATGATATGTTCATATACAATTACGAAAATAACAGTTTACAGTCTACTCATAAAAAAGCCACCAAAATAAAATACTCGTGTGGTTGCTTTTTTTGTTAGAACTTCTACCATATCTATATTTTTTTGTATTCCACTTTAAATGCATGTAGAAGATTGCTCCAATTAGGCCTTCTCATGTACTTAAAATGTCCCCAACCACTAAATTATCCACCTAATCCATCAATGCAATATTTCTAATTTTGTGTCATCTAATGCTCTCCCAACCTTCAAAAAAAGTTTAATACTATTATACTCTGATATAACTTCTTACTATACTATCACCTCTTATGCTCAACTAATAATCATTGGATTACTACCCTAAAAAAATAGCGGATTACTTCCACAGTTGAACCTGGTGGACATCCCATGATTACTATGAACATGAAAAGTTGGAAATGATTACTTTCAAAAAGCTGGCTATGGCAAATATGTCGACTATGATGGTGGCCTCGAATGTATCATGCATGCATTTATGATTGTTGACATGGATATTGTACCTATTTGAATCAGTTGATCCACACATCCATCATCAAATTGAAGGAGACATATGTAATGTATAGAACAACACCACCACTAATCATTTCCTTTATCAAAAGAGTAAAATATAAAATAAGAATTGTTGTATATATATATGTAGAAATGTAACAAGAATATGCCACTATTTTCTTTATTTTCTCTCCTAGTAACCTACTATATTTCAAGGTGATGCTTGGTAGGAGTCGATGGTTATGGTTAACCACACCAATACCATTTTCCATAGTGTTTGCATACTATGAACAATTCTGAATCTTAGCTCATGAGATGTGACACACCGAATTTTAATAGGAAATATGGCCTACTTTTGCTATGAAAGATGCAAGTGAAATCTGAAGGGGTTTGTAGTAGAAAATAATAATTTTTGTAACTAGTGCAACACCAATGCCAAGATCTATCGATGAGTTAATGCAGTGACGGGTGTGACATACCCTTGTAGACCGAAAGCGTTTAATGTTTTACGAGAAACGTGGATGATGTAGTTGTACTCGGAGCCGACCTCAAGGTCACGAAGCTCCTAACATGAAGTCTAGGTGCCACAACTGGAGCACCTCCATAGTTTCGCACACGTCCGGTGCTCAACAACGACTCCTATTCTCCCTGATCCAACCGGGATTGCAGAAGTAGACCTTATAGAACCGGGATCCAGCAGCGTGACGGCGTACCGGAGTGGTGTCATCTCCCGCGCACGCAGTTCTTCCTGGAACCGCAAGAACAAGAGCCAACGAGAGATAGAGGGGGAAAATCCCTAAGGAAAAAAGGCCTTAGGAATTTCCTAATTATTAATTATTAATTTCCCTCTCCCTAGGACCCTCTTTATATAAGAGAAGGGTAGGGACTCCCACCTCATAGCTGGCAAGGTGGGACAAAAGGAAGAGGGGCGCGCCAAGGGGATGGCCGGCAGGGTAGGCCCCACCGCCAGCCCGCGCGTGGCCCAAGCGGGTGGCCTAGGGCGGCACCCCCCACATGGGCCCTTCCCTCTGGAAAGTGGCACATTAGGGAGATTTTTTCCAAAATGCATTTTAAATATATTTTTATTTATTTATTACAATAATTAAAATAAAAACATATTTAATATTTTCTCATGATCAAAAACTCCTTTTCGATCATGTCGACCTTCCTTCGGATTCTCGCGGAACCATTCCAACTTTCTCTCTTCTTTATTTCGGTGATCCTGATGCTTCCAAAATGATCTACAAATGTTATAGAACCCTTAAGTGTGTTACCCTATGGTTAGGAAACATCACAGACATGATCGAGCCACCTATCATATCAATGATCATCAGCAGGATCTGGATACCCACAATGACCCTTGCGTATTCCACGATGTTATTGTTGTTTGAACCACAAATGTCGAGTCTAATTCATTTTGTTACTTCTGTACATAACTCTTCCAAGATCTGATCATTGGTATCAATCATACCTTGTTTAATCTCGTTATCAACAAGTCTACTTATCTTGTTTCCGTGATATCGCATCCTCATGACCTAGTCATGCACTGCAACATTTTGGATGCAATCTCACCGAGTGTCACGTGGGAGAACAAATCCTGTTCCTGGTGCATACACCTTAACATATCCCTTTGAAATACATGATAGACAACTTTACGATCACCCTGTTACGGTATGACGGTTGATACAATCAATGCAGACTCGGGTGATAGTGATTAGATATTATTTCATGGTCTAAGGAGAAGGTGATTATATTTTCTAATTATTGCAACGATAAACTATGTGACTTGATAGTGTTGCAATACTTATGTTGGATAAGCTTGTCCATCACATCATTCATTAATGTGACCTTATTATTAATTGGCATAAATGCTCCATGATCAGGAAACCTTTGATCATCAGTTGACCAATGAACTAATTGAAAATAGGCTACTAGGAACTTGATTTGTTTACATACCACACATGTACCGATATTTCCTAATTGATACAGTTATAGCACGGTATAAAACTATTACGAACTAATTGTGATATGATAATAAACATCATTTATTATTTGCCTCTAGGGCATATCTCCTACAGTCTCCTACTTGCACAAAAGTACAAATAACACTACAAGAAATGGCTTCATCTGCAACGATTTGGTCCGTTGAGCATCGTAGAAGGTGTCTCTTCCACGACTATTTCGTTCGCTTGATCATGGCCAATGTAAAACTTTTTTCCCATTTTCGCGGAACTCTACTATAACGAAATCACTAAAAAACATGGACGAATATCGACCGACGCGTGGCAGAAGTAAGATATTCGGTTCCTGGCATGATGTTGACTCACCGAAATCTTTTGAGGAGCGTGTCTCCTAGACGTAAGTGTCTCTAGTGGACCATACTTTTGGTCACGCCTCCCTAATTTGAACTTGATAACGTTGCTCGATGCATCTGCCGTTTAGTCAGGATGTTGGGTCTCTCATGTTAGCTTCTCATTCGAAGGATCGTGTGTGTGATGTAATTTTTCTTTGTTCGCACTTCGCTGTTTCGAACTTGATAGCGTTGCTCGATGCATCTACCGTTTATTCAGGTTGATGGTCCTACATGTCAACCTCTTATTATAATGATCGTGTGTATGATGGAACTTTTTTCTTCGCTCGTGCCTCTGTGTTCCGAACATGATAACATCGCTTGATGCATCAACCATTTATTCAGGTTCTTGGGTCCCCATGTCAGCCACTCATTAAAAGAAATGTGTGTATGATGGATATTTTTCTTCGGTCGTGCTTCCCTATTTCAAACTTGATAACGTTTCTCGATGCATGTGTCGTTTAGTCAGGCTGCTGGGTCTCACATGTTAGTCTCTCATTAGAAGAATCTTGTATATTATGGAAATTTTTCATCATTCCCGCTTTCCTTATTCGAACTTGATAAGGTTGCTCGATGCATCTTCCGTTTAATCATGCTACTCGGTCCCACATGTCAAAGTCTCATTCGAATAATCGTATGTATGATGGAATTTTTTTCGCTTGCGCCTCCCTATTTTGATCTTGCCAACGTTGCTCGATGCATCAGCCGTTTCGTCTGGCAGCTGGGTCCACCATGCAGCCTCCTCCGTACATGAATCGTGTGTATGTTGGAATTTTTTGGTCGCATCCGATGTTTTGACCTTGGTAATGTTGCTCGATGTGGCAGCCCTGAATGGTCTTGTTGCTGGGTCTGTAATGTCAGCCTCTCTATACAAGAAACATGTCTATCTTGGTCTTCTTTTTTTCCTGTCATGACAACTATTTTTCCTAATGTTGCTCGATGTCCCTGATGTTAGCCTCTCTGTACAAGAACATGTTTGAAAGACCCAACATTGGTCGACTAGAGGGGGTGAATAAGAGACTACCAAATTTTATTCTTTCCATGCAATTTTAGGCTTTGCACAAAGTAAAGTTCACTAGAGATGCAACTAGATGAACAACCTATATGGCAAACGATACAACAAGTAAACAAGATGGTAATTACAAGAAGTTAAGGAGAGGAACGGATAAACCGGCAAGGGGATACAGAGATGTAATTCCTGTAGTTCACTTCCAAGGAAGCTACGTCTATGTTGGAGAGGTGTCGGGGCCACACAAGGTCACCTGAGCGCCACAAAGGCCTCACCTTCTTCTCCGGTGAGCACCACCACAAATGTGGCCTCACAATCCACTAATTGGTGACCTTGAAGGCGCCAACCGAAACCTTTACAACAAGGTTGAGCGGAGACTCCACAACTCAATTGAAGGCTCTCAACGACACCACGAAGCTTCACAACAATTGCCCCAGCTCCGAGGATGCCCTGCACCGTCTAGGGTTCCAAGAACCCAAGAGTAACAAGATCCACTAAGGATGGGTGGGGGAAATCATGATTCCTTTGGTGGAAGTGTAGATCTTGGTCACCTCTCCCAATCCTCAAAATATCAATAGGTTTGAGTGGGTAGGGAGAGAGATCTAGGCAAGTCAAGCTCTTGTATTAATGGAGGAGAGAGAAAACGAAGAGATAAATGGAGGAGGAAGAAGAGGGCCTTAAATAGGCCTCTTCCAAACAGGCAGAATCTATGCCTCCGCGACACCACCGGTATTACCGGTGGAGGGCCAGTAGTTCCGACGAGCGGCTCCTAGCGGTCCGAAGACGCTCCACGGAATGGTCAGATTGACTGTTCAGCAGGCCCCACGAACTGAACGGAACTACCGATCCTAGTTCCAATCCAACTACCAATAAATAAACACTCTGATATAGAGAAGTATCTGAACTGATTTCATAGTAACCGGAAATCGGAGCAGAATTGGGGTCGGAACTATCGGGTCGCTAGGAGCTTACCAGTACAACCAGGCGGGAGCGGTACTACTTCTCAAAGGAACCAGGGTTGGTCAGCGCTGGCCGGAAGTTCTAGTCCAACCAGACCAAAACTTCTGGCCAGTACTACCGGTGCTAATTCTGACACAATTTCCATCAAATAGCCACATCGATACAGAAGTATTCCTGAATCGATTTCTTGTTCACCGGAATTAGGACCGGAACAGCGGACGGAAGTACCGCTCGATCAGATCCCGAAAAAACCTTTTACGGTACTACCAACGTCTGACCGGTACTACCGGTCAGGGCAGAAACCACTCAACCTCCTCAAGGGATCTCTCTCGCAGAAAAACTAGGAAGGTTGTGGCTGTGCTGATATGGTCTATGCATGAAACAGTGATTTCCCACAACCTTCCAAGGTGGACCCCCTCTTGATAGTACGGTAGCCTATAACAAAGATAAGAGAAAGTGCAAATAATAGCCACCGTCTTCAAGCTCCTTCTAGAGAGAAGTCCACCAACTAAACCATTGATACGTTGCAAACGTATCTATAATTTTTGATGTTCCATGCTTGTTTTTTATCTACTTTCTTATGTTTTGTCCACACTTTGGAGTATTTTTATACACTTTCTTGTACTAACCTATTAACAAGATGCCATAGTGCCAGCTGCCTGTTTTCTGCTATTTTTAGTTCCAGGAAAGTCAAAAAATGAATATTCTCGGAATTGGACGGGACAAAAGCCAAAGTCAATATTTCACCGAGGGGGACACGGAGCCAGAAGACGAGACAGAGAGGGGCTAGAGGCCGGCCACACCACCTGGCCGCACGGCCAGGCCTGGCCCGCGCTAGGGGGTGGTGTGGCCGCCTAGGGCACCCCCTCAGGCTCCCCTTTCGCCTATATATCGCCTCCGATACAGAAATCCTAAGTACCCGATCAAAATTCCACGGAAGAGTCTGTAGCCACCATCATCTGCATCCCTAGATTGGGAGGGATCTGAAGCTCTTCTCGGCACCCTGCCGGAGGGGATAATTCACCCTGGAGGCCTTCTTCATCACCATGACTACCTCCGGTGTGATGCGTGAGTAGTTTATCCCTAGACTATGGGTCCATGTAGTAGCTAGATGGTTGGTTCTTCTCCTTTGTGCTACCATGTCTAGATCTTGTGAGCTCCGTTCATGATCAAGATCATCTATTTGTAATCCTACATGTTGTGTTTGCGTGGATCCAATGGATATTGAGATGCTATTTCAGATTGATTATTGATTCTATCATGTCTTTGTTATTTGTGATCTTGCATGCTCTCCGTTGTTAGTAGCTATCTTGGCCGAGTAGATACTAGCAACTCCAAGAGGGAGTATTTATGCTCGATAGTGTGTTCATGCCTCTAGTAATATGGGGAAGTCATAGAAATCTCTAAGGTACTAGATGTGTTGTTGCTACTAGGGAGAAAACAGCAAGCCTTTGTTCATAGAACAATCGTATTGTTTACTTTACACGCAATGCTTAATGCAATTATCTGTTGCTTGCAACTTAATACTGGAGGGGGTTCGGATGATAACCTGAAGGTGGATTATTAGTCATAGATGCAGTTGGATTATGGTTTATGTATAATGTTGTAATGCCCAATCAAATCTCATAGGAGTCAAGATGATTAGTATATGCATGTATGCTTTCTCGATGTTTGTCAATTTCCCCATTGTAATTTGTTCATCCAACATGTCATCTATCTTAAGGAGAATCACTACTAGTGAACTATGGACCACGGTCCTTTCTTTTACCGTCAATCTACAACTATTTACTGTTTACTGATTACTTTCTCCAAGTTATTACTATCTTCCACACAATACGTTTAATCCTTTGTTTTCAACAAAACCGGTGAGATTGACAACCTCACTGTAAGTTGGGGGCAAAGTTTTGTGGTTGTGTTGTGCAGGATTCCAAGTTGGAAACAACACCTTGGAGGTGTTTCCTTGCTCCTACTGGTTCGATAACCTTGGTTTCATAACTGAGGGAAAACTTGCTATTGTCCTCATCATACCTTCCTCTTGGGGTTCCCCAACGAGCTCGATATATTTTGGGCCATCAACCGTCTGTAAATAAAACTTGCAACTTAGGCACACGGTTAAACCACAAATGAAGTTGTCATCAACACCAAAATACATGGAGAAAACAATATCCTTTCAATCTCTCCTTTTTTGGTGTTTGATGACAACCCCACAAGATTTGCATAAAAGATAACAATAAGGAAAAGCCTTATGCAATAGAGAAATAAGAAGCTCCCCTAGATGTGTGCAAGATATAAGAACATTTGCTTCTAGAATGCAACGAGCACACATAGGTGAGAGATCCCCCTCTCTAGACAAACCAACAAGGGTGCAAGGAAAGAAATACGAAAGAGAGGAGCTCATACCTTGCACCCATATCAATGTGGTGAGACAATATTAGATAAACGAAGATACCTCCACAAGATAGCTTATCCCACAATAACCAACGACTAGAACATCACATAGATACCACAACACATAATCTCACCAACATAGTAGCATACATAAATAAGGTCCATAGAGAAATAAACAACAGAGGTCCACAAGCATACATAATGGAGAAAAAGCATGCACGAGCATAAAAAGATCAAAGAAAGAGTGAGCTCGTGACACAACCCATGCAAATCCCATAACCCTAAAGGAACGTTTTCTCCCCTTTGGCATCAAGACGCCAAAAAGGGACAAAGTAGACAATCAAAGCGCCCCACCCACCAACATACGGAGGAGGAGGCTCGGGGTCCCATGAGGCATTGTTCCAAGCAAGCAGAAAAGGACCGGTGACCTCAGACTCATCATCACTGTCAGTCCACCTGCAATGCAAATTGACCCACTGATCCTTGGGCGCGGTGACGGAGCTGGTCTCAGGAGATACCTCTATATCAAGCTTCCTCATGATTGCCTTCTCCCTCTTGACACTATGCCTCTGAGCAACATAGGACTGATACTCACGGTCCTGAATGAAATAGAAGTTCTTCTTAACTTTCCTCAGCAACTTCTTAGCCCAAGATGGTTGTCTCTCAAGTCGGGGTGGAGGAGAAGCCTCAGCACGGTCCCCATCACTAGCATGGCCTGATGCCTCAGCAGTGTCTCTGGCAGCCTCCTCGGCAGCACTTTCCCTCTCAGCTTGAGAACGTCATTTCACATGCTTCATTACACGGATGGACTTCTCCTCATGAATAGTGCAGACATCTTGGGGATAAGAGGAGCCTATGGCCTCTAGCCACTTAGCATTGATGAGGGTCTAGATGTAAGGAGCATAGGGACACGATCTCTTCTCAATCAGGGCAGACCAAATCTCTTCAAACAAATAATCCATAACATCAATCCTTTCTTGAGAGTTTCTATGGCGATAAGTCTAATACATGAAATCAATCTGGAAGGCATGAAGCTGATCAAAGTTACCTGCCTTGGGAGCAATGGTGTTTTGGTAGACTTTGCGCATGATGTCATAAGTTGGAAGGAGATGAGCAACATTACCATTGACACCCCAGCCCTCAATATACAAGGGCTCCAGAACTTCAGGTTCAGAGGCCTTGCCCCTGTTAACGTGTCATCCATTTACGTGCGGGCTTGCAGAATGGGATAGCCAAGAAGGGCAGCAAACTCAGACCACTTGGCAGTCAGAAACCTATTTCGAGTCATCCACTTCAGAGTTCTATCCTGAGCATCAGTATCAATGTAGAGGGTGGAGTAAAACTGAGCAATAGACCCCTCATCATAATTCTCACGATACTGCATAATCCGAATGAGTGCAAACCTCCTGCACATGTTGAGAGCCTCACCAAAGTAACCGGGATTTCTTTCCATCTTGGCCACGTTGATGTGCTTCTGGGGGCAACCACATGCTTCTTCTTGGAGGCGTACACCTCGGTGTAGATTTCTTCTTAGCGCTTGGTATGGAAGAAGGGATCCTGAGCTAGACAATCACGGGGAACACGATAGGGATCAATCTTTCGAAACTCCTCATATGCATTCTAAGGCCATGAAAAAATATTCTTCCTGTTGATGTCAGGCCTAGTGGTGGTCTTCTTCTGGCTGGCTAGAACAGGCCTCTTCCCTTTAGTAGCAACAACACGGCACTCAGCAATAGCTCTCTAATGGGCAGTCTGAGCAGGAGGGTGAACAACTTCGAGATCACCTTCATCAATCTCTGAAGGACCACGAGAAGGAGCACGAGACCACTTGGAGCCACCACGGGAACCACCTTGCTCTGAGAAGAAAGCATAGAATAGAGAGGGAATGCAGGTAAGTGCACAAGGTCGAAGTAAAAACAACCAAGAAAACATTCACAAAATAAAGAAATAGAGTTTGAGATTTGGTGCAGCGGTAGTTCCGCCGAGCTGCCAGAACTACCGGTGGCGCGGAGCCCACCGGAAGTACCGTTTGTGTCCCACCGGTAGTACCGGTGGTGAGAACCCTGCTGGAAGTACCGGCCAAGCCCACCGTAGTACCGGTCAGGGCACGAACAGAGCAGTTTGTCATATTTCCATAGTTCAACGGATCAAAGTGCACCAAAAGTTGAAATCTATTCAATGCATTGGGGCAATCTGTTCTACCAATGAATCCTAGACCTACCATGATCTCCCGAAACAGTTCTAGCCAAAGAAGAGCCCTATACATGGCATGTTCTACTCAAGCACAAAAATTGCTAGATCTCCATGAACGGAGGGTGAGAGGAGCAAATACTAGGGTCCATGGCGGGAGATCAAGGTGGGGAAGATTCCCACGGAGCAGATCTAAAGAGGGGCGGACGGACTCAGTGGTGCCGGCGGCGCCACCGTGGAGATCTCCCTAGGGCGTGCGTGGTTGTAAGAAGAGGGCCAGGGGCAAGTGGGGAAGAAGATCCCATAGCCCCTGGCCCGCAACTTATAGGACCCATGCTCAGCCGGTAGTACCGGCCAGGGGCTAGAACTACCAGTGACACTAGTAGTGCAAAACCGGAGCGGTAGTACCGGTCCGGACGGAACTTCCGGGGAAGTTGGGCCCAGAGCGATAGTACCGACGATGTCCGGAACTACCGGTGACGCCCAGAGACAATCTTTCCAGATCTGGAATGGCTAGGAAGAGACCTTGTGTAAGATAGATAGAGGTTTAAGGGGAGGAGCAAAGGCTTGGGATAGATGACACAAACTATGAAAAAACAAATAAAGATCCAAAAATGAAAAACAACACTAAAAACATGGAAAGAAGGAGAAACACTTCAAAAGAAAAACAAAGAAAACACCACAATGTCGGTGGCCTAGGCCACCATATATGAGTATATTTGGCTTGACATCACAAAGATATATCTTGGGTTCATTACCAACACTCATCATTTAAGCTTATTTTGTCTCCTTGAGAGACCATAGAGAATGAATACATTAATGTGTGCATAGTAGGGAGAGTGTTGGTTCATATGAGGAACTACACCCCCCCTAAATCCATGCGTACATCCAAACAAGATATTCTTTGAGACTTGGGTAGGTGTGTGTCAACACCCGGATTTTTAATCCCAGATGCCTGTTATGTCATACATCGCAATCCCAGGATTACTATTTTTTGCGAGACATAACAGATTCGATATCACAGTATATCATCCATTACAAACCATAATAAGGTCTTTGATATGTCCATTTTGCATCACTATTCTATGTCATAATTCACTATTATTCATTCATATATTTTGTATTCAGAGGTGATACTTATGTTATTTCATCTGTTTTTGCATGGTTGATGACTTTTGGAGCATGGACCGCTGTAGTCAGGATTCTAATGGAAAAGGTGTTGTTTGGAGGCAAAATTCGCGAAGATCAGAAAATCCGGGAAAATATACGGAAAATCCTATTTTTCTAGAAGACTAAGGATGCCAAAAGACGGAGTGGAGATGGGCCACAGGGGGGCCACACCACCCCTGGAGCGGGCAGCCCTAGGCCACGCCAGCAGGTGGTGTGGCCACCCTGGCCCACTCCAGCCTCTCCCCTCTGGCGTATATCATCCTCCTGAAACCCTAAGGCTCAGGGAGCGACCATAGAAAGATTCCGCCGCCTCTGCGGGGCGGAAAACACTGAGAGAGAAAGATCTCTCCGGCAAACAGATTTCTGCCGGGGGAATTCCTTCCCGGAGAGGGGAGATCATCGCCATCAACACCACCATCAAGTTGGACTTCATCGGGATCATCATCATCATCACCACCATCATCACCATCAGCACCCTCATCACCATCTCCATATTGCTATAACAATTGAGTTGAATCTTGCATAGTTCATAGGGGAAATTTTCCCGGTGTTGATTACTCTTTGTAGTTGATGCTATTGAGTGAACCATTGAATTATTGTTTATGTTCAGATTGTTATACATCATTATTCCATCTTTGATCATGATCCATATGATGTCTTGTGAGTAGTTCGTTTTGTTCTTGAGGACATGGGAGAAGTCATGTTGTTAGTAGTGGAGTTGTGTTGAGAGAGATTCAATAGTTTGATATTTAAGTTGTGGTGTACTTCTTCTAGTGGTGTCATGTGAACGTCGACTACATGACACTTCACCTATATGGGCCTAGGGGAATGCATTGTGTATTTGGCTACTAATTTTAGGGGTTACCGGAGTGACAGAAACCTGAACCCCCGTTAGGAAACCATTGCACAAGGGATGTAAGGGTCTTAGAGTTTAAAGTTGTGGTTAGGTTTCTACCTTAATTACTTTCTTGTACTTACGGATGTTTGCAAGGGGTATAATCACAAGTATGTATTAGTCCTAGGAAGGTCGGTACATTAGCGCAGGTTCACCCACACAACACTTAGCAAGCTAGAGAAGATTAATCAACTATATGAAGCAAAAGCGCTTGATAGTCTTCCCATGTGTCCTCGAGAACGTTTGGTCATCTTAAGTAATACAACCGTCTTGTCCTTTGCTGCATAAAGGATTGGGCCACTTGCTGCATTTATTCCTACTGTCTTTTGTTTACTCGTACTTTGTTTACTTGCTTTATCAAAAAACCCAAAAAATCCGTTTGCTAAGTATTTGCAGAGAATTCCTGATTCATACCACTAGTCGGCACCTTCTGCTCCTCGTTGGGTTCGACACTCTTACTTATCAAAAATAGTATGATACACCCCCTATACTGGTGGGTCATCAGTCTTACACGAATAAAGGATCTCATGATCCAGTCTTAATACAACAAGCAGCGGAATAAATAATAAGCGTAGCGGTGGGGTCCATCTTCAGTGGCACATCCTGTTGTCCATCATCTTGGTAGTCTCCTTCATAGTCTGGCCATAGGAATAGCCAGGGACAAAAGCCATGAGTACTCTTTAAGTACTCGCAAACTATCACTAACAAGTAAGATGGTGCTAGTGGGAAGAGCTAACTCTATCTTTATTTGTAAAGTTAAGTTTGAAACCTAAGCTGAGTTCAAAAACAGAGAAAGATAAAATAAAGTTCTAGACTCACTTAAGTTGGGAAGCTAGTGTCATAGTCACAACCCCGTTGTGGTCAAGTCAAGATTCATCAATCATCTCATAACTCATTTTGAAAACATCTGACAACGAAACAGTATGGCCACTGCAACTGTCCATAATCGCGGACGCGGTTATTCGAATAGTTTGACACTCTGCAGAGGTGGTACACTTTCACCACAAGATTCGATACGTCTATCAGGGATAACCCTGAATCATCATACTTAGTATGCAGATAATCAAACATAACCTTTCCTTTACACACTCTAGTATAAGCACCTCTCCTATGAGTATGGCCTCCCAACCATGACCATCTGTCATCCTGGGCACTGCATAGGTGGACAACATTGAGAGGTAGCCTCAGCTCAAACCTCTCCCATGAGGGAACTAATACTAATGTATATAAATTTTCGGCTAAGCCTTACCCAATTCAGTTATTGTGGTTGTACGGTAAAATTGGAATGGTATCGCATCCAAATCCAACCATCAGTTTTTGTAAAAGGGCTAAGGCTCATGCCTCAACATTTTCATCATCATAAACCATTTTTGTTTCTCAACACATGTCAAAACATCTCAATAGAATAACTCATCATTCCAAGGTTTTCACAATTCATTTTCACCAAGTGTTCCCATCCAAAATGACTCAAGTTTTGATTTAGCTCTAAGCTACTAAGTTAAGAGTGTTCACTAAGGTGGGATGCTAATCTCAATCTCATTCCATAGAATGACATCTAAAGTTATCTAGATAGTTTAAGTTTTATACTTTTTATGCTACCTTCAAAAATAAGGGACTTTGGTAAAGTAAAGAAAGTAAAAACTTGAAGTAAAACTTGGGGTAGGTAATATTCAAAGTGGTATAACCAAAGCATGACTAATGCATCTTGCTTAGGTTATCTAGCTTAATTCTAGCTTGCTAACAATAGCTTGCTCAGTTTACTTGAAGTTCTAGGCTTGCCTTGTGTAGTGCAGTGGTTGAAGTTTTCTTCCTCCTCCTCTTGGTAGAACTCCTCCTCCTCGAAAGCTTGGTCGATACTATCGTCTATAAATACATACGGTATACACAATGACCAAACAATACTTAACTAGTCTACTTAGCACTCTAAGGTACACATTTGATGATCTACTATCATCACAAGCATCACAAGGTTTTATTAACTAGCTTCATTCTTTTTATTTGAGAAAAGTAATTTCTACTCATTGAAATTAACTAAGATTTAATATTCTCCAATTAAAATATGGGATCATGTGGACACATGTCATCACCACATATTCTAACATATGGGAATGTGATTTAAATTTTGGATCACATTTAATTAAGTTTAAGTTTAATATTTAATGATTTAAAGTGACTAGAAATGCCTATATAGCATTATTTTGGTACTAGTCCAAAGTCACTACATGTAAATCTTAATATTATTACATATTCAGATAGGTATGGTTAAATGTGATTTTTGAGAGTTGGAATCAACTCAAAAGCTATTGTGGTTGATTTTATAAAAAATGGTTGAATGTGCAAATGCTTCTGTCTTGTTATTTTTACTAGGAGAGATCTCTAACTCTAAATGAATTAAATCCAACGGGCTTAGATATATCTTTTCAGAAGCTTTCCAACAAAATTGGAATCACTCAGTTTGGTTCAGTAAATCTTCCTGAATTGATTTTTGAACTAAGGGACGGAAATGGATTTAAACTTAAATAGAAAAACCTATATTTGAATTCGTGGGCTAGCGCGGGAAAGGAAATGGGCCGTCCCAGTGGCGCTCAGCGGCACAGAGGGCGGCTGACAGGTTGGTCCCACTTGTCAGCGAGACTTAAAACCCAAAACGTTATCTAGCGATCTCGGCCACACGATTATAACGTGGATCAACGGCTCACAGTCGTCGTCGACGACGAACTCGTCGCTGGCGAGACCGAACCGTAAACGCCGGTGGGGGTGCAGTGGGGACGTACCAAGGCTCCAGCTAGTGCGGCGAGGCGGGCAATCAAACTGGATGGTGACGGCGAGCTCAGGCGAGGTCATGGTAGGGGCTGCGGTGGACGGAATCGACGGCAGCGTCTCCTCCTCTGCAGTGGGCTCCTCCAGTGCAATTCCGGTGAACTACTGCTCGAGCAGCTCCGGCGAGAGAGGGGAAATGCTCAGGGGAGAGAGGGGAGTGGAATGGTGTGAGGAGTTTGTGCTGGGGTGGCCTCCTTTTTTAGGATCGACGGTGAGACCGAGAGGTGTGGGCGGAGCTCGTCAGTGACGATGGCATAGGGGCTATCGGCGTGGGTGAGGTAGGCGGACGGTGGACGGTCTCCTGGCAGTGCTCTATGGCATAATGGCGCGGCTAGGGGCGGTGGTATGTGGTCAGGAGTGTTGCGCGTGATACGTCCAAAATGTATCTACTTTCCCAAACACTTTTGCTGTTGTTTCTCCTCTATACTTGTGTGATTTGGATGCAACTAATGCGAACTAACGTTGTTTTCAGTAGAATTGCCTTGGTGTCTACTTTTTATGCAGAAAATCAACTATCAGGAAAAATCCTGGAAAATATGCCAAAAATCCTATTTCACCCGACGACTCCAGGAGCCAGAATAGGAGACTGAGAAGAGCCCTGGGGTGGCCACACCACCTGCTAGCACAGGACAGGCCAGGCCACGCCAGGGGGTGGTGTGGGCCCCCCAGGCACCCCCTCGGCCTCTCTCTTCGCCTATAAGGAGCCTTCTGACCTAAAAACTTCGGGGGGTTCAACGTTTTTCTAGAAGGAGTTCCGCTCCACCGCCACCACCAGATTCCACGAAACAGCACCAGAAACTCCGTTCTGGCACCCTGCCAGGACGGGGAATTGGAGGAGATCACCGCCATCATCATCACCATCGCTTCTCCATCGACCATCCATGTTTCCCCCATCTATGAGTGAGTAATCCCCCGCTGTAGGCTATGGGGATGGTAGGGATTGGATGAGACCGTTCATGTAATGGCATCAGATTGTTAGGGCATGGTTCCTAGTATCTTTTATTAGTGCTTTATGACTTTGTTGCGACTTGTTGTGCTTAATGCTTGTCACTAGGGCCCGAGTGCCATGATTCTAGATCTGAACTTATTATTGATTCATCATGATAGTATTGTTTTGGGTCTTATCTACAAGTTGTATACACACGTCGTTGTCCTGAACCTATGGTCCCGAAGTGACAGAAATCGGGGTAGCCAGAAGGGAAAGGCTTTGATGTGAGGATCATGTGTGTTCACGGAGTGTTAATGCTTTGCTCCGGTGCTTTATTAAACGGAGCACCTTAATTGCCAGTAGTTCCCTAGAGGCCCCGCTGCAAACGGGCTGGAAGGACAAAAGATGTTGTGCAAGTTCTCATTGCGAGCACGTATGACTATGTATGGAACACATGCTTAGGATTGTCTAGTACTTGGGTGCTTTATCTTATTTATCTGCAATTGCCCTATGTTCTGATTGCTATGTGAATTGTCTTGTCCATGCAACGCCCATCCATCCATCCCTATGCCTACCGCACTCGAATCCCACTGTTTACTGCTTTTGTTACTACTGTCTTTGTTTTGCTGCTACTGTTACTTTACTATTCCTACTACAAAACTGTTGCTACTGATAAACTGCTGTGAGCAAGATTGTTTCCAGGTGCAGCTGAATTGACAACTCAGTTGTAAAGGCTGATAAGTATTCTTTGGCTCCCCTTGTGTCGAATCAACAAATTGGGTTTCACTTCCCTCGAAAATACTGCGATACACCCCCTATACTTGTGGGTCATCAGCGCGCTCTGGGAGACAGAGGCGGTGCTCGACGCGGCGCTCGGCGACTGTGGGTCACGCGGCGGTGCACGACCGTGTCTGGCGGGGTGCTGGGGTCGAGGCGGAGCGGCGTGCGCGTTATGGCGTCAAGGCGTGGTCTGTGGCGTGCTGGCGGTGAGGGCGCTCTGGCTGCGTGCAGAGAGAAAGGGCAACAAGGCTGGGGAGTGGTCCAGTGGCTAGCAGTGGCCGTGGGGTGGACCGTGGGCGGCGGTGAGGTCACGCTGTGTTTCCTAGAGCGGCGAAGAGGGGCTGGTGGTCTACTGTGGTGTTGGCAAGGTTGGCCGGCGGGCATGGCGTCGGGCGGCATGGCACTGGCGCCAGGGGATAGATATAGGGTTGGTTTTGGTCTGGTTGGACTTGGGGGAGACAAGGATGATCAATGCAACTCAATTGGCTCAACAAGATTTGATCAAAAACAGTAATAGTTAGGCTAATTTGATTCTGCCCACAAGGTGTTTGACAAAATGGCCGAAAGAAACTTTTGTTTGAATTTTGGGCTGATTTTTGGTGGAGTGATGTAACTTATGCTTAAGCATCTAGGGTTGCTTGGGATTTGAAAATGGAGTTCATTTGAGTGGTTTTTGAATAAGTGTGATCTTGATACCTACACTAGATTCAATTTTCAAATGTCATTTAAATTTAGTCTTTGAAAGTTTTTGGGATGAAACAAAGTGGGCCTTGGTACATCACTACTTGTACTAGCAAGGGGTGCAAAGAACCACAATTGTTCATGTTAAGATTTGAGTTGTAGGAATAGCCAAAGTGGGCATGGTGATTAAAATGGCACAAATGACCATTTGCTTATTTTATTCTTTTTGATTTGTTTTTCTTTGGGATTTGTTTGGGAATGATCTAGATGATGTTTAATTCACCTTAGAATCAATTTACAACCAATGGATCACTCAAACATGGCAATTCAAACAACTCCTATTTTAAATGCATGCACATATGAATGCTTAATGATTTTCAAATGGAAAAGTTTTTGTTAACTCTAAATTTGATGATTTCGATCTTGATCACTTGGATTAGAGTTTTGGGATGTTACAAACCTTCCCCCCTTAAACAAAATCTCGTCTCGAGATTTATGAAAGAAAACTAGGAACTAAAGAGATCTAGGAACTTTGTCCTAATGTAATCTTCTCGCTCCCAAGTGGCTTCCTCTTCGGTATGGTTGCTCCATTGAATCTTGAGAAATTTGATACTTCTGGTCCTGGTGGTTCTATAAGCTTCCTCTAAGATACGGATGGGCACTTCATGGTACATCAGGTCCTTGTTGATATACACAGCTCTATGATCGATGTTCTTGAAAACTTCAGTCTTCTCCGGCACTTCTAGGAATTTGCGAAGTAACGAGATATGAAACACATTGTGGATGGCTGACATCTCTTCAGGTAGTTCCAGTTGATACGATACTTCTCCTCGATGATTCAGAATCTTGAATGGTCCAATATATCTGGGGGCTAACTTTCCTTTCAGACTAGAGCATTGCGTTCCCTTCAATGGTGAACCCTTGAGATATACAAAATCTCCGACATGGAAAGTTAGGTCTCTCCTTCTCTTGTCAGCATAACTCTTCTGTCTGGATTGGGCGGTCTTGAGGTGCTCATGGACTTTGTGAACCTTTTCTTCGGCTTCTCGGAGAATCTCGGGTCCGAAAATCTGACTCTCTCCTACTTGCGACCAATTCAAAGGGGTGCAGCACTTTCTTCTGTATAGGAACTCAAATGGTGCCATTTGCAAGGTAGCTTGATAACTATTGTTATATGAGAATTCTGCGAAAGGCAGATAGTCTTCTCATTTTGATCCATACTCTAACACACAAGCTCTCAACATATCCTCTAGGATTTGGTTGACTCTTTTAGTTTGTCCATCAGTTTGCGGGTGATAAGCGGTGCTGAATTTCAACTTGGTTCCCAATCCTTCTTGGACTTTCTGCCAAAATCTCGAGGTAAATTGGGTTCCTCGATCTGATACTACGGTCTTGGGGGTTCCATGCAGACTAACAATTCTAGCAATATAAAGCTCTGCTAGCTTCAAACTCTGGTAGGTTGTCTTGACAGGTATAAAGTGAGCTACCTTGGACAGTCTATCCACGATGACCCAGATTGAGTCATTTCCCCTACTAGAAGTAGGCAAACCGGTGATAAAGTCCATTCCAACGGAATCCCATTTCCGTTCCAAAATCTGCAATGGTTGTAACAGTCCTGCGGGTCTCTGATGCTCTGCCTTGACTCTTTGACAGATGTCACACTTGGTGATGTAGCTTCTGATTTCTCTCTTCATCTTGTGCCACCAAAATTGCTCTTTCAAATCTTGATACATCTTCGTTCCTCCGGGGTGGATAGAATAAAGAGTATCATGAGCTTCCTGCATGATAACTTGCTTCAGCTTCGAATCTGCTGGCACACAGATACGGCCTTTGTACCACAGAACTCCTTCTTCCTCTTCGGTGAATCCAGGTACCTTTCCCATACCAATACGACCTTTGATTCCATCGATACTTTCATTTCCCTTCTGGGCTTCCTTGATTTGGCTAATCAAAGTGGGTTGAAGTTCAATGCTAGCTAAAAATCCTTTGCTAACTAGCTCAGTTCTAAACTGCTCCAACTCTTCATACAAACTTGGTTGCTTCTCCTTGATCATGGTGTTTAGCCTACATGGCAATCTGCTAAGAGCATCCGCTACCACATTGGCTTTGCCGGGGTGATAGTGAATGTCAAGGTCATAATCCTTGATTAACTCTATCCATCTCCTTTGCCTCATATTCAGCTCCTTCTGAGTGAAAATATACTTCAAGCTCTTGTGATCTGAGTAAATCTCATAGATATTACCCATAAGATAATGACACCATGTCTCCAATGCCAAAACTACGTCTCCTAATTCAAGATCATGGGTCGGATAGTTATGCTCATGCTGTTTCAGTTGCTGAGACAGATATGCGATAACTTTGCCTTCTTGCATCAATACACATCCGAGACCAATCTTGGATGCATCACAATATACATCAAACGGCTTCTTGATGTCTGGCATGATCAATATTGGGGCTAAAATCAATCTCTTCTTCAGTTCTTGGAAACTGGCTTCACATTTGTTGGTCCATTCAAACTTCTTGTCCTTCTTCAACAATTGGGTCATGGGTCTGGCGATGCTCGAGAATCCTTCTACGAACTTGCGGTAATATCCCGCTAATCCGAGAAATGCACGGACTTGGGTTTGAGTGGTGGGGGCTTCCCATTCTTCGACATATTTAATCTTGGCGGGGTCAACAGAGACTCCTCCGGCAGACACAATATGTCCTAGGAATCCTACTTCTTTCAGCCAAAACTCACACTTGCTGAACTTGGCATATAACCGATGCTCTCTCAGGGTTTCTAGGATGATTCTCAGATGTTGCTCATGCTCTTCTTCTGACTTGGAGTAGATAAGGATATCGTCGATAAACACAACGACAAACTTATCTAGGCAATTCATAAAGATCTTATTCATGAGATTCATGAAATAAGAAGGGGCATTGGTTAATCCAAAAGACATGACCGTATACTCGTATAAACCACAACGAGTAGTAAAGGCGGTCTTCGGAATATCCGTTGCACGAATCTTAAGTTGGTGATAACCAGTCCTAAGATCAATCTTTGAGAATACCCTGGGCACCAGTCAACTGATCAAATAGATCTTCTATCTTTTGCAAAGGGTACTTGTTTTTGATGGTGACGTCATTCAGGTTTTTGTAATCGGTGCACAAACGGTTGCCTCCATCCTTCTTGTCGACGAATAACACTGGTGATCTCCATGGCGATGCGCTTGGTTGAATCAAGCCTGTTGCTAACATAGCATCCAACTGCTTCTTCAACTCTACTAACTCTGAGGGGTTCATGCTATAGGATCTCTGGGCTATGGGTCCGGTTCTGGGGATTAGTTCGATAATGAACTCAATATCCCTATCCGGGGGCATGCCTAGCAATTCATTTGGGAATACGTCGGGGTATTCACAGACTACTCTGACTTGGTCAATGATGGGCAGGGCTAGACTCTTGTTGCACTTGAATTGATAGGGTAAGGTTTCAGATATATGTTCTACTGTTACTCCAGAGCTACTGGTCATGGCGATGGCTTTCTTAGCATAGTCTATCAGTCCTTTATGCTTTGACATCCAATCCATACCTAGTACTACTTCCAATCCTTTGGTTCCAAGTACTATTAGGTTGGCATAGAAATCTATCCCATGTATTCTGATAGGCACAACTTTGCAAAATTTTCTAGCTTTTGTAGTTGAACCCGGGATTTGAACTATCATGACATGCTTCAAGTTGGTTGGGTGAATCTTACTAGTGCATGCAAATTCTTTGGTGACAAATGAATGCGATGCTCCAGAATCAAACAATACCCTTGCTAAAACTGAGTTGACAGAAAACATACCCAGCACTACATCTGGAGCTTCTTGGGCTTCTTCGGCGTTCATGTGGAAGAGACGACCGTTGCAGCTGTGAGGGTTCCCTGGAGCAAATCTTCTCCCTGGTTGAACACGACGCTGTTGTTGAGCTGGGGCATTCACATTGGCAGTGGCGGCAGTCTTCTTGGGGCACTCATTGGAATAGTGACCCTTCACTCCACACTCGAAACAAGTTATCTGGGAATTGTTTTTAGCGGCAACAGGCACAGCATTGCTTCTAGTTCTAGGTGCAGTGTTGTTGTTGTTGTTGCTCTTGGGAGGTGCACGGTTGAAATTGCTGGTGTTGCCGAGGTTGTTGTTGTTTCCTCCGGACTTCACATTGCCTCCGCTATGGTTGGGGTAGCTTGGGCAGGACATTGGGGGTCGGTTGTTCCTTGGTGCATATCCTAGTGAGGGATTGGGACGGTACTTCTGGTGACTGTTGGATCCAGCTTGATGCATTATGCGACGTTTGTGGTTGTCGTTTTCCTGATTAATCTTCCCTTCCATCTGAATGGCAGAGTCGACTAGCTCTTCGAGATCCTCGAAGCGGATGTTGACGAGGATAGTCTGCATCTCATCATGCAGTCCGTTCAGGAATCTCTCCTTCTTCTTGGCCTCCGTGTTGATCTCATCAGGTGCGTACCTGGCAAGCGACAGGAATCTGTCACGGTACTCCACCACAGTCATTCTGCCTTGCTTCAACTCTCGGAATTCATCCCTCATTCGGGTGACTAGACCCTGCGCCACGTGGGTGCGATTGAACTTGATTTTGAAGGCTTCCCATGTCATCACTTGACCATGGTTCATCAGGTGGATGCTGTTCCACCAGGCTCTTGCATCTCCTGCCAAGTAGTGGGTGGCAAAGAGAACTTTCTCGTTGTCATCGATTCTGGCTACTTCCAAATTGTTCTCCATCGTCTGCAACCAGTCATCAGCATCTAATGGGTTCTCCGAAGTGCTAAAGATTGGGGGATTGGTATTCTGGAAATTTTTCAGCTTGGATCCTTGATGATCCTGATTTCCATGCCCTTGGTTGTTTTGGGCCATTTGGGTTATCTCTTGCAGTGTTGCTAAGTTGTCCTGGCGCTCTGCCCTGCTTGCTTCACGGTCTGCAACTAACTGTTGGGTCCACAGCATAGAAAACAAAATATTCCTACGGTGTGAACTACACGCCAAGATCTATCTACTAGGTACAAAGCAAACAGGTGGACATACATCCATAGAGAACTTACCCACGAAGACACGAGCTTTGTTAACGAGTAGGAACTCGTGGTTGATGTAGTCGTACACTTGCCGATCTCAAGATCGTGAGGAAGTCCGAGCGCCGCAACTCAGCAGCGCATCCGCACTCGCACACACGTTCAAGCCACCAGACAACCTCCATCTCCTTGCTCCAGCGATCCAGCGGAAGCAGCAACTCCTTCCAGACGAAATTCCACCGGGAACATGTATCTCGCTAATCCGAGACCATGGGGGAATAATTCTAGAGGGGGAGAGAGATCCTTCACAAGGAGGTGTAAGGATGAAGGAGGGAATGGGTGGCCTTTTATAGGAGGAGGGGGGTTCCCCCTCTCTCCATGGCCGGCGCATTGGGGGGTGACCCCTCACCTCCCCTATTCATGTGGTGGTAACTCCTCCACATTAAAATGCCTCTTCACATTCCCTTTTAAAGTCTCCACTTTAAATGCATTAAGTTTCTCCAAATTTAATGCTCTCTCATTTAATAAAACTCTTTTATTAAATTTATTCAGAATTTTGTTAATTACTTTAATTAACAAACATTCACATATAGCCCCTTCCAATATTTCAATATCACATGCAGAACCACCTTCTGCAATTTCACCCGAAACAATTTCCGGTTTCTATTGAAACAATTCCTGCGCTTTGCAATTCTTTTGTCTGAAACATATGTGCTCAAAAATGGTGTCCGGTAACTCTTAAGTGTGCCACCCTACGGTTCGCGAATAATGCAGACATGATCGAGACCCTTCTCCGATCAATAATCAGCAGCGGGACCTGAAGATCCGTACTGACTCCTACACATTCAACGATGACTCCTGTGATCATGAGAACCTTTAACGCTTGTAACTAAATCCCTTTGTCTCTCGATATATTACATGTCCGAGATTCGATCATCGGTATCTCCATACCTAGTTTGATCTTGTTACCGACATGCACTCTTTTCTCGTTCCCGTGATATAACATTCTAGTGATCACATCACTTGCTTGCAAGCTATCCTAATGTGATATCACCGAGAGGGCCCAGAGTATATCTATCCGTCATCTGGATTGACAAATTCCACTCTTGATCCATGAGCCTCAACATAACACCTTCGTAGCACTGAACCCATCTTTATAGTCACCCTGTTACGGTGTGACGTTTGATGTTATCAAGATACTCTTCCGGTGTTAGCAATTAACATGATCTCATGGTCTAAGGATAAAGATTACTTCATATGATGTTATAGCAATATAAACACAATGACTTGATCGTAATGCTATACTTCAGATAAATGTTCATCACATCATTCCACCAATGGTGTGACCTTGTTATTAACAACATCCAATGTCCATGATCAGGAAACCTTAATCATCTTGTTAATCAACAAGCTAGTCTATAAGAGAGGCATGACTAGGAACCCTTTTTGTTTATTAAACACACATGTATTGATGTTTCCTATCAATACAATTATAGCATGTAAAATAAACATCTATCATATACAAGGAATACATAATAACAACTTTATTATTGCCTCTCAGGGCATATTTCCTTCAGTCTCCCACTTGCACTAGAGACAATAATCTAGTTCACATAGTGATAAATCTAACACCCATGGAGTTCTGGTGTTGATCATGTTTTGCCCTAGGGAGTACTTTAGTCAACGGATCTGCTACATTCAGGTCCTTGTGCACTTTACAAATCTTTATATCTCCATCCTTGACATGTTCGCGGATGGAGTGAAACCGGCGCTTAATATGCTTGGAATTCTTGTGAGACCTTGGTTCCTTGGCGTTGGCTATGGCTCCATTGTTGTCACAATAGATCACCATCGGGTCCAACGCACTAGGAACCACACCCAGTTCTGTTATGAACTCTTTCATCCAAACTGCTTCCTGCGCCGCTTCTGAAGCAGCAACATATTCTGCCTCCGTTGTTGATCCAGCTACCATAGGTTGTTTGGAGTTCCTCCAAATAACTGCTGCTCCGTTCAAGAGAAATACGTATCCGGATTGAGACTTAGAGTCATCCGGATCAGTGTCAAAGCTAGCATCGACATAACACTTAGCGACTAGCTCTTCTTCACCTCCGTATATAAGAAACATATCCTTAGTTCTTCTCAAGTACTTAAGGATATTCTTGACCGCTATCCAGTGTTCCGAACCTGGATCAGATTGGTACCTACTAGTCAAACTAATAGCATGTGCCACATCCGGTCTTGTACATAGCATGGCATACATTATAGAGCCTATGGCTGAGGCATAGGGGATCCTATCCATTATCTCTCTTTCTTCCGCCGTAGCCAGACTTTGAGTCTTACTCAATGTCTTGCCTTGCAACATAGGTAAGAACCCCTTCTTACTTCCGTCCATATTAAACTTCTTTAATATCTTATCAAGGTATGTACTCTGCGATAGCCCAATTAGGCGTCTTGATCTATCTCTATAGATTTTAATGCCTAATATATATGAAGCTTCACCAAGGTCCTTCATCGAAAATTTGCTGTTTAGATAACTTTTAACACTGTTTAAAAGATCTAAATCATTTCCAATCAATAATATGTCATCCACATATAATATCAAAAATGCCACATTGCTCCCACTCACTTTCTTGTAAATACAAGCCTCTCCATAAGTTTGGACAAATCCAAACTCTTTGATCACCTCATCAAAGCGGAGATTCCAACTTCGTGATGCTTGCTTCAGTCCATAGATGGATCGCTGAAGTTTGCACACCTTATTAGCATCCTTAGGATCGACAAAACCCTTAGGTTGTATCATATACAACTCTTCTTCAATCTTACCATTAAGGAACGCAGTTTTGACATCCATCTGCCATATTTCATAATCGAAATATGCAGCAATTGCTAACATAATCCTAACCGAATTAAGCATCGCTACGGGAGAGAATGTCTCATCATAGTCAACTCCTTGAATTTGTCGAAACCCCTTTGCGACAAGTCGAGCCTTATAGATGGTCATATTACCATCAGCATCAGTTTTCCTTTTGAAAATCCATTTATTCTCAACGGCCTTTCGGTCGTGAGGTAAGTCCACCAAGGTCCAAACCTGGTTTTCATACATGGATTCCATCTCGGATTTCATGGCTTCTAGCCATTTGTTGGAATCCGGGCTCATCATCGCTTCTTCATATGTCGCAGGGTCATCCATTTCATCAATCATGAAATTCATAACAGGATTGCCGTACAGTTCAGGAGCTGCACGTGTCCTGCTTGACCTGCGAGGTTCGGTAGTGTCCTCTTTCGGAGTTCCATGATCAATATCATTAGCTCTCTCTTCATTAGGTGAAGTCAACTCCGAAACAACTTCCGGTGCTGCGCCACTCGCCATTCCATGAAGAGAAGGTTCAATAACCTCTTCGAGTTCTACCTTCCGACTACTCACACCTTTCGCGAGAAACTCCTTCTCAAGAAAGGATCCATTCTTAGCAACAAAGACCTTGCCTTCGAATCTGTGATAGAAGGTATACCCAATCGTTTCCTTAGGGTATCCTATGAAGACGCATTTTTCCGCTTTGGGTTCGAGTTTATCCGGTTGAAGTTTCTTCACATAAACATCGCATCCCCAAACTTTAAGAAATGACAGCTTAGGTTTGTTTCCAAACCATAATTCATACGGTGTCTTTTCAACGGATTTAGATGGTGCCCGATTTAAAGTGAATGCAGCTGTTTCCAGTGCATAACCCCAAAATGGCAGTGGCAAGTGAGTCAGAGACATCATAGATCGAACCATATCCAATAAAGTACGATTACGACGTTCTGACACACCATTATGTTGTGGTGTTCCGGCAGGCGTGAGTTGTGAAACTATTCCACAGTCTTTCATATGTGTGCTAAACTCGTAACTAAGATACTCTCCTCCACGGTCGGACCGCAGAAATTTGACCTTTCTGTTACGATGATTTTCCACTTCATTCTGAAATTCTTTGAACCTTTCAAAGGTTTCAGACTTATGTTTCGTCAAATAGATATACCTGTATCTACTCAAATCATCCGTGAAAGTAACAAAATAATGATATCCACCTCGTGGCGACACACTCATTGGTCCACACACATCAGTATGTATGATTTCCAATAGATCTGTCGCCCGTTCCATTGAACCGGAAAACGACGTTCTAGGCATCTTGCCCATAAGGCATGGCTCACATGTATCAAATGATTCAAAATCAAGTGATTCCAAAAGTCCATCAGAATGGAGTTTCTTCATGTGTTTTAACGCCAATATGACCTAGACGGCAGTGCCACATATATGTAGATATATCATTATCAAGTTTAATCCTTTTAGCATCAACATTATGAATATGCGTAATACTGCTATTGAGATCCAACAGAAATAAACCATTCAACATAGGTGCATGACCATAAAAGATATTATTCATATAAATCGAACAACCATTATTTTCAGACTTAAATGAATAACCACTTTGCATCAAACACGATCCGGATACAATGTTCATGCTCAGTGCAGGCACCAAATAACAATTATTTAGATTTATAACTAATCCCGATGGCATATGGAGAGGCAGCGTTCCGACGGCGATCACATCAACTCTTGATCCATTGCTGACCCGCATCGAGACCTCATCCCTTGCTAGTTGTCGCTTGTTCCGTAGCCCCTGAACTGAGTTACATATATTAGCAACCGATCCCGTATCAAATACCCAGGTGCTACTGCGAGTACTAGTCAAGTACACATCAATAACATGTATATCACATATACCTTTGTTTGCCTTGCCGGACTTCTTGTCCGCCAAATACTTGGGACAGTTGCGCTTCCAACAGCCAGTCCCCTTGCAATAGTAGCACTCGGTGTCAGACTTAGGGCCAGCTCGGGGTTTCTTTTCAGGCGTGGCAACAGACTTGCCACCCTTCTTTCCCTTGTGCTTGCCTTTCTTGTCCTTCTTGAAACCGGTGGTCCTATTGATCATCAACACTTGATGTTCTTTCCTAATCTCCACTTCTGCAGTCTTAAGCATTGACAGAAGCTCAGGAAGAGACTTCTTCATGCCCTGCATATTATAGTTCATCACGAAGCTCTTGTAGCTAGGTGGCAGAGATTGGAGAACATGATGTATGCCTAAGTCAATGGGAATCGTTATTCCCAAGGACACAAGCTTATCGGCGTACCCAGACATTTTGAGTACGTGCTCACTAACGGAGCTGTTTTCCTCCATCATGCAGCTAAAGAACTTTTCTATAGCATTATAACTCTCTACGGCAGCATGGGTATCGAAAATCATTTTCAATTCTCCCATGGTATCAAAGGCATTGCCATTTTCGAAACGTTTTCGAAGTTCTGGCTCTAGCCCATACAGTATGCCACAATGAACTAAGTTGTGGTCCTCCTGACGAGTTATATAGACATTCTTTTCCTTGTCAGGGACATCAGGAGCTGGTGGGGGGCCTAGCGGCGCATCTAGCACATATTGCTTTTGTGCAGCAGTGAGGAGAATCCTCAAATTCATAGCCCAGTTGGTGAAGTTGCTACCATTCGCAGCAAGTTTCTCTTTCTCCATGAACACATTGAAATTAAAAGCAGGTGGTGCCATCTACAACAGAATTTGTAAAGTATATTTAGACTAAGTTTATGATAGATTGAGTTCGACTAATCCAAATTACTAATGAACTCCCACTCAAAAATGACATCCCTCGTGTCCTTTTGGTGATTACATGAACCAAATCCACTACACCAAGTCCAATCATCACGTGAGTCGGTGTAGCTTCAAACGAGAGCATCTATATAGGCATCATATCAACTATATGACTCATGCTTAACCTTTCGGTCCGTGTTCCGAGGCCATGTCTGTACATGCTAGGCTCGTCAAGTAAGAACCTTAGTATTTGCGTGTGTAAAACTGTCTTACACCCGTTGTATGAAAGCGTAGAGTTGAAAACACCCGATCATCACGTGATGCCTCAAAACACGATCCACAAAACGGTGCATACTTAAGGAAGAACACATTTTATCTTGATATCTAAATGAGGGATCATCTTATAATGCTACCAAACGCCCCAAACTAGCAATATAAGATGCTAACATCTAATGTGTGAAGTGAGATGATATGGTCCATGCATTTGATCTCTATCATTTGCATCGTGGTATGATCTTTATCATTCCTTTGTGTGTAAGGCCAAGGTCTATGGAACTTACACGTTAAGTGAGTTGTAAGAGTATCTATTATACATCTACTTACAACAATACCATATCAAAACACTAGCCCAACAACGATCTAAACTAGACGCCTCTAATTTATCAATTGCAAGTTTTACGTGGCTTAGGGCTTTCGGAGATAGAACCTTTCTAACCTACGAACATGAACCACAACGAGGATAACTAAGTTATTAGCAACTCGTTGTAAATTAGATATTGACGATAGTAGGAGAGACAGACACCCGCCAGCCACTTATGCAAAACAAGTTGCATGTCAGTCGTGGAACCGGTCTCATGTACGATGACATGTAAGGTTGGTCCGGGCCGCTTCATCCACTATGCCACCAATATCCAAAGTACATAGAAGATGCAATAACATGATCATCATCGCCCATATATAAACATATGTGTACTACCCGTGCAAAGCACCTACGCATAGATCAGGCTCTGATACCACTGTTGGGTCCGCAGCATAGAAAACAAAAAATTTCCTACGGTGTGAACTACACGCCAAGATCTATCTACTAGGTACAAAGCAAACAGGTGGACATACATCCATAGAGAACTTACCCTCGAAGACAACAAGCTTTGTTAACGAGTAGGAACTCGTGGTTGATGTAGTCGTACACTTGCCGATCTCAAGATCGTGAGGAAGTCCGAGCGCCGCAACTCAGCAGCGCATCCACACTCGCACACACGTTCAAGCCACCAGACAACCTCCACCTCCTCGCTCCAGCGATCCAGCGGAAGCAGCAACTCCTTCCAGACGAAATGCCACCGGGAACATGTATCTCGCTAATCCGAGACCATGGGGGAATAATTCTAGAGGGGGAGAGAGATCCTTCACAAGGAGGTGTAAGGATGAAGGAGGGAATGGGTGGCCTTTTATAGGAGGAGGGGGGTGCCCACTCTCTCCATGGCCGGCGCATGGGGGGTGACCCCTCACCTCCCCCATTCATGTGGTGGTAACTCCTCCACATTAAAATGCCTCTTCACATTCCCTTTTAAAGTCTCCACTTTAAATGCATTAAGTTTCTCCAAATTTAATGCTCTCTCATTTAATAAAACTCTTTTATTAAATTTATTCAGAATTTTGTTAATTACTTTAATTAACGAACATTCACATATAGCCCCTTGCAATATTTCAATATCACATGCAGAACCACCTTCTTCAATTTCACCCGAAACAATTTCCGGTTTCTATTGAAACAATTCCTGCGCTTTGCAATTCTTTCGTCTGAAACATATGTGCTCAAAAATGGTGTCCGGTAACTCTTAAGTGTGCCACCGTATGGTTCACGAATAATGCAGACATGATCGAGACCCTTCTCCGATCAATAATCAGCAGCGGGACCTGGAGATCCGTACTGACTCCTACACATTCAACGATGACTCCTGTGATCGTGAGAACCTTTAACGCTTGTAACTAAATCCCTTTGTACATGTCCGAGATTCGATCATCGGTATCTCCATACCTAGTTTGATCTCGTTACCTACATGCACTCTTTTCTTGTTCCCGTGATATAACATTCTAGTGATCACATCACTTGCTTGCAAGCTATCTTAATGTGATATCACCGAGAGGGCCCAGAGTATATCTATCCGTCATCGGGATGGACAAATCCCACTCTTGATCCATGAGCCTCAACATAACACCTTCGTAGCACTGAACCCACATTTATAGTCACCCTGTTACGGTGTGACGTTTGATGTTATCAAGATACTCTTCCGGTGTTAGCAATTAACATGATCTCATGGTCTAAGGACTAAGATTACTTCGTATGATGTTATAGCAATATAAACATAATGACTTGATCGTAATGCTATACTTTGGATGAATGTTCATCAAATCATTCCACCAATGGTGTGACCTTGTTATTAACAACATCCAATGTCTATGATCAGGAAACCTTGATCATCTTGTTAATCAACAAGCTAGTCTATAAGAGAGGCATAACTAGGAACCCCTTTTTGTTTATTAAACACACATGTATTGATGTTTCCGATCAATACAATTATAGCATGTAAAATAAACATCTATCATATACAAGGAATACATAATAACAACTTTATTATTGCCTCTCAGGGCATATTTCCTTCACTAACATCTGCATAATCTGCATCATTGGGTCTTGCGATGAGCTGCTCCCTCCGGGGTTTCCACGAGTCATCTGAAAATTGAGATAGATAAAGGGGTAAGAGGGAAAGTTCTAAGGTTCATGGTTTTGGTTTCAAAGCTAAAACTTTGAGTTTGACTCAGGTTTTGCAACTAACTCCATTTCATTCCTTCAAACAAGCATACGATACAAACACACACACACACACCACAACAACAACAACAACAAAGGAAAACAGATGGTTTTAAGAACCATTCTACAAGCTACGATACATTGGGACCGATACATCTCATGCTACGACAGTGCTCTAGTGCATCTACTCATCGTCTATGAAGTCGGAGTCCTCATCATCGGTGTAGAAGTCCACGGCATCCTCCTCCAAAAAGTCATCATCATTGCTGAGGTAAGAATCCATATCTCCCTGGATGTCTTCACCCTCCTCTTCTTCCTCCTTTGTTGCTAGCTGAGCTCCTTGCTCCTTGATGGTCTTCTCGAGGTCGGCCACCTTCTTGCAAAAACGGACGATGGTGTGGTCCTTCTTTTTTCGTGCTAGAGGCGAAGAGACTGACGGTCCTTGACAAACAGTGAGAAAGTCTGGGCCTTCTGGGCGGCAATGGCACGGTTGTGGTTGGCAAACTCCCTAGCATTGTCCAATTCCTTCTGGCGATCGTACAGCAGGAAGTCAAGGTTCTCCACTTGACGCTTCAACTCCGGGTGACCTGGCATCTCCATTGGAATTCCCATGAAGTCACGCCTTGCATAGTGCGCAAAGCGGGTTCCTTGGATTTGGTTGACACTGAGGGCACATAGACGTGTGAGAGCTTCATGCATTGCCCTGGCTAATCCATCTAGCCAGTTATTCTCTCTTATGGAGAATTGGATTCTCCCGGACATTGGTGCTTCTATGCTTCCTCGAAGATCAGCGGTGACTAGCCATTGTAAATCTCCTCCTGGGGGTCTAGGAAGTTGAGCTCCAAGAAACTCCGGATGCTGGTGTCCCAATAACTCAGACAGTGAATCTAGATCCCTCTCGAAGATCAGCTATCCTTTGTTGCTCAACTTGTAGAACTTGCTGAACTGAGTCTCCACCTACAAGAATTAAGGATGAGGAAGTTAGTGAAGTGATCAAGTGTGTCAAATTTTAGGTAGTAATGTAAGAATTAGAGGAACATGAATTTTTGAGAAAGAATGAATTCCCAAGGGTAAGAGAGGATTTTATTTTCATAAATACTCACTTTGGTTTTGAAATTAATTTTTTGTTCGGACATTGATGACCCACAAGTATAGGGGGTGTATCGCAGTATTTTTGATAAGTAAGAGTGTCGAACCCAACAAGGAGCAGAAGGTGCTGGCTAGTGGTATGATTCAGGAATTCTCTGCAAATACTTAGCAAACGGATTTTTAGGGGTTTTCGATAAAGCAAGTAAACAAAGTACGAGTAAATGAAAAATAGTAAAAATGAATGTAGCAAGTGGCCCAATCCTTTATGCAGCAAAGGACAAGCCGGTTGTATTTCTATAGATGACCAAACGTTCTCGAGGACACATGGGAAGACTGTCAAGTGCTTTCGCTTCATATAGTCGATTAATCTTCTTTAGCTTGCTAAGTGTTGTGTGGGTGAACCTGTGCTAATGTACCGTCCCATCCAAGACTTAATACATACTTGTGATTAAACCCCCTTGCAAACATCTGTAAGTACAAGAAAGTAATTAAGGTAAAACCTAACCACAGCTTTAAACTCTAAGACCCTTACGTCCCTTGTGCAATGGTTTCCTAACGGGGGTTCAGGTTTCTGTCACTCCGGCAACCCCTACGATTAGTAGCCAAATACACAATGCATTCCCCTAGGCCCATATAGGTGAAGTGTCATGTAGTCAACGTTCACATGACACCACTAAAAGAAGTACACCACAACTTAAATAACAATCTATTGAATCTTTCTCAACGCAACTCCACTACTAACAACAAGACTTCTCCCATGTCCTCAAGAACAAAACGAACTACTCACAGGACATCATATGGATCATGATCGGAGATGGAATAATGATGTATAACAATCTGAACATAAACAATAATTCAATGGTTCACTCAATAGCATCAACTACAAAGAGTAATCAACACCGGGAAAGTTTCCCCTATGAACTATAGCAAGACTCAACCAATTGTTACAGCAATATGGAGATGGTGATGAGGGTGCTGATGGTGATGATGGTGGTGATGATGATTATGATGATCCCGATAAAGTCCAGCTTGATGGTGGTGTTGATGGCAACGATCTCCCCTCTCCGGGAAGTAATTCCCTCGGCAGAAATCTGTCTGCCGGAGAGATCTTTCTCTCTCGGTGTATTTGCCCCGCAGAGGCGGCGGAATCTTTCTATGGTCGCTCCCCGAGTCTTAGGGTTTTGGGAGGAAGATATACACCAGAGGGGAGGGGCTAGAGTGGGCCAGGGTGGCCACACCACTCCCTGGCGCGGCCTAGGCCTGCTCGCGCCATGGGGTGGTGTGGGGCCCCTGTGGCCCACCTCCACTCCATCTTTTGGCATCTTGAGTCTTCTGGAAAAATAGAATTTTCCGTATATTTTCCCGGATTTTCTGATCTTCGCGAATTTTGCCTCCAAACAGCACCTTTTCCATCAGAATCCTGACTGCAGCGGTCCATGCTCCAAAAGTCATCAACCATGCAAAAATAGATGAAATAACATAAGTATCACCTCTCAAAATGAAATATATCAATGAATAATAGTGAATTAAGACATAGAATAGTGATGCAAAATGGACGTATCAACTCCCCCCAAGCTTAGACTTCGCTTGTCCCCAAGCGAAACTAAGCTCAATAAACATGACCTCAGGTTTATGGAGTGAAGAGTCGATAAAAGAATACGGAAAAGAAGCATCACATTCATCAAATACATAGATCATAATAGAAGACAAGTCACTATTATACAACTCAACTTGCAATGAGTAAAGGAAACACAATAAAGATACACGAAGTGAATCATAATTGGTAATGGCAAACTTAGCTCTTGGTCGAAGAATAGTTGATAATTTGCTGGAGTTCACAAATAGTTGGCTTTTTCAATGATAGCTTTCAAAGTAGTAAACATCAAGATAAGAGCAATGTGCAAAACAAGGAACATAAGAAACATGAATCCATAAATCATCATATGAATGAATGAAACACATCAACTCAAGATACTTGCTGAGATAGAAGGGAGTAGGTTTACTGACTCAACTACAAAGTAAAAGAAAGGGCTCTTCAAAGAGGGAAGCAGGGATTACAAGTCTCATAAAGAGCTCCCAAAAATTATGATACTTACTAGCTTTCAGCTCTCATTGCCCCTATCATAGGCATCTTTAGGTGATTAAGGTTAAAGTGACACAACTAAGAGGATATGCTTGACAAGTTATAAGTTGAAATCTCAAGCCCCTTACTTATGAGTACTGATCCTCATGCTACTCAACTTCAGTCACGAGCAAGCTCTTGTCATTGTAAATACATGTGTATCATTGAGAACCGCCAACGGGGTACACCTTGCACATGACACAGGAGCTATCCCATAATCAAAATGACAAGGCAAGCAGACAGTGAGCATCTCAGCGATCTTTTTATTTGCTATTTGCATAGGTTTTTATTGGGGATGCTTCATAGAATGCTCACTATAGTTATGCTGCAAGTTTCCACCATGATTAGGCATGGTTAGGCTAGCGGCCCAGGCGTTTCTCTAACACACATATAAACTCCATGATCTTACAAGTTCCACTTTTATTTCACACCGCCGGGATCCATAAGCAAAAGAACATGATATCAACTAGGTACAAGTACCAACGAAGTGTTGAAAGCGGTCCCCATGATACATGGTTCTGCTAACTTCAACTCATAAAGCGCAAGCATATAAGCAACAAAGAAGGACCCAATGGTTCAAGTTTATTAAATGCAAGAAAATAAAGTGTGCCATCAAGTTCGTGAGAGCTTTAATCACTAATTTTCACATAACAAGTTTAATTTGGGAGGTAGATAAAACAGGAATTTACTTGGAATAGCAATAATGCTACTAGGTAGGTATGGTGGACGCAAATGGCAAAGGTTTTGGTTTAAAGGAGGTGGATGCACGAGAAGAATACCCTCTCAGTACAGGTTTTTGGCTAGCAAGGCTGGGTAGCAAGTATAAGAGTTGAAGGAAACAAACAAACATACAAGTGATAAAAACAAACATGCAATCTTCCTTGGAAGCACAAAAGATCTTAACTAGAGAATACTAGACTTATGAGCAAATCAAGAAAGAAAGATGATGAAATTATTTTTCTCTAGAGTACTTCTATCTTTTTCTTTTCAACTCTCAAAAAGGTGTTGCTACTGACCGAGCCAGGTTTGCCAAAACCAACTAAATTAACTCAATGATCCCAAAGTGATACCAATACTAACAACAAGATCAATCATATAACCACGAATTGAAAACCATCATAAGCTATGCAAAAGAGTGAATGATAGAACTTATCATTAATACTCCATGACGGAAACTCACAACAAGGGATACAAATCTAACGAGAGAGGGGACACTTCCATAATGCAAACCATACTACATAATAACTCCTCTATTCATGATATGACTCTACTAATAAGGTAAAAAGATAGAAGATAGTGATATGATACCGCGGCACTCCCCCAAGCTTGGAACAAACCAAGGGGATGCCAAACCTGATGACGAATTACTCCTTTGGTGGTGGTGGTATCCTCTTGATGAGCTCCTTGATCAATTTCCCCAAGTCTTCAATCTCAAAGGTGAGATTACGAATAAGCTGTGAGTTTTGCTCAATGCGGCTCATGATCATGTCGTGTTGAGAATTCCAGCTCTTGCTATTCTTTCCCCACTCTTCCTCCTTGAAGTCTTCTTTTCCTTGATCTTGGAGGTCTTCCTCCATGGGCTCCTTCCCTTTATCCTTGGTGGACACCATTGTGCTTCTAAACTTCAAGAATGATTCCTGGCAGAAACAGATCAAAACATAAACACGACGAAAGCACGATATACGAACCTCGGAAGATCCGGGGGGGTTATATATTACGAAGTTTCATATCGAAAGGAAGGTACTAGAAGAAAACGGGTCGGAGGCGGAGTCCGGAGTGGCCTCACCACCTGGTGGCGCGGCCAGGGGTGGGCCGCGCCATGGGGTGGTGTGGGTCACCCTGGCTCCGTTTCCGTCCTTTTTTCGCTTTGTAGCTTTCCTTATTGACTGAAAACTACAAAAGTATAGTTGTATTGTATTTTCATGGAACTTTTCTTACTAGAACTGTTACCTAGTCGGAAACGGACTCTACAGGTCTCTGAATTTAGTATTGAGTGGATCCTTCCAGAATCATCACTTGAATATCATCTATATCTTCATCTTCATACACTTATTACTTGAGTCATAAAACCCTTCTCTTCCTTATTACACCATTGTCTCCACTTCCCGGAAATTTCTTTCACACAAAACTTCACACAGTTCTCATTAGCAACATTAGTATAAGTGAAGTGATAAAACCTTTTGAGTTCAACTTTCAACTGAAAACCATCAAAACAAAAGCTAATGTAGCAACTCCTTCCAAAAACCTAGAAAGAATTCAAAAAGGAAATCGAATAAAGAAGCAAATGCAAGAGTGGCAAAATCTGTCAAAACAGACCAACAGGTAAAGATCAATTTTTTCGAAAATATTCTGTTGCTCAAATCAGAAAGTGCAAAACTAACGAAAGTTAAATAACAACCTGGGGAAGCAGAATAAAAAAATTCAGCTCAATCCGACGTACAGAGATCTCTCGCGAATTTTTACGGTGAAGCACAAAAATCTGTTTTGGGACAGCAACTTCCCCAAATATTACTTCTCTCTCATTAGAGGTTGATCTTGACACAAAAACCAAACAAAACGGATAAGGAGCGGTTATTACTGAAGTAATAACTTCCAAGACTCAAAGAAACAAAAACAAACTGAAAGCAAAAACAAATTGGGTCGTCTCCCATAAAGCTCTTTCTTTATAGCCATTAAGATGGGCATGATAATTTTTTGAAGAAGCTCTCATAGGGATATGAATTGAAGTGAAAGAGAGCATTAAGAAGCAAAGATACACATGTTTAAGTCTAACCCACTTCCTATTCAAGGGGATTTTGTAAACAAACAAGTTATTGAAACCAAAGGCAACTTGCATAAGAAGGCAAAAGAAGTGCAACATAAAAACTTTCAGCATAAAACGGGGAAACTTGATATTATTGAGATGCACAAGAACACTTTTCCCTCTCTCATAATAGATTTCAGTATCATGCATAAACTTAACAATATAGCTATCACAAGGACTACCATAGCAATGATCACTTATTCTAACAGAAAACACAGGAATACTAGCTCTCATAACACTACTATGCGAAACAATATTAGAGGTATCCTTACGAAGGATAGTGTGTCCCTCTTTTTCATAATTAGCAACAAAGTCTTTCACATTTGCTACAATAGGTTCATCAATCATTTGTTTATCGGGTTCAGCATCCTTACTCATACTTTCATTAACCATACTAGCTATCATAGAATGTTCCTTTACCTTAACTGGGAAAGGCATTTTCTCAATATAAGGTTTAGGTAAAACATGACTAGCAGTATAAACTTTAGTATTTCCTGCAGGAACACTCTTAGCAATATCTTTATAAGGTTCATGATACTTATTCCACTTCTTTTTAGGCACTTCAATATAAGAAGCAAAGGCCTTAAAATAAGAAGCAATAGCTTGAGAGTCTAAACCATAAGCATTTTTTATATTTTGAAAGTCATCAGTTCCCATAAAAGATTCAATGCATTCATAATCATAATTTATACCTGACTTTCTACCTTTGTCGTTTTCACAAGCTTCAGCATTGTCATGAATACGATATAGAAGGTCCCATTTAACTTCTTCTTCCATGCGAGTGAATGATCCAGCGCAAGAAGCATCTAATAAATCTTTGTCATGTAGAGGGAGCCTTGCATAAAAGTTGTTGATAGTAATATTATTGGGGAGCTCATGAATGGGACATTTGAGCATTAGTAACTTCAATCTCCCCCAAGCTTGAGTTGTACTCTCTCCATCAAGAGGCCAAAAGTTGTATATTTGATTCCGATCTTTATGAATCTCACTAGGAGGATAAAACTTTGAGTAAAAGAGAGGCACTATTTGAAGGGAATATGCCCGAGAGGCAATAATAAAGTGGTTATTATATTATTCCATGTTTATGATAAATGTTTATTTTGCATGCTATAATTGTATTGATCGGAAACATCAATACATGTGTGTTTAATAAACAAAAAGGGGTTCCTAGTTATGCCTCTCTTATAGACTAGCTTGTTGATTAACAAGATGATCAAGGTTTCCTGATCATAGACATTGGATGTTGTTAATAACAAGGTCACACCATTGGTGGAATGATTTGATGAACATTCATCCAAAGTATAGCATTACGATCAAGTCATTATGTTTATATTGCTATAACATCATACGAAGTAATCTTAGTCCTTAGACCATGAGATCATGTTAATTGCTAACACCGGAAGAGTATCTTGATAACATCAAACGTCACACCGTAACAGGGTGACTATAAATGTGGGTTCAGTGCTACGAAGGTGTTATGTTGAGGCTCATGGATCAAGAGTGGGATTTGTCCATCCCGATGACGGATAGATATACTCTGGGCCCTCTCGGTGATATCACATTAAGATAGCTTGCAAGCAAGTGATGTGATCACTAGAATGTTATATCACGGGAACAAGAAAAGAGTGCATGTCGGTAACGAGATCAAACTAGGTATGGAGATACCGATGATCGAATCTCGGACATGTAATATATCGCTGGACAAAGGGATTTAGTTACTAGCGTTAAAGGTTCTCACGATCACAGGAGTCATCGTTGAATGTGTAGGAGTCAGTATGGATCTCTAGGTCCCGCTTCTGATTATTGATCTGAGAGGGGTATCGATCATGTCTGCATTATTCGCGAACCGTAGGGTGACACACTTAAGGGATACCGACACCATTTGGAGTAAATATGTTTCAGATAAATATTTAAGAAAGCGCTGGAATTATTTCAATAGACACCGAAACTGTTTCGGGTGAAATTGCTGAAATTGGTTCTGCATGTAATATTGAAATGTTGTAGGGGTTTTATGTGAATGTTTGTTAATTAAAGTAATTAAAAAAATTCTGAATAAAAATAATAAAAGAGTTTTATTAAATGAGAGAGCATTAAATTTGGAGAAATTTAATGCATTTAAAGTGGAGACTTTAAAAGAGAATGTGAAGGGGCAAATTTATGTGGAGGGAGTTACCACCACATGAATGGAGGAGGTGAAGAGTCACCTCTTCCATGCGCCGGCCATGAAGGAGGGGCACCCCCCTCCTCCTATAAAAGGCCACCCCCTCCTCACTTCTCACACACACCTCCTTGTGAAGGATCTCTCTCCCCCTCTAGTATTATTCCCCCATGGTCTCGGATTAGCGAGATACATGTTCCCGGTGGCTTTATCTGGAAAGGAGTTGCTGCTTCCGCTACTTTGCTGGAGCGAGGGACGGAGGTTGTTGGGGTACCGGACGTGTGTGCAATCATGGATGCACCGCTGCTTTGTGGTGCTGGACTTGGTGGTGCTGGAGCCGAACCTGCTACACTTCATCACGATCTTGTTAGACTACATCAACCATGAGTTCCTACTCGTTAACAAAGCTCGTTGTCTACGAGGGTAAGTTCTCGTTTCCACCCGTTGCTTTGTACCTAGTAGATAGATCTTGGCGTGTAGTTCACACCGTAGGAAAATTTTTGTTTTCTATGTTGCGGTCCCAACAGTGGTATCAGAGCCTAATCTATGCGTAGGTGCTTAGCATGGGTAGTACACATAAGTTGATATGTGGGCGATGATGATCATGTTATTGCATCTTCTATGTATTTTGGATATTGGTGGCATAGTGGGATGAAGCGGCCCGGACCAACCTTACATGTCATCATACATGAGACCGGTTCCACGACTGACATGTAACTTGTTTTGCATAAGTGACTGGCGGTGTCTGTCTCTCCTACTATAGTCAATATCTGATTTACAACGAGTTGCTAATAACTTAGTTATCCTCGTTGTGGTTCATGTTCGTAGGTAAGAACGGTTCTATCTCCGAAAGCCCTAAGCCACGTAAAACTTGCAATTGATAAATTAGAGGCGTCTAGTTTAGATCGTTGTTGGGCTAGTGTCTTGATATGGTATTGTTGTAAGTAGATGTATGATAGATACTCTTACAACACACTCAACGTGTAAGTTCCATAGACCTTGGCCTTACACACAAAGGAATGATAGAGATCATACCACGATGCAAGTGATAGAGATCAAATGCATGGACCATATCATCTCACTTTACACATTAGATGTTAGCATCTTATATGCTAGTTTGGCGCTTTCTGTAGCATTGTAAGATGATCCCTCATTTAAATATCAAGATAAAATGTGTTCTTCCTTAAGTATGCACCGTTCTATGGATCGTGTTTCGAGACATCACGTGATGATCGGGTGTTCTCAACTCTACGCTTTCATGCCCCCGGTGTAAGACAATTTTACACACGCAAATACTAAGGTTCTTACTTGGCGAGCCTAGCATGTACAGACATGGCCTCGGAACACGGACCGAAAGGTTAAGCATGAGTCACATAGTTGATGTGATGACCATATTGATGCTCGCCTTTGAAGCTACACCGACTCACGTGATGATCGGACTTGGTGTAGTGGATTTGGTTCATGTAATCACCAAAAAGGCACGAGGGATGTCGTTTTTGAGTGGGAGTTCATTTCTAATTTGGATTAGTCGAACTCAATTTGTCATAAACTAAATCGAAGTGAATTTGCATAATTTGTTGTAGTCATTGGCGTCTGTTCACTACTTCACGCTTAGTTTTAATTGAGATAATAGAACTATAGAATTCTGGATATTAAGTTTACGAACTGGTATCATATTGTTTTTGAATGTCAATTTAAAGTTTAGAAGTCCTATTGCAAACTTTCAGCAAACTCTATTTGCTCCATGAAGTTTAATAAGTAGTATTAAATCAAGAGTAAGAATTCCAATGTTAGTATCTAAAGTATCATGTTTGCCTCCATGATTCTTGATATTCAAAAGTTGTTTTAATATCGAGGTTATCTAGGAGCTGAAATATTTGTTTCAGAAACCATCATGTGTGGAAGATATTGTGATATCTGAAACAATGTTTATGGTTGCAATATGATAGAGTATAATTTAACAAAATACACGTTCTCATATTGTATGAGAATTTGTGAAGGTTGGAGACGCTAGGCGTCCTAATCTACCAAAAAGGTTTTGGGAACTGATATTATACTCGCGATTCTTCCTTATAGGCTATAGTAGCTTGATCATGAAAGTTGTCATGATAAGGATGAATAGAAGATGTAAGTAAAATGTTGTCATGGAGGGAGTTACCACCACATGAATGGAGGAGGTGAAGAGTCACCTCCTCCATGCGCCGGCCATGAAGGAGGGGCACCCCCCTCCTCCTATAAAAGGCCACCCCCTCCTCACTTCTCACACACACCTCCTTGTGAAGGATCTCTCTCCCCCTCTAGTATTATTCCCCCATGGTCTCGGATTAGCGAGATACATGTTCCCGGTGGCTTTATCTGGAAACGAGTTGCTGCTTCCGCTGCTTTGCTGGAGCGAGGGACGGAGGTTGTCGGGGTACCGGACGTGTGTGCGATCACGGATGCACCGCTGCTTTGTGGTACTGGACTTGGTGGTGCTGGAGCTGGATCTGATGGACGTGCTGGAGACGGACCTGCTAGACTTCATCACGATCTTGAGATCGGCAAGTGTACGACTACATCAACCACGAGTTCCTACTCGTTAACAAAGCTCGTTGTCTACGAGGATAAGTTCTCGTTTCCACCCGTTGCTTTGTACCTAGTAGATAGATCTTGGCGTGTAGTTCACACCGTAGGAAATTTTTTGTTTTCTATGCTGCGGACCCAACACTATTTCCTCCCATTCCAGAGCTTGACCATTCTTCAGCAGCTTATACCATTCCTCAGCTCTTCCTTTTAGTGATAGTGAGAATAACTTCTTCTTAACTTGATCTGTAGTAATACCTGCACACTTGAACAACCCGCATAATTCGTGTATAAAGAGCAAATGATCACCGGGATGGACAGTTCCATCCCCAACATAGTAGTTATCCATAACACGATCAATAATTCTTGTAGGTATTTTGGAAACATCTTTCTCAGCAGGTGGTGGCTTATCTACCACCTTAGCAGTGGTAGTAGCATTACCAAATAAGAAACTCAGCGAATTATCCATAACGAAAATAAAGCAACTAACAGAAGTAAACAATACTCACAGTAGAAGTTTCCTTTACCAGTTCCACTCTCCAATAGTGCTTCACTCCCCGGCAACGGCGCCAGAAAATAGTCTTGATGACCCACAAGTATAGGGGGTGTATCGCAGTATTTTTGATAAGTAAGAGTGTCGAACCCAACAAGGAGCAGAAGGTGTTGGCTAGTGGTATGATTTAGGAATTCTCTGCAAATACTTAGCAAACGGATTTTTAGGGGTTTTCGATAAAGCAAGTAAACAAAGTACGAGTAAATGAAAGACAGTAAAAATGAATGCAGCAAGTGGCCAATCCTTTATGCAGCAAAGGACAAGTCGGTTGTATTTCTATAGATGACCAAACGTTCTCGAGGACACATGGGAAGACTGTCAAGTGCTTTCGCTTCATATAGTCGATTAATCTTCTTTAGCTTGCTAAGTGTTGTGTGGGTGAACCTGTGCTAATGTACCGTCCCATCCAAGACTTAATACATACTTGTGATTAAACCCCCTTGCAAACATCCGTAAGTACAAGAAAGTAATTAAGGTAAATCCTAACCACAGCTTTAAACTCTAAGACCCTTACGTCCCTTGTGCAATGGTTTCCTAACGGGGGTTCAGGTTTCTGTCACTCCGGCAACCCCTACGATTAGTAGCCAAATACACAATGCATTCCCCTAGGCCCATATAGGTGAAGTGTCATGTAGTCGACGTTCACATGACACCACTAGAAGAAGTACACCACAACTTAAATAAAAATCTATTGAATCTTTCTCAACGCAACTCCACTACTAACAAAAAGACTTCTCCCATGTCCTCAAGAACAAAACGAACTACTCACAAGACATCATATGGATCATGATCAGAGATGGAATAATGATGTATAACAATTTGAACATAAACAATAATTCAATGGTTCACTCAATAGCATCAACTACAAAGAGTAATCAACACCGGGAAAGTTTCTCCTATGAACTATAGCAAGACTCAACCAATTGTTACAGCAATATGGAGATGGTGATGAGGGTGATGGTGGTGATGATGATGATGATGATCCCGATGAAGTCCAGCTTGATGGTGGTGTTGATGGCGACGATCTCCCCTCTCCGGGAAGGAATTCCCCCGACAGAAATCTGTCTGCTGGAGAGATCTTTCTCTCTCGGTGTTTTTCGCCCCGCAGAGGCGGTGGAATCTTTCTGTGGTCGCTCCCTAAGTCTTAGGGTTTCAGGAGGAAGATATACGCATGAGGGGAGAGGCTGGAGTGGGCCAGGGTGGCCACACCACTCCCTGGTGCGGCCTAGGCCTGCCCGCGCCATGGGGTGGTGTGGGCCCCCTGTGGCCCACCTCCACTCCATCTTCTGGCATCTTGAGTCTTCTGGAAAAATAGAATTTTCCGTATATTTTCCCGGATTTTCTGATCTTCGCGAATTTTGCCTCCAAACAGCACCTTTTCCATCAGAATCCTGACTGCAGCGGTCCATGCTCCAAAAGCCATCAACCATGCAAAAATAGATGAAATAACATAAGTATCACCTCTCAATATGTAACTACCTCGGTGAATTACGCTCTGGGTTACAAGCCTGGATGAGCGAAATGGTTAAAATAGTACGGTGGGGCCAAATGCCACTCACAGGTAGACCTTTCGGCCGTCCTAACCATTTCCAAACATCGGGACAAGAACGAGCGGCGTAATCGGCAGGCGAAGGGATCAACTACATACACAAATGAGTATGTATGCAAGCCACCATACAATAGTCCTCAGAGCCATTCCATCTAAAAGAAATAGAAATATTGCAACGCCATACGGCAAGATCCAAATATCCTAGATAGATATAATAGTTTAGGATATCTCCTCATACATCAAACATCAGAGTATCAGGCGGAAGCGGCAAACAAGATCCGAGTACGGATAAGAAGCAAATCGGCATAAGATGCCCCATAAATAAACACATCCCGCCCACAGATCTCACGGATCCCCGTTCCCGGAATCTCTACACCGAATGATCGTTGCCAACATCGTCCGTCTCCTCCACCCAGTATCCATCTTGCGAGTTTACCTGTTCATCTGAATCAAACAATTTATCGTGTGAGACCCTAGGGGTACTCAGCAAGTCTTTATGCCTCTAAAGGGGACACAACCTGGGGTGACGCAATTGCAGCATAAGATAATACCTAACAATTCTATAGATACTCGCTAACCATCCGCCTAACCAAAGATAGACGGATGTCCGTGAATTAATAACAATAGTTATAACAGTAATGTTAACAGATCCATCCTCCTCCTCGCTTACCGACGAGGAAGCGGACGAACAACCCCCCATCCGTTGGCAGTTTTATTATCCATTCCATGAGTGTTGCACTATTTACTAGTCAGGTACTTAGTCAAATTAAAAGCGGTACTTTAGTTATACTTGTCTATGATCGAGAAATTGTGCTCCAAGTCGTCCATAACCGCGGACACGGCTTTCAGAAAGTTTTACCCTGCAGGGCTGCACAAATAGCAACACACACTCGATCAACCTCGGAAAAACCAAATCAAAACCCAACGAGGCATTCACGATAAAGCGATCACAGGATTCAGAAATATTTCAGGGGGCCACCCCATTAAGCTACCCGCAACGAAGTTGGCCGGCTCCGAGACGGACTCAAGGTTTGCGTCAATGGCTGTAAACGACTAGGAACCCGAAAGTGTGACTGGGCTTGTCGATACCGCGAAAACACTCCGCTTACCTAAACAGTACAGGTGCTCCTCGCACAATCTTAAATAAAGCAGTAAAGCATGGCATAAGTACAGGATAGTAATAAAGCCCCAAACTACTTTGTGGCCCCAAGAAATAAGAATGAATCAAGCTCTGGCTCAGGGGGGTCCATAGGCCTCCCGGTTGTGGATAGCGCGAATATTCAAGGAACAGGAATCAAGTACTCGGGGTCCTACGGGACACAAGTGAGCAGGAAAAACCAAATAGCAGATATTGCTCACCGGTGCCACTTTCATTAGTTATCCCATTACTACTCAGGTTAAGTTGTTTAGGTACCTCATTATCCATCAGACACTCACATACCCTACACATGTTGTTCTACGACTCGCATGGCTTAAACAACTCCTGTAGTAATGGCTCATGGGATGGAGGAACAAGCTTCGGTGGGGTTTTAAAAGTAAAGGCTATGCAATACTTGGGATTCAGTTTAATGCAATCGCGAATCAATGATGCAAGAATAATATAGAGGCATTGGGTACTATATGTATGCAAGCATGTGGTAGTGCTTGCCTGGCAGCTCAGTTGAAGCGAGGGATGGATCTGGGTAGTGCTCCTGGGTTTCTTGATATATCCCCTGCTCAGCGTCTATTCGAAGAAGAACCAAACAAACAAGGACCAACATAAATAAAGTGCACAAGCATATGAATAAAATGCGACCAGCAAACAATCATGCCATGATGAATGATGCGCAATTTGCATGGCAATAAAGTAGCATGGCATGGGTGAGGTGTGGAATACAAGAATAGGGCATTTTATGGAGTTTTAGTCACCTTTTATCCTCAATTAAGTTGTTGTAAACTTTATATTTATATGATGCATGCTGCAATTCAGCACATGGAATGCACAGATAGAACGGGCTCGTCGCGCTGATCGATTTAGACATATTATTTGTCAAATTTGGAGTTATAAAACAAAAGTTATTAATTAATTAAGAAAAAGGGCATTTTATTGTAATTTTGATCAACTCGAAATTTAAAGTGTTCAAATAATATTTTGAATGGTAGATTTGAAATCCTCACATTTTTCTGATTCAAAAACATATATTATTTGTATTATTTGGATGGAAAAAAAATAAAAGTTATTTTAAAGCAGATTTGAATTTGAATTTAAAACAAATTTGAAAAGTTTTAAATTTAAACAGAAAACAGAAAACCTTTTCTTACTCAGCTCGGACCTAGCCACAGGCAGTGACAAGTGGGCCATCTGCTGACTCAGCAGCAGCCGGCGTGGCGGGGACTGAACTGGACTTTTCTGACCGCGCGTTTGTCTAGCCACCGAGACCGACAGGTGGGACCGGCCGATCCGTGGGGCCACTCACGCGCACGGCCAGCCGGTGGGCGACACATGGGCGATCCAGGGGAGCGCGGGTTGAGAAGCCACAAAGCGCGGGGGTTTTCTTGCAAGGAGGCTGACAGGTGGGGCTCCGGGGACGGCGGGTTCAGGCGGGAAAAAGGGCAGGGGCTCCAGCGCAAAAAGGCCATCGGCTGCTGCAGCGCTCTGACGGACACGGCTCTGACGGCGGCGGATCCGGCCGTCTTCCGGCGACGGTGGCGACGCCTCCGCTGGACGAAACGCGTCGCCCCAAAAACGAAAAACAAAGAGGAAACCACGGACTACAACTTTGGTTCAGGGGGCATCTGCATATGAGTAACACAGAGGCTTCTAGAACTCGATGAACAGAGACAAACAACGATGACGCTGAACGATTCTAGCGACAGAACATCGTCGGCTGCGCCCGCAGGATGCTCGGCGAAAAGATTGGCGACGTTAGGCATTAAGGAAGCGGGGGACCTTGTCAAGTAGCTCAGGATTCTCACCAGGAGCTCGTCGGTGTGGTCGCTGGAGCTTGTGAAGGCGGTGATCGACGGTGACGCTCGTGTCCATGGAGCTTCCAGTCCTCACGGGCATGGCGCTGGCATGGTGTCTACGGCAGGGTTCCGGTGTGGTTGGCGGTTCTAGGGTTTGGAGAGGAAGCAGGGCAGGCTCCTGGACGCCTAGATCCTCCTTGGCACAGCTGCAACCGCCTCCTCTCGAAGCTTGGCCGAACTAGGGTTTGACATGGACATGGAGCTGTCCATGGCCATGGTGGTTGAGGAGAGCAGATAGGGGAGGAAGGAGAGGATGAAGAGGATCCCAGATCGAGATCTGAGAGATGGGGTGGTTGGGGTAGAGAGGGGAGGGAGGAGCACATGGGTTTGGTGTGGTGCAAAAGAGGGCTCGGGTGGGGCTTGGGTTAGGTTTTGCTTAGGGTTAGAGAGAGGCGTGGCTGGGGCGTGGGCCAGGGAGAGGGAGTGGCCAGGTAGCTAGGGTTAGCTAGAGAGAGGCTCGGGTTAGAGAGGGGTTAGAGCTAGGGTGGAGCCAGGTGGATGGGTTAGGGGTGGCTCGGTTTTGGCTCGAGGGGGTGGTATGGTAGATGGTGATAGTGGTGTAGGTGATTAGGGTTTGGGTTTTGGATAGAGGGGGGTGAGGAGGCTAGATGGTACCAGCATGGTATAGAGAGGAGAGATGAGAGAGGGGGGGTATGGAGCTAGGGTAGGAGGAAGTAGTGGCTCGGGTTAGGGCTGGTGCTTCGGCCTGGGGTGGTTAGGTAGCTAGGTGGGGCCTGCAAGGCAGAGAGAGGAGAGAGGGAGGGGTGATGTGGTGGTGGCTTTTTGGCAAGACCAAACTAGATCAAGCAAAAGGAGTGGTAGGGAGGGATAGAGGATGATTCACTCAAAAATCAAATAAAAACAAAGGAGGACAAAAGATGGAGATGGTTGCATGGCCCATGCAAGTATTTAATGCCATGTGTTAATCTTGTGAAAACAAAATAAAATCTCATGGAATTTATTTATGTGCATCCTCAAAAGATGGAGTAAGGGCCAAGCTAAGGATTGAAGGAATGTTCTATGTGGAGTGAAAGGGGATGACCATATTTGAATGAAAATGGGACATGCTAGTGTGTATGTGCCACTAGGTATTTAGTAAGCCCAAAAATATCCCCACATGAGCATAAACCCCAAAACAACCCATATGGAAGCTAGAAAAGGGTTCCACTCACAAGGCATGCAAAGGTGGCCATGTGGCTCTCATAAACCAATAATGTGGAAACAATATGGTGCGTATATGAGAGCATGTGGAGATAGAATTGGATCCATCCCAACCCACATGAGCTAGAGGTACAACCAAATAAGTTGCAATGCTCATATATGGTGGAATGGTGGAATGATGGGATGATGACAAGAAAGGTGGTGGAGTTAATAAAAGATATGCCCCCAACTCAACTTGGGCATTAAACAATATATCAATAACCAAATACAATATCAAGAGGCAAATACAATTTACAATGCATATGAGAGAAGAACCAAAACAAAAAGGGTTTTATATGATGCTCAAATGCAAGGTGGCATGATGACATGAGCATGATATAATTATGATGCAACAATTATATATAGGAAGTAACCATTATATAGACTAGGCTAGTAGCATTGCAATTGTTAGACAATTGGGATGCTACAACTCTCCCCCACTAAACAAGAATCTCGCCCCGAGATTCCTAGGAAAAAGAAAACAACACAAGGAGAGGCGGGTGTTTGAACGAAGGTGGCCCTCACGTTCCCAAGGTGATTAACAACTGAATAACTTGCTAGACTTGCTGCGAGTCTTGCATTTTGCTTCAAGAACAACGGATTAGAAGAATTGAAGGATTGTCGTTAGACAAGAAGGATAGGATGAACATAGCTCCGGTTTTCTCAAGAAACATGATAAAAGAATAGAACCACTTGTGAAAGAAAAGACAAGATGATGTATCATGGATAAAGAAAGACACACCATTAAGATTAAAGATTTACTGATACGAGAGAGGATGAATCTTTATCTCGCCGGAAGAAAAAGAGCTAGATTGGAGAGGTTTTGAACCACTATGACAATAGCATCGTATCTTCTCTCGGATTTGAGAAATGAAGTTCGGAAACAATATTGCCTTCAAACAATAGAGTCCCTTGATATCAACAGAAAGATTTAGTTAGACATCGTCGGATTAGATTCTTCTTGCGCCGGTAAGAACCAAAGGATCACGCAATTGAGGTGCGCGGATATAACTTCCAGAGACGGATGTGAAACTAGATCATGGCAGAATCCCGAGAAGCAAAGAATATGGAGGATCTGGAGTTTATTGTAGAGATACTTATTGCTTTCTTTAGCCTTGAGGCTAACGCAATAGATTTGCGGCTGATGGCATCAACCATAATTGGCTTTACCATAGGAAAAGAATTGATGAAACAAAGAGAGATAGTTTCCTTTCATCTTGTTTGTGGATGTCGAGCATCGGTAGAATGACGAGGACAGAAAAGAGTTTGCGTTTGTTTCCACCAGATAATTGAAGATTTTGCTCCATCTAGCCCACCAACAAGAGATTATTGATTACTTTCTTCAAGAGAGCACTCTGGAAAAAACAAGGACAAAAGTAAAAGTATCAAGGGATAAAGGCCACTTCTAACTTCCGTGGAATGAGTGAAATCACATTAGTTCACCAATTCAATGTACAAGAGCGAATGATAAGAGTAGTGGTATGGTAGCTACTCCATCCCGCACTCAAAGCATTACTCCGCACATGAATAAGAAAACCATGCAACCCAACTACCGAAACAGACTGAAGGTATTGACAAGAAGAGCTCATGGAACTTCGTTAGAAAACAAGGATAGATGCAAACGATTTGCCGGATTCATAGATAGATAAAGATGATGATGTTGTCGTCATGTCGGAAGTACCAAGCCACCGGAAAGACATGAAGGAAGATTACGGAGAAGAACTGCAAGATTCAACAGCTACAGAAAAGATAGCACCAACTTGAACAGAAGGAATACAAGATCTGGAAGGTCTTCATGGCCTCCGGTGGATTGAGCATAGATGATAGAACGAGAGGGTTTCAAAAGATCACTTGACGAGACTGAGGTGAAAGAACTCCATGTTCTTCTTGAAATGATTGAGAGAGATTTAGCAGTTTTGAGGAAAATCTTTAGCGGAACGATGATGATAACTTGCCAACAAGGAAAACTCCGGGTTTTGATTGAAGATGGAAGATGGAATTAACAATGAACTTGCTGATTCCAGAATTGAAGCGATCTATTTAGCAGAAGGACGTGGTCGAGATAGGTGACTTCAAAAAGTCAGAATTCTCACTTAGAGACTTTGCACACAGGCAGTGCTCACGAAGCTTGAGAGAAAGAGACACAGATGATCTTCCATGTCCTTCCATTGATATCGAATAGGCAAGCATATTATCAACATATACCACCATGGATTAACAAGATATTCCCAGAATACCAAGTTCAAAAGGTGAGAGAAACGAACAAATGCTCGAACACTTCCTGAGCTCAACGCTCTTAGAAAGATCAATATTAAGAGCACGGGTTTGTGTTGAAGAAGATGCACCGGAAGAATAGATTATCTGGTCCTTCGGAAGAAAAAGAGATGTCACCTGGTTCACATTGTCGATTGGATCACCGGTTACAAAGATAAAGAGATCTTGGATAAAGAAAAGATGATAGATCATACCTTAAGCAAAGCTATCAGAGACGAAAAGATGCAATTCCCTCGTCTCAAAGAGAATTTTGCAGATATGGAGTTCAAAAAGATGTGAAGCATGATGGACAGATGATAGACCGCCGTAGTGCTTTGAGAAACTCCGGATTGCCAAAGATGCTTGAATATGCATAGATATGATCACGGTGTACTCAAAATCATAGGAGATAACCGTCACCATTTGGAGGATAGCGTTGATAGCATTTTCATATTCCACTCATGATAAGTGTCATATAGCTATGCCAAGAACTAAATTACAATCACCAGCATCGGATCGATACATGTTATGTAATTAGCCCAAGAGAATTGAAGATGAAGTAAAACTTCAGGATTAAGCGACGGTGACAAAAGAATGAGTTAGCATGGACATGCTGATAAAAGGGAGATAGATAATGTTTCACACACGACTGAAAAGGAGTGTGGAAACACAGATGTATCAAAGAAAATTTTTCCGCATTTTCGGCATTAAAATACCAATAGATGCGCAAAATCACTTATCAGATAGAGATTAGCAACTGATGGTTTCACAGAATGTGGAGTTGCTAGAAGGAAGGACACCCTTAAGAAGATGGCACCGGTTAACAAGGAGTCAGATAGATCGCGCCGGTTTTCAAAAGCCTGTCAGTATGGAATGTACCAACAGTTGATAACCAAAGGCAGATTGCGATAACAAATTGGATGCAACAGATAGACAAGGAATTACACACACACACACACACACACACACACACACACACACACTTTCTATGGTACTACGGAAACCCAGAACACGTGAATCCTAGTTTGAATTTTAAGAAGAGGATTGAAAATGTTACACTTCCTTACCAGAAAAGGGTGGGTGGGTGGATAAGAAGAAAAGTGGAAGCAGTCCTACTCTCGCGTTTTGTTTTTCCTTAGTATACATAGCTACCAAAATATTTGCTAGACTGACAACGACCATTTGGCTGAGACCCTGAAGGGCGGGATGGCTCTGATACCAATTGTAACTACCTCGGTGAATTACGCTCTGGGTTACAAGCCTGGATGAGCGAAATGGTTAAAATAGTACGGTGGGGCCAAATGCCACTCACAGGTAGACCTTTCGGCCGTCCTAACCATTTCCAAACATCGGGACAAGAACGAGCGGCGTAATCGGCAGGCGAAGGGATCAACTACATACACAAATGAGTATGTATGCAAGCCACCATACAATAGTCCTCAGAGCCATTCCATCTAAAAGAAATAGAAATATTGCAACGCCATACGGCAAGATCCAAATATCCTAGATAGATATAATAGTTTAGGATATCTCCTCATACATCAAACATCAGAGTATCAGGCGGAAGCGGCAAACAAGATCCGAGTACGGATAAGAAGCAAATCGGCATAAGATGCCCCATAAATAAACACATCCCGCCCACAGATCTCACGGATCCCCGTTCCCGGAATCTCTACACCGAATGATCATTGCCAACATCGTCCGTCTCCTCCACCCAGTATCCATCTTGCGAGTTTACCTGTTCATCTGAATCAAACAATTTATCGTGTGAGACCCTAGGGGTACTCAGCAAGTCTTTATGCCTCTAAAGGGGACACAACCTGGGGTGACGCAATTGCAGCAGAAGATAATACCTAACAATTCTATAGATACTCGCTAACCATCCGCCTAACCAAAGATAGACGGATGTCCGTGAATTAATAACAACAGTTATAACAGTAATGTTAACAGATCCATCCTCCTCCTCGCTTATCGACGAGGAAGCGGACGAACAACCCCCCATCCGTTGGCAGTTTTATTATCCATTCCATGAGTGTTGCACTATTTACTAGTCAGGTACTTAGTCAAATTAAAAGCGGTACTTTAGTTATACTTGTCTATGATCGAGAAATTGTGCTCCAAGTCGTCCATAACCGCGGACACGGCTTTCAGAAAGTTTTACCCTGCAGGGCTGCACAAATAGCAACACACACTCGATCAACCTCGGAAAAACCAAATCAAAACCCAACGAGGCATTCACGATAAAGCGATCACAGGATTCAGAAAATATTTCAGGGGGCCACCCCATTAAGCTACCCGCAACGAAGTTGGCCGGCTCCGAGACGGACTCAAGGTTTGCGTCAATGGCTGTAAACGACTAGGAACCCGAAAGTGTGACTGGGCTTGTCGATACCGTGAAAACACTCCGCTTACCTAAACAGTACAGGTGCTCCTCGCACAATCTTAAATAAAGCAGTAAAGCATGGCATAAGTACAGGATAGTAATAAAGCCCCAAACTACTTTGTGGCCCCAAGAAATAAGAATGAATCAAGCTCTAGCTCAGGGGGGTCCATAGGCCTCCCGGTTGTGGATAGCGCGAATATTCAAGGAACAGGAATCAAGTACTCGGGGTCCTACGGGACACAAGTGAGCAGGAAAAACCAAATAGCAGATATTGCTCACCGGTGCCACTTTCATTAGTTATCCCATTACTACTCAGGTTAAGTTGTTTAGGTACCTCGTTATCCATCAGACACTCACATACCCTACACATGCTGTTCTACGACTCGCATGGCTCAAACAACTCCTGTAGTAATGGCTCATGGGATGGAGGAACAAGCTTCGGTGGGGTTTTAAAAGTAAAGGCTATGCAATACTTGGGATTCAGTTTAATGCAATCGCGACTCAATGATGCAAGAATAATATATAGGCATTGGGTACTATATGTATGCAAGCATGTGGTAGTTCTTGCCTGGCAGCTCAGTTGAAGCGAGGGATGGATCTGGGTAGTGCTCCTGGGTTTCTTGATATATCCCCTGCTCAGCGTCTATTCGAAGAAGAACCAAACAAACAAGGGCCAACATAAATAAAGTGCACAAGCATATGAATAAAATGCGACCAGCAAACAATCATGCCATGATGAATGATGCGCAATTTGCATGGAAATAAAGTAGCATGGCATGGGTGAGGTGTGGAATACAAGAATAGGGCATTTTATGGAGTTTTAGTCACCTTTTATCCTCAATTAAGTTGTTGTAAACTTTATATTTATATGATGCATGCTGCAATTCAGAACATGGAATGCACAGATAGAACGGGCTCGTCGCGCTGATCGATTTAGACATATTATTTGTCAAATTTGGAGTTATAAAACAAAAGTTATTAATTAATTAAGAAAAAGGGCATTTTATTGTAATTTTGATCAACTCGAAATTTAAAGTGTTCAAATAATATTTTGAATGGTAGATTTGAAATCCTCACATTTTTCTGATTCAAAAACATATATTATTTGTATTATTTGGATGGAAAAAAAATAAAAGTTATTTTAAAGCAGATTTGAATTTGAATTTAAAACAAATTTGAAAAGTTTTAAATTTAAACAGAAAACAGAAAACCTTTTCTTACTCAGCTCGGACCTAGCCACAGGCAGTGACAAGTGGGCCATCTGCTGACTCAGCAGCAGCCGGCGTGGCGGGGACTGAACTGGACTTTTCTGACCGCGCGTTTGTCTAGCCACCGAGACCGACAGGTGGGACCGGCCGATCCGCGGGGCCACTCACGCGCACGGCCAGCCGGTGGGCGACACGTGGGCGATCCAGGGGAGCGCGGGTTGAGAAGCCACAAAGCGCGGGGGTTTTCTTGCAAGAATGTACCGAGGCTGACAGGTGGGGCTCCGGGGACGGCGGGTTCAGGCGGGAAAAAGGGCAGGGGCTCCAGCGCAAAAAGGCCATCGGCTGCTGCAGCGCTCTGACGGACATGGCTCTGACGGTGGCGGATCCGGCCGTCTTCCGGCGACGGTGGCGACGCCTCCGCTGGACGAAACGCGTCGCCCCAAAAACGAAAAACGAAGAGGAAACCACGGACTACAACTTTGGTTCAGGGGGCATCTGCATATGAGTAACACAGAGGCTTCTAGAACTCGATGAACAGAGACAAACAATGACGACGCTGAACGATTCTAGCGACAGAACATCGTCGGCTGCGCCCGCAGGATGCTCGGTGAAAAGATTGGCGACGTTAGGCATTAAGGAAGCGGGGGACCTTGTCAAGTAGCTCAGGATTCTCACCAGGAGCTCGTCGGTGTGGTCGCTGGAGCTTGTGAAGGCGGTGATCGACGGTGACGCTCGTGTCCATGGAGCTTCCAGTCCTCACGGGCATGGCGCTGGCATGGTGTCTACGGCAGGGTTCCGGTGTGGTTGGCGGTTCTAGGGTTTAGAGAGGAAGCAGGGCAGGCTCCTGGACGCCTAGATCCTCCTTGGCACAGCTACAACCGCCTCCTCTCGAAGCTTGGCCGAACTAGGGTTTGAGATGGACATGGAGCTGTCCATGGCCATGGTGGTTGAGGAGAGCAGATAGGGGAGGAAGGAGAGGATGAAGAGGATCCCAGATCGAGATCTGAGAGATGGGGTGGTTGGGGTAGAGAGGGGAGGGAGGAGCACATGGGTTTGGTGTGGTGCAAAAGAGGGCTCGGGTGGGGCTTGGGTTAGGTTTTGCTTAGGGTTAGAGAGAGGTGTGGCTGGGGCATGGGCCAGGGAGAGGGAGTGGCCAGGTAGCTAGGGTTAGCTAGAGAGAGAGGCTCGGGTTAGAGAGGGGTTAGAGCTAGGGTGGAGCCAGGTGGATGGGTTAGGGGTGGCTCGGTTTTGGCTCGAGGGGGTGGTATGGTAGATGGTGATAGTGGTGTAGGTGATTAGGGTTTGGGTTTTGGATAGAGGGGGGTGAGGAGGCTAGATGGGACCAGCATGGTATAGAGAGGAGAGATGAGAGAGGGGGTGTGGTATGGAGCTAGGGTAGGAGGAAGTAGTGGCTCGGGTTAGGGCTGGTGCTAGGGTTGGGGCTTCGGCCTGGGGTGGTTAGGTAGCTAGGTGGGGCCTGCAAGGCAGAGAGAGGAGAGAGGGAGGGGTGATGTGGTGGTGGCTTTTTGGCAAGACCAAACTAGATCAAGCAAAAGGAGTGGTAGGGAGGGATAGAGGATGATTCACTCAAAAATCAAATAAAAACAAAGGAGGACAAAAGATGGAGATAGTTGCATGGCCCATGCAAGTATTTAATGCCATGTGTTAATCTTGTGAAAACAAAATAAAATCTCATGGCATTTATTTATGTGCATCCTCAAAAGATGGAGTAAGGGCCAAGCTAAGGATTGAAGGAATGTTCTATGTGGAGTGAAAGGGGATGACCATATTTGAATAAAAATGGGACATGCTAGTGTGTATGTGCCACTAGGTATTTAGTAAGCCCAAAAATATCCCCACATGAGCATAAACCCCAAAACAACCCATATGGAAGCTAGAAAAGGGTTCCACTCACAAGGCATGCAAAGGTGGCCATGTGGCTCTCATAAACCAATAATGTGGAAACAATATGGTGCGTATATGAGAGCATGTGGAGATAGAATTGGATCCATCCCAACCCACATGACCTAGAGGTACAACCAAATAAGTTGCAATGCTCATATATGGTGGAATGATGGGATGATGACAAGAAAGGTGGTGGAGTTAATAAAAGATATGCCCCCAACTCAACTTGGGCATTAGACAATATATCAATAACCAAATACAATATCAAGAGGCAAATACAATTTACAATGCATATGAGAGAAGAACCAAAACAAAAAGGGTTTTATATGATGCTCAAATGCAAGGTGGCATGATGACATGAGCATGATATAATTATGATGCAACAATTATATATAGGAAGTAACCATTATATAGACTAGGCTAGTAGCATTGCAATTGTTAGACAATTGGGATGCTACACAATACGAAATATATCAATGAATAATAGTGAATTAAGACATAGAATAGTGATGCAAAATGGACGTATCAGACGTCCATTCTAACTAGGGTCTCCTATGGTCAGGATGGCTCTGATACCAACTTGTCAACACCTGGATTTTTAATCCCAAATGCATGTTATGTCATACATCGCAATCCCAGGATTCCCATTTTTGTGAGACATAACAGATTGGATATCACAGTACATCATCCATTACAAACCATAATAAGGTCTTACACGAATAAAGGATCTCATGATCTAGTCTTAATACAACAAGCAGCGGAATAAATAATAAGCGTAGTGGTGGGGTCCATCTTCAGTGGCACAGGCAATGCTGATGATGGAAGATAGTCCTAGTTATCATAGTCGTCCTGTTGTTCATCATCTTGGTAGTCTCCTTCATAGTCTAGCCATAGGAATAGCCAGGGACAAAAGCCATGCGTACTCTTTAAGTACTCGCAAACTATCACTAACAAGTAAGGTAGTGCTTGTGGGAAGAGCTAACTCTATGTTTATTTGTAAAGTTAAGTTTGAAACCTAAGCTGAGTTCAGAAACAAAGAAAGATAAAATAAAGTTCTAGACTCACTTAAGTTGGGACGCTAGTGTCATAGTCACAACCCTGTTGTGGTCAAGTCAAGATTCATCAGTCATCTCATAAGTCATTTTGAAAACATCTGACAACAAAACAGTATGGCCACTCCAACTGTTCATAACCGTGGACGCAGCTATTCAAATAGTTTGACACTCTATAGAGGTGGTACACTTTCACCACAAGATTCGATACATCTGTTAGGGATAACCCTAAATCATCATACTTAGTATGCAGATAATCAAACATAACCTTTCCTTTACACACTCTAGTATAAGCACCTCTCCTATGAGTATGGCCTCCCACCCATGACCATCTGTCATCTTGGGCACTGCATAGGTGGACAACATTGGGAGGTAGCCTCAGCTCAAACCTCTCCCGCGAGGGAACTAATAATAATGCATATAAATATCCGGCTAAGCCTTACCCAATTCAGGTATTGTGGTGGTACGGTAAAATTGGAATGGTATCGCATCAGAATCCAACCATCGGTTTTTGTAAAAGGGTTAAGGCTCATGCCTCAACATTTTCATCATCATAAACCATTTGTATTTCTCAACACATGTCAAAACATCTCAATAGAATGACTCATCATTCCAAGGTTTTCACAATTCATTTTCACCAAGTGTTCCCATCCAAAGTGACTCAGTTTTGATTTAGCTCTAAGCTACTAAGTTAAGTGTGTTCACTAAGGTGGGATGCTAATCTCAATCTCATGCCATAGAATGACATCTAAACATATCTAGATAGGTCAAGTTTTATACTTTTTATGCTACCTTCAAAAATAAGGGACTTTGGTAAAGTAAAGAAAGTAAAAACTTGAAGTAAAACTTGGGGTAGGTAATATTCAAAGTGGTATAACCAAAGCATGCCTAATGCATCTTACTTAGGTTATCTAGCTTAATTCTAGCTTGCTAACAATAGCTTGCTCAGTTTACTTGAAGTGCTAGGCTTGCATTGTGTAGTGCAGTGGTTGAAGTTTTCTTCCTCCTCCTCTTGGTAGAACTCCTCCTCCTCGAAAGCTTGGTCGATACTATCGTCTATAAATACATACGGTATACACAATCACCAAACAATACTTAACTAGTCTACTTAGCACTCTAAGGTACACATTTGATGATCTACTATCATCACAAGCATCACAAGGTTTTATTAACTAGCTTCATTCTTTTTATTTGAGAAAAGTAATTTCTACTCATTGAAATTAACTAAGATTTAATATTCTCCAGTTAAAATATGGGATCATGTGGACACATGTCATCACCACATATTCTAACATATGGGAATGTTATTTAAAAGTTGGATCACATTTAATTAAGTTTAAGTTTAATATTTAATGATTTAAAGTGACTAGAAATGCCTATATAGCATTATTTTGGTACTAGTCCAAAGTCACTTCATGTAAACCTTAATATTATTACATATTCATATAGGTATGGTTAAATGTGATTTTTGAGGGTTGGAATCAACTCAAAAGCTATTGTGGTTGATTTTATAAAAATGTTTGAATGTGCAAATGCTTCTGTCTTGTTATTTTTACTAGGAGAGATCTCTAACTCTAAATGAATTAAATCCAACAGGCTTGGATAGATATTTTTAGAAGCTTTCCAACAAAATTGGAATCACTCAATTTGGTTCAGTAAATATTCCTGAATTGATTTTTTAACTAAGGGACAGAAATGGATTTAAACTTAAATAGAAAAACCTATATTTGAATTCGTGGGATAGCGCGGGAAAGGAAATGGGCCGGCTCAGTGGCGCTCAGCGGCGCAGAGGGTGGCTGACAGGTTGGTCCCACTTGTCAGCGAGACTTAAAACCCGAAACAGTATCTAGCGATCTGGGCCACACGATTATAACGCGGATCAATGGCTCATAGTAATCGTCGACGACGAACTCGTCACCGGCGAGACCAAACCCTAAACGGTCGGTGGGGGTGCAGTGGGGATGTACCAGGGCTCCAGCTAGTGCGGTGAGGCGGGTGATCGAACTGGATGGCTGTGGCATCCCGCAAAACCACTACTAGAAAATCGCGTTGAATTTGTGCATTGCATCGTCATCATCATGCATTGTTTGCATAAAACTATTTTCGCAAAGCCCGTTTTGTTTTATAAAATGCCCCATCTTTAATCAAATATCAAACCCCGGGTCTCCGGATGATTTTTGTTTGTCTGCTGTCGGTTTGCAAACGGTGTTTGCAAAACAAATAAAAATATTTATTATTTTAGTGGGGCAGTCGAACGGGCCGAATCCGACCCGAACGACCACCCCAGAAAATACAATCGGTCCGCCCCTAATTCCTAAACCTACCAGCTAACCTACCCAACCAACCAAGCCACCTCACCCTGGCCAATAACCTGCTGCCACCTCACCTATCTCCCTCTACCCTCCATCCAGCAGCCGCCACTTGGCCACCCCCACCTCTCTCTCCCTCTCAACCTGCCACACAAGCACACACAGCCGCACCCTCTCCTCCCTGGGACCCACCTCCTGGCCCACCTAGCAGACCCACACACCCACGCACGCCTGCCCGCGTCCGGTCAACCCTCCCCCAGACCAACCTCCCTTGCCTCCCCTGGCCCGCGACCCGGCCCCACCACCATCTTCCTCCTCCCCATCGCGTTTTCCCTGGCCCTCCTCTCTGCAGCGCGCTGCCTCCCCGCTCCGGCTCGCACCACCGCCTCCCGTTCCTCTCCTCTCCCGGGTTCCCCCCCTGGCTCCATCTTCCCCAAGCTCTCTCCTCCCGCCGCCGCGCCCGGCGCCGCCTCGGCCCCTCCGCGCCCCCTCTGCATCGAGTCCGTCCCCGAGACCGCCGCTCCCCTCTGCCTCGCCGCGTCCCCGCCCGAGTTCAACCTCGCCGGCGTGGCCCCGTTTCCTGCCGGCCCCGAGCTCGCCTCCGCCCCTCCCCTCGGCTCGCCGCCGGGCTCCGCCTCGTCCTCCCGCAGCGGCCGAGCCGGCCGTCGCCCCCGCGTCCACCTCCCTTCCCCGCCGGCGCCCCTCTGCCTCGAGGCCGCCGCTCCCCTGCAGCTCCTCGTCGCCCCGCCTCGCTGTTTGCCTTCCCGGCGAGTTCTGCGCCGCCGGCCGCCTCCGTCGTTCGGGCCTCCACCTTCCCGCGAGCCAAGCCCCGCCTCTCCGGCCGTTCTCCCCGTCCGCGGCGCCGCCCCAGCACGCTCTTCCCCCGTGGCTCCTCGACGCCGGTCGACCTCGCCGTCCCCTCTGCAGAACCGCGTCCCCGAGCCTTCCCCCTGGCCGTGCCTGCCTCGCCTGTCGCCGTCATCGCCGGCGGATCCCGCTTCGTCGGCCTCCTCTGGTCCCGCTGGCCTCAGCCCCATGTCCAGCACACCCCGTCGCTTCCACCAAGCGCCGCGCGAGCCGACCGCCGGTTTCTCTCTGAAGCCTCCTGTGCGTGTGTGTGAGAAGTTGCAGGTGCCCGTGTAAGTGTCTGTCTTGTCCAGTTTGGTGCCAATCCAAGCCACTGCCCAAGGAACGGAGCAATCACCACAATGCCAACAACCGGGAACCGAACAAGTTCTTCGTCACGGAACGCCGAGTTCTGCCACCTGTACCCGCGGATCTTCTAAGGGGAATCATCAAGTGGTCCACCGAACCCGAACCCGAGTTCTTCTACGCAACGACAAGATCTCCTTCATGGAAAACGAAGCCGAACCGGAGACCTCCGTCATGGATCGTCGAGCACTTCTACACGGACCCACGGAATGACATGTTCTTCGCCCAAGGGCGACAAGGTTCTCTTCACGGATTTCGAGACCCTGACATCGAAACGACAAGATCATCGTCATAGAACCCGAAGGCCACATGAGCGACAAGTACTTTCTCGAGGACGCCGAGTGCTTCACCCTGGATGCGACAAGACCTACCCCCGCCACCCGAGAACGATCCCGCCGAGACCGAACCCGTCGAACCCTGGACCCTGTCGAACCCCGAACCCCCGGATCCCCAAGACCGTCGAGACCCCTCAATGTGTGAACCCCCTTCCGAGAACCCTATTTTATAAATGGTCAACTATATGAATTGTTGCATATTAATTGACATCTCGCATGCATATCTGTGGTTTGGGGGCCTTATGCCGATTCACCTTATAATTAAATATGGGGCTCATATGCGGGCAAATCTAGTCTCATATTGGCCTCATTTAAATTTGTGTAGCGAACCGGTACTATCTTTTGTCTTGATAATGCAACATTTAAATTGCGGGGTATCTAAACAACTTGAACCGCCTAATTAAATGTCGGGACCCCGGTTCCGCTTAATATGACCTAATTGCATCGCATCTTTGCCATGTCATTCATCATACATGCATCATGCCGATCTTCTGCCGTTGTATTAAATAGTGCATCCGATGTTTCTTCTAGTGTTTTGCTTCTTCGCGGATAAGGCCGTTGAGTTGATGTGAGCTTCGCCCCGATCTTCGGTTGAACCTTCGACAATGTTTTCAGGCGAGCATCTCCCCCCTTTCTACCTATCTTACATTTATAGTATTTATTCCCTCCTGCTGATCTATTGCTATCTGTGTTGCGATGCTCTAGTTTCCGTACCCTTGATATCCCTTGCAGCCATATATTGCCTTGGCCACATCCTATTACCTGTTGTTTGGTAGATAGTTGGACTTGCGCGTCGTAGTCGCTTGCTCAAGTGCTGTTGCGTGTCGCCATGTTCCACAGTTGTTGGAGTAATGCCGCATGTTTGATGTTGGAGATGATCATAGTTTTTACTTATCGTTCACTTTAATTTCTGTTTAACAACTAAAATTGAAATAAGCAGAGGCATCGGTGGGTGATAGAAAATATTTGGTTTCCGAACGCCCACTTGTGTCCCGTAAGACCCCGAGTACTTGATACCTGTTCCTTGATTTATCGCGCTATCCACATCCGGGAGGTATATGGGACCCCCCCTGAGCCAGAGCTTGATTCAGTCTTATTTCTTGGGGCCACAAACTAGTTTGAGGTTTTATTTACGATCCTGTACTTATGCCATGCTTTACTGCTTTATTTAAATTGTGCGACAGATAGCACCTGTACTGTTTAGGAATTGTGACCCGTTTACGTGGTATCGACAGTCCCCGTTTGGGGATCTGCTGTCGTTTACCGCCGGCCCCACAAACCTTGGGTCCGTCTCGGAGCTAGCTTACTTCGTTGCGGGTGTACTACAAGGGGTGGCCCCCTGAAATATTTCTGAATCCTGTGATTGCTTTGTCGTGAAAGCCTCGTTGGGTTTTGATTTGGTTTTTCCGAGGTTGATCGAGTGTGTGTTGCTATTGGTTCACCCCGGCCGGGTTAAAACTTTCTGAAAGCCGTGTCCGCGGTTATGGACGACTTGGAGCACAGTATCTCGACCATAGACAAGCATAACTAAAGTTTACTGCTATAAATTTGACTTTATAATGACTAGTAATCAGCTTCACTATAATGGAATGGCTAAATAATACTGCCCACAATTGTTTGTTTGGGTGTCGCTTGCGACCATTGTACCTGACTAGTAAGTATGGCAACTACAACGGAATGACTGATTAAAAGTACCAACAACTGCTGGGTTTTGGGTTTACATCATGCTATTTGTACCTGATTAGTAAGTGTTGCAACTATAACGGAATGGTTAACTAAAAGTGCCCACTGTTTATTTTATCAGGATGATTATCTATACCTGACTAGTAATTGCTGCAACGAAAACTGAATAAATAAAACTGCCAACTGTGTGAGTTCCTCGGTTGACTTCCTCGATCGGTGTCGAGGGGGAAACGCCAGGATGGGTTTGATTGGTGGTAGTATCAGGTTGGTTCCGAATAGGTCTTTCTTACCCCTCTCTGATTGCCGCCAGTTGTACCGAGTCTCTATAGGTTGTTTAGTGCTTGCTGCCGCTGCCGCTTCAGTCCACCAGACCTTTGTAGGCGAGGACCGCCGAATTCTAGTCTCGCCGTGTACTGGCCTCAGTACTGACGCTCCTTCTTTTTCCTTTGCCCTTTGTCGGCACCCCTTTTGTTTAAGCAGGTTTTGAGATCGACGTCGTTAGCAGGGTTACCCTTCCGGCTTGGCCTGGGCAGGGTTATGGACGCCATTGGTTATTCTTCAGGGCTCTTAGCCCCATTTGCATCTTGTCCGTAGTCGGACGCTCTATCAGTTTTAAGGTGATTTGGATCTTGTATATTATATCTGTATTCTTGACGCTTGGAATCGCTGTTATATATATCTGTTCTGTGGGTCCCATCGAGGACTGTTGTGTAATGTTATTACTTCGTTTTCCACCCGCACGAAAGTGCCTGGTGGGCACCTTTGAATCGTTTCTATGCGGGTTTGGCGAATTTTGCTCCAACTTGCATAGGTCCGATTCTGAGGGTGTTACAGAGTGGTATCAGAGCTCAGCAGTTGCGATACCCCACAAGTCCAGCCTGTAGGATAACCTAGCTAACGGCCGAAGTAGAGTGTCAAAACTATTTTTGAAAAACGGTTGGATAGTTCTGATTAGGTCTGCTTTTACTCCTCATCCCTCTGCTATTCTCCTCTTATCTCGACGTGTTTTGAATCCACTCTCTCCTCTCTCTTCGAGTCCAGGATTTCTCGTGGTTGGGTTTTCCGTCGTACCTTCAGGGTTTCGCTTCCTGTTTGATAACGGTGTTCCACCGTCCGGTGTTCAAGCTGCCTGATGAATCCTTCGTCTGTGGTATCATTCTTTGTCCCTTGTTTGTGCTTTCCGGTGTTTTCCGACGCGACGACATCCTCTACGCCAGACCCGATGCAGAGTCTGCATCACTCCTTTGTTCCGAACCTCGCTTGTCGAGATCTTCAGTCTGAATCCTGAGGGTTGGTTGCATAATCTGTCTATTCGTGAACATAGTAATGCTTTGAGTGCGGGATGGAGTCGCGACCATACCACTACTCTTATCATTCGCTTATGTACATTGAATGGTGGATCGATGTAATTTACTCCTTCCGCTGAAGTTAGAGGTGGCATTACCTTTAACTTCGTCCGTTGTTTTCCGGAGTGCTCTCTTGATGCTCAGGGCAACGATCTCTTGTTAGTGGTGTCGCGAGGATCTACACGAAGCGAGAAGACGCAGTTCGCCGACCTTCCTTCCGGTACCATGAGGCGGATCTCGAGGGCGAGATCCCTTGTTAGTGGTGTCGAATTGTGGCATCCCGCAAAACCACTACTAGAAAATCGCGTTGAATTTGTGCATTGCATCGTCATCATCATGCATTGTTTGCATAAAACTATTTTCGCAAAGCCCGTTTTGTTTTATAAAATGCCCCATCTTTAATCAAATATCAAACCCCGGGTCTCCGGATGATTTTTGTTTGTCTGCTGTCGGTTTGCAAACGGTGTTTGCAAAACAAATAAAAATATTTATTATTTTAGTGGGGCAGTCGAACGGGCCGAATCTGACCCGAACGACCACCCCAGAAAATACAATCGGTCCGCCCCTAATTCCTAAACCTACCAGCTAACCTACCCAACCAACCAAGCCACCTCACCCTGGCCAATAACCTGCTGCCACCTCACCTATCTCCCTCTACCCTCCATCCAGCAGCTGCCACTTGGCCACCCCCACCTCTCTCTCCCTCTCAACCTGCCACACAAGCACACACAGCCGCACCCTCTCCTCCCTGGGACCCACCTCCTGGCCCACCTAGCAGACCCACACACCCACGCACGCCTGCCCGCGTCCGGTCAACCCTCCCCCAGACCAACCTCCCTTGCCTCCCCTGGCCCGCGACCCGGCCCCACCACCATCTTCCTCCTCCCCATCGCGTTTTCCCTGGCCCTCCTCTCTGCAGCGCGCTGCCTCCCCGCTCCGGCTCGCACCACCGCCTCCCGTTCCTCTCCTCTCCCGGGTTCCCCCCCTGGCTCCATCTTCCCCAAGCTCTCTCCTCCCGCCGCCGCGCCCGGCGCCGCCTCGGCCCCTCCGCGCCCCCTCTGCATCGAGTCCGTCCCCGAGACCGCCGCTCCCCTCTGCCTCGCCGCGTCCCCGCCCGAGTTCAACCTCGCCGGCGTGGCCCCGTTTCCTGCCGGCCCCGAGCTCGCCTCCGCCCCTCCCCTCGGCTCGCCGCCGGGCTCCGCCTCGTCCTCCCGCAGCGGCCGAGCCGGCCGTCGCCCCCGCGTCCACCTCCCTTCCCCGCCGGCGCCCCTCTGCCTCGAGGCCGCCGCTCCCCTGCAGCTCCTCGTCGCCCCGCCTCGCTGTTTGCCTTCCCGGCGAGTTCTGCGCCGCCGGCCGCCTCCGTCGTTCGGGCCTCCACCTTCCCGCGAGCCAAGCCCCGCCTCTCCGGCCGTTCTCCCCGTCCGCGGCGCCGCCCCAGCACGCTCTTCCCCCGTGGCTCCTCGACGCCGGTCGACCTCGCCGTCCCCTCTGCAGAACCGCGTCCCCGAGCCTTCCCCCTGGCCGTGCCTGCCTCGCCTGTCGCCGTCATCGCCGGCGGATCCCGCTTCGTCGGCCTCCTCTGGTCCCGCTGGCCTCAGCCCCATGTCCAGCACACCCCGTCGCTTCCACCAAGCGCCGCGCGAGCCGACCGCCGGTTTCTCTCTGAAGCCTCCTGTGCGTGTGTGTGAGAAGTTGCAGGTGCCCGTGTAAGTGTCTGTCTTGTCCAGTTTGGTGCCAATCCAAGCCACTGCCCAAGGAACGGAGCAATCACCACAATGCCAACAACCGGGAACCGAACAAGTTCTTCGTCACGGAACGCCGAGTTCTGCCACCTGTACCCGCGGATCTTCTAAGGGGAATCATCAAGTGGTCCACCGAACCCGAACCCGAGTTCTTCTACGCAACGACAAGATCTCCTTCATGGAAAACGAAGCCGAACCGGAGACCTCCGTCATGGATCGTCGAGCACTTCTACACGGACCCACGGAATGACATGTTCTTCGCCCAAGGGCGACAAGGTTCTCTTCACGGATTTCGAGACCCTGACATCGAAACGACAAGATCATCGTCATAGAACCCGAAGGCCACATGAGCGACAAGTACTTTCTCGAGGACGCCGAGTGCTTCACCCTGGATGCGACAAGACCTACCCCCGCCACCCGAGAACGATCCCGCCGAGACCGAACCCGTCGAACCCTGGACCCTGTCGAACCCCGAACCCCCGGATCCCCAAGACCGTCGAGACCCCTCAATGTGTGAACCCCCTTCCGAGAACCCTATTTTATAAATGGTCAACTATATGAATTGTTGCATATTAATTGACATCTCGCATGCATATCTGTGGTTTGGGGGCCTTATGCCGATTCACCTTATAATTAAATATGGGGCTCATATGCGGGCAAATCTAGTCTCATATTGGCCTCATTTAAATTTGTGTAGCGAACCGGTACTATCTTTTGTCTTGATAATGCAACATTTAAATTGCGGGGTATCTAAACAACTTGAACCGCCTAATTAAATGTCGGGACCCCGGTTCCGCTTAATATGACCTAATTGCATCGCATCTTTGCCATGTCATTCATCATACATGCATCATGCCGATCTTCTGCCGTTGTATTAAATAGTGCATCCGATGTTTCTTCTAGTGTTTTGCTTCTTCGCGGATAAGGCCGTTGAGTTGATGTGAGCTTCGCCCCGATCTTCGGTTGAACCTTCGACAATGTTTTCAGGCGAGCATCTCCCCCCTTTCTACCTATCTTACATTTATAGTATTTATTCCCTCCTGCTGATCTATTGCTATCTGTGTTGCGATGCTCTAGTTTCCGTACCCTTGATATCCCTTGCAGCCATATATTGCCTTGGCCACATCCTATTACCTGTTGTTTGGTAGATAGTTGGACTTGCGCGTCGTAGTCGCTTGCTCAAGTGCTGTTGCGTGTCGCCATGTTCCACAGTTGTTGGAGTAATGCCGCATGTTTGATGTTGGAGATGATCATAGTTTTTACTTATCGTTCACTTTAATTTCTGTTTAACAACTAAAATTGAAATAAGCAGAGGCATCGGTGGGTGATAGAAAATATTTGGTTTCCGAACGCCCACTTGTGTCCCGTAAGACCCCGAGTACTTGATACCTGTTCCTTGATTTATCGCGCTATCCACATCCGGGAGGTATATGGGACCCCCCTGAGCCAGAGCTTGATTCAGTCTTATTTCTTGGGGCCACAAACTAGTTTGAGGTTTTATTTACGATCCTGTACTTATGCCATGCTTTACTGCTTTATTTAAATTGTGCGACAGATAGCACCTGTACTGTTTAGGAATTGTGACCCGTTTACGTGGTATCGACAGTCCCCGTTTGGGGATCTGCTGTCGTTTACCGCCGGCCCCACAAACCTTGGGTCCGTCTCGGAGCTAGCTTACTTCGTTGCGGGTGTACTACAAGGGGTGGCCCCCTGAAATATTTCTGAATCCTGTGATTGCTTTGTCGTGAAAGCCTCGTTGGGTTTTGATTTGGTTTTTCCGAGGTTGATCGAGTGTGTGTTGCTATTGGTGCACCCCGGCCGGGTTAAAACTTTCTGAAAGCCGTGTCCGCGGTTATGGACGACTTGGAGCACAGTATCTCGACCATAGACAAGCATAACTAAAGTTTACTGCTATAAATTTGACTTTATAATGACTAGTAATCAGCTTCACTATAATGGAATGGCTAAATAATACTGCCCACAATTGTTTGTTTGGGTGTCGCTTGCGACCATTGTACCTGACTAGTAAGTATGGCAACTACAACGGAATGACTGATTAAAAGTACCAACAACTGCTGGGTTTTGGGTTTACATCATGCTATTTGTACCTGATTAGTAAGTGTTGCAACTATAACGGAATGGTTAACTAAAAGTGCCCACTGTTTATTTTATCAGGATGATTATCTATACCTGACTAGTAATTGCTGCAACGAAAACTGAATAAATAAAACTGCCAACTGTGTGAGTTCCTCGGTTGACTTCCTCGATCGGTGTCGAGGGGGAAACGCCAGGATGGGTTTGATTGGTGGTAGTATCAGGTTGGTTCCGAATAGGTCTTTCTTACCCCTCTCTGATTGCCGCCAGTTGTACCGAGTCTCTATAGGTTGTTTAGTGCTTGCTGCCGCTGCCGCTTCAGTCCACCAGACCTTTGTAGGCGAGGACCGCCGAATTCTAGTCTCGCCGTGTACTGGCCTCAGTACTGACGCTCCTTCTTTTTCCTTTGCCCTTTGTCAGCACCCCTTTTGTTTAAGCAGGTTTTGAGATCGACGTCGTTAGCAGGGTTACCCTTCCGGCTTGGCCTGGGCAGGGTTATGGACGCCATTGGTTATTCTTCAGGGCTCTTAGCCCCATTTGCATCTTGTCCGTAGTCGGACGCTCTATCAGTTTTAAGGTGATTTGGATCTTGTATATTATATCTGTATTCTTGACGCTTGGAATCGCTGTTATATATATCTGTTCTGTGGGTCCCATCGAGGACTGTTGTGTAATGTTATTACTTCGTTTTCCACCCGCACGAAAGTGCCTGGTGGGCACCTTTGAATCGTTTCTATGCGGGTTTGGCGAATTTTGCTCCAACTTGCATAGGTCCGATTCTGAGGGTGTTACAATGGCGAAGGCGGGCTCAGGTGAGGTCACGACAAGGGCTGCGGTGGACGGAATCGACGGCAGCGTCTCCTCCTCTGCAGCGGGCTCCTCCGGTGCAATTCTGGCAAACTACTGCTCGAGCGGCTCCGGCGAGAGAGGGGAAATGCCCAGGGGAGAGAGGGGAGTGGAATGGTGTGAGGAGTTTGTGCTGGGGTGGCCTCCTTTTATAGGCTCGACGGTGAGACCGAGAGGTGTGGGCGGAGCTCGTCGGTGACGACGGCACAGGGGGCTATCAGCGTGGGTGAGGTAGGCGGACGGTGGGCGGTCTCCTGGCGGTGCTCTATGGCGCAATGGCGCGGCTAGGGGCGGTGGTATGTGGTCGGGAGTGTTGCGCGCTCTGGGAGACAGAGGCGGTGCTCGACGCGGCGCTCGGCGACTATGGGTCGCGCGGCGGTGCACGGCCGTGTTTGGTGGGGTGCTGGGGTCGAGGCGGAGCGGCGTGCGCGGTATGGCGTCAATGCATGGTCTGTGGCGTGCTGGCAGTGAGGGCGCTCTGGCGCGCTCTGGCTGCACGCAGAGAGAAAGGGCAGCGAGGCTAGGGAGTGGTCCAGTGGCTAGCAGTGGCCGTGGGGTGGACCGTGGGCGGCGGTGAGGTTACACCGTGCTTCCTGGAGCGGCGGAGAGGGGCTGGTGGTCTGCTGTGGCATTGGCAAGGTTGGCCGGCGAGCATGGCGTCGGGGTGGCATGGCACTGGCGCTAGGGGCTAGAGATAGGGTTGGTTTTGGTCTGGTTGTACTTGGGAGAGACAAGGGTGATCAATGCAACTCAATTGGCTCGACAAGATTTGATCAAAAATAGTAATAGTTAGACTAATTTGATTCTGCCCACAAGGTGTTTGACAAAATGGCCGAAAGAAACTTTTGTTTGAATTTTGGGCTGATTTTTGGTGGAGTGATGTAACTTATGCTTAAGCATCTAGGATTGCTTGGGATTTGAAAATGGAGTTCATTTGAGTGGTTTTTGAATAAGTGTGATCTTGATACCTACACTAGATTCAATTTTCAAATGTCATTTAAATTTAGTGTTTGGAAGTTTTTGGGATGAAACAAAGTGGGCCTTGGTACATCACTACTTGTACTAGCAAGGGGTGCAAAGAACCACAATTGTTTTTGTTAAGATTTGAGTTCTAGGAATAGCCAAAGTGGGCATGGTGATTAAAATGGCACAAATGACCATTTGCTTATTTTATTCTTTTTGATTTGTTTTTCTTTGGGATTTGTTTGGGAATGATCTAGATGATGTTTAATTCACCTTAGAATCATTTTACAACCAATGGATCACTCAAACATGGCAATTCAAACAACTCCTATTTTAAATGCACACACATATGAATGCTTAATGATTTTCGAATGGAAAAGTTTGCTTAATGATTTTCAAATGGAAAAGTTTTTGTTAACTCTAAATTTGATGATTTGGATCTTGATCACTTGGATTAGAGTTTTGGGATGTTACAGTGTGCAAGATACTCAAACCACATTGCTCGAATCTATGATATTTAGTTCATGCCTCAACTCCCGGAACCTTGCTTCATCAAGTGGCTTCGTGAAAAGATCTGCTAGATTGGACTTGGTAGGAACATACTCCAATGAAATGTCTCCTCTTGCAACATGGTCCCGAATGAAATGATGACGAATCTCAATGTGCTTGGTCTTGTTGTGTTGCACCAGGTTATGAGCAATAGCAATGGCACTCTAATTGTCACAAAGAAGGGGCACCTTGTTGAAAGAAAGTCCAAGATCTTCAAGGTTTGCTTCATCCATAGCAATTGAGCACAACAACTTGCGGTGGATATGTACTCGGTTTCGGCGGTGGACATAGACACACAGTTTTGCTTCTTCGAGGACCAACACACCAAATATCTTCCAAGAAATTGACAAGCACCAAAGGTTGATGTCCTTTCCACTTTGTCTCCTGCCCAATCCAAATCTGTGTATCCAATGAGGTCAAAGCTTGCTCCCTTGGGGTACCATATCCCAAAGTTAGGGGTATGAACCAAATATCGAAAGATTCTCTTGACCGCCACCATGTGGCTTTCCTTTGGTGCAGCTTGGAATCTTGGACACATACCCACACTCAACATAATATCCAGTCGAGATGCACAAAGATAGAGAAAAGAACCAATCATAGAGCGATAAAGTTTTTGATCCACATCCTTACCCTTGGGATCAAGATAAAGATTAACCTTTGTGGGCATGGGAGTTTTGACTCCATTTACTTGATTAAGGTTGAACTTCTTGAGCATATCTTGGACATATTTGGCTTGGTTGATGAAGGTTCCCTTCCTCAATTTCTTGACTTCAAAACCAAGAAAGAATTCCAGCTCCCCCATCATAGACATCTCAAAACAGTCGGTCATGAGCTTAGCAAAATCCTCATTAAAAGCTTTGTTAGTAGACCCAAAAATAATACCATCAACATAGATTTGGCAAATGAACAAGTTTCCTCCAACTTTCTTAGTAGAAAGAGTGGGATCAATGAGGCCTACTTCAAAACCACGATCTAACAAAAGCTCTCTAAGGCACTCATACCACGCACGTGGGGCTTGTTTGAGACCATATAGTGCCTTATCGAGTTTGTAGACATGGTCCGGGAAGAGGGGATCCTCAAAGCCTGGAGGTTGCTTGACATAGACCAATTATTTTAAGGGACCATTAAGAAAAGCACTTTTGACATCCATTTGTTGCAATTTAAAGTTAAGATGGGTAGCATAAGCAATAACATGCAAATGGATTCTACACGAGCAACGGGAGCATAAGTTTCACCATAGTCAATGCCCTCAACTTGAGAGTATCCTTGGGCAACTAACATTGCCTTGTTGCGGACGACTATACCATATGCGTCCCTCTTGTTCTTGAAGATCCACTTGGTCCCAATCACATTTTGACAATCTCTTGGTCTCTTCACAAGTGTCCACACCTTGTTCCTCTTGAATTTGTGAAGTTCTTCATTCATAGCATCAAGCACATCATCATCTTCAAGTGCTTCGAAGACCTTTTGGGGCTCAACATGAGAAATAAAAGCATGACGAGAACTAAAAGAGGTTAGTTGTCTCCTAGTAGTAGAGCCCCTATTGAAATCTCCATAAACATTATCAAGTATATGGCCATCTTTGATGAGCTTGGCGAGACGGTATGCTTGACGGTGAGCTTGGGTCTCAAGACGAGATTCTTGAGCAACCACTTGGTCATCACCATGATTCGAGTCCCCGCCTTGACTATATGCACGAACTTGATCACTATCTTCATCAACATCAACCATAGGAGAGTCATCATTATTTGGTGGAGAGAAATTAGCTTAGCCTTGGTCATTGTTAGCTTGACCTTCTTCAACACAAGCTTGATCATCATTGACATGAGGAGCTTCAATATCTTGGTGAGGTAGAGCTTGATCGAATTGAGGTAGACTTGAGCTTGGAGAAACATGGACATGAAGATCTTGAGAAGAGCTTGGAGAACCTTGAGAAGCAATAAGTTGTCCTTGAGGGGAAAGATGGTCTTGTGAGAGTGAAGGCTCCACTTGAGTAGAGCTTGGTCCTTCTCCTTCGGCCACAAGGGGATCCTCAATGGGGTGGAAGAATCCCACACCCATTCTTCTTATGGCTTGGGGAGGAATTTCATCACTTGGATCACGAACACCATCTTGCCTCACAAGAGACTCATGATCTTCATCAAACTCAACATTGCTAGATTCTTCAACTCTTCCCATTGCTTTATTGTAGACTCTATGGGCATGGGATTGATTTGAGTACCCAACGAAGATTCCTTCTTGTACCCTAGCCTCAAACTTTGACAAGCGAACACCTTTCTTGAGAATGAAACATCTACAACCAAACACCCGAAAGTACTTAACATTTGGCTTGCATCCGATGAGAAGTTCATATGGAGTCATGTTCTTCTTCTTGCGTAGGTAGAGGCGATTGGTTGCATGGCAATCAGTTGATATGGCTTCGGCCCAAAAGTTATATGGAGACTTGAATTCCACTAACATGGTCTGGGCCGCATCCATCAAAGTACGATTCTCCCTTTCGGCAATGCCATTTTGTTGAGGGTTGTAAGGAGTTGAATATTGACTCTTGATCCCCTCATCACTAAGAAACTCATCCAACGTGTAGTTCTTGAACTTGGTGCCATTGTCACTTTGAATGGTGAGAATAGAAGAATTATGTTTCCGGTGAACTTGATTGGCAAAGTCGATGACGGTTTGTTGAGTCTCGCTCTTTAACATGAAGAAGTAGACCCATGTGTATCTCGAGAAGTCATAAACAATCACCAAACAATACTTCTTTCCCCCAAGACTATCATGAGAAGGAGGCCCAAAAAGACCCATGTGAAGAAAATCTCCAAGCACCGTTGATACATTGCAAATGTATCTATAATTTTTTATGCTCCATGCTTGGTTTTATCCACTTTCTTGTGTTTTGTTCCAACTTTGGAATACTTTTCATATGATTTCTTGGACTAACCTATTAACAAGAGCCATAGTGCCAGTTGTCTGTTTTCTATTGTTTTTGGTTCTAGGAAAGTCAGAAAATGAATATTCTCGGAATTGGACGGGACAAAAGCCAAAGTGCCTATTTTTCGGAAGTGATCAAGTGCCAGAATACGAAACAGAGAAGGGCCAGGGAGCCACCACACCACCTGGCCGTGCGGCCAGGCCTGGCCCGTGCCAGGGGTGGTGTGGCCGCTCCTGGCACCCCCTCGGCCTCTCCTTCCGCCTATATATTACCCTCGGGACGAAAACCCTAAGTGCCCGATCAAAAATCCACGAAAGAGTCTATAGCCACCATCATCTCCATCCCTAGATTGGGAGGGATCTGAAGCTCTTCCCGGCACCCTGCCGGAGAGGGGAATTCACCCTGGAGGCCTTCTTCATCACCATGCAAGCCTCCGGTGTGATGCGTGAGTAGTTCATCCTAGGACTACGGATCCATGTAGTAGCTAGATGACTGGTTCTCCTCCTTTGTGATTTCATGTCTAGATCTTGTGAGGTCCGTTCATGATCAAGATCATCTATTTGTAATTCTGCATGTTGTGTTTGTGGGGATCCGATGTATATTGAGATGCTATTTCAGATTGATTATTGATTATATCATGTATTTGTTATTTGTGATCTTGCATGCTTTCCGTTGTTATTAGCTATCTTGGCTAAGTAGATGCTAGCAACTCCAAGAGTTAGTATTTATGCTCGATAGTGGGTTCATGCCTCTGGTAATCTGGGGAAGTGACAGAAATCTCTAAGGTACTAGATGTGTTGTTGCTACTAGGGAGAAAACAACAATCCTTTGTTCATAGAACAATCGTATTGTTTACTTTACACGCAGTTCGTAAAGCAATAATCTGTTGCTTGCAACTTAATACTGGAGAGGGTTCGGATGATAACCTGAAGGTGGATTATTAGTCATAGATGCAGTTGGATGGCGGTCTATGTATTATGTTGTAATGCCCAATCAAGTTCCAAAGGAGTCAAGATGATTAGTATATGCATGTATTGCTTTCTCGGTGTTTGTCAATTGCCCCGCTATAATTTGTTCACCCAGCATGTTATCTATCTAAGGAGATCCACCTCTAGTGAACTATGGATCCCGGTCCTTGTCTTTTACATACAATCTACAATCTTTTACTGCTTTGTGTTTACTTTCCGCAAACTTTTACTTCTTTCCATTCGATACGTTTAATCCTTTGTTTTCCGCAAAACACGGTGAGATTGACAACCTCATCGCAAGTTGGGAACAAAGTTCTGTGGTTGTGTTATGCAGGTCTCCACGTTGCTATTAGCACCGGTTGTGCGCCCTGCCAAGGCTCAGCTAGTAACACCTTTGGGGTGTTTCCTTGATCCTACTGGTTCGATTAAACCTTGGTTTCATAACTGAGGGAAACTTGTTGTTGTGCTCATCATACCTTCCTCTTGGGGTTCCCAACGAGCTCTACATCAACACCGCCAACAAGCATTTTTCTGGGCGCCGTGCATTGAGCCATCAAGCGATTTTCTGGCGCTGTTGCCGGGGAACGAAGAAGAAGAAACTCCCACGTCAACTACACTCCATTAAAGATTTTCTGGCACCGTTGCCGGGGAGTCAAGTACATCTTCACAAGGGGAGTCCCTCATAACCAATCTCTTTACTTTGTTGTTTTTGTTTTTCTTAGTTTCTTTTTCCTTTTTTTTGCTTGTTTTGTTATCAAAAACACAAAAAAATTAGTTTTACTAGTTTGCTTTCTTATTTGAAAAGACAAAAAAAAATTAGTTCCTACTATAGTTATTATTTTCATTGGTCTGTTATTGTCTTGCTTTATCATGCTTTCTATCAATGGTTGGTTTCTTTGAAACTGAATCTTATTGGCAAGGTCGGTTCACGGAAGAACAAAAAATTTATTATAAGGAACACCGCTTGTCACAAAAAGGGAAACACTTATGGGAACAAATTGATAAATTGTATACCATTGCTATAAACGTGTGCTCTACTTATAATGTTACTTATTGCTTTGATAAATCTTGTTGTTGTAGGAGGTATAAACACCTCCCTTTTCAATGTGAGTATAATGATAATGTTACCATATCTTCTTATGTTAAAGGGAATTATGACTTTTATGATGTGGAACAAATTGAAGAATTTATTGCTTGGAAGGGTGCATTTGAACTTGCTAGTTTGCTTGAAAATATTGATGATTCACCTTATAAATATGAGGTTTATGATATACTTAAATTTTTCTTTGATAATTACAAGGTAGAAAATGGCTATATTCTTGAATATCTTAATAAATGCTCTCCGCCAATGGAAGAGACTAAAGCCTTGCAGGATCCTATGGAAGAAGAAATTGCTGAAACTGGAAGCTCATTGGATGAAAAAGAGGAGGAGAGTGATGATCAAGAGGAGGAAGAATGGATCTATCCATCGCTACCTTCTAATGAGAGTAACTCTTTACCCCTTATATTATTTGATTGTCCCCCATGCTTACCAAAGGAGGACGAATGTCATGTTCCTGAGAATTCTTTTGAAAATGTTTATAATAAAGCCCTAGTGTTTGTAGATCATGAAAAGCATGCTTTATGTGATAGTTATATTGTTGAGTTTATTCATGAGGCTACTGAAAATTATTATGAGAGAGGAAAATATGGTTGTAGAAGTTTTCATGGTACTTAAACACCTCTCTATTTGCTGAAAGTTTTGAAGATACTCTCGTTTTATCTTCCTATGCTTGTAACTTTGTTCTTTGTGAATTTATTTTCATACAAGATTCCTATGCATAGGAAGTGGGTTAGGCTTAAATGTGTTTTGAATTTGCTTCTTGATGCTCTCTTTTACTTCAATTCATATTTCTTATGTGAGCATCTTCTCAAATTATTATGCCTAACTTAAAGGCGTTAAAGAAAAGTACTTATTGGGAGATAACCCAAAAGTTTTAGATGAGTCTTGGAAGTTATTACCTCTGTAATAACCTCTCCTTATACTTTTTATTTGCTTTTTGTGCCAAGAGTAACCTCTAATGAGAGTGAAGTAATGATTGGGAAAGTTGCTGTCCCAAAACAGATTTCGGTGCTTCACCGTAAAAATTCGTGAGAGAGCTCTGTATGTCGGATTGAGCTGTAATTTTTTTTGCTTCTCAGGTTGTTATATAACTTTCGTTAGTTCAACACTTTTTTATTTGATCAATAGAAGGTCTTCGAAAAAATTCGTATTTACCTTCTGGTCTGTTTTGACAGATTTCTGCCATTTTCTGCATTTGCTTCTTGTTGGTTCCTTTTTGAGTTCTTTTGGGGAATTGAGATTTTTGAGGGAAGTGCTACAGTAGATAGTGTTCTAATGGAAGTTTATTTGGTGTTAGAACTGAACCTTAAGACCTTTTATCTTGAGTGCACTAATGTTGCTAATAAAGATTGTGTGAAGTTTTGTATAAAGGAAAAAATTTCAGGTGTATGGAAGGAATGAGTAATGAGATGAAGGATGGACTAAAGCTCAAGCTTGGGGATGCCACGTGTGTCACCCTAAGAAATATCCAGGAAGTACAAGCGTCAAAGCTTGGGGATCCCCAAGGCATCCCCTTCTTCATCAATAAAAATTCCAGGTTTCTTCCAAACGCTTCATTTTTATTGTTTCATGCACAGTTGTGTTGTTCTTGGAGCGTCTTCTTTTTAGTTTTCGTTTTGGTTTTTCGTTTGCTTAGTTTTCTGAATAAATTGGTTGGACCCCCTCTTTCATACATTGGTTTGCAGATAGTTTGGTTTGGTTTGGAAAAGAGTAGGAAAGTTCATGCTTAAGTGGTAAAGGGAGCTTGTTTTTGACTGTGGCCTATGCTTTGTCATGCCATGCTTGATATTGTTTTGGCTTTATGCTTAGTATTCTTTGTTTTAGCATGAATTGTTATAAACAATTGAGATTGCTTAATATGCCTTGGATGAATCATGCGTTGTTTTAGCATATTAAAGCATAGTATAGTGGTATTCTCCTTTGATGCTTTATTTGGGTTGATTTGGCGCATGCTCACACCATGTTATGACTATCCAAACTCACCATAGCCTTTATTATCCTTTAGTTTTTCAACTTGTAGTATCACTTTATTCTCTGATCAATGATGTTTTGTCACTCTGCATGATTATGGCCATTATTGCTCTCTTAGTTTGTCGCTCCCAGTCTTTTGCTAGCCTCCACAACAAAGTATGAGTTCCACTCATGCATCCAACTCCCTAAACCAAGTTATTCCAAAGAGTCCACCATACCTACCTACTAGCTTATGCTATTCCAAGTATATTCATGCTTTTGTTTACCTTCCAAATTAAACTTGTTATGAGAAAACTAGTGATTAAAGCTCTCACGAACTTGATGGCACACTTTACTTTACTTGCCCTTAATAAAATTGAACCATTGTGTCTTCTATGTTGTATATGCTTGCACTTATTTGTTGGGAATTAGCAGAACCATGCTTTCATGGGGAACGCTTTCAACATTGCACTTGGTACTTGTACCTAGTTGATATCATGCTCTTTTGTATATGGATGTCGTCGGTGTGAAATGAAAAGGGAGCTTGTAAGTCGATGGAGTTATGTATATGTGTTAGAGAAACGCCTAGGCCGCTGGTCTAATCCATGCTGACATGGTGGAAACCTGCAGCGTAACCATAATGAGTTGTCTATGAAGCATTCTTCTTATAAAAAAAAGAGTCCTATATTGAGAAAAAAGAGAAAAAAAAAGATACTATGAAAAGAGGAAAGAGAGAAAAAAAGCACCATATTTTCATGGTAAATAAGAAGAATGTTGAGATACTTGCTGTCTGCTTGCCTTGTCATTTTGATATGGGGATTCTTCCGTATCATCAGGCAAGGGGTACCCCGTTGGTGGTTCTCTATGATACACATATACTTACAATAACAAGAACTTACCGGTGACTAAACTTGAGTAGCATGAGGAGCGGCCCTCGTATACAAGGGACATGAGATTTCTGACTTATACTTCGTCAAGCATGTACACCATAGTTTGTTCACTTAACCTTAATCACTTCAAGATGCTTATGATAGGGGCAATGAGAGCAGAAAGCTATAAGTACCATAATTTTTGGAAGCTCTTTATGAGACTTGAATCCCTACTTCCTTTTACAAAAGGCCTTTCTTCCACCATTATATTGAGTCTCCATCTTCTATATTTATGTACCTACTTTGAGAGCATAGTGGCCATTCTTAGTTCTATGTGCATTGTCCCAAGACTAGTTGATTGATGCATACTTTGATATTGCTTGTTTTAAACTATTGTATCTAGTCACTCTTATGAATTTTGAAGGTGTCCTATCATTTATATTTGCTACTCTATGAGGGACAAGTTGAATACTATTATGCTATGTTTTCTTTATGTGAAACAAACAAACGTCTTGCAAAGCATTGTTATTCATGAATCTTTTGTTTGTGCCTTTTCATGTTGCATCATAATTTCTTTGCTTATTGCTAGAACTTTGACTTTCATGTTATGATTGAAGTACTATGATCCCAGCTTTGAATGTTTTACAAATACTTTGATCAAGTCTTTGATGGTGCATGTCACCTCAAAAATTATTCTTTCTTTTTATCACTTACCTACTCGAGGACGAGCAGGAGTTAAGCTTGGGGGTGTTGATACATTGCAAATGTATCTATAATTTTTGATGTTCCATGCTTGGTTTTATCCACTTTCTTGTGTTTTGTTCCAACTTTGGAATACTTTTCATATGATTTCTTGGACTAACCTATTAACAAGAGCCATAGTGCCAGCTGCATGTTTCTGCTGTTTTTGGTTCCAGGAAAGTCAGAAAATGAATATTCTCGGAATTGGAGGGGACAAAAGCCAAAGTGCCTATTTTTCTGGAAGTGATCAAGTGCCAGAATACGAGACGGGGAAGGGCCAGGGAGCCACCACACCACCTGGCCGTGCGGGCAGGCCTGACCCGCGCCAGGGGGTGGTGTGGCCGCTCCCGGCACCCCCTCGGCCTCTCCTTCCGCCTATATATTGCCCTCGGGACGAAAACCCTAAGTGCCCGATCAAAAATCCACGAAAGAGTCTGTAGCCGCCGTCATCTCTATCCCTAGATCAGGAGGGATCTGAAGCTCTTCCCGGCACCCTGTCGGAGAGGGGAATTCACCCTGGAGGCCTTCTTCATCACCATGCAAGCCTCTGGTGTGATGCGTGAGTAGTTCATCCTTGGACTACGGATCCATGTAGTAGCTAGATAGATGGTTCTCCTCCTTTGTGCTTTCATGTTTAGATCTTGTGAGCTCCGTTCATGATCAAGATCATCTATTTGTAATTCTGCATGTTGTGTTTGCGGGGATCCAATGGATATTGAGATGCTATTTCAGATTGATTATTGATTCTATCATGTCTTTGTTATTTGTGATCTTGCATGCTTTCCGTTGTTAGTAGCTATCTTGGCCAAGTAGATGCTAGCAACTCCAAGGGTTAGTATTTATGCTCGATAGTGGGTTCATGCCTCTGGTAATCTAGGGAAGTGACAGAAATCTCTAAGGTACTAGATGTGTTGTTGCTACTAGGGAGAAAACAACAATCCTTTGTTCATAGAACAATCGTATTGTTTACTTTACACGCAGTTCGTAAAGAAATAATATGTTGCTTGCAACTTAATACTGGAGGGGGTTCGGATGATAACCTGAAGGTGGATTATTAGTCATAGATGCAGTTGGATGGCGGTCTATGTATTATGTTGTAATGCCCAATCAAGTTCCAAAGGAGTCAAGATGATTATTATATGCATGTATTGCTTTCTCGGTGTTTGTCAATTGCCCCGCTGTAATTTGTTCACCCAGCATGTTATCTATCTAAGGAGATCCACCTCTAGTGAACTATGGATCCCGGTCCTTGTCTTTTACATACAATCTACAATCTTTTACTACTTTGTGTTTACTTTCTGCAAACTTTTACTTCTTTCTAGTCGATACGTTTAATCCTTTGTTTTCTGCAAAACACGGTGAGATTGACAACCTCATCGCAAGTTGGGGACAAAGTTCTGTGGTTGTGTTGTGCAGGTCTCCACGTTGCTACTAGCACCGGTAGTGTGCCCTGCCAAGGCTCAGCTAGTAACACCTTTGGGGTGTTTCCTTGCTCCTACTGGTTCGATTAAACCTTGGTTTCATAACTGAGGGAAACTTGCTGATGTGCTCATCATACCTTCCTCTTAGGGTTCCCAACAAGCTCTACATCAACACCACCAACAAGCATTTTTCTGGGCGCCGTGCATTGAGCCATCAACCGTTTATTGGTTATTTGATTGAGGATCTTATGAGGCTTCTCATGCATCTTTCCATCAATACAATCCCTGCACACACGATCTTTGGCAAAGTAAATGTCTTTTAGTCCAAGGATGTGGCCCCTCGTGTAGAGACTTTGCAAAGCCTTCATGTTTATATGGGCTAGGCGGCGATGCCACAACCAACCCACATCGGCTTTCGCATAGAGACATATAGCATGTGTAGAGGGATTTCCTGAGAAATCCACCACATACAAATCATGCTCTACGTATCCAACGAAAGCCACCATGAGAGACTTGCTCCACATGAGGACCACGGAATGCTCATTAAAGAAAGACGAAAGACCCATAATGGCTAAAGCACGAACGGAAAGGAGATTGTAACCAAGGGTTTTGACAAGCATGACATTAACCAAGGATACATCAGGGGTTACTACCACCTTACCAAAACCCAATACCTGAGAACTTGTTTTATCATAGTAGGAGACCATAGTATTGGCAAAATTAGGCCTAATCTCCGACATAATAGACTTTCTTCCGGTCGTATGGCTTGTAGCTTCACTATCAAGAACCCATTTTGTACCACCGGAAGCAAAGTCCTACAAGAAAATCAAGCTTTGGTTTTAGGTACCCATTTTGCAATGTGTCCCCTTTTGTTAGTCACAAGGGTCTTAGGTATCCAAATAGTCCAATGATAATCATGAGTGTAAGATGTGCCAATGTATTTTGTGTAAACATGACCATCAAAAGATTTGCAAAGAATGTAAGAAGGGTTGTTCTTCCTAGCAAAGTTATCACTTTGCACAAAGGTAGAAGCATGTGAGGATCCTTGAGCAAAGCTCTTGCTTTTCTTATTTTTCTTGTTCTTCTTCTTGTCAACTTGCCCTTTTGCAATTTGATATTTCAACACCTTGTTTTCCTCAACAAGATTCACATTCTTGCAACAAGGGTTAGAAGAACAAGGCAAATGTATAATAGGCATAGTGGAAAACTTTGATTGTTCATTATTCAATTGAGTTTGAAGTCGCTCATGAGCATCAAAGAGACTTGAGAATTTACTTTCCAAGGCATGATGTTCCTCCTTGAGTTTCTCAAAGTCCTTAAGACATTCATGACTAACACCAAACTCAACCTTTTCATTTTTAAGGATATTCAATGAAGCAAGAGCATGATCTCGTTCTTTAACAAGTTGCGACATGACAACATTATGGTCATATACAAGTTTAGCCACACTTTCCTCAAGAGTTATTCTCATGTTATGTTCATATTCAAGGGATTGAGATAGAGAGGCAATTTCATCGGCGGCCTCTCTCTCATTTTTACCTAGCATGTCAATTACCTCTTCCTTCTCATCTAGCATTTCCCTAGCATGGTCAAGTTGATTTACAAGAGTTAAAAAGCACATTCTAGTATCATCATCTAGATGCTCCATGGATTTACACATGCTTACTATCTCTTTCTTAACCTCTAAACCATCTAGATGATGCAAAAGAAGTTCATTTGAGGGAGACTTGGAAGTGGGTGTTTGATGGCCCAAAATATATCGAGCTCATTGGGGAACCCCAAGAGGAAGGTATGATGAGCACAGCAGGAAGTTTTCCCTCAGTATGAAACCAAGGTTATCAATCAGTAGGAGCAAGGAAACACCCCCAAGGTGTTGCTAGATGAATGTTGGCAGGGCGCACTACCGGTGCCAGCAGCAACATGGAGACCTGCAGAACACAACCACAGAACTCTGTCCCCAACTTGCGATGAGGTTGTCAATCTCACCGGTTTTGCTGAAAACAAAGGATTAAACGCATCGAATGGAAGAAAGTAATAGTTTGCAGAAAGTAAACACAAATCAGTAAACAGTTTGATTGTAGATTGTATGTAAAAGAAAGGACCGGGATCCATAGTTCACTAGAGGTGGCTCTCCTTAAGATAGATAACATGCTGGGTGAACAAATTATAGCGGGGCAATTGACAAACAACGAGAAAGCATACAAGCATATACTAATCATCTTGACTCCTTTGAGACTTGATTGGGCATTACAACATTATACATAGACCACCATCCAACTGCATCTATGACTAATAATCCACCTTCAGGTTATCATCCGAACCCCCTCTAGTATTAAGTTACAAGCAACAGATTATTGCATTACGAATTGCGTGTAAAGTAAACAATATGATTGTTCTATGAACAAAGGATTGTTGTTTTCTCCCTAGTAGCAACAACACATCTAGTACCTTAGAGATTTCTGTCAGTTCCCTAGATTACCAGAGGCATGAACCCACTATCGAGCATAAATACTAACTTTTGGAGTTGCTAGCATCTACTTAGCCAATATAGCTACTAACAACGGAAAGCATGCAAGATCACAAATAACAAAGACATGATAGAATCAATAATCAATCTGAAATAGCATCTCAATATCCATCGGATCCCCGCAAACACAACATGCAGAATTACAAATAGATGATCTTGATCATGAACGGAGCTCACAAGATCTAGACATGAAAGCACAAAGGAGGAGAACCAGCCATCTAGCTACTACATGGACCCGTAGTCCAGAGATGAACTACTCACGCAACACACCGAAGGCTTGCATGATGATGAAGAAGGCCTCCAGGGTGAATTCCCCTCTCCGGCAGGGTGCCGGGAAGAGATTCAGATCCCTCCCGATCTAGGGATGGATATGACGGCGGCTATAGACTCTTTCGTGGAATTTTGATCGGGTACTTAGGGTTTCCGTATCAGAGGCAATATATAGGCAGAAGGAGAGGCCGAGGGGGTGCCTGGGCTGGCTACACCACCCCCTGGCGCAGGCCAAGCCTGGCCGCGTGGCCAGGTGGTGTGGCCGCCCTCTAGCCCTTCTCCGTCTCGTATTCTGGCTCCAAGTGTCCCCCGGTAAAATAATAACTTTGGCTTTTGTCCCGTCCAATTCCGAGAATATTCATTTTCGAACTTCCTGGAACCAAAAATAGCAGAAAACAGGCAGCTGGCACTGTGGCTCTTGTTAATAGGTTAGTCCAAGAAATCATATGAAATGTACTCCAAAGTTGGAACAAAACACAATAAAGTGGATAAAACCAAGCATGGAACATCAAAAATTATAGATACATTTGCAATGTATCAACATCCCCAAGCTTAACTCCTGCTTGTCCTCGAGTAGGTAAGTGATAAAAAGAAAGAATAATTTTTGAGGTGACATGCACCATCAAAGACTTGATCAAAGTATTTGCAAAACATTCAAAGCTGGGATCATAATACTTCAATCATAACATGAAAGACAAAGTTCTAGCAATAAGCAAAGAAACTATGATGCAACATGAAAAGGCACAAACAAAAGATTCATGAATAACAATGCTTTGCAAGATGTTTGTTTGTTTCACATAAAGAAAGCATAGCATAATAGTATTTAGATTGTCCCTCAATAGAGTAGCAAACATAAATGCATAGGACACCTTCAAAGTTCATAAGAGTGACTAGATAGAAATATTTTAAAACAAGTAATATCAAGTTATGCACCAATCAACTAGTCTTGGGACAATGCACATAGAACTAAGAATGGCCACTATGCTCTCAAAGTAAGTGCATAAAGGTAGAAGGTGGAGACTCAATATAAAAGTGGAAGAAAGGCCTTCATAGAAGGAAGTAGGGATTCAAGTCTCATAAAGAGCTTCCAAAAATTATGGTACTTAATAGCTTTCAGCTCTCATTGCCCCTATCATAAGCATCTTGAAGTGATTAAGGTTAAAGTGAACAAACTATGGTGTACATGCTTGACGAAGTATAAGTTAGAAATCTCATGTCCCTTGAATATGAGGGTCGCTCCTCATGCTACTCAAGTTTAGTCACCGGTAAGTTCTTGTCATCGTAAGTACATGTGTATCATAGAGAACCGCCAACGGGTACCCCTTGCCCAATGATACGGAAGAATCCCCATATCAAAATGACAAGGCAAGCAGACAACAAGCATCTCAGCAATCTTCTTATTTACCATGGGAATATGGTGCTTTTTTTCTCTCTTTCCTCTTTTCATAATCTTTTTTTTCTTTTTCTCTTTTTTCTCAATATAGGACTCTTTTTTTATAAGAAGAATGCTTCATAGATAACTCATTATGGTTACGCTGCAGGTTTCTGATACATTGCAAATGTATCTATAATTTTTGATGTTCCATGCTTGGTTTTATCTACTTTGTTGTGTTTTGTCCACACTTTGGAGTACTTTTCATTTTATTTTTTTGGACTAACCTATTAACAAGAGCCACAGTGCCAGCTACCTGTTTTCTGATGTTTTTGGTTCCAGGAAAGTCAGAAAATGAATATTCTCGGAATTGGACGGGACAAAAGCCAAAGTTCTTATTTACCGGAAGGCTCATGGAGCCAGAATACGAGACGGAGGAGGGCCAGGGCCTGGCCACACCCCCCAGGCGCGGGTACCCCCAGGTCACGCCAGGGCATGGTGTGGGCCCCATGCACCCCCTCGGTCTCCCTCTTCGCCTATAAGTTACCCTCTGACCTAAAAACTCCGGGGGGTTCGATGTTTTTCCAGAAGGAGTTCCGCTCTGCCGCCACCACCAGATTCCACGAAACAGCACCAGAAACTCCGTTCTGGCACCCTTCCGGGACGGGGAATTGGAGGAGATCATCGCCATCATCATCACCATCGCTTCTCCATCGACCATCCATGTTTCCCCCATATATGAGTGAGTAATCCCCCGTTGTAGGCTATGGGGATGGTAGGGATTGGATGAGATCATTCATGTAATGGCATCATATTGTTAGGGCATGGTGCCTAGTATCTTCTATTAGTGCTTTATGACTTTGTTGCGACTTGTTATGCTTAATGCTTGTCACTAGGGCCCGAGTGCCATGATTTCAGATCTGAACATGTTATTGATTCATTATGATAGTATTGTTTCTGGTCTTATCTGCGAGTTGAATACACACGTTGTTGTCCGGAACCAATGGCCCCGAAGTGATAGAAATCGGGATAACCGGAGGGAATGGCTTTGATGTGAGGATCACATGTGTTCATGGAGTGTTAATGCTTTGCTCCGGTGCTCTATTAAAAGGAGCACCTTAATTGCCAGTAGTTCCCTTGAGGCCCCGCTGCAAACGGGCTGGCAGGACAAAAGATGTTGTGCAAGTTCACATTGCGAGCACGTATGACCATATATGGAACACATGCCTAGGATTATCTAGTACTTAGATGATTTATCTTATTTATCTGCAATTGCCCTATGTTCGATTGCTATGTGAATTTTCTTGTCCATGCAACGCCCGTCCATCCATCCCTATGCCTACCACACTCGAATCCCACTGTTTACTGCTATTGTTACTGTTGTCTTTACTTTTACTATTGCTATTACTTTACTATTGCTACTACAAAACTGTTGCTACTGATAAACTGCTGTTATCAAGATTGTTTCCAGGTGAAGCTGAATTGACAACTCAGTTGTTAAGGCTTATAAATATTCTTTGGCTCCCCTTGTGTCGAATCAATAAATTGGGTTTCACTTCCCTCGAAAATACTGCGATACACCCCCTATACTTGTGGGTCATCAGTGTCCACCATGTCAGCATGGATTAGACCAGCGGCCCAGGCGTTTCTCTAACACATATACATAACTCCGTGGACTTACAAGCTCCCTTTCATTTCACACCAACGACATCCATAGACAAAAGAGCATGATATCAACTAGATACAAAGTACCAGTGCAATGTTGAAAGTATTCCCCATGACAGCATGGTTCTGCTAATACCCAACAAATAAGTGCAAGCATATACAACATAGACGACACAATGGTTCAAGTTTATTAAGGGCAAGAAAAGTAAAGTGTGTCGTCAAGTTCGTGAGAGCTTTAATCACTAGTTTTCTCATAACAAGTTTAATTTGGAAGGTAAACAAAAACATGAATATACTTGGAATAGATAATGCTAGTAGGTAGGTATGTGGACTCTTTGGAATAAGTTGGTTTAGGGAGTTGGATGCATGAGTGGAACTCATACTTGGTTATGGAGGCTAGCAAAAGACTGGGAGCGACAAACTAAGAGAGCAATAATGGCCATAATCATGCAGAGCCACAAAACATCATTGATCAAAGCATAAAGTGATACTACAAGTTGAAAAATAAAGTATCATAAAGGCTATGGTGACTTGGGATAGTCATAACATGGTGTGAGCATGCGCCAAGTCAACCCAAATAAAGCATCAAAGGAGAATACCACAATACTATGCTTTAATATGCTAAAACAACGCATGATTCATCCAAGGCACATTAAGCAATCTCAATTGTTTATAATAAGTCATGCTACAACAAAGAATACTAAGCATAAAGCCAAAACAATATCAAGCATGGCATGACAAAGCATAGGCCACAGTCAAAAACAAGCTCCCTTTACCACTTAAGCATGAACTTTCCTACTCTTTTCCAATCCAAACCAAACTATTTGAAAACCAATGTATGAAAGAGGGGGTCCAACCAATTTATTCAGCAAACTAATAAAACCAAGCAAACGAAAAAACAAAACAAAAATGAAAAGGAAGACGCTCCAAGAACAACACAATTGTGCATGAAACAATAAAAATGAAGCGTTTGGAAGAAACCTGGGATTTTTATTGATGAAGAAGGGGATGCCTTGGGCATACCCAAGCTTTGACGCTTGTACTTCTTGGATATTTCTTGGGGTGACACGTGTGGCATACCCAAGCTTGAGCTTTAGTCCATCCTTCATCTCATTACTCATTCCTTCCATACACCTGAAATTTTTCCTTCATACAAAACTTCACACAATCTTTATTAGCAACATTAGTGCACTTAAGATAATAAGTCTTAGGTTCAGTTTTAACACCAATAAAACTTCCATTAAAACACAAGCTACTGTAGCACTTCTCTCAAAAAGTTCAATTCCCCAAAAGAACTCAAAAAGAAACCAACAAGAAGCAAATGCAGAAAATAGCAGAAATCTGTCAAAACAGACCAGCAGGTAAAGACGAATTTTTTCGAAAACCTTATGTTGCTCAAATCAAAAAGTTCTGAACTATCTAAAGTTATATAACAACCTGGGGCAAAAGAGAAAAAATTTACGCCTTAAAAGGACGTACAGAGATTTTACACGAATTTTTACGGTGAAGCACAGAAATCTGTTTCGGGACAGCAACTTTCCCAATCATTACTTCTCTCTCATTAGAGGTTACTCTTGGCACAAAAAGCAAATAAAAAGGATAAGAAGCGGTTATTACTGAAATAATAACTTCCAAGACTCATCTAAAACTTTTGGGTTATCTCCCAATAAGTACTTTTCTTTAACGCCTTTAAGTTAGGCATAAGAAGCAAGAAAAAGAATCAAGTGTTCTCAAATGAAGAAGCATTAAGATAAATACCAGAAATATCTTCATCAAGGCAAGGTATATCGTCCAAATAAGTTCTAGAGGATCCTCTCTCAATGCTCTTGGGTTCACTATTTTCATCAAAAGGGTTTTCAGGAACAACCCAATCAAGATTCTTTTGTATGGCTTCATGCATTGCTACGAGTTTAAAAGGCATCGGTATCTTAGGTTCCTCCCCATTAGGTTCGGTTTTGTCCATATTTTCTCGTGTACCAACAACATCCACACATGAGCCTAGCATATTGAAACGTTCAAAGACTTTTCTAGCTTCCGTGGCAACATCATAGAATTCCTTAAGCAAAGTTTCTAGAATAAAATCTCTCTTTCCGGTGTCATCAATTTCTTTAAGTTTAAGAAACATTACTTGCATTAAGGGGTTAAGGTTAACAAACCTAGCTTCCAACATGTGAACTAAAGAAGCTGTAGCGATCTCATAGTTTGGAGCAAGTTCAGCAAGGGATCTATCCTCAGTATCCTCATGCTTACTAACATGATTAAAGAATTCTTCCATATCATCTTTCCCAAATATTGAACCACTACCTATTGAAAGGTCTTTCAGGGTGAATTTAGGGATCAACATGGTGAGCTAAAGAAGAGGTAACAACTAAAGGAGACTTAATTTTTTTGTGTTTTTAATAAAGAAAGCAAACTAGTAAAACTAATTTTTTTGTGTTTTTGATAAAGAACCAAGCAAACAAAGCAAAAGTAAACTAAGCAAAACAAAAATAACAAAGTAAAGAGATTGGTTATGAGGGACTCCCCTTGTGAAGATGTCCTTGACTCCCCGGCAACGGCGCCAGAAAAATAGCTTGATGGCCCAAAATATATCGAGCTCGTTGGGGAAACCCAAGAGGAAGGTATGATGAGCACAACAACAAGTTTTCCCTCAGTACGAAACCAAGGTTATCAATCCAGTAGGAGCAAGGAAACACCCCCAAGGTGTTGCTAGCTGAACGTTGGCAGGGCGCACTACCGGTGCCAGCAGCAACATGGAGACCTGCACAACACAACCACAGAACTTTGTCCCCAACTTGCGATGAGGTTGTAAATCTCACCGGTTTTGCTGAAAACAAAGGATTAAACGTATCGAATGGAAGAAAGTAATAGTTTGCAGAAAGTAAACACAAAGCAGTAAACAGTTTGTTTGTAGATTGTATGTAAAAGAAAGGACCGGGATCCATAGTTCACTAGAGGTGGCTCTCCTTAAGATAGATAACATGCTGGGTGAACAAATTACAGCGGGGCAATTGACAAACATCGAGAAAACATACAAGCATATACTAATCATCTTGACTCCTTTGAGACTTGATTGGGCATTACAACATTATACATAGACCGCCATCCAACTGCATCTATGACTAATAATCCACCTTCAGGTTATCATCTGAACCCCCTCCAGTATTAAGTTGCAAGCAACAGATTATTGCATTACGAATTGCGTGTGAAGTAAACAATACGATTATTCTATGAACAAAGGATTGTTGTTTTCTCCCTAGTAGCAACAACACATCTAGTACCTTAGAGATTTCTATCACTTCCCCAGATTACCAGAGGCATGAACCCACTATCGAGCATAAATACTAACTCTTGGAGTTGCTAGCATCTACTTGGCCAAGATAGCTACTAACAATGGAAAGCATGTAAGATCACAAATAACAAAGACATGATAGAATCAATAATTAATCTGAAATAGCATCTCAATATCCATCGGATCCCCGCAAACACAACATGCAGAATTACAAATAGATGATCTTGATCATGAACGGAGCTCACAAGATCTAGACATGAAAGCACAAAGGAGGAGAACCAGCCATCTAGCTACTACATGGACCCGTAGTCCAGAGATGAACTACTCACGTATCACACCGAAGGCTTACATGATGATGAAGAAGGCCTCCATGGTGAATTCCCCTCTCCGGCAGGGTGCCGGGAAGAGCTTCAGATCCCTCCTGGTCTAGGGATAGAGATGACAGCGGCTACAGACTCTTTCGTGGAATTTTGATCGGGTACTTAGGGTTTCCGTATCATAGGCAATATATAGGCAGAAGGAGAGGCCGAGGGGGTGCATGGGCTGGCCACACCACCCACTGGCACTGGCCAAGCCTGGCCGCACGGCCAGGTGGTGTGGCTGCCCTCTAGCCCTTCTCCGTCTCGTATTATGGTTCCAAGTGTCCCCCGGTAAAATAATAACTTTGCCTTTTGTCCTGTCCAATTCCGAGAATATTCATTTTCTGACTTCCTGGAACCAAAAACAGTAGAAAAGAGGCAACTGGCACTGTGGCTCTTGTTAATAGGTTAGTCCAAGAAATCATATGAAAGTACTCCAAAGTGTGGACAAAACACAAGAAAGTAGATAAAACCAAGCATGGAACATCAAAAATTATAGATATATTTGCAATGTATCAGTGTTACCTCGGTGGCCTTGGCCATGAGACACTTTTGGTTGTGGTTGGTGATGTTCTCATTTAGTGTGTCGAAGAGAGATACTCGTGGGGTAGAATAAGTAGCAATAGCGGCAACTCCCACGATCTCTCCACCTTGACCTTCACTCTCATCATCATCATTCGCGCCCGAGAAGTACTCTACATGGACCACCATTGCCCTCTCCTTGTTTGGAGAGTTCTTGTTGTGGAAGTTCTTGTTCAAGGGGTTAGGAGGTCATGGCTTGCTCTTGCGAATAATACGGCCTCCATTGTCCTCTCTATTCTCGAAAGGGTATTGGGTCACAAAGTGACTCTTGTCATTGCAATTGTAGCAAGATCTTGCCTTTGGAGCCTTCATGGTTGAGTTGAATCTTGTGTTGTCCCTTGACCTTGACTTCATGCCCGGTTTGTTCCAAAAGTCCCTTGATGCGAGAGCCAAGTGCTCATTGAAGGCATATTTGATGTCCACTTGAGACCACTCGCTAGTGTCTTCATCTTCATCAACTTCCACCACTTGAGCCTTCAAGGCTAGGTTCAACTTTTGAGACCCATATGCACAAGCACGAGCAGACTCCAAATTCTTCTTGGCAATAGTCATGGCAATAACTTCACTCCACACATCTTGAGAGGACATGATGTGGTAGTTTCTTCTCCCCTTGATGGAGTTGAGTTTTTGCTCCTCAAAGGGAAGGAGGGCCTGAACAAACTTCCTCTTCATGAACTTGTCATTAACATAGGTAGCACCAAGGTCCCTCATAGTGCAACAAAGAACCTTGAGACGATGATATATATCTTCGGGTGTCTCATCATCTTGCATTGCAAAGCCATCGGACTCATTGTTAACTTCATCAAACTTGGAGCTTTGAATGCTAGCATTCCTGACATACAACTCGGTGAGATGATCCCAAGCTTCTTTGGTGGTGGAGAATTGGCCAATGTTAGCAAATTCCTTGGGAGTCAATGCATTTTGGATCATGCCCAAAGCGGTGGCATTAAGTTGCTTGTCCATGACCTCGGCCTGGGTCAACTTCTTTACATCATATGGGGGAAAATCCTTCTTCCACAATACTCATCAATTCAATAGAAGAGCTAGAAATGTGAGATTGCATTAGATATTGCCAATTGGCAAAGTTAGAAGTATCTAGCATGGGGGTGCTCCTTAAGGTATGATATGCGGCATGGGAATTGGTAGGTCCGGAGTGTACTTCAACGGTGGTGGTATCGCCGAGTAGTCCTTTCCCTCGTCTCCCTCTTTGGAGGAGTCACCTAGCCCCTCAGTGCTCTCGCTTGGGGGCTTGGTGGTTTGAGACACAAAGCCTAAGCCCAAGTGTTTTGGGGCAGTCGCGGGATTCACCCCGGGGGTGACCACTTGCACGGTAGTGGGAGGGGCTTTGGCGGTTTGAGATGCATCATGAGGGGTGGATTGCATGGGGTTAGGCTTAAGGGATTGCAAGAGGGTCATCATTTCCTCAAACTTGGTCATCATGGATGTCCCCAATCGATTGAGGTCATCCATGGAGGCCAAGTTCTTGGTGGTTGCACCCACACTCCCATCTTCGTCGGCCATTGTCTCTTAGGCAGTTAAGACCGAAGTAAGAGCCGAGGCTCTGATACCAATTGAAAGGCCCAACTTTGGTCGACTAGAGGGGGGTGAATAGGAGACTACCAATTTTTATTCTTTTCTTGCAATTTTAGGCTTTGCAGAAAGTAAAGTTCACTAGAGATGCAACTATATGAACAACCTATATGGAAAATGATACAGCAAGTAAACAAGACGGTAATTGCAAGAAGTAAAGGAGAGGAATGGATAAACCGGCAAGGGGACACAGAGATGTAATTCCCGTAGTTCACTTCCAAGGAAGCTACGTCTACGTTGGAGAGGTGTTGGGGCCACACAAGGTCACCCGAGCTCAAAGGCCTCACCTTCTTCTCCGGTGAGCACCACCACAAAGGTGGCCTCACAATCCACTAACCGGTGACCTCGAAGGCGCCAACCTAAACCTTTACAACAAGGTTGAGGGGAGACTCCACAACTCAATTGGAGGCCCTCAACGACACCACAAATCTTCACAACAATTGCCCCAGCTCTGAGGATGCCCTACACCATCTAGGGTTCCCCAAGAGTAACAAGATGAAGGGACTATGCCTGAGAGGCAATAATAAAGTGGTTATTATCTTATTCCATGTTTATGATAAATGTTTATTTTGCATGCTATAATTGTATTAATTGGAAACGTTAATACATGTGTGTTTAATAAACAAAATACAAAGTTCCTAGTAATGCCTCTCATATAAACTAGCTCGTTGATTAACAAGATGATCAAAGTTTCCTGATCATGGACATTGGATGTTGTTAATAACAAGGTCACAACATTGGTAGAATGGTGTGATGAACATTCATCCGAAGTATAGCATTACGATCAAAGTCATTATGTTTATATTGCTATAACATCATACAAAGTAATCTTAGTCCTTAGACCATGAGATCATGTTTATTGCTAACACCAGAAGAGTATCTTGATAACATCAAACATCACACCATAACAGGGTGACTATAAAGGTGGGTTTAGTGCTACAAAGGTGTTATGTTGAGGCTCATGGATCAAGAGTGGGATTTTTCCATCCCGATGATGGATAGATATACTCTGGGCCCTCTCGGTGATATCACATTAAGATAGCTTGCAAGCAAGTGATGTGATCACTAGAATGTTATATCACGAGAACAAGAAAAGAGTACATGTCGGTAACGAGATCAAACTAGGTATGGAGATACCGATGATAATCTCGGACATGTAATATATCGTGAGACAAAAGGGATTTAGTTACTAGCGTTAAAGGTTCTCACGATCACATAAGTCATCGTTGAATGTGTGAGAGTCAGTACGGATCTCCAGGTCCCGCTGCAGATTATTGATCGGAGGGGGGTCTCAATCATGTCTGTATTATTCACGAACTGTAGGGTGACACACTTAAGGGATACCGACACCATTTGGAGCAAACATGTTTCAGATAAAGATTTAAGAAAGCGCTGGAATTATTTCAATAGACACCAAAACTGTTTTGGGTGAAATTGCTGAAATTGGTTCTGCATGTAATATTGAAATGTTGTAGGGGGGTTTATGTGAATGTTTGTTAATTAAAGTAATTAAAAAAATTCTGAATAAAATTAATAAAAGAGTTTTATTAAATGAGAGAGCATTAAATTTGGAGAAATTTAATGCATTTAAAGTGGAGACTCTAAAAGAGAATGTGAAGGGGCATTTTAATGTGGAGGGGTTACCACCACATGAATGGGGGAGGTGAAGGGACACCCTCCATGGGCGACGGCCATGGGAGGGGTGCCCTCCCCTCCTCCTATAAAAGGCCCCCTCTCACTCCTTCCTCACACCTCCTCGTGAAGGATCTCTCTCCCCCTCTACTATTATTTCCCCATGGTCTCAGATTAGCGAGATACATGTTCCCGGTGGCTTTATCTGGAAAGGATTTGCTGCTTCTGCTGCTTTGCTGGAGCGAGGGACGGAGGTTGTCGGGGTACCGGAAGTGTGTGCGATCACGGATGCACCGCTGCTTTGCGGTGCTAGACTTGGTGGTGCTGGACTTGCTGGAGCTGGATCTGAAGGACATGCTGGAGCCGGACCTGCTGGACTTCATCACGATCTTGAGATCAGCAAGTGTACGACTACATCATCCACGAGTTCCATCTCGTTAACAAAACTTTGTTGTTTTCGAGGGTAAGTTCTCCATGGATGTATATCCACCCGTTGCTTGTATCTAGTAGATAGATCTTGGCGTATAGTTCCCATCGTAGGAAATTTTTTGTTTTCTATGCTACGAACCCAACAGTGGTATCAGAGCCTGATCTATGCATAGGTGCTTTGCATGGGTAGTACACATATGTTTATATGTGGGCAATGATGATCATGTTATTGCTTCTTTCATGTATTTTGGATATTGGTGGCATAGTGGGATGAAGCGGCCCAGACCAACCTTACATGTCATCGTACATGAGACCGGTTCCACGACTGACATGCAACTAGTTTTGCATAAGTGGCTGGCGGGTGTCTGTCTCTCCTACTATAGTCAATATCTGATTTACAACGAGTTGCTAATAACTTGGTTATCCTCGTTGTGGTTCCATATTCGTAGGTAAGAACGGTTCTATCTCCGAAAGCCCTAAGCCACGTAAAACTTGCAATGGATAAATTAGAGGCGTCTAGTTTAGATCGTTGTTGGGCTAGTGTCATGATATGGTAATGTTGTAAGTTGATACTCTTACAACACACCTAACGTGTAAGTTCCATAGACCTTGGCCTTACACACAAAGGAATGATAGAGATCATACCATGATGCATATGATAGAGATCAAATGCATGGACCATATCATCTCACTTTACACATTAGATGTCTGCATCTTATATTGCTAGTTTGCCGTTTTAGTAGCATTTTAAGATGATCCCTCATTTAGATATCAAGATAAAATGTGTTCTTCCTTAAGTATGCACCATTATATGGATCGTGTTTCGAGACATCACGTGATGATCGGGTGTACTCGACTCTACGCTTTCATACAACGGGTGTAAGACAGTTTTACACACACGAGTACTAAGGTTCTTACTTGGCGAGCCTAGCATGTACAGACATGGCCTCGGAACACGGACCGAAAGGTTAAGCATGAGTCATATAGTTGATATGATTCCCATATTGATGCTCGCCTTTGAAGCTACACCGATTCACGTGATGATCAGACTTGGTGTAGTGGATTTGGTTCATGTAATCACCAAAAAGGCACGAGGGATGTCGTTTTTGAGTGGGAGTTCATTTCTAATTTGGATTAGTCGAACTCAATTTGTCATAAACTAAATCAAAGTGAATTTGCATAATTTGTTGTAGTCATTGGCGTCTGTTCACTATCTTATGCTTAGTTTTAATTGAGATAATAGAACTATAGAATTCTGGATATTTACTTTACGAACTGGTATCGTATTGTTTTGAATGTCAATTTAAAGTTTATAAGTCCTATTGCAAACTTTCAGCAAACTCCATTTACTCCATGAAGTTTAATAAGTAGTATTAAATCAAGAGTAAGAATTCCAATGTTAGTATCTAAAGTATCATGTTTGCCTCCATGATTATTGATATTCAAAAGATTATCTAGGAGCTGAAAAATTGTTTCAGAAACCATCATGTGTGGAAGATATTGTGATATCTAAAACAATGTTTTTGGTTGCATTATGATAGAGTATAATTTAGCAAAATACATGTTCTCATATTGTATGAGAATTTGTGAAGGATGGAGATGCTAGGCATCCGAATCTCCCAAAAGGTTTTGGGAACTAAAATTATACTCGTCATTCTTCCTTATAGGCTATAGTATCTTGATCATGAAAGTTGTCATGATAAGGATGAATAGAAGATGTAAATAAATGTTTACTACACTAAAAGATTACTAAAGAATGGATTTTTGAAAGAACACCAAACATTTGATGATGGTGATCCACTTCAAAGTGCAAGTCCAAAGGTATTAGTATTTGACTATACACGCTTTGTACTATGTGTCATGTGAATGACACCACTATTGATGTTGATAGATTCTTTTAAAAGAAAAGGAATTGCTGAAAGAGAATCTATAAAATATTTGGCAGAAAAGAAAAGGTTGGAGGTGTCCAACTCAGGTATATAGAATATATACATGTTATGGCTGTATTCCTTGCTTGTTAAACAATGTGGTTCTTAGGTATTGGATACCAAATTGGTTGGTATGAAGTGTCATACAGAACAACACAATTCATGAACTGCAATGGCCTAAGTAACTGGCAAGAGAATAAGTGATGATGTTCATCGAAAACAAATAAAGTGTTATTGTGTTTTTCATTGTCGTCAAATCTAGCCTTCAAGATTTGTTTTAATAATTGTTATTTTGTTCCGGTATTACGAGAACAATGATTGTTCAAATACTTACCGTATTCCATAAAGGATAGATGAACTTTTACAAGTCTAGTTGGAGAAATCACATCCATAAAAATTATTGCTAAAATGTCGTAAGACAAATGATTGGAAGATCACTTATGAAGTGACATCGTTGTTTAAATTATATTGGAAAGAAAACATGAAGAAACTCCATGTTGATGGATCTTTGGAGTCTTTGATTTTGATCAATTGACACTTGTGAAACTTTCCTCGAGATAATTGAAACTCCGTCCATAGGCCAAAGAGGAACAGATGACTAACTTATTGGATATTATACATAGTGATGTATATAGTCCATTATTATGTAGCCATATGTGATGGATCTTTTTGCTTCATATACTTTCTCTAGAAATTTAAGTGAATATATCTATATATTTACTTAATAAGGAAGAAGTATGAAACATTTGAAAATTGTTCAAAGACTTTCAAGATGAAGTGAAAAATCATTGTAACAAGAAAATAAAAGAGTTTATGATTTGATCATAAAGGAAGATATTTGAGTTACTGTTTAGCAAAACACTTAAGATTTGAGGAATTGTTCCATGATTTGTGTTTCCCGGTAAACCATAGGAGTATGGCATATTCGAAAGATGAAATCAAACCATGTTTGACATGGTAAGATCAAAGGTGTCATTTATAAAACTGCCATTATGTTTTAAGGATTGAAGCTTTAGAGACTACCGCTTTTACACTGAAAAGAGCACCATGTGATCTGTTGAAATGACACCATATAAGTTATGGTTTGGGATAAAACCCGAATTGTCTTTTCTTAAATTTTGGTATGCTATGCATAAGTAAAATATTTACAACCAAAGTCGGATAAGCACGTCTTTTATAGGTTATCCCAAAGAATTTGTTGGGAATTTCTCCATAACACCGAGGACAAAAGAGTTTGTTACTTCGAACGTCAAGTTTCTTGAGAAGGAATTTTTCGCGAAAAGTTAAGTGGGAGGACAATAGAACTTTGATAAGGTTTTTGAACCTTAGCTATATGTGCTAAGTAGCGTAGCGTCAGAAAGTGTCCCGGTGGCGGCCACAATGCTCATGGCTCCTGTGATTACAAAGGTTGTGATCTCGAAGATTAGAGTTCCTATTGAACCGTGTGGGTCGTTAAGAATCAAATAGTGTGATTTGATAAGCAAGTCGTTATTGTTTTGACAATGATGAACTGACTACATGCAAAGAAGCGATGATGGGCCCTGACTCCATAAAACGACTAGAAGTCATAGAATCCGTGATAGTATCCATACACGAGAAATCAAGTTTCTGAACTTGGAAGACCCTCCGGAAAGGCGTGAAGCCTATCGGTCGTGTTTGGATCTATAAAGAAATAGACATGGATGTTTAACAGCTATGAAATAGTCGACATGTTGGAAATAAGTTTACGACAATGTTCAAGGAGTTGACTATGACAATATTTGATCTTTCATAGCGATATTTAGTCTTGACGGATTAATGTAGCAACCACTACATATAATTTGGTATATGGTAGTTGAATAAACAAAATAAGGTTCTTCTAATAGAACGGTTACCTAGGACGTGTACAAGACACGGTCCGAAGGGTTTTGTTAATTCAAAGGGTGCTAAAAGGGCATGCAAACTTTAATAGTTGAAGTGAGCATAGTGGATTTGGAATCTTCACCATGATGAAAATGTTAAAAGAGTTTAAATTCATCGGAGATGATGAAGATGCTTGCATTTGCAAGAAATTAAGTGGGAGCGTTGAGACAAATTTCCAATACATTATGCAGAGTACATATTGTTGATTGGAAATGATGTATCTTTTATTGACACAAGTTAAGAATTTCATTAAAATAGGATTTCGATGAAAGACTTGAGCAAAACCGAAATATTTGGCATCAATATCTATATGGATAGATTGAGGCGCTAATATGGTTATGCCAGACATACATATATGAGATATTGAAAGGGTTCAATATGGAAACAACAAGAAAGGTTCTTGCTGCATGGAAAGGATTGTATCAAAATTCAAGTGTTTCAACACTTGGTGAGTAAAATCACATGAAGATTTTGATCGATTATACCGTGATATGTATATATCCAGAATGTCCTATGCTCTAAATGTTATGAGCACATACCAGAATGATTCATAAGATGATCATTGGACAATAGTAAAGATATTCTTATGAGCTTTGGAAGAACTAAGAATATATCATGTATAAGTGACAAATAGTTAAAGGTAGTTCATTGTAAAGTGTTACATTGATACTAGTTTTGTCACAAGATACAAATTAAATTTATCTCAATTTAGACTATGGGTGGCACAATGTAATGGAAAGGATGTTCCATGATGGATTTGGATAAGTTCCAAAGTTGAAACATTGTGACGGATACTACAACAAAAGGCTAAATATATGACTGCTATAGTAGCAGCAAAGGAGGGCATTTGTGTTAAGAAGTTTGTTATCAAACTAGGTGTGGTTCAAAGTGGGCTAATACTATGAAGATATATTGTATGACAATAATATCAACATATTTTAACCCAGACGAACTAAAAGGTCTCACCAAAGGACCAAATTTATACAATGCCATCTCATTTGAGAATGAGTGATGCGTAGAGACGCAAAGACATGCAAATACACACGAACCTAAAACTGTCAGATCCGGAGATTATGTTAACCACTAGCAATCGCGTATATGCAACACCAGAAAGCCATAGGTGTTCAATACACAAAGTTTTTCAAATTAGATTATTGACTCTAGTGCAAGTGGGAGACTGAAGGGAATATGCCCGAGAGGCAATAATAAAGTAGTTATTATCTTATTCCATGTTTATGATAAATGTTTATTTTGCATGCTATAATTGTATTAATTGGAAACGTTAATACATGTGTGTTTAATAAACAAAATACAAAGTTCCTAGTAATGCCTCACATATAAACTAGCTCGTTGATTAACAAGATGATAAAGTTTCCTGATCATGGACATTGGATGTTGTTAATAACGAGGTCACAACATTGGTGGAATGGTGTGATGAACATTCATCTGAAGTATAGCATTACGATCAAAGTCATTATGTTTATATTGCTATAACATCATACGAAGTAATCTTAGTCCTTAGACCATGAGATCATGTTAATTGCTAACACCGGAAGAGTATCTTGATAACATCAAACGTCACACAGTAACAGGGTGACTATAAAGGTGGGTTCAGTGCTACAAAGGTGTTGTTGAGGCTCATGGATCAAGAGTGGGATTTGTCCACCGATGACGGATAGATATACTCTGGGCCCTCTCGGTGATATCACATTAAGATAGCTTGCAAGCAAGTGATGTGATCACTAGAATGTTATATCACGGGAACGAGAAAAGAGTACATGTTGGTAACGAGATCAAACTAGGTATGGAGATACCGATGATCGAATATTGGACATGTAATATATCGCGAGACAAAGGGATTTAGTTACTAGCGTTAAAGGTTCTCACGATCACATAAGTCATCGTTAAATGTGTGGGAGTCAGTACGGATCTCCAGGTCCCGCTACTGATTATTGATCGGAGGGGGGTCTCGATCATGTCTGCATTATTCGCGAACCGTAGAGTGACACACTTAAGGGATACCGACACCATTTGGAGCAAACATGTTTCAGATAAAGATTTAAGAAAGCGCTAGAATTATTTCAATAGACACCGAAACTGTTTCGGGTGAAATTGCTGAAATTGGTTCTGCATGTAATATTGAAATGTTGTAGGGGGTTTTATGTGAATGTTTGTTAATTAAAGTAATTAACAAAATTCTGAATAAAATTAATAAAAGAGTTTTATTAAATGAGAGAGCATTAAATTTGGAGAAATTTAATGCATTTAAAGTGGAGACTTTAAAAGAGAATGTGAAGGGGCATTTTAATGTGGAGGGGTTGCCACCACATGAATGGGGGAGGTGAAGGGACACCCTCCATGGGCGCTGGCCATGGGAGGGGTACCCTCCCCTCCTATAAAAGGCCCCCCTCTCACTCTTTCTTCCTCACACCTCCTCGTGAAGGATCTCTCTCCCCCTCTAGTATTATTTCCCCATGGTCTCAGATTAGCGAGATACATATTCCCGGTGGCTTTATCTGGAAAGGAGTTGCTGCTTCTGCTAATTTGCTGAAGTGAGGGACGGAGGTTGTCGGGGTACCGGACGTGTGTGCGATCACGGATGCACCGCTGCTTTGCGGTGCTGGACTTGGTGGTGCTGGACTTGCTGGAGCTGGATCTGAAGGACGTGCTGGAGCCGGGCCTGCTAGACTTCATCACGATCTTGAGATCAGCAAGTGTACGACTACATCATCCACGAGTTCCATCTCGTTAACAAAACTTTGTTGTCTTCGAGGGTAAGTTCTCCATGGATATATATCCACCCGTTGCTTGTATCTAGTAGATAGATCTTGGCGTATAGTTCCCATCGTAGGAATTTTTTTGTTTTCTATGCTGCGAACCCAACACAAGATCCACTAAGGATGGGTGGGGGAAATCACGATTCCTTTGGTGGAAGTGTATATCTAGGTCACCTCTCCCAATCCTCAAAAGATCAAGAGGTTTGAGTGGGTAGGGAGAGAGATCTAGGCAAGTCAAGCTCTTTTATTAATGGAGAGAGAGAAAAAAGAGATAAATGGAGAGGAGGAAGAAGAGGGCCTTAAATAGGCCTCTTCCAAACAGGCAGAATATGTGCCTCCGCGACACCAACGGTGTTACCGGTGGCGGGCCGGTAGTTCCAGCGAGCGGCTCCCAGCGGTCCGAAGATGCTCCACGGAATGGTCGGATTGACTGTTCATCGGGCCCCACGAACTAACCAGAACTACCGATCCTAGTTCTGATCCAACTACCGATAAATAAACACTCTGATACAGAGAAGTATCTGAACTGATTTCATAGTTACCGAAACTTGGAGCAGAACTGGGGTCGGAACTACGGGGTCGCTAGGATCTGACCAGTACAACCGAGCGGGAGCGGTACTACCGCTCAAAGGAACTGGGGCTGGTCAGCGCTGGATGGAAGTTCCAATCCAACCAGACCAAAACTTCTGGCCGGTACTGCCGGTGCTAATTCCGACACTAATTCCGTCAAATAGCCACATTGATACAGAAGTATTCCTGAATCGATTTCATGTTTACCGGAATTAGGATCGGAACAGCGGCCGAAAGTACCGCTCGATCAGCTCCCAAAAAAACCTTTGGCGGTACTACCGACATCTGGCCGGTACTACCAGTCAGGGCAGAAACCACTCAACCTCCTCAAGGGATCTCTCTCTCTCGCACAAAAATTGGGAAGGCTGTGGATGTGTTGATATGGTCTGTGCATGAAACAGTTATTTCCCACAACCTTCCAAGGTGGACCCCCTCTTGATAGTACCGTAGCCTATAACAAAAGATAAGAGAAAGTGCAAATAATAGCCACCGTCTTCAAGATCCTTCTAGAGAGAAGTCCACCAACTAATAAAACCTGCAACTTAGGCACACGGTTAAACCACAAATGAAGTTGTCATCAACACCAAAATACATGGAGAAAACAATATCCTTTCAGTGTCTATGTTGGACTTTTTTTGTCCCGTCCGTTACTTTGACCTTCTTAACATATCTCGATAAAGTTGTGTATGGTCTGGCTGGTGGGTCTCTGATAAAGCAATATTGCTACAAGAAAAAGGTCATAAAGAAAATAAAAATATGTACGCATAGAGGATTCGAAATCGAGACTTCATTACAATTAACTGAGTGCATTGCCACTACGCTAAAGAGAATTTGTGAAATTATATCATTAAACCCTTTATAGTAATTGTAACTTATGTATTAGTGACATAGGTATGCCCTACGGATGCCTAAAGATTGGCCTACTCAGTTCAGCCCAGCAGGAGCCCACGTGATGATCTACTGGCAATGGCGAAGCCCATGACGATTCGGGTGGCCCCAGGCCCATGAAGGATGTGACTCCTTGGTGGATACGGCAAGCTTTAGATAGGAAGTTTAAAGAGTTAACCCTAACTTGTAATCGACTCGGTTGCATACTGAGACCCGGTCTCCTCATATAAAAGCCTAGAGGGAACAACAAGGAGGATCATCTGAAACCCTAGCACATACACCCGTGCCAGATTATATCTGCGCACCATTGCCATCAAGGCACCCTTATAACCTTTGGTTCGTCATTCAGTCACCAGAAGACAGGCAGGAGTAGGGTTTTCCCTCCGGGGTCTGAACCTGGGTAAACCACCGTGTCCCCATGTTGCCTGTGTGCTAGCCGATGAAGTCTCCAGCTTGACATTCTTGCTGAAACCCAAGTCCATAAACTATGGACATTGACGTGTTAACCCCATGTCAATTCACGCCATCCGTGGGAAATGGGCGTGCTGATGTTGCGACTTCGGCGGCCCTATCACCCGCCATCTTCGATTCATCCGCGTCGAAGGAATGTCTTAGCTTCGGCGCCTTCAACTTCACCATCCACTCGTCGGCTACGTGCCCGGCCTTCGACTCCCTCAACGCCGAGGCTGACATGATGATCGACAGCTTGCCGACCTGCAAACCAGATTCGATCAGTCCGGGAGCAGTCGACCTTACTGTCAATTGCAACAGCTTCATGGACTCCGCCACCACTTGGGACCCTCAGCGAGCTGAACTCTACCTCCTCGGCCTATGGCCCGGATATCAAGGACAATTGCGACTCCAATCTAAACGTTCCGCTCAAGGACGACCATGATGACGGGTCCGACCTAGAAAGCTCTGGAAGCAACATCTACCTCAACCGCTACTACTGTGTCGTCATCAACGCCAATACTGGTGGCGTCACTAGCAACGACACCGGCAACGACGCCAATCCAAAAGCCGGGAACGAAGTCACCCGTGACAACGACAACAACGATAGCGACAGGCCACAGATCCACCTCACAGATGTGGAGTGGGAAAGGGTCAAGCAGGCCCTAGCGGGTGGCCCACCATGACATAAAACCTAGATGGGATTCTATTCCACTGATCCTTCATGTCACCAGTTGTCCGCATGTCACCACGCACGAGACCAGCAAATTGGTGTCGAATCGTCGTCGAAATTTCTAGATCTTCAGTCATTCTTGCGGCAGACGGAGGGTGAGAAGATGCACTGTTGGCTGTGCCGGAGTTGAGGCGGTACTAGAATAGAAAGAAACGTCTGCTCTATCGGGATAGTAGATGGGGTTCTGATTTCTATTTGATTTAAGATTCATGTACTGACATGTTCGGATCCAAAGCTGATATTTGGGGCGGCCAACGTTGACTGCAGTGGGGGCAATTGCAGATGTATCGTTCAGGTTTAGGTACAGGTATAGCTATGTATTGTGAACGCTAACCTTTCTCTGCGATTTTTCTTCCTTACTTTACCATCTCAAAGCAAACGTACACATTGGATTTATGGGGTGTGTAGCACTCATGAGCCAAAAGTCCAGGTTTACCAATAAAATCCGTTATAGTGCAATATCCCGCAATAATATTCACTAGTGATGTACTCTTTACTCTCTACCAATAGCTATTTAGATGAGAGGGAACAAACACGACCAACAAAGTCCCATGTTTATATCAGCATGTATGTTCACGAAAGCTCCTTTTTTGAGGGTTAGTTTGGAAGCTCCTAGTGAGTAACAATCTACCAAGCTTTATTACTCGATCAATTTGTTTACAGAAATACTTTCGTAATATGGATGAACAAGCCACGGATGGAGTCATGCTCCATGTAAAAACATGTGCCTAGCTTTGATTGTGTGCTTAGAGCATCTCCAACAATTGATGCAAAACAAAGTTAACTAACTTTTAGGACACGAAAAGACCAAAAAAAACAGATCCAGCAAATGCCCTATCTTTACATGGTGATGCAATTTTTTTCATCATGCCCAAATTTTGCCTCCCATGTTGGAAAGATGCAGCACCAAACCCATGCCGCGAAACAAATTGCAGTCGCGCCCGAAGGACAATTGTCGTGGTAAAACTTCCGTGTGTGACCGCCTCTATCGACCCCCTTCTTCCCTTGCTCTCTCACCGCTCCTAGCCGCCCCTGCCTTGCAGGTCGTCGGAACTTCCACTCCACCTTTGTGATCTTCTTGTGATCTCCAAATCCATCCATTGCTCTCTCATGTCACATGGATCTCTCAGCTCAACGGCAAAGAGCCATACTCATGGAGATCGCACGTGATGCAGGGAAGGCCTACCCGCCCTCAGTCTTACCCTTCCTAGTCACGGGCGTCCACCTCTAGTCGGTCTCCGCCGTCAGCCAAATCTCTCGCGTCCCCGGCGGCCACCACGGCCCTAGAGGAGGCCCAGGATAGCGTTGATGCTCCATGTCGCCACCGGCCATGGCAAGCGACTGGCGCGGGGGTCTCTCACTCGCCAATAGCCTTTGTCCCTGTCCAACAACCGCTTCGGCATGAAATGTCTTTTTAACATGCATGTTATCTAGCATGTACAATTTTAACATGTTTTGGCCAGTTTCAATCGGTCTAGATTTTACATAACACAATGAAACTTGATGACGTGTCACTACACAAATCTAAAAGCAAGAGATCAACGAGCGTGCATGCTAGAATCGCTGCATTCCCGCTTCGTCTCTTCTAACTTCTTTTGTTTATATCCTGTGCGCTCGAGCCCAACTCTTCTTCTTTAGTTTATTCTCATTGTTTAGGCTATCTGATCTGCGCGAAGTGACAACTTTGCTCGACTGCAGTCAACAGTCCATGCGCGGCCCTTGATCATGCTTGCTCTTTCTTTCTTTTTCTTAGAACTTAGCAGCTTGAGCTCAAGAAGAGGTGCGAGACAGCAGTGGGGAGCCATGGAGCAGTGAGGCAGCTAGGGGCCGATTCACTAGTTTCTTTGCTGAATCGCTTAGCGGTGGTGGACATCGATATTTGAATCGCTTTTGATGCACGAAAAAATGTATTGAATGTCATAATTGCGACCAGGAACCTAGCGTAGGTATTTCTTCTACGCTTAGTACTTTTTTTGGGCAAATTATTTGTTTTAGATTAGATCATTTGATATTTTTTGTTTCATATATGTTTGCAAATATGGAGAAGAGAGACAAATTTGAGTGTCCTACTTTACATTATCTGAAATTTTGTTTGTGCCCTATTTTCCATCATCTAAAATGCATGCCCTAAAACACTAGAAATGATGCCTTAAAACCATAATGATGCTCTATTTTGAGGGCCGGTCGGCACAACTGTGGAGAGTGGAAGTGACGAAGTCACATTGAGAGCTGTGTGGTCAATTGACCTCACGTCTTTTTGGTAAATCCTTCAGCTACAAGTATAAGTCATGCAGAAAATATAAAAAATTAGTAAAAACAGATATATTTGACATCACAAACTTGAAATGACATCACAAACTTGAAGCCCCGGCTCCGCCACTGGAGAGTGGGTTCTCTCGAGCCTTGATGTGCGCGTTAATTGGTCCAGAGGCCCATTGGCATAGCATGGGTCGCGGTGCGTGCCACTGCAATTACACAAACGCAACCTAGAACATTGGCTGTAAAATGCACAACCGAGTGCTCCTATATACCAACCTGGTCAGCATATACGGGGTGCCGCACACCCTGACGTCTGCGGGTTTGGTTGGGCTGCTGTCCACAGGAACATGCAGCTATTTTCCTTTTCCTGTTCTTTTCTGTTTTTTCTTTTTTTTTTTAATCTGAACATTTCCATTTTCAAAATCAGAATAATTTTTATGAAGTAAAAATATTTTTCAAAAAAGGTTATTTAAAAAAATGTGAACATTTTTAAATTTTAATAAAATTTCAAATCCGAACTTTTTTAAATCTAAACATTTTTTATCTTGACCATTTTTTAATATTTATTTTTGCAATTTTGAACATTTTTTTCCTGAATTGAACATTTTTAGGATTTTTTTAGTATAATATTTTAATTTTTAACATTTTAAATTTGGACAATTTTAAATTTAAGACATTTTCGAATCTAAACAAAAAATAGGAAGCAGAAACAGAAACAGAAAAAAGAAAGAAAAACCGGAAGCATCCGTCAGAGAAACCTAAAGTAGAATATCAACCCACTATATGGGCCAGGCCCAAAAGGCGGATCAGGGTGTGCGGTGCCTGGTTTGCACTGACCTGGTCGGCAAATAGGATTTGCCGGCACAGCCGCATTCGGGCTCGAGCTCGAACCAGACCGCACACTGTACCGACCGGCCCAAACCCGAGTACCTTACCCGTCTCGCTCTCTCTTTGTACCACCTTCGCTTCCCACCTCCGCGAAACCCTAGCTCGTCAGACATGGAAAGCCACGACGCTCCCAAGCGCAAGCGCGGCCGCAAGCCGAAGCCGCCGGCAGTCGCCACCCCCGACAATGGCAACCACGAATCCGCGCCGTCTCCCAAGCCCAAGCGCGGCCGCAAGCCGAAGCCGCCGGCCGCCGCCTCACCCGATAACGACCACCCCTCATCCCCCCTCGCCGCCGCCGCTGACATTCCCGACCCGGGTTCCTCCTCGGGCCCCCGCGGACGCGGACGCAAGTCCCGACGCGGCCGCCACGAGCTCCCGTCCGATGCCGACGTCGCGCCCCGCGCCCCCTCCCCGACGCGGCGTGGCGCGCAGAAGGCGGCGGCGAACGTCAAAGTGGACGTCCCTGCCGTGGAACCGTTGCGGTGGGAGCAGGTGGCGAGGGTGATGCCGTCCATGGATGCCGTGGTAAAGGTTTTCTGTGTGCACACGGAGCCCAACTTCTCGATGCCGTGGCAGCGCAAGCGCCAATACAGCTCCAGCAGCAGCGGATTTGTCATTGGGGGGCGCAGGGTGCTCACCAACGCCCATTCCGTCGAGCACTACACCCAAGTCAAGCTCAAGAAGCGCGGCTCAGACACCAAGTACCTCGCCACCGTCCTTGCCATAGGCAACGAGTGCGACATGGGTATGCATGCACGCACTCGCCTCTTTTATCTGTTTTTTTATCCAACAGTTGTGAACTTTGACAAACCAATATGCATTCTATGATCATGAATCATTTCTTATGATGATAAGTCGGCCTCTGGCACTGTCCAATGGAAATATGTAATGGCATTGTTTGCGCAGTTAGGTTGAAATTAGATATTCCTTTATCTAATTTAGTACTAGAATGTGCATTTACAATTCCTGATACACACTACACAGTGCTGCCTACATTTGGTTTTGTGGAATCAGGCAGAATATTTCTACTTTATTCTTTGCAAATCTGAATGTGCAAGACCAGAATAGATGGTTTGATGTTTTTGAACTCTGCGTGTACACTCTAATTACAAGGGTCGAGGTCACTGTTTTGAAGGATTTGATCACAATATTGTTTGCTAACAGGGGTCAATCTGAGTGCATGGCTTATAATCTATGATTTAAATTTTGCACCTAAAATTCACTGCAATGCTGTTGTCACTTCACTTGAGCAATGCAGTTCCAGAAGACTTGTTTTAATAACCAGTTGTGATTGTCGTGAAAAATAGAAGATGTGCCTTTTGTTCTTCTGTTGTCAGAACTCAGGAACTGCTTGGATATGTGGTTTATTGGGAATATTAATGTTCTTATCTTGAATATACGAGCATAATATAGCAGTAGTGGTGTAGAGATTTTTTTCTTGGTAAAGAGTAGTGGTATATAGATACAGGGTGGATAAGTTGGAAGAATGATTTGACAAAAAATATAAAGGAAACCATGCTAGACTGGACTAAGTATGCAACCAATCACTGTCAAATTTGCAGTTTTGTCTAACAAACAAAGTTTGATGGGTTAAAGAAGCGATATCATTGCATGATTTGATAATCACAACTGGCCTTTCCAATTTCCCATTTCAGCGATGTTGACCGTCGATGATGATGAGTTCTGGAAAGGGGTTTCATCACTGGAGTTTGGATCACTGCCAGCACTTCAGGATGCTGTCACTGTTGTTGGTTACCCTATTGGAGGTGATACAATTTCCGTGACAAGTGGTGTAGTATCTAGGATAGAAATACTCTCGTATGTTCATGGTTCTACAGAACTTCTTGGATTGCAGGTATATTTCCGTGAGGCATTTTTTTTGATTCACGGAATTATGATTAACCCTCTTCACAAGCATCTCTAACCTTTGTATTACTTTTGAACAGATAGATGCAGCTATAAATTCAGGGAACTCTGGGGGGCCAGCTTTTAATGATCAGGGCGAATGCGTTGGTATAGCCTTTCAGTCTCTTAAACACGAAGATGCAGAAAACATAGGCTATGTTATACCCACCCCAGTTATTAAGCATTTCATTCAAGACTACGAGAAATCTGGAGGGTACACAGGTAATGCTTCGGATTCATCTGTTGCTTATAACTTGGTTCTTGTAGACCATGCTTAATGGGTGTATTATGATGGTGCATGAATGAAATGGGTTTGTGTCAGAACATTTTGTGTATGCAAAAAACTCCTTCGGTGTCATAGTGTCCGCTGTCAGCTTCCATGTCATTATGGTTGCAAACTGATTAACATGGTTATTGTCAGAGAGGTTTGTCCAACATTAAGACTTCAGTTTTTTTATCAAAATAACTAAAATTACCTAGCAGTTGTGGCTGGTGCTAAGGATGGAGAAAGGATCATATGGTGCCCTCCCAACTTTACATACTTATTATACGAATACACATAGGAATATAATATTGCCGGATGTTTTTCATTTTATCATATAAGAATACAAATCGAACATTTGCTCAATCTGTCCAGACATGAATATCCTGCAAAGAAATTAGTGGCAAACTGAAGATGGTCTGGCATATTGGCAAAAATCAAAGCTCCATTAGTGTAAATGATTGTTTCTGATGAAGTACTTGTGAACCAAGCTAAACTTTGGTGCTATCAGATTTGGCCTGTCAAACTGGCTGTAGTTAAGAGTCAGGTTTTGCTCCGAGAATAAATTTAAGATCCAAAGATGAGGAATACCATTTTTTTGGCATACCAAACGGTAGAGAAATCTGGTCGAAGTTAATTCAGGAAACCTTGGCTCTCATGGCATGAAACTAGACTGTCCCTTTGTTCTTGTTCTTCCTTTGACCTTGTTCGCATTCATCTGGAATTCTGCCGGCTTCTGTACATCATAGCTGCATTACTTGTATGTGTGGATGTGGATTAAAGATGTTTTAAATTCGGTGTAGAACAGAACCACTGTTGTATCCCATGCACTTTAAAAAGTCCGATTAGCTTACAATCTTCTGCATTTTTTTGCAGGTTTCCCTATACTTGGGATAGAATGGCAGAAAATGGAAAATCCTGATCTCCGGAAGGCAATGGGGATGAAACCTGACCAAAAGGGTGTTCGTATCAGAAGGATTGAGCCAACTGCTTCTGAATCTGGATGCATGCAGCCTTCTGATATTATCCTTAGCTTCGATGGCATTGACATTGCCAATGATGGCACAGGTTTGTGATAGCTTCAAACAACTGTCTTGCTATTTCACTGTTTTTGCTGCGGACGATGTCTGACCTCTATCTACTTGTTATGAATTTATGATAATGCGTTCTTATTTCTCAGTGACACATGTTTCAGTTTATCTGCTTTAGACTATGGTACCAACAACATCCAGTCCTTGTTCTGGATTGTATGCCTCATTCCGATGACATACAAGTGTTTGTTTTAAGCAGGGTCATTGAATGAAAATCTTTAATGAGTTACTACCTGATTACAGTAACACCATTCCTTCTGTACATGTTATACATGGCTTGACTATAGTGCTTTCAGATGGGACTGATTTTGTCTTGAAAATTCGCCTCACATCACTAGCACTAGCCTGCCAGCCATCTGTTATCAGTGGTTCACCAGTTGATTTGTCTAATGTTGACTTACGGATCTTGCGCTTCCTGAATAGTTGTTTGAAATTTGTTGATGTATGTATACGCTTGTTGATATGTAATAATATAATCAACCGAAGAACTGTTATGTATATCTAAGCAGTACTGAGAATATCTTGGATTAGTTTATACTCACACTTTCTCATTCGATAAAAATAATACTCCCTCCATCCAGAAATAACTGACTTGGGTTTGTCTAGATTCGAATGTATCTAGACGTATTTGTGTATAGATACATTTAAATCTAGACAAACACAAGTCAATTATTTCTGGACGGAGGGAGTACCATTTCATGTTTCCCAGATGAATCCAGCTTACCAGTCAAGAAGAATGTTTCTACTTGCTTACTTTTCCTTTCCTTCTCGTTTTATTGCCATCCAGTTCCATTTAGGCATGGAGAGCGCATTGGCTTCAGCTACCTAGTTTCACAGAAGTATACTGGCGAGAAGGCACACGTCAAACTTCTCTGCAATTCAAAAATTCAAGAATTTAACATAAAGCTAGCAATCCACAAAAAACTAATTCCAGCTCATATAAAGGGCAGGCCACCATCATATTACATTGTTGCTGGCTTTGTTTTTATGGTGGTATCTGTTCCATATCTTCGATCCGAGGTATGTTATCTTCTTCCTCTGTCCTCTAGCTCTAGGGACAAAATAATATTAAAAATATGACATTGTTCATTTGTCAGAGTTCCTATTCACTCTACATGCAATTTGAGAAAACTTGCTTTTGATAGTACTCCCTCCGTCCTAAAATAAGTGACTTGAATTTGTCTAGATTCGTATGTTCTAGACACGTTTTAGTATCTAGATACATGCGAATCTAGACAAACCCATGTCACTTATTTTAGGACGGAGGGAGTACTATTTTAGGGATTATCATGTGCCTTCTTAATTACCAAGTAGCTGCTTATAAAGTATCTTTAGCCAGACACTAAGGGGAAATAATTCTTTTAGAAAAGACGTTCTTAATTCTTTGGAAGTTACAATCTCTTTTTTGGAAGATATTTTTAAAATGACAGTACTTCCTTAGTGTGTACTTTGGGTGAACATAATCTCATAATTACATGGATTATTTTGACTGGACTCCATATGCACCAAATATTGTCACCTGAATGCCATGTTTGAAATGTGGGGTATGTTGATTGAATGTAGCTTGCCTTTCCCAAGTTGTTTTTAAGTGGTTGGTAGCACTACATTTCAATTTTTAAGGCATGCGACTAATATCGTCTTTTTGTTGTCATCCATGATGGTGCCCGAATCTTGCTTCTGATGTATTTCTGCCTTTAAATTTTGCAAACCATTTGAAAAAAATTGGGGCAGTAATTTTGATTGTAAAATAACTGGAATGCTTATTGATCAGTATGGAAAAGACTACGAATTTGATGCCCCTGTCAAGTTGTTGGACAAGCATTTACATGCAATGGCGCAATCACCTGATGAGCAGCTTGTGGTGGTGTCCCAGGTCTGCAGTCCTTAAAGTTCTTTTTGTTAACTGGTTATGCAAGTCTTTTGAGTTATATGGTACATGTCATCCATCTTGCTTTTCTTTGATGATTTTATAGGTGCTTGTGGCAGATATCAATATAGGGTATGAAGAACTTGTCAATACTCAGGTAGTTATTGCTGGTCCCTATGAGGCCTTGTTTGGTACTAGAGTTTTTATGGGGATTAGTGGGGATAATCCCCACCAAACCCCAAATCCCCATTTACTTCTAAAAATACATTTGGTACTAGAGTATTGGGCGAGTTTAATCCCCGCTTATCCCCACTTTTCCCCAAATTTTAGTGTATTTTTCTCAATCCCCAATACTCTACCCCTACCTAGTGGATTGTGGGTGGGGTTTTATGGGGATTGGGTGAGGGTAGAGGTTTCACCCAATACTCTAGGGGATTATCCCTACTAATCCCCACAAAAACTCCAGTACCAAACAAGGCCTGAGGATTTTGTTAGTTTTGAGTTACAAATATTTTTGTCTGCATATGCAGTTCAGAACTAAAGCTGTGTCTATCTCACAGGAAGTCTTTATTGTTTTCCTGTTGCATCAATTAAACCTAGCACAAACTTGGTTTTAAATTAAAATTCACCATTGATGTAATTGTAACTTTGTAAGCATTAAGATTGGACATGAGAAAATGTTATGAACTTGTTGTCAAAACTACTTAGTATAGCACGTTGACAGTCCAAGTAGTATGTTGACTGAGGAAACATATTTGCTTTTAATGATTATAAGGAAATATTACAGAACGATGAGATACAAATGGAGAATAAGCAAGTATTAAAGTATGCTAAGACTGCACCAAGTAAAAGGAACGCCTATTCTTCCTTATCTAGAAGGATGACTGAATATATTTCAGACGCAAGTATCGTCGTTGGTACTCCTTCCGTCTCAAAATAGATGTCGTGGATTTATCAAAATTTGGATGAATCTAGACACTATTTAGTATATAGATTCATCCAAATTTTGACAAACTTCCGACATCTATTTTGAGACGGAGGGAGTACTAAATTTGGTTACCTTTTAGATATTCTTAGTTTTGTAGGTGATTCCTCAAAACACTTGGCACAATTAACATTCTCTGTTTTTGAGAGTGCATAAGGATTTGCCCTTTTCTAAATGTGTCATCTGCCTTATTTGTCAATATAGGTCCGTGCATTCAATGGCAAACCAGTAAATAATTTAAAGCAGTTGGCTACGATGGTGGAAGATTGCAACGAGGAATTCCTGAAGTTTGACATGGATTACGATCAGGTAGGGAAATTGCCATCTATTTGTTTAGTTCTGGTGAATGTTAAGCACTTGCTAAATAACTCCTGGATGATCTGGCAGGTTGTCGTTCTGGAGACAAAAACTGCAAAGGCTGCTACTCAGGACATTCTAGCAACACACTGTATACCTTCAGCGATGTCGGATGACCTGAAGGCTTGAGTAAAGCATGGTGTTGGCTGATACTACTACTATATCCAATAAGATTATATGCAGACTCCCCGGTGAACCCCTTCAGAAATGGGTGCTGCTGAAATTTTGGATCGGGAAGAGCAGTTTGGGGTCCCACACCTCATGAGTTGGAGTGGTTAGATATGCAGCACTCATCAGTTGAGAAAATTGTAGAATAGCAAACGATAAAAGTTTTGTTTCATTCGATTTGTTGAGTCGATATCAGAAAACTCATTGCATACATATCCTTGCTTTTGCATATCCACATTGTCAAGTTTGCTGTGATGGTACATTCACTTTAAAGCTCTCCAGTGTTTTGCTCTAGTAGGTGATACTTTTCTGTACAAGTTATTTGCTTTTCTGGATAGCTCAGTTGTCTTCTCTACCAAAGTTTTTGTTTGCTTTGGTTTGCTGGGTTTCCGTAAGCCATGGTGGTTGGCATTTCGCCTGTCGTCGAGTTCAAGGGAAGCAGCTGGGGTCCACAAGTTTTTTGAACCCTTGGTGAGTCACGTTTGCACCCTATACTTGGCGGGTGTATCCTGCAGGTTTGAACAGTTGTGATTTTTTTCAATATTTTTTTGAGGTTTTAAGTTTTTGTTGAAATTTAGATGACAGTTGCCAATTTTTTTTTAAAACATTCTGGCCTTAATAAGCTGAGTAGTTTACCAGATTTTTCATCTAGAGTTGGGATTTTGTGTTACTACATCGCACAATTTTTCAGGAGTGTGTCTAGTTTCTGAATCATGCTCCAAGTGAAGTATTCCGTACTAAAAGCGCCAATCCTAGAGTAGGGTTCTTGCACAGTTATTTTGACAATTGAACATAACTTTGAAAAACTGTACAATTTCTAACTCGGGATGAACTGGATGATCGACAAGCCAAAACCACGCGATAGACGGCTGTATGATCACCGCACAGTGGGCGGCGGGGAGATCTCGACAAGCCTCTGTAGCAGCACGCCATTCCACATGTCGACGGGCCCCGGCAGGCACCAGTGCAGGCAGTCGCTGCCGTTCCTCATCCACCTGGCGTCGAAGTGCGCGCCTGGGTGGCCGTCGGCGCGCATCATCATGGCCTTGGTCACGTCCAGCACCCCGAACCTCCTCCTGCCTCCTCCGCTCCCCCTCACACGCCTCACCTCCTCGCGCTGCACCCTCCGCAGCTCCCACCCGACGCTGCCCATGCTCACCTCCCCTTCCTCCAGCGGCTCCTTCCTGTTGCAGGTGCCGCCGCTGAACCAGGAGCCGTGCTCGAAGTGGTCGGGCGAGTAGGTGCGCAGGAACGTGACGAGGTCGCTCTTGCAGTCCTTGCATTGGGCAATGCCCTCCACGGCCGCCCTCACCACGCGGCGCACGGCGTAGGGGACGCCCACGTCGGTGAGGTTCGCGTCGCCGCAGTTGACGCAGCCGATGCGGCGCCCGCCCTCCCAGATGTAGTTGACGCGGAAGAACCAGTTGCCGCCGGAGATGACGGCGTAGTCCAGGCCCGGCAGGCGGCTCGTCCACTCCGCGCCCAGCCTGTCGAGGTGGATGTCGAAGGAGGAGGTGGGCTTCCCCTGGGCGTCGGCGATGGGCTCGGCGTGCGCGTAGAACTCCGTCCACATCACCATGAGCGTGAAGTCGTGCGCCGGGAAGTACCATGTCCCGAACTTGTCGAACGCGTCGGTGTGCACCTCCGTCGGCGTCTCGGCCTACACACACGTACGCGTATCGCCATTACACGACACGTACTTGCATGGTAGTATATTGTTTGGGCTTGTGTAGTTGTTGCACCGGCCTAGACGTACGTACGTACCTGGGAGAGGAGGCAGAGCAGGGAGTCCATCTGGTTGCGCGCCAGCGAGTCGCCGATGAAGGCCAGGCGCTTCCCGCGCACGACGTCGAGGAACCGCTCCGGCACGAACCGCGGCAGCTCGCACCCGTCCGGCTGCCACCGCCAGTAGAGGTGGCCGGGATCCTTGCCGAACTTCTGGCAGTTCTTGAAGTCCGGCAGCATCGGGCACGTCAGGTTCGTGTACACCGGACCCTTGGGCTCCCTCACCCATTTCCCCCGGGTCATGTCGCACTTCTCCTCAACCTGCACGCCTGCCAGCCAACACGTACCCAAGCATGAAGTACACAAATACTACAATAGAATTAGTTAACGATCAAACGATCCATATAGTGCTAATCAACCCTCCTGATGTGCATGTCTCTCCCAACGTCCAAACTGCCACACTATATGTATGTACAGTGTGCAGCGCGCTTACTTGGGCCGGCGTTTTGCTCATGACCCGTGCTCGGTGCGGCGGACGAGTTCGCCGACGGCAAGGAGATGCCCGCAGGTGCGCTCTGCTCAGGCGCCGCATTGTCTTCCGCAGGGGCGGCGCCCGGTCCACCTCTCTGAACCTCGACATCTCCAGGCAGCCCCCGACGGCTCATGTCGAGTGCCGCGAGCAGGGGGCTCTGCGCCAGCACTTCGCCGGCCGTGGTCGCGACGGCTAGGCCGCGGGACGAGTAGAGGATGGAGAAGGCGAAGACGGCTGAGAGCACCAGGAGCAGCAGCAGCGAGGACTTGATGTTCCTCTGCACCACCGCGCTCCACTCGCTGCCGCTGCCGCTCCGCTTCAGCGACGGAGGAGAGGAAGGAAGGGGCGCCATGAGAGTTTCTTTCTTCGGATCAGATACCAGCGCAAGTGTGACACGACGCCGGATACGGTACGAGGTTGGCCAGCTTTTGAAGGATCCGTGGACGTCGTCTGGCTCTCGGCTGACGTGGGAATTCAATGTTGCTGGCAACCGGTTAATTCGCTTCTGGTGAGACTAGGGCTCGGGGAGGTAGGTAGGTAGAGCCGTCGGGGTAGTCCCGCCAGTAGCTCACCAAACTGCATATTTAGGCTGGTTATTTTTGATTGTGCACTCACTTTGTTTCTTGCTTCCTTTGATTTTGTTATCAAGTGTGCTGGAGTATATGGAACAAATCCTGTTTCACCAGCTACATAGTACCTGTACTCACCCATCCAAAATGTTGATATGCAAAAGTGACAGATCGACGGCAGCCGGCAGGGATGGTTGGCCAACACGCGGTTCAGATGTCACGTGTCACTAGGTTGTTTTGACCTGATGCCACCATGGATGGTCCCACTTCTAGATTTACCTTGTACTGGCAGAGAGCTCAGTTGGTTGTGGGGCAATGGCCACCGGGGATTTGGTTACCGAGAACAAACTACCACGGTTAAGTTAAGCTAGTAGTACTAACATGGATTCCCAAGTTCCCAGTAAATAATGTGTTTGACTGGCAAACCAGTGAACCGGTTGTCTCACCGGTTCACTGACCGGTCCAGTTTTTAAACTATGAATCAAAGTAGAGACCGATTAACCTATATTATGATTACGACATATTTAACCGTGACTTAAAAATACAAAGAGGATGAGTTAGTAACTTCAAGAGCGCTTGTATACTAACCAACTGATCGTTACTCTAACATGTGCAACGGCATATATGGAGACAAATGTGTTAGCACTAGGGTTAACGCTTGTGGAGCCAATGTCTGGTCAATCTATTAACATTTTAGAACAGAGAACTGCAGTAGCAAATCAACATACATGGATATCAATCATTTTTTCGTGGAAAACCTCTCAACTTGAGAGAAAAAACCATGTGCCGAAGCTACTCAAATCTTTTTTCACTATTATGAACTTGTGGATACAACAAATTCTTCTCTAAATACCACTAAATTAAAGGATCCCATATATCAAGATATCAAAGATCTTGGATACAACAATAAGATTTGGGCCACAAGAGTTAGAGATTAGAATAATCTCACCAATAATGGAGGAACCACAACTTGAAAGAGACAAGGTAGTGGATTTGCACTTCACAACCTTGTGGGGAGTACCCGATGCTTGATCTCAAGTTCTTCATTCAAGTTCTTCTTCTTCCCTTCTTTCTTTGTTTTCTTCTCCAATGGAGGCACTCCTGGATTTCATCATGGCTGGTTGGGTGTTTATCTTCTGGACAAATTTATCACGGGATGCATTGTCGCTAAGCTTCCCCCTTCATGGAGGAACTTTGCCACTTCTCTGAAACACCAGAGGCATGAGCTCTCTGTTTAGTACCTCATTGGATCTCTGGATATTGAAGAAAAGGCGAGGGCAAAAGACAAACACAGTAGTGGAACCGAGGGACATTCTGCTGCTAATATGATGCAGAAAAATAACAAAGTCTGCCAAACTACCAACTTCAAGAAGAAGAAGAAGGGGCGGAACAAGGAAAAGAAAGAACCTTGCTGGATGTGTGGCGAGATTGGCCATTGGACTCATCGTTGTTCATAGAAGAAAGACAAGAAGGGTCAGGCTAGACAGAGTTCTAAATCTGTCAACATGGTCACTGGCAATATTGATGCAGGAACTTTAGGTTCTGGGTACGGTAATTTATTACCTAATATTCTTTCAGTATTTCAACCCACGGAATGATGGGTTGATATGGGTGCCAATGTTGATGTGTGTGCTGATATTTCCATGTTCACCTCTTATCAGGCTCGAGATTTCTCAGTCATGATGGGGAATGAGTTACATGCTACTATTCTTGGTGCTGGCACGGTAGATCTGAAGTTTACTTCGGACAAAAGCGTGCAATTGAAGAACGTGCAACATGTCCCTTCTATCAAAAAGAATCTCGTTAGTAGTTCCCGTCTATTGAATGATGGGTTTAAGTTGGTATTTGAATCCAATAAAGTTGTACAGCCTAAATATGGAACCTTTGTTGGAAAAGGCTATGAATACAGAGGCATGTTTTATTTTTTTATTGGTAGACTTCTGTGATGATGTCGTGAACCATTTTTCATTGGTTATGGACTTAGGGTTTTGACGAAAAGAGAATGCTGGGGATTTTGTCGGATGTCAGACAAATAAGGGAGTCGAAGTCATCTGATTATCGATGGACAATGAGGTTACATATTGCTCGGATATTTTTCGACACCTCTCCGCTGGCTCCTCCCAGTCTATATATAACAGGCTGGGTCCCGAGGCCGTATGTGGATAGGTTACCGATTTATGATTACAACACCAATACAATATCGGTTTCTATTTCCTTATCTAGAAAAACTACGCCTTCCGTGGGATGCTTCATGGGCCTTCTTCTTGGTCTTCATGCGCCGTGAATCTTCATGTAGCTAGGGTAACCAAACATAAGCACCCCGAGTAATTATACCCATGTCAGAAGGCATGGGCTGATGCTGGTTCTCGCGGCGGAGAGACGAGCTAGCATCGTAGGCCATAGGCATCCATGTTTGTTCACGGCGATATCACACGATAGGTCCTAGTGACAGCAGAGCTGGCGTCGTAGGGCATAGGTGCCCGTGGTATCCCGTGGAGAGGTCGTACGTTGGGTCTCATCCAGAACTGTCGTGGCCAAGGAAACTCTTGACGGACGCGGGTTCTCGCGAGCGAGATCCTATCTGGCTTCCTAGACTATAGGCGTCCGCGGGTAATAGCGGTGGAGAGACGAGCTTTCAGCATCCCAGGTTTTCGCGTCCATGCATTGGCCGTGAAATACTGAACGACGGCTTCTTTCTCCTCAACGCATTACACACCCTTTATTCTCTCCCGCCTTCGCTCAACCCTCTTTAGCTCCGGCATTCCTCTTCCGGCGTCGCCGATGAGGGCGAACATGATGCGTGTCCAGAACCACTTTGATGTACAAGACGAATGATCTAGCCATGAGGCCGACTCCGTAGTTGTCTCAGTACCATCCACTTCTTCCTTAATCGCGTACTCTGGTAAGGCGCTCTTCTCTCTATCTTCTTTTTTTGGCTTCCGCATCATGCTCAATGTTGTCCATGCTCACAGATGCTCTAATTCCGACGGCGTAGGTTGGCAACGAAAATGGAGAGGACGAGCGTTGTCACCTCAAGAACCACATTGTGATCGTCCGCGTGTCTCTCCCCGACTCTTCTTTCATGTTGGGGGTAGCCTACCTGCTGCATCGTCTATGGTCGTCGATGCTGCAGGACGATAGCTGGTGCTTCGGGAGGATCAGCACACCATCCGCGTGTCCTATCGCTTCCACGGATAGGGCTCCACGCCTATGATCATGGACGACGAGCTTTTAGAGCTGACTTCTTCCGACTGTTCTGGTAGCTTGGAGTAGGAGTAGGGATAGCTAGGAGTAGGGGTAAGACGTCCGATATGACTTTTTACTCGCTTAGTTTGCTGTAAAAGTTGTGCTCGTGTAATAGTTAGGTTTGTAGTTCGAGAGATTTTTTTTATAATGTGTTTGTTTGCGCCAGATAAAAAAGTGTGTGTTTTTATCAATTTTTAATTGAATTTGTATTTAACTGTTGGAAATTCTATAATACTTTGGTTTGTAATTGAAAAAAAATCATCACATAGTGTGTTTATTTGCGTGAGACTAAGAAAAAAACACGATGCGTGACTTGGTAATCAGATCGTCGTCTCTGTAATACTTATACTCATGTTTTTGATCGGAATAAATAAATTCCATCGTTTTACGTGTATGCGTATGTGAGAAAAAGTTTTGTTTCGTTTTCTCTGTAATACTTAGACTTAAGTTACCGATAAGATTGAATCAATAAATTGCCGTTGTTTTACGCGTATACGTATGTGAGAACAATTTTTGTTTTCTATTTATTGGCACCGTAGTTGGATTAAATAATCAAATTTGTTTTCTAATTATTGGCTCTGTAGTCGGATTAAATACTCAAAAATATATGAGCGTTGGCTAATGTGTTTTCTTGCTAGCCGTGTTTTATATGTTTACTTTTTCGCACAACGCTTTGACTTTTTAGTTGCCGAGTTTTCGACGGTCAAATTTCCGGTTTTACGTTCGATTTGAGCTATAAAAGTCGTTTTATAGGTCGGGACATAGGTATCGAATGTTGTTACGATGCTTGACTTGGTAATCAGATCGTTGTCTGTGTAATACTTATACTTATGTTTCTCTCTCGAATCTAACTATTAGGGGGTAATTTCCCGTTTCGGTGAAACCGGGGTGGATCTTATCACAACCTATGCCTAAACAAGGTTTGAAATTGTCATATGACCTAACCAAGCACAAACTAAGAGAAAAATCCACTGGGCTACCCCGTGAGAAGAACATCTAGGGAAATAGACAATCCGAGACCCAGGGATCAGGTTTCGTGGGAAGAAACGCCTCATGGCATGCATCGGAATACCTCTTGACACAGCTTGTGACCCAACATGGGTTGATATCATCCTATAAACTAAAAAAACATAGCCTAAAATAAAATTCTACAGGACTATCCCTATCCGAAAAATATCGATGACGTATATCGAGGAAGACGGGCCACACAACGAGAACCATTTCATCACAGTAAGGCGGCCATGCAAGCGGCCGGGACGATGACAGACCAGAACGACCTATTCATATGTGTGCTGATGATACTATGAAATAGCAGCAACTAACACACATGTAATATAAGGCTTGCTAGTTAATTGTAGGAAAAAATAAAATAAAATTCTTTGTCGTGTATGATCGGTAATACACACGGCAAAGACATATCTTTGCCGTGTGTCTGATGGCGAGCACACACGGCAAAGAGTCCTTGTCACCAGCCGTCAGTTCCTCTCGGCATGTGCACCTATGGGGCCGTGGGTCCCACTTTATTGCCGTGTGGAAATACTTTGCCATGTGTCCTTTCTGTCTTTGCCGTGCAAGATTTCTTTGCCGTGTTCCTTCCTTTCGTCTTTGCCGTTGATGTTTCTTTGCCGTATTCTTTTCCAGAAGTTTGCCGTGCTTCTATCCTTTGCCGTGTGCTTTCCAAGAGTGACACGGCAAAGAGTGACACGGCAAAGACGTCCTTTGCCATGTTCCGGGTCCTTTGGCACACGGCAAAGCCTCCATTTTACGGCAACTAATTTTTTCCGTAGTGATATATCATTGTATAACAGTTTTCTCGGACGCACGTTCGTGTATGATACCCGTACACGTCTTATCTCGATGTCCTAGAACGGTCTCACTCTGGTATATATTTTTTACTTTCATAACAACCATGGTGACTTGAAACTATAAGAGTTTACTTTATTTGGTTCATCGATATGTTGTAAAACGCTATGGTTGGCGTATTTAAACGATTTGATCATCGACTATTTTTTCATCAAGGTGTTTACCACGTTCTACTTCTTAAGGTCTTGTCTCTTACAATAACACGTAGCGCGATCATATCATCATCATTTTGCTACCAGCCGCGTCCCGGGAGAAGGCGCACAGAGAAGTCTAGCTGTATATAATTGGGTTTTTTGCGCATTTCTCGTTGTTGAAGCCAGTGTTGTACTTTGAGTAGTTTGCACGACGTGGTATATGTGTGCCAACGCATCCTGCGTATGTGTTGACCGGCGTGGTGCCACGAGAACACATGCTTGCACGCGACCTCGCGAGGTGGACGATGCGTCGATGCACATGGTCCCTGGTGTTCACGAGCTTATCCGGTAGACGCTCCTCGTACCGGTGCACCGTGTCGGGCCGCGAGAAGGTGGAGAGGAGGCAGACCAGGGACTCCGCCTGGGTTCGCGCGATCGAGTCGCCTACGAAAGCCAGGTGCTTGCCCCGGACCGCGCGGAGGAACTCCGCTGGGTCGAGCGCCGAGAGGTTGCAACCCGCCGGCTGCCACCGCCAGTGCAGGTACCCGTATTCCGGCTTGCCGTTAGCCACGCACTTCTGCGCTTGCCTCATGTCGCACTTCTCGCTGTCGTACCGCGGGCCGGTGACGCTCTCATCCCACACCCACTTCCCGTCGCTGTAGTTGCATTGCAGCCAAGCTGGCCGGAGGAATGAGAAACGGAAGAAATGGAGGTTAATTAGCTAATCACCACTAGTATACAAGAAACATGTACTGGTATATGAGATGGAAGATGGAGAGCTTACCTTGAGGAGGTGGCAGTGGTGGGCATATGTTTGCGCGAGCTTGAAAGTTAGAAATGAGATTGATATATAAGATGGAAGATGAATAGGAGTACAGGAGGATGTAGACGAGAGGCAAGGTGATCAGACCACATAGAGCCCAACGCAGGAGCTTCCTGGGGATGGAGAAATGGACATGATTTACCTCTTCTTGTGTTCCTCCCATCGTGAGGTGAAGATTGATGCAATGCCGCCTTCTTGGTACCGGCCAGGAATCAACAAATGAAGCCCCAACACCTCCATCACCTTCACTAATCTATAATGCTACGCCCCCTGGTTGACCTGATCTGCTCCTCTTTTATTATTCTTCCGGGCCTCCGGGCGAACCCAGAGAATCCAAATGTGTTGGCACATACCGGAATCATGACGTCAGCATGGTTAGTTTTTTTTCCTCAAAAAAAATAAAAAAAGTTTTCACAACTTCACTCATGTTTCAATCTGGTTTCATAAAATTTTTAAGGGGAAATTCGCTACAGGACACCATTATTTTCTGGTGTTTGCCAAAACACACCGCACAATTCTTTCTTTGCTAGGTACCATTACAATTTTATGGCATATTGACCAGAACACACCGTACGGCTAAAAAGAGAAAGTTTGGCGCATTTTCTTTAAACCCGATCATAACTTACTACCGGCAAAAAGCCAAAATTCCCATTTTTGGCCACGTAGTGTGTACTGACAAATGTGTCACAAAAATGTAATGCTAACTGGCAAAGATACAATGACACTGTGTTTTGGCAAATGCCAAAAAATAAAGGTGTCCCGTAGCAAATTTTCCAATTGTCAGGTATGTTTCACTTAGTAGGTTTGTGTTAAAGAAAAACACAAATTGTCTGACCAATCTCAAAGCAATATGGGTGGTGGATGCGACGAGTCGACACATATCGGCGCCAGTAGAAACAAGTTTTTGGGCCTCAGGGCCTCTTGGTCTAGTGGATTGACCATTTTCTTAGTCGACTCAAAAATAGTTGCTCTCTCTATCCCAGATTATGTTGCATATAATGTTAGTTAAAAATCAATTTTTTAAGTTCTACTAAATATAATTAAATAGTATAAATAACTAAAATATCTAACTTATATTACGAGAAGCACCATGAAATATGTTTTCATGATATATCGATTAGATATTGCAAAGATCAAGAAATTTGTCTTTTGATATGGCCATATTCTAAAATGTATGACTTTGCAATATATTTTGGAACAGGAGTATATATTTTCAAAACCGATAATGTTGACCTCGATTGAAAATTTTAACATCCTCTCATGTTTGCATGAATTTCTATGATTAGATGGGTCTTGCCTCGACTTAGGGCATCTCTAAATGATCCCAAAAAACGGTTAGAGGAGTGAAAATCGGTAAGAGCCACACCTAACCGATTCTCAAAACGGTTAGAGGAGTAAATATTTAGCAGCCGGAGGAGTAAAACGGTTGCGGAGGAGTAAATTTAGGAGTCAGCCGCACTCTAGGGAAAAACTCCTACCTCCTCCCCCGCCGCAACCATTCCTGCTGGCGTCGCCGCCGGTGACCGCCATTCACCACCGCCCCACTCCGGTCCCTACGTAGCCCTCCAGCCCACCTCTCTGTCGCTCGCCGCTTCTCGCCATCGACGGAATCGACGAGGGGGTCGAGTTTTCACCTCAGTTGGCCCTGATTTCTTTGAAATCTTCACTCCCAGGCTGACATTGCCATTCCCGGGCCAACATAAACTCGGCTGGGCTGACACAACCTCCACCCGGCTGGGCTAGCTCGACGCTAACCCAGCTGGGTCGCCACCTTGATGACCCACAAGTATAGGGGGTGTATCGTAGTATTTTCGAGGGAAGTGAAACCTAATTTATTGATTCGACACAAGGGGAGTCAAAGAATATTTATAAGCCTTAACAACTGAGTTATCAATTCAGCTGCACCTGGAAACAATCTTGCTCGCAGCAGTTTATCAGTAACAATAGTTTTGTAGTAGCAATAGCAGTAGTAAAAGTAAAGACAATAGTAACAATTGCAGTAAACAGTAGGATTAAAGCGCGGTAGGCATAAGGATAGATGGACGGGCGTTGCATGGACAAGACAATTCATATGGCAATCAAAACATAGGGCATTGGCAGATAAATAAGGTAAAGTATCCAAGTACTAAATAATCATAGGCATGTATTCTATATATAGTCATACGTGCTCGCAATGAGAACTTGCACAACATCTTTTGTCCCGCCAGCCCGTTTGCAGCGGGGCCTCAAGGGAACTACTGGCAATTAAGGTGCTCTTTTTAATAGAGCACCAGAGCAAAGCATTAACACTCTGTGAACACATGTGATCCTCACATCAAAGCCATTCCCTCTGGTTATCCCGATTGCTGTCACTTCGGGGCCTTTGGTTTCGGACAACAACGTGTGTATACAACTTGTAGGTAAGACCATAAACAATACTATCATAATGAATTAATAACATGTTCAGATCTGAAATCATGGCACTCGGGCCCTAGTGACAAGCATTAAGCATAACAAGATGCAACAAAGTCAAAAAGCACTAATAATAGATACTAGGCACCATGCCCTAATAATCTGATACCATTACATGAACGATCTCATCCAATCCCTACCATCCTTATAGCCTACAGCAGGGGTTTACTCACTCATAGATGAGGGAAACATGGATGGTCGATGGAGAATCGATGGTGATGATCTCCTCCAATTCCTCGTCCCGGCAGGGTGCTAGAACGGAGTTTCTGATTCCAAATCGCGGATTCTGGTGGTAGCGGCACCGTGGAACTTTTTCTGGAAAAACATCAAACTCCCCTTGGTTTTTAGGTCAAGAGGCAACTTATAGGCAAAGAGGGAGGCCGAGGGGGCAGCCGAGGCGGCCACACCACCCTCAGGCGCGGCCTGGCCTGGCCCGCACGGCCAGGTGGTGGTGGCCCCTCGTGGCCCTACTTCGTCTCGTCTTCTGGCTCTGTGAGTCTTCTGATAAAATATGATTTTTGGCATATTTTTCGGGATTTTTCCTAATAGTTGATTTTCTGCACAAAAACTAGACACCAAGGTAATTCTGCTGAAAACAGCGTCAGTCCGTGTTAGTTGTATCCAAATTACACAAGTTTAGAGGAAGAACAATAGCAAAAGTGTTCAGGAAAGTAGATACGTTTTAGACGTATTAACTCCCCCAAGCTTAGTTTATTGCTTGTCCTCAAGCAATTCAGTTGAAAACTGAGTGCGATAAAAGAAACTTGCACGAACACATTTGCTTCATAAGATGTATATATTCTCAGCATATGATCAACTACTCAGGCAATTCATAATGAAGAGTATGCAACTAAGTTTACTTAATAGTCATTGCAAGCTATGATGAGATTCCAACTCAAAAATAATAAGTAGCATGAAACATAAACATAAGCAACATTACAATGCTCATAACACGGTATAATAGAGTGGTATCTCGCTTGCCTTTGATTGTAGAGCAAACATAAATGCCAAGGGACCTCTGAAGTTCAAGTGAAGACTAGGAGTAAATATATCAAAGATACAGCATCAAAGTCATAACACAATTAATCAAGTTTTGAGACAAGCACATTACACTAAGAATGACAATTATGCTCTCAAGAAAGTGCTCATAGAATGTGTGGAGACTCAACAAGGAAATGAAAAGGTTTTAAAAAGTTTGAAAGGCTTCCAAATGCTGAAAGTATGGTACTCATTAGCTTTGAGCTCTCATTGCCCCTATCATAAGAATCTTTAAATGGTTAAGGTTAAAGTGAGGTCCAATCTGAGCTATATGCTTGACATACCATAAACTGGAAATCTCATGTCCCTTGAGTACGAGGGCCGCTCCTCATGCTACTCAACTTTAGTTACCGGTAAGTTCTTGTCATAGTAAATACATGTGTATCATACAGAACCGCCAACAGGGTACCCCTTGCCCGATGATACAGAAGAATCCCCATATCAAAATGACAAGGCAAGCAGACAACGAGCATCTCGGCAATCTTCTTATTTACCATGGGAAAATGGTGTTTTTTCTCTCTTTCCTCTTTTCTCATATCTTTTTTTCCTTTTTCTCAATAGCCATCTCTTTTTTCATAAGAAGAATGCTTCATAGATACTCATTATGGTTACGCTGCAGGTTTCCACCATGATTAGGCATGGATTAGACCGGCGGCCCAAGCGTTTCTCTAACACACATACATAACTCCATGGACTTACAAGCTCCCCTTTTATTTCACACCGACAACATCCGCAAACAAAAGAGCATGATATCAACTGGGTATATATTTACAGGTGTTGAAAGCGTTCCCCGTGACAGCATGGTTCTGCTAATCCCCAGCCTATAATTTGCAAGCATATAACTTTCATGGACAGTCACAATGGTTCAGGTTTATTAAGTGCAAGAAATAAAGTGTGCCATCAAGTTCACGAGAGCTTTACTAACTAACTTTCTCATAACAAGCAAACATTTTATTCGGAAGAAAACAAGGCATATTGAATATGCACGGAATAGCAAATGATGCTAATAGGTAGGTATGGTGGACTCTTTTGGCAACATTGGTTTTAGGGAGTTGGAAACACGAGTAAAGATTATACTCAGTGCAAGTGAAGGCTAGCAATAGTAAGGGAGCGACAAACGAGAGAGCAATAACTGTCATAATCATGCTTGCAATAAAACATGACTAATCATGGCATGAAAGTGATTCAAGACCCCTGAGGCAAAATAATTCATCGAGGCTTAACTGATTATTGTTTCAGTCATAAGCATGCATGAGCATGTGCCAAGTCGATTCAAGTGAAACATTCAGAGGAGGGTACCACAGTGTCATACCAAGTTATGAATAGAGCAATGCAAGCAAACATTCATATGACATGCTACAAACTATTAGTGAGCTGGAGCGAATCATAAGAAAGCAAGAACTACTAAGCATACATAGATAACATACACCCTACATGAACAGACTAAGCATGCCCACAATGATGAGTATATGTACAAAAATGAAAAAAAATTGAGTTTGTTACCAGCCTCTTACCACACCTCAAGTTATCATTAATCCTCATTATTGCCCTTCACTTGTGTGGCTTGAATAATAACATGAAACCAAATTCCACTGAGGACTGCTGAACCCTGAAACAAACTTCACAAAACCAAAGAAGAACAACAAATATTTTTAGTGTTTTTAATTTTCAAAGGCAAGAACAAAAAGGAAAAACAAGCAAAGCAAAATCTTTTTGGGTTTTCGAATAATTCAAACAAAGCAAAAAGGAAGAAGCAAACCAAGGCAAAAAATAAAAAGAAGCAAACAACGGAAATATTTTTGGTCTTTTTGTGTTTTAGAAAGCAAAAGTAAAGAAAGAACGAAAACTAAAAAGAGAACGAAACATGAATATACTAAGTACCGACGGAACATGATATGGAGATGAGTGTGATGTCGGTGTACCTCCCCCCAAGCTTAGGCTTTTGGCCTAAGTGGGTATCAACCCCAACGCGGGTAAGGGTTCTAAGCAGGCGGGTCATTGTAAGAATGATCATAGTTAGGCCCTTGGGAAGAAGAATAAGCTCCCCAATCATAGGTAGGCTGCTGATATGAAGACTCCCCCTCATTCGAGGGCTGGACCGAATCATCTGTAACCTCCCTTATATCCTGCTCCTGTTGGGAGAGCTCTCCTAGGTACGTATCAAGCTCCTCCTCAGTGAGTGACCATCCTACCCTAGTATCAAGGTTAAACAAAACAGGTGCAGGCAAAAGAACAAATCGCTCGGACTTACTCCTTCTCCAACCAGCCTTGAGAAAGCTTATTTCATAAGACAAATCACTCAAATTAGCCCAAGAAGAAACAAATTTATGCTGTATCATGGAATTAAGGTCAAGCATCTCTATGGGAAACTGTAGGTCTAGATGATGAAGCACTAAACCATGCAAAGCTAATAAACAAGAGGCGACGAGGCCTCCACAAATTCCACCTTTCTCGCGGTTAGCAGCAAGACGGAAAGCTATCAAGGACCCAAGTTGTAAGTCCTATCTCGTTTTAAAGCAGCTGAGATGAATGCTAGATCATATGAGGATAACTTATTAGCAGTTTTCCTAGCGAGAACACACTTGGCAATAAAGTAAGCAAAGTAGCGAATAGATGGGAGATGAATGTTACAAATTTTCCCACTCTCCTTTGAGAAGCTGCTTCCTTGGCAAATCTCCGCATACAAGTCCATGAGTGGTGCAGGTCGCTCTTTAATCCTTCCACACGATCCCCACTAAGGTACCTTAATAGTTGCACAAAAGTCATCAAGAGGAAGGTCGACAGCTATATTGTAAATTTTGTAGTGAACCATGGGGTTAGGCAAAGAGCAACTAAATCGAAATTCCTGCACCACAGACATAGTTAGTTTCACAAATTGACTAGGTTCATCTTCCACAAAGTGCTCCAATCCTGCATTAGCAACTAAAGTATGGAAGTCCTGGGAAATTCCTGCATCCCTCATGAATTCAGAGCATGGATAGATGGATGAAAAACTTCCTCCTCTCGGTGAACCTTCATAACCTTAGGCACCCTCAGTTCATGTTGGTTGAGTTGATGCTCATTCATCTTCTATTCTGAAATTTAAACATCCATTAAACAAGTGATTACAAAGTGAATACATAATGAAAAGAACTACTCATAGGGACTTGTAAGAGGCCTAAACATGCATCGAAACAATATCTCTAAGCATTGAACAAGCTTACAAGCTCTCATAACTTGTCACCTACAGCAGCAAAATACTCAAGATATAAACCACTAAACACAAATCTACTTGGACAAGCGGAGGAGTCACATACCGGAGAACAAATGCTCCAAATTTCAGCAGCAAAGGTGGGCTGAGCAAGGTGATCAAAAAATCATGGGCAAGAACAGCAAGAACGCGATTTCGACCAAAGAACTGATGTTTTCTCGGGAGAGAGAAAGAAGTGGGAAGTGAGAGAGTGAGTGGAGGGCCAGGGGTGGCCCACACCATGGCCAGGCACGCCCTTGGGCTGGCCGCGCCACCAGGTGGTGTGCCTGCCTGGTGGGCCCCCTGGTACTCTCCAGGCACTCCTCTGCCCCTTTTTTCACGTAAAAGTTTAATACGAATTTTCTGGAATTTTTCGAGACACTTTATTTTTGAGCAATTTTTAGGTATAGATAAATGATTTTTTGACAGAAGGATGTTTTTGGAATGATGCAAAAGCAAAACAAAACTAAAACTTCAGAGTTCTAAGACACTCTAATATGCAAGCAACTAGCAACTAAGCGAAAGCAAAAACTAAAATGGATAAAATGAAAGTAAGCAAAGATAATCATGGTGAAAACATTGTTTTGTTCATTAAAATCCCTTTGTTAACAAGGTTGATCAGGTCTTGTTACCAAAGCAATTTTACATGAAAAAAAACTTTGTATTCCACTAATGATTATGTTACCTCAACCTTGATAGCAATGGTCCCAATCATAATAGTTTCATATTTTTCTCTTGGTATGGGACAATATATTTCTCTAACTTGAATGCCCTCAACATGTTCAATTGAATTTAAGCCATAAGTCCTATCAATCTTCTTGGGGAAATAGACAGTATGCTCCTTGTCATTAACATTAAAAGTCACCTTTCCTTGATTACAATTAATAACAGCTCCTATAGTATTAAGAAAAGGTCTCCCAAGAATAATAGACATATTATCATCTTCAGGCATTTCAAGCACAACAAAATCAGTTAATATCAATCAATTATGAGCCACTTGAACAGGTACATCCTCACATATACCAACAGGAATAGTACTAGATTTATCAGCCATTTGCAAAGATATATCAGTTGGTATTAGTTTTTCTAGTTGAAGTCTCTTGTAGAGAGAAAAAGGCATAACACTAACTCCTGCTCCCAAATCACACAAAGCAGTTCTAACATAACTATTTTTAATAGAGCATGGAATAGTTGGAATCCCTGGGTCTCCAAGTTTCTTTGGAACTTTACCATTGAAGGAATAATTAGCAAGCAAAGTTGAAATTTCTTCATTAGGGATCTTCCTTTTATTTGAAACAATATCCTTCATATACTTTGAATAAGGAGGCAATTTAATAGCATTAGTCAAAGGAAATTTGCAAGAATAAAGGTTTCATCCACTCACAAAACTTGTTATAGTATTCATCTTCCTTTGACTTGTGTTTCTTATCAGGGAAAGGCATAGGTTTTTGGACCCAAGGCTCTCTTTCACTACCATGATTCTTAGCAACAAAATCTTCTTTAGTGTATTTAGTATTCTTAGTATGCCTTTCAGGTTCTTCTTCAACTTTTTCTTTATCAGGAACATCATTTTCTTCATTACCACTTTCAGTTTCAGCACCAGAGACAGATATACTATTAGGATCTTTAGCAGGTTCAGAAGGTTCTACAATAGTTTTATGTTTCTTTTTTCTTTTCTTAGGAGTAGTACCACTATTTTTAGCTTGTTGAGAATTCTGCTCAATTCTTTTAGGATGCCCCTCAGGATATAGAGGATCCTGGGCGGCGACACCACTTCTAGTTCTAATTTCATAAGCATGCTTTTCTTTAGCAGCATTAACTAGCAAGTCTTTTTGAACTTTAATAAGCTGATCAATTTGAGTTTGAACCATTTGAAAATGTTTGACAAGCATTTTAACATCATTAGAGGTTCTTTCCACAATATTTTTTAACTCAATAATATCTCTAGAGTTTTCCATTAAATGATTTTGCACCCTTTTATTAAAATTATCTTGCTTAACAATAAAAATATCAAATTCTTCTAAGCATTGATCAGGAGGTTTAGAGTAAGGAATATCACCTTCATCAAAATGTTGGAGAGAGTGTACCTCAATAGTGGATGAGTGGGGAATTAGCTTACATAATTCTTCTATAGGAGGTAAATTCTTGACATCGGCAGCTTTAATTCCCCTCTCCTTAAGACATTTATTAGCTTCCTTCATCACTTCATCATTTAGTTCGATAACTGCCCACTTCTTAGATGATGGTATAGGTGCAGGTATAGCTGGTTCAAGTATAATTGTTTCAGGTATAGCTGGTTCAGAAGGAGTCTAGTCTTCATAATTCTTGCTTATTTTAGCCATTAATTTCTCAGCTTCCTTGGGAGTCCTATTCCTGAAAACACAATCAACACAACTATCCAGGTATGTCCTAGATTCTTTAGTTAGTCCATTATTAAATATATCAAGAAGCTCATTCTTAGGTAATGGACATCCTGCCAGTGCATGAATCAAAGCACAAAACCTTGCCCATGATTCAGGCAATATCTCTTTTTCTCCCTGTTTAAAATCAAAAAGTTCCTGCAAAATAGCATGTCTAGCACTAGGAGGAAAATATTTCTGCAGGAAAGTACTAATCAAGCAATCAGGACTATCAATAGATCCAGGAGGTAAATTATTAAACCAATTTTTAGCTTCTCCTTTCAGTGAAAAGGGGAAAATTTTAGCAATAAAGTAGGTGCACATCTTAATATCATCAGAAAACAAGCTACTCATGGTAGAAAGCTCAGTCATATGTGCTACCGCACTTTCATTCTTAGGCCCACAAAAAGGTTCTTTCTCAACAATAGCTATGTAAGATAGATCAAGAGAGAAATCATAATCCTTATATTTAATGTTTATGGGAGATGCAGCAAACTTAACATTAAGAGACAATTTGGGTTTTATAGTACGCCTCTCAAGGAGACTCTTAACAACACTCCTATCATGGGTGTTTTGACATTCTTTAATAAATTCATCGGTCATCTCAATATAACCGTCTTCAATATCATAGCTCTCTCTAGACTTAGGTGAACTGACAGGTGTAGTAGTGTCTTCATTAGGAGTTTTAGTATTTCCAGCTGTAGTTCTAGCAATCATAGCATCTAGGAAAGGACCTAATGAACCACTCTTATCAAGCATAATAGAAGCAGCATCATAAGTATCAGAAGTTTCAGATTCAGCAGTAGTAGTAGTGTGTGTAGCATGTATATGTGGTGGTGTAAGGAGCTTACTCATAACAGATGGTGAATCAAGAGCAACAAAGGTGTTTAGAACCGTACCTCTTCTTGTAGTGGATGGTAAAATAGGAACCTTGCCATCACGAGACTTACCCATGATGGATAGATGGAAGCGAACAATAGTGATTCCAAGTGAACTTGATAAATAAAGCTATGCTCCCCGACAACGGCGCCAGAAAATAGTCTTGATAACCCACAAGTATAGGGGTGTATCGCAGTATTTTCGAGGGAAGTGAAACCGAATTTATTGATTCGACACAAGGGGAGCCAAAGAATATTTATAAGCCTTAACAACTAAGTTGTCAATTCAGCTGCACCTGGAAACAATCTTGCTCGCAGTAGTTTATCAGTAGCAACCGTTTTGTAGTAGCAATAACAAAGTAATAAAAGTAGTAAAAGTAAAGACAGTAGTAACAATTGCAGTAAACAGTAGGATTAAAGCGTGGTAGGCATAGGGATAGATGGACGGGCGTTGCATGGACAAGACAATTCATATGGCAATCAAAACATAGGGCATTTGCAGATAAATAAGGTAAAGTATCCAAGTACTAAATAATCATAGGCATGTGTTCCATATATAGTCATACGTGCTCGCAATGAGAACTTGCACAACATCTTTTGTCCTGCCAGCCCGTTTGCAGCGGGGCCTCAAGGGAACTACTGGCAATTAAGGTGCTCCTTTTAATAGAGCACCGGAGCAAAGCATTAACACTCCGTGAAGACATGTGATCCTCACATCAAAGCCATTCCCTCCGGTTATCCCGATTGATGTCACTTCGGGGCCTTTGGTTCCGGACAACAACGTGTGTATACAACTTGCAGGTAAGACCATAAACAATACTATCATAATGAATCAATAACATGTTCAGATTTGAAATCATGGCACTTGGGCCCTAGTGACAAGCATTAAGCATAACAAGTTGCAACAAAGTCAAAAAGCACTAATAATAGATACTAGGAACCATGCCCTAACAATCTGATGCCATTACATGAGCGATCTCATCCAATCCCTACCATCCCCATAGCCTACAGCGGGGGATTAGTCACTCATAGATGGGGGAAACATGGATGGTCGATGGAGAAGCGATGGTGATGATGATGGCGATGATCTCCTCCAATTCCCCGTCCCGACAGGGTGCTAGAACAGAGTTTCTGGTTCCAAATCGCGAAATCTGGTGGTGGCGGCACCGCGGAACTTTTTCTGAAAAAACGTCGAACCCCCTTGGTTTTTAGGTCAAGAGGCAACTTATAGGCGAAGAGGGAGTTCGAGGGGGCAGCCGAGGCGGCCACACCACCCCTAGGCGCGGCCTGGCCTGGCCCGCGCGGCCAGGTGGTGTGGGCCCCTCGTGGCCCTACTCTGTCTCGTCTTCTAGCTCCGTGAGTCTTCTGGTGAAATAGGATTTTTGGCATATTTTCCGGAATTTTTCCTGATAGTTGATTTTCTGCACAAAAGCTATACACCAAGGTAATTCTGTTGAAAACAGCGTCAGTCCGTGTTAGTTGTATCCAAATCACACAAGTTTAGAGGAAGAATAATAGCAAAAGTGTTCGGGAAAGTAGATACGTTTTGGACGTATCACACCTCTCCTGGCTGCCTCACCTTGTCGGGCCGACTTCACCTCCACCCGGCTGGGCCAGCTCGACGCTAACACGGCTGGGTCACCACCTCTCCCGGCTGCCTCACCTTGTTGGGCTGACTTCACCTCCACCTGGGTGGACCAGCATCTCCTCCAACATGGCCGGCCCACCATGGGACGACACATTAGGTCTCGGCTACCTTGCTCCTTCCCCAGCTGGATTTCCTCGTTTCCTCCCTCCTGGACCGGCATCATGCTGCCCTGGTTGGGCCACATTGCCACTTCCTCACCGCGCCACCTTGTCGCCCTCACTTCCCCCATCATCTGGCCATCGAGAGCCCTTCCCAACTGGGCCAACTTCACCCGGGTGGGCCAGCTTCTATCTCACCTTGGCTGGCCCACCACGGGCCAATTCCTCGAGATCCTCCCTACCATGTCGCCCCCGGCTCCACGTCGCCCCTAGGATGCAGCTGCTACCTTGACTGCACCCAAGAGCTACCTCGGCACTCTGCAGTTACCTCGACACCTCCAGCCCTACATCGACCTCGTCCTCCTCTACCATGATAAAGGCAAGCCAAGTCTCTGTGCCGGTCTTGGGATGCCCCAGGCTTAGACTGGCACATGCTCCCCCAACTACCGGTACCAGATGCTCCTTATCCTTGGGAGAGAATAATATCGATGACTAGGAGATGCCCAGGATACACACACAAGAAGATAAAACCAAGGACAAACCAAATAAAGGGGATCATTGGTAAATCCCCATAAATCAATGTAAAACATGGATATAACATTATATAAGTTGCAAATATGTGGGAATATGTATCAATAAACTAAAAAGTTTACGTATGCATTTTACATGCATCACTATGTCGAGAAACTTCTGGTTGGGCTGACTCTTGATGTTAATGGTGCCACGATTGGCTATCTCATCTTTGGCAATGGCTGCCTCTCTCTTGATAGTGAAAATAAGTAAAGATATCTAACCTAGGTCTAATTCCTAGGTAACCCTCACAAAGTGTCGCATAATTGCTAAGCACTAAACATTGTTTGGTGGTAGATTGTGTGGGAGGACTTGGAAGTAATTCAGTACCTCCAAAATTAAGTTGGAGATGGTCAGGGAGATGCCGCGGTCGAGATGGGCTTTAAGGCACCTTTTCCCCAGCTTCGGGGTGAGGCGTCACCTCGTCCTCCTACGCCAGTCGCCACCATAGCCCCTCCATCATTAGCCGGAGTCCCTCGATGATGAGGTCATTGATCTTAGACTGCTTGAGGATGGATCCTTTCCACAGACCCATATCGTCTCCTCCTCTACGCCACCACCAGCAGCCTCTGGCTCCTCCAGTTTGTGGCCACCGCCGGCGGTTTTCTCCGCCGCGATAGTGATAGCCGGCATCTCGAGCTCTGAAGGTGGAGCAACCAGCGGAGTGGGATCTTTGGAATCCCCATACGACATTGTTTACCATGGTACGCTTGGGCTAGCCATTAGAAGGGGCTAGAGATGGTTATGAGCTCGAGGTCTAGGGTTTTCCTTTAGGAGATCGAAATGGTGGTTGGCGTGAGGAGGAGTAAGAAGTGGAGGAGAAGGAGAGGTGAATGGAAAAACGTAAAATTGATCGGTTATTTATAAGACATGCATTGATTCATGCAAGGTGTGAATCCGGTGGAGTAGCGGGTATCATGTGTTGATGAACATGCGCAGTAATTTCGCCACATCTCCGCGATTGCTGCCAACACTTCGGATAACACGTGCGGAAAAATCATCATCATAACCTCTCTACATGTATGTGAGTTTTGACGCGGCGCTACACTGAGGCTTAAATCATCCTCCTGACAGACGTAGATGAGCGGGTCACACCTCATGATTCTTTGAAGGATAGTCGGAGAATTGTCTGACTAAGGAGAATATGATTGAGAAGACCCGACATCCCTCCGACTTTTGTATCAATACGTAGAAGAAGTTTTGTGGTGCTTTGGGGAGGACTTCAAGATGCTGCATTGCCAACATCACCTAGACGGAGCATTTATACCCAATGACAAGACGACACAGATCTTCTCCGGGGGCTACTGTTGGGGATATGCGTTATGGGTATCACTATAGCATAACCTTATTCCGACTAACCTGGGTGGCCCACAGTTGGTAGCATGGACATGGCCTGCTGGGCGGTCCAGTTAGAGGAATTTAGAAGGGAGGCCAATGCCGGATAATAGGGAGGCTACGGTACCGACATAGACAAAGTCGAAGCCTTGCAGTAGAGGAGACGAAGACTAGTTACCATTAGTGTATGACTCTGTAACCTGTCCTGTCCGGTATGGACTTTACCCTCTAACACTAGGTTCTGGCGGCTTTATAAGCCGGACCTACGAGAGCCTTTAGGGCACAACTCAACCTCGCATAGCGAACGACACAATCTGTGTAACTCGGTGTACTGCCATTATATTGATTTATAGCAGGATTAGAATCTTGTCGCCGTTGGTGGGATTTGAACCTGGGTAAATTGTGTTACCTCGTACTCGCCAACTCGCCGCCTTTTTCCACTAGTAGAAACCGACCTTTGGTCCAGGGGTATTAGCCTCGGTTTTGCTACAAACCGGGACTAATGCCCCGGTCCCAACGACTAGATCTGGCCCCAGGGGGTGGCAGGCACTAGCCCCGGTTTGAACGGGACCTTTAGTCCCGGTTCGTGTAACAAACCGGGTTTCAGGCAGGCTGGGTTGGGTGCCAGAACCTTTAGTCCCGGTTTGTTATACAACGCGGGGCTAAAGGTGGACCTTTAGTCCCGGTTCTAGACATGAACCTTGACTAAAGGTCTGGCTATATCTTCTTCCCCCACCTGCCCGAGCCACCATTTCAAGCTGGTGGCTCTCCTCTCTCTCTTTCTTGCTTCAAGCTCGAGTTCATGCCCTTTTTTTCTCAATATTTGTCTATATTTTGTGGTGCCCCATCTACCCAAAGGTTCTAAAAGGTGAGCAACTTCATCCTTTGAACTCTCATTGCTATATTAGCTCATTTCATGCTCTATCTTGTAGATGGATTTGTGGATTTAGTTTGATAGTAATTTTTGCAATGATAACATGAGATCGATGTTTAGATTCTATCTATCTTGTATTAATGTAAGGAACTCTAAGGTAAATATCACAATATGTGGATTCTATCTATATATATCTTGTTTTGGCACATAGTCTCGAAATTTGATTTTAGAAGCACACACATGCGTGATTTCATCATTCTAATTAGCTGGGCAAAATATCCTTCTTCGTCTACCTGCGTTCAACAAACTGAAAAATTGTAACAAAGATAGGGTTAATTCATAAAAGCTTGATAAGAAGACATCACAATACATCTTCGAGAAGCTCCTCTATGGCGAGCTCCTCGAAGATGTTTGAGGATAGGATCCTAAGACATCTTTGAGAGAAGCTCTGCCATAGTGGTATCCCTGTCGCACCATCTTGGAGTTAATAACTTCTCTAGTTATTGATTAATACACCGGGTAACTAAAACAATTCACATATTAGGGAGTGCCTCTATGGAGAGCTCCTCGAAGATGTTTGAGGACGGGATCCTAAGACATCTTCGAGAAGCTCTGCCGTTGTGGTGTCCCTGCTCTCGTACACCATCTTTCAGTTTATATCTTCTCTAGCTAGATTAGTATGCTGGTGGAGCTAACTAATTTCACATATTAGAGAGTGCCTCTATGGCGAGCTCCTCGAAGATGTCTGAGGACGAGGTCCTATGACATCTTCGAGAAGCTCAGCCGTAGTGGTGTCCCCGGTCTCGCACACCATCTTGTAGTTCTTCACAACATAGTGTCGGGCACTGATGACATAATGTCAACACACTCACCCCCGGCATAGTGCTGCCACCCACCCAAAATAGTGTCGTCATTTAATTTACTGGCTTAGTGCTGCTCACTGAGGACATAGTGTCGACATGTTGTCTCCACATCCACATTTAGTCCTGGTTGGTGCCTCCAACCGGGACTAAAGGTTCATCATATCTTTAGTCCCGGTTGCTGGCTTTAATTTTGTTTTTTAGATTAGTACTAATTAATTATGATTATGCTGCCACCCACCCAAAATAGTGTCGTCATTTAATTTACTGGCTTAGTGCTGCCCACTGAGGACATAGTGTCAACATGTTGTCTCCACATCAACATTTAGTCCCGGTTGGTGCCTCCAATCGGGACTAAAGGTTCATCATATCTTTAGTCCCGGTTGCTGGCTTTAATTTTGTTTTTTAGATTAGTACTAATTAATTATGATTATGTTTGATATACTTGATTAATTATATAATGCAGATGAGCCGGCAATGGATGTACACTGACCGACTCTCTAGCGAGTTCATTAAAGGTGTGCATTCTTTTATCCTTGTGGCCGAGGCAAACAAGCTGAATGGTTTTATGTCTTGTCCATGTGGTGTTTGTCGGAATCATAAGGAATACTCTTCCTCAAGAGTCCTTCACAACCACCTGTTTTGGTCCGGTTTCATGACCAGCTATAATTGTTGGACCAAGCACGGAGAAAGAGGGGTTATAATGGAAGACAACAAAGAAGAAGAGAATGATAACGACTACCCTACTATGTCCCCTGAATACGATGGTACTACAATGGAAGACATTGATGAAGAAAAAGATGAAGAACGGGCATCAAATCTGCAGGATGATGATCTTAGTCGGGCCATTGCTGATGCCCAGGAAGAATGCGTAACTGAAAGGGAGAGGTTGAAGCTCAAGAAGATGTTAGAGGATCACAACAAATTGTTGTACCCAAATTGTGAAGATGGGCACAAAAAACTGGGTAGCACACTGAAATTGCTGCAATGGAAGGCAGAGAACAGTGTGACTGGCAAAGGTTTTGAAAAGTTGCTGAAAATAATGAAGAAGTTGCTTCCAAAGGATAACGAACTGCCCGCCAGTACCTACGAAGCAAAGAAGGTTGTCTGCCCTCTAGGATTAGAGGTGCAGAAGATACATGCATGCATTAATGACTGCATCCTCTACCGTGGCGAAGAGTATGAGAATTTGGATGCATGCCCAGTATGCACTGCATTGCCGTATAAGATAAGACGAGATGACCCTGGTGATGTTGAGGGCGAGCGCCGCATGAAGAGGGTTCCTGCCAAGGTGATGTGGTATGCTCCTATAATACCACGGTTGAAACGTTTGTTCAGGAACAAAGAGCATGCCAAGTTGTTGCGATTGAGAGAGAGTTTCCGGACTTTGCAGGTGATGCGAGGAACTTATGGTTTGGTCTAAGTACAGATGGCATGAATCCTTGGGAGCAGAGCTGCAGTCATAGCATCTGGCCTATGACTCTGTGTATCTATAACCTTCCTCCTTGGTTGTGCATGAAGCGGAAGTTCATTATGATGCCAGTGCTCATCCAAGGCCCGAAGCAACCCAGCAACGACATTGATGTGTACCTAAGGCCATTAGTTGAAGAACTCTTATAGTTGTGGCACGAACAAGGTGAACGTGTGTGTGGGATGAGAACAAGCAGGAGGAATTTGACCTACGAGCGTTGTTGTTCATAACAATCAATGATTGGCCTGCTCTTAGTAACATTTCAGGACAAACAAACAAGGGATACAATGCATGCACACACTGTTGAAACGAGACTGAAAGTATATATTTGGATAAATGTAAGAAGAATGTGTACCCGGGGAATCTCCTTTTCTTCCGCCCACGCACACCCTAAGAAAGAAAGGTAAGCATTTCAATGGTGAGGAAGAAATCCTTCACCAGTATAGCCGGTGTAAGCCTATCCGCCGTACTGGTGATGATGTATTTGATATGGTGAAGGATTTAAAAGTAATCTTTGGAAAGGGTCCTGGTCACCCACGTGGAAAAATAAATCTATATTTTGGGAGCTACCCTATTGGAAAGTCCTAGAGGTCCGCTCTGCAATTGACGTGATGCATCTGACAAAGAATCTTTGCGTGACGCTGCTAGGCTTCTTGGGCGTGTATGGGAAGAGCAAAGATACACCTGAAGCATGGCAGGACCAACAACGTATAAAAGACCGAGACGACATGCATCCAGAGATGTTTGAAGGTACTGCTAGCTACGCTCTTACCAAAGAAGAGAAGGAAATCTTTTTTGAAGTCCTTTATAGTATCAAGGTCCCGTCTGGTTTCTCGTCGAACATAAAGGGAATAATAAATATGGCAGAGAAAAAATTTCAAAACCTAAAGTCTCCTGACTGCCATGTGCTTATGACCCAGCTGCTTCCGATTGCATTGAGGGGACTCCTGCCGGAAAATGTTCGAGTACCCATTGTGAAGTTATGTGCGTTTCTCAATGCAATTTCTCAGAAGGTAATCAATCTAGATAGTCTACCAAGGTTACAGAAAGATGTGGTCCAATGTCTTGTCAGCTTCGAGTTGGTGTTCCCACCATCCTTCTTCAATATTATGACGCACCTCCTAGTTCACCTAGTCGAAGAGATTAACATTCTTGGTCCTGTATTTCTACACAATATGTTCCCCTTTGAGAGATTCATGGGAGTGTTAAAGAAATATGTTCATAACCGTGCTAGGCCAGAAGGAAGCATCTCAAAGGGATATGGAACAGAGGAGGTCATTGAGTTTTGTGTTGACTTTATTCCTGACCTTAAGCCCATCGGTGTTCCTGAATCACGGCATGAGGGTAGACTTAGTGGAAAAGGCACGCTAGGAAAGAAAGCAATGATATGTATGGACGGACATTCTCTCACTAAAGCACACTACACAGTTTTGCAAAGTTCCACCTTGGTGGCTCCGTATATCGAGGAACACAAGAATATTGTACACTCCAACAACCTGGGGAAGTCTGGCTCCTGGATTAGAGATGAACACATGAGGACTTTTGGCGGTTGGTTGTAGACATATCTCATTAATGACATAAATGTTGGAGAACAGCTGTACTTTTTGGCCAGGTCACCATCTTCGACTATATTGACTTTCCAAGGGTAAGAGATAAATGACAATACATTTTACACGATCACCCAAGATAAAAAGAGCACCAATCAAAATAGTGGTGTCCGATTTGATGCAACAGACGAGAATGGGCAAAAGGATACATATTATGGTTACATAGAGGAGATATGGGAACTTGACTATGGACCTTTTTTAAGGTTCCTTTGTTTCGGTGCAAATGGGTCAAGCTGACAGGAGGCGGGGTTGAGGTAGACAAGAAATACGGAATGACAACAGTGGGATCTCAATAACCTTGCGTATAAAAATGAACCATTTGTCCTAGCCAATGATGTGGCTCAGGTTTTTTATGTGAAGGACATGTCTACCAAACCGAGAAAAAGGAAAGATAAGCAAAATAATACAGCATCCGATGAGCCAAAGCACCACATAGTTCTTTCAGGAAAAAGAAACATCGTGGGGGTGGAGGATAAGACAGACATGTCAGAAGATTATGATAAGTTTCATGAAATTCTGCCCTTCACTGTGAAGGATGACCCAAGCATCCCGTTAAGTAAGGAAGATGCTCCATGGTTACAGATTAGAAGAAAACCCTAACAATAGAGATGTGTGGATGTTGGTGATGTACAATATTATTAAACCTTTATTTTTAATGATCTGCTTATATGTATATGGATATGAACTATCTCGATCTCAATAGGAAGTATTGCAACTTGCTATGGCCAGACATTTATTAATATTAAAACGTAAAAAATAGTCATAATCATATCTAGCACTGTAGTACACAGCTTCAGGGTCGTCTTCGAAATCGTCATCGTCATCGTCGTCGCACGCGGCTAGATCCTCAGCCCTTCCTCGTAGCACGCGGCTGGATCCTCCGGCCTTGGATTCACGACGCGCGAGGGAGCGGGCTCCCGGATGACGACCCCAGTACGCCCTAGGCCTTCACCACCACCACCATTCTTGTGGCTATGCGGCTGGTGAAAGTGCGGGTACCTCAGGCGAGGATGGTCTCCCATGGCGATGTAGCACATCACGCCAGCGATAGTCCGGTTCACCCACCATAGGCGGCGACTAGCCTCGTTGTGGTTCACAGGGTGTGAGCCATCACCCTCGTACCTGGCGAGCTCCCTTTCTTGCCGGTTTGCAAAGAAGGCATTCTAGGTGTCAAGGTTGTTGGGATCCCAATGGGGATCCATCCGCTGCTCCGGCGTGAGATCGAGGTAGAAGTGGTTGGTGATGGCCACCTTGCGGGCTGAACGTTGAGGCACAGGAGGAACAGGAACCCCTCCAGCGCTCAGCATCCAGCCAGCGGGCAGTGATGACCCACAAGTATAGGGGGTGTATCGCAGTATTTTTGATAAGTAAGAGTGTCGAACCCAACGAGGAGCAGAAGGTGCTAGCTAGTGGTATGGATCAGGAATTCTCTGCAAATACTTAGCAAACGGATTTTTAGGTTTTTTTTGATAAAGCAAGTAAACAAAGTACGAGTAAACAAAAGACACTAGTAATAAATGCAGCAAGTGGCCCAATCCTTTATGCAGCAAAGGACAAGTCGGTTGTATTACTTAAGATGACCAAACGTTCTCGAGGACACATGGGAAGACTGTCAAGTGCTTTCGCTTCATATAGTTGATTAATCTTCTTTAGCTTGCTAAGTGTTGTGTGGGTGAACCTGTGCTAATGTACCGGCCTTCCTAGGACTAATACATACTTGTGATTATACCCCTTGCAAACATCCGTAAGTACAAGAAAGTAATTAAGGTAGACACCTAACCACAACTTTAAACTCTAAGACCCTTAAGTCCCTTGTGCAATGGTTTCCTAACGGGGGTTCAGGTTTCTGTCACTCCGGCAACCCCTACGATTAGTAGCCAAATACACAATGCATTCCCCTAGGCCCATATAGGTGAAGTGTCATGTAGTCGACGTTCACATGATACCACTAGAAGAAGTACACCACAACTTAAATATCAAACTATTGAATCTTTCTCAACACAATTCCACTACAAACAACATGACTTCTCCCATGTCCTCAAGAACAAAACGAACTACTCACAACACATCATATGGATCATGATCAGAGATGGAATAATGATGTATAACAATCTGAACATAAACAATAATTCAATGGTTCACTCAATAGCATCAACTACAAAGAGTAATCAACACCGGGAAAGTTTCCCCTATGAACTATGCAAGATTCAACCCAATTGTTACAGCAATATGGAGATGGTGATGAGGGTGCTGATGGTGATGATGGTGGTGATGATGATGATGATTCCGATGAAGTCTAGCTTGATGGTGGTGTTGATGGCGACGATCTCCCCTCTTCAGGAAGGAATTCCCCCGGCAGAAATATATCTACCGAAGAGATCTTTCTCTCTCGGTGTTTTCCACCCCACAGAGGCGGCGGAATCTTTCTATGGTCGCTCCCCGAGTCTTAGGGTTTCGGGAGGATAATATACACCAGAGGGGAGTGCCAGGGGTGGACCAGGGCGGCCACACCACCTGGTGGCGCGGCCCAGGGTGGCCCGCGCCAAGGGGTGGTGTGGGCCCCCTGTGGCCCATCTCCAGCCCCCTTTATGGCTTCCTTCGTCTTCTGGAAAAATAGGATTTTCCGTATATTTTCCCAGATTTTCTGATCTTCGCGAATTTTGCCTCCAAACAGCAGCTTTTCCATCAGAATCCTGACTGCAGCGGTCCATGCTCCAAAAGTCATCAACCATGCAAAAACAGATGAAATAACATAAGTATCACCTCTCAATACAAAATATATCAATGAATAACAGTGAATTATGACATATAATAGTGATGCAAAATGGACGTATCAACTCCCCCCAAGCTTAGACTTCACTTGTCCCCAAGCGAAACTGATCACAATAAACATGGCCTCAGGTTTATGGAGTGAAGAGTCGATAAAAGAATACGGACAAGAAGCATCACATTCATCAATACATAGATCATAATAGAAGACAACTCACTATTATAAAACTCAACTTGCATTGAGTAAAGGAAACACAATAAAGATACATAAAGTAAATCATAATTGGTAATGGCAAACTTAGCTCTTGGTCGAAGAATAGTTGATAATTTGCTGGAGTTCACAAATAGCTGGTTTGTCAATGATAGCTTTCAAACTAGTAAACATCAAGATAAGAGCAATGTGCAAAACAAGGAACATAAGAAACATGATTTGAATAAATCATCATATGAATGAATGAAACACAACAACTCAAAATACTTGCTGAGATAGAAGGGAGTAGGTTTACTGACTCAACTACAAAGTAAAAGAAAGGCCCTTCGCAGAGGCAAGCAGGGATTGCAAGTCTCATAAAGAGCTCCCAAAAATTATGATACTTACTAGCTTTTAGCTCTCATTGCCCCTATCATAGGCATCTTTTGGTGGTTAAGGTTAAGGTGACACAACTAAGAGGATATGCCTGACAAGTTATAAATTGAAGTCCCATGCCCCTTACTTATGAGTACCGAACCTCATGCTACTCAACTTTAGTCACGAGTAAGCTCTTGTCATTGTAAATACACGTGTATCATTGAGAACCGCCAACGGGTTACCCCTTGCACATGACACAGGAGCTATCCCATAATCAAAATGACAAGGCAAGCAGACAGTGAGCATCTCATCGATCTTTTTATTTGCTATTTGCATAGGTTTTTATTGAGGATGCTTCATAGAATGCTCACTATAGTTATGCTGCAAGTTTCCACCATGATTAGGCATGGTTTAGGCTAGCGGCCCAGGCGTTTCTCTAACACACATATAAACTCCATGATCTTACAAGTTCCACTCTTATTTCACACCGCCGGGATCCATAAGCAAAAGAACATGATATCAACTAGGTACAAGTACCAATGAAGTGTTGAAAGCGGTCCCCGTGATACATGGTTCTGCTAACTTTAACTCATAAAGAGCAAGCATATACGCAACAAAGAAAGACCCAATGGTTCAAGTTTATTAAATGTAAGAAAATAAAGTGTGCCATCAAGTTCGTGAGAGCTTTAATCACTAATTTTCACATAACAAGTTTAATTTGGGAGGTAGATAAAACAAGAATTTACTTGGAATAGCAATAATGCTAATAGGTAGGTATGGTGGACACAAATGGCATGGTTTTTGGTTTAAAGGAGGTGGGTGCACGAGAAGAATTCCCTCTCAGTACAGGTTTTTGGCTATCAAGGCTGGGTAGCAAGTACAAGAGTTGAAGGAAACAAATAAACATACAAGTGATAAAGACAAACATGCAATCTTCCTTGGAAGCACAAAAGATCTTAACTAGAGAATACTAAACTTATGAGCAAATCAAGAAAGAAAGATGATGAAATTATATTTCTTTAGAGTACTTTTATCTTTTCATTCAACTCTCAAAAATAGTGTTGCTACTGACCGAGCCAGGTTTGCCAAAACCAACTAAATTAACTCAATGATCCCAAAGTGATACCAATACTAACAACAAGATCAATCATATAACCACGAATTGAAAACTAACATAAGCTATGCAAAAGAGTGAATGATAGAACTTCTCATTAATATTCCATAACGACAACTTACACCAAGGGATACATATCTAACGAGAGAGGGGACACTTTCATAATGCAAACCATACTACATAATAACTTCTCTATTCATGATATGACTCTTCTAATAAGGCAAAAAGATAGAAGATAGTGATGTGATACCGCGGCACTCCCCCAAGCTTGGAACAAACCAAGGGGATGCCAAACCTGATGACGAATTACTCCTTCGGTGGTGGTGATGTTCTCTCATCATCGTCCGACTTCCAGGGTAAGGGCTTCCCATCAACAAAGACATCGTGGTCTCCAGCATCCTGAAACTTGCAATAGCACCTTATGCGTTTAAACCTAACCTCATACTCACAGTTTTGATTCTGAATGTCGTAGAGCTGTGCTTGCAGTTTGTTGGTTGTTTGGCGGAGTGAGATGACTTCATACTTGAGCTCAGCTGTCTCCTCTTGGTGCCTGGCGATAAGTTCGGAACAAATCTTATGGATGATATCCACTTCGCGTTCCGCCATCTTCTTGTACCTAAAGACTTCTTGCTCCAGTGCTTCCATCCTATCCTCCAGACTTCCTTCACCTTTAGGGCCTTGAACCTCTTTTATCCGGACCTCCCCATCTTCAAGCAACAACTCCTTGGGATGAAACTTCAACTCTCTCATGTATGGGTTGATGATATCTTCTAAGGAATCTCCCTTGGCCAATCCAGTGGAAGACATTGTGGCTCCAAATCTGGGACTCTCCCTGGCAGAAACAGATTGAAACAAAAACACAACGAAAACACGATATACGAACCTCGGGGGATCCGAGGGATTATATATTACGAAGTTTCATACCAAAAGGAAGGCATTGGGAGAAAACGAGTCGGAGGCGGAGTCTGGGGCGGCCACACCACCTGGTGGCGCGGCCAGGGGTGGGCTCGCGCCACAGGGTGGTGTGAGCCACCCTGGCTCCGTTTTCGTCCCTTTTTCGCTTCGTAACTTCCCTTATTGCCTAAAAACTGCAAAAGTATAGTTGGATAGTATTTTCGCGGAACTTTTCTTACCAGAAATGTTACCTATTTGAAAGCAGACTCTGCAGGTCTCTTAATTTGGTCCTTGATAAATTTCTCCGGAGTTATAACTTGAAAGGCATCAACATCTTCATTGTAAGAATCTCCAGCAATATAGTGCTTGAGTCGCTGCCCATTCACTACTTGTGTAGCATCATCTTTTAAAGAAGAAATTTTTATTGCTCCTGAACGGTATACTTCTTCAATAATGAAAGGTCCTTCCCATTTTGACAGTAGCTTTCCTGCAAAAAACCTAAGACGAGACCTATACAATAGAACTTTCTCACCAACATGAAATTCTCTCTTAAGTATTCGCTTGTCATGCCATCTTTTAACTTTTTCCTTAAAGAGCCTAGCATTTTCATAGGCTTCACTCCTCCATTCATCTAAAGAACTTAATTCAAATAATATTTTCTCACCAGCGAGCTTACAATCTCTATTTAGTTCTTTAACTGCCTAGTAAGCTTTGTGTTCTAATTCTAAGGGTAGGTGACAAGCTTTCCCATAAACCATTTTATAAGGAGATATCCCCATAGGATTTTTGTAAGCAGTTCTATAAGCCCATAAAGCATCATTCAACTTTTTAGCCCAGTTTTTTCTAGATCTATTAACAGTCTTTTGCAAGATGGATTTAATTTCTCTATTTGATAACTCTACTTGCCCGCTAGTTTGGGGGTGATAAGCTGAAGCAATTCTATGATTAACATCATATTTAGCAAGGATCTTTCTAAAACCACCATGAATGAAATGAGAACCCCCATCAGTCATGAGATACCTAGGCACTCCAAACCTAGGAAAGATAACATCCTTAAGCATTTTTAGAGAAGTCTCCCCGTCAGCACTCTTTGTAGGAATGGATTCTACCCACTTAGTAACATAATCAACAACAACACGAATATGAGTGTAACCTTTCGAAGGAGGGAAAGGACCCATAAAGTCAAATCCCCAGCAATCAAAGGGTTCAATAACTAGAGAATAGTTCATAGGAATTTCATTGCGTCTAGAGATATTACCAACACGCTGACATTCATCACAAGATAAAACAAATTTTCTTGCATATTTAAAAAGGGTAGGCCAGTAGAAACCTGATTGTAGCACCTTTTGTGCAGTTCTATCTCCTGCATGATGTCGTCCATAAGCATTACCATGACATTTATGCAATATCTCCTTTTGTTCATATTCTAGAACACATCTTCGCATAATACCATCCACTCCTTCTTTGTATAAGTGTGGGTCATCCCAAAAATAATCCCTCAAATCATAGAAGAACTTCCATCTTTGTTGAGCTATAAAAGTTGGAGGCAAATATTTGGAGACAATAAATTTAGCATAATCAGCGTACCAAGGGCTCCCTCGCGAGCTTACCCCTACTGCAGCTAACTGTTCATTTGGGGAACTATCATTAATAGGCATAGGGTCAAAAGAGATGTTTTCCAATCGAGATAAATTATCAGCTACAGGGTTTTCAGCACCCTTCCTATCTACTAGGTGTAGATCAAACTCTTGTAAAAGCAGCACCCATCTAATAAGCCTAGTCTTAGCGTCCTTCTTCGTCATAAGGTATTTAATAGCAGCATGATCAGTATGAATGGTGACTTTTGAGTCTACAATATAGGGCCTAAACTTATCACAAGCAAAAACGACAGCTAGAAATTCCTTTTCAGTAGTAGCATAATTCCTTTGAGCAACGTCTAGAGTCTTACTAGCATAATGGATAACGTTTAACTTTTTATCAATTCGTTGCCCAAGGACAGCACCTACAGCAAAATCACTAGCATCACACATTATTTCAAAGGGTAAACTCCAATTAGGTGGTTGAACAATAGGGGCTGTAGTTAAAGCCTTCTTAAGATTTTCAAAAGCTTCCTTACAATAATCATCAAAAACAAAGGGTACATCTTTTTGAAGAAAATTAGTGAGGGGTTTTGATATCCTAGAAAAGTCTTTAATAAACCTTCTATAGAAACCAGCATGACCAAGGATACTACGAATACCTTTGATGTCTCTTGGACATGGCATCTTCTAAATTGCCTCAACCTTAGCTCTATCAACTTCTATGCCTCTTTCAGAAACTTTATGCCCGAGGACAATCCCTTGATTAACCATGAAGTGGCATTTCTCCCAATTAAGAGCAAGATTAGTTTCTTCACATCTCTGCAAAACTTTATCAAGGTTGTGCAGACAATTATCAAAAGAAGTTCCATAGACAGAAAAGTCATCCATGAACACTTCTACAATTTCCTCACAAAAACCATGAAAGATAGCAGACATGCACCTTTGAAAAGTAGTAGGAGCATTACATAAACCAAAAGGCATACGTCTATAAGCATAAGTTCTGTAAGGGCAAGTAAAAGTAGTTTTTTCTTGATCTTGTTGTTTAACAACAATTTGAGAGAAACCAGAATAACCATCAAGAAAACAAAAATGGGTCTTTTTATACAACCTTTCCAACATTTGATCAATAAAAGGAAGCGGGTAGTGATCTTTCTTAGTAACTTTATTGACTTTTTTGAAATCAATGCACATCCTATAGCCTACTACTATTCTTTGAGGAATAAGCTCATCATTATCATTAGGAACAATGGTAATACCTCCTTTCTTAGGAACACAATGAACAAGACTAACCCATTCACTATCAGCAATAGGGTAAATAATACCAGCATCAAGGAGTTTCAATACCTCATTCCTTACCACTTCCTTCATCCTAGGATTTAAACGTCATTGGTGCTCTACAACCGGCTTAGCATCTGGTTCTATGTTGATAGAATGCTGACATATAGTAGGTGAAATCCCTTTTAAATCATCCAGAGTATAGCCCATAGCTCCTTGGTGTTTCCTCAAAACATCCAATAGCCTTTCTTCTTCCTTTCCTGAAAGTTTAGCGCTAATAATAACATGATATATCTTTTTATCATCAATATAAGCATATTTAAGATCATCAGGGAGAGGTTTTAGATCGAAAACCGGATCCTTTTTAGGTGGCAACATGGTACCCAAGTCGTCTACAGGCAAGTCATGCTTGAGCATCTTAGGCTGATCACGGAGAATCTTGTCAATCTCATTCCTTTCTTCCATGAAGATTTCACTTTCATGATCTTCCATAAATTGCTGCAAAGCATTGTTAGGAGCAAGAGAAATAGAAGCAAGTTGTTCAACTCTAAAATCCTCATTATGGGTTTCCTCTTCACAAGGTTCTTTAGCGAATTTTGAGAAATTAAACTCATAAGATTCCCTAGCAAACTTAGTCAAGATTTTCTCCCTTTTGCAATCTACAATAGCTCCACAAGTACTCAAGAAAGGTCTTCCAAAAATAATAGGATAAGTTTTACTAGCGGCTGAACCGAGTACTAGAAAATCAGCAGGGTACTTAATCTTACCACAAATAACTTCCACGTCTCATACAATACCAATTGGAGAGATGGTCTCTGACATGGGTATACCCTACAGGTACTCGAGCTTGGTATATACGGTCCAAATACATACAGGCCCACGGTGTCGCCAAGGCCCGGATGGAGGGACTCGAGTAACCTACAGACTCTCGATTGCTTGAAGAACAAGAAGAAGCTAAAGATAGAAAGATTAAAGGGAAAACCCTAACTTGTAACCGACTCGACCTGCTACCCGAGACCTAGCCTATCTATATAAAGGCTAGGAGGGGGCAATGAGAAGGACACACACGCAACCCTAGTTTCCACAACCTTCGCCAGATTACATCTATGCACCATGGTAACTTTCGACTCCCTCAGTAATTCCACGAGCAGACAAGCAGGAGTAGGGACCTCTACGAGGCCTGAACCTGGGTAAATCCTTTGTCTCCTGTGTGCTTGTTTGCTAGCCGATAGATGTCTCTAGCGCTCCCTCCTTCTCCAAAACCCAAGTCCATAATAATGGGCATTGACGAGTTAAACCCTCGTCAATTGGCGCCGTCTATGGGAATTGGGAGTGCTGATGTTGCGGCTTCTTTGGCCCCATCAACTGCGATCTACAACTCTGCAACAACAGAGATTCGTCAGCTCTTCGGTGCCTTCGACTTCACCGTCCACACACCAGCCACCCGCTCGGCCTTCGAGTCTGTGTGCGACGGAGTCAGCCTACCGATTGGGAGCTTCCGCTTCCAAGTTGGTCAGATGGGCACGCTTTGCATGCCTCATCAGCCGACAACACCGGCGATTGCCCCGGCATCATGGTTCCCTCTATCGATCGGCACCCTCAGCGAGCTCAGCGCTCCGGTGGCGGTCGAGAACACGGTCAGCGATAGCAGTCGCGACTCCGATCTAATGGCCACTGAAGATGGAACCTACGGTTCCGGATCTGAAAGTTGTGGAAGCAACAACTTCCCTAATCACTTCATGTGCACCGTCATCAACGCAGGCGACACCTCCGCCAATCGCGGCAACGGTGGTAACACCGGCAACGGCACCGACCCACCCAACACCGGCAACAGTGGCAACGGCGGCAACAGCGGTAACAGTGGCAACGGAGGAGCAGTCGAACCTCCTAGCATGATCATGAGCAAACCGGCGAACGCGTCGTGATCAGGCTCAACGAGCAAGAGTGGGATCGCTGCCGTGAAGCCCTACGGGGTGCACCTCTACCCTTTGGGTCCCCGCAGGAACTGCTGATGGGCTACCACTGGCTCCTAAAAGAGGAATACAAGTGCCAAAAACAAGCAATCGCGCAACTTGAGGCGCGTAAAAAGGCAGCGGACGAATCAAGCCTTCGCGTGCTAGGCTCTCCTCCTACGGAGGATCCTCCTCAAGAGGCAACGAGTACCTCGCCAAGAAGAGGCAGTCATGGATGGCTCACCTCACCGAACAAGAGCGCATAGAAGCCGCGAAAGTCCTCAACTTCGGCTCTATGACAGTCGACACGAGAGGCAACGTGGTTCCTAGAACACCGCAAGCCGCGGTGACAGCAGCCACCATGTACCTCCTCAATAACCAGCTGCCAGCTGGAGATCCCCGAACGGCCATGCACCGATCTACGATCGTGGGCCTGGGGCTAATCGAGGCCGCCCTCGACAAGGAGCCGGTACCAGACCACAAAAAAGGGCAAAGTGCTACTCCTCGCCCTCGTCCAGCGATGACAGTCACGACCTGTCTTGACGCTGCCGCTCACGGCGACACGATCGTGACTACGATGCGTGCGACGACCTCACACAATGCAAGATCGACAAGTCAAGGGCACGACATGCTCGGTCGACTAACTCGGAAGAGGAAGATGGGGAGCTCTGCGGCGCTAGATGCTTCAGCAGAGCCATTAGGCAGAAGCGAATGCCTAAAGGGTTTAAACTCCCATCAGAGAACCCGAAATTCGACGGCCTACAGGACCCTAAGATCTGGCTGGAGGACCACATCTCCTCTGTCAGGCTACGCGGAGGCAGTCGAAGTACTGCCATGCAATGCTTGCAGCTATAGTTGTAGGGCGCCGCTCGGGCATGGCTCAATAATATCCCACGTGGATCCATTCGCAGTTGGGATGAGCTGGTCTACAGCTTCGTGCGCAACTTTAAGGGCACGTACAAATGGCCCGCCTCAATCAAAGAACTGAGATGCTGCCAGCAAAGATCTGGCAAATCGCTGCGCTCTTACATCCAAAGGTGGTCCATCATCAAGAACTCCGCGGAGAACATCTCGGAAGACCGCGCGATTGATGAATTCAACGGTGGTGTCCGCCGCATGGAACTCAGGGAGGAGCTAGGCCGCTCAAAGCCCCAGACCATCGACCACCTGATGGAGATCGCGAATCGGTGGGTCGATGGAGAAGATTCGGTGAAGAATCGCGTTCACTCCGACGAGGAGGCAGAACTCGAACGCAAACGCGACCGCCGGGGCAAGCGTCGCATGCGTGTCTACGACAATCGCGATGATGTCAACATGGTCCCAGCCGGACGCCGATAGACGTGACGATAACTGCAACAACGGATACCGCGACTCCGGGAAAACCACGCAAGTGTGGCAACGCCGCACTCGCGATGAGGCACCCGCGACCTCCATCGAGGACAAACTTTCCGGGCCATGCACGGTACACTTCTACATCGACAAGCATGATGGCAAGAGAAAGTCCAGCCACCTCCTCAAGGACTGCCACGATTTCCTCAAGCTACACGAGGGATTGGTTCGGATGAACCGCAACGTAGTCGAAAGAGGCTACGGAGCCGCTCTAGGTGCCGTGGCACATGGCGCACCACCACCACCACCTGGGCCACCCCCGAACGGAGCTGCACCGGACCAGCACCACGGAGGCGAACCGTACCCACGGGCCATGGGTACCATGATGATCCAAAAGGGGCGCCCCTCCAACAGGGTGCAAAAGGCCATCACTCGCCAAGTCAACTTGGCCACGCACTCGCCACCATCTACCACTAAGTACCTCAGTGGCAGCGAGTCGTGCATTACCTTCGACAAACACGACCACCCGCCTCAAGTACCTCGCCTAGGTCATTGCCCCCTCGTACTCGAGGCGCAAATTGGAGGCTTCGACATGAGTCGCGTCTTCATGGACGGCGGAAGCGGCATCAACCTCATATTTGCAAGTACCTTGCGAGCAATGAGGATCCCTCTAACCTGCTTGGAGGCATCAGACACAACGTTCCACGGCATCGTCCTAGGGAAAGGCGTATACCCCCTGGGCAAAATCAACCTCGACGTCATCTTTGGCACACCGAAGAACTTCCGGCGCGAGCGCATCGACTTTGAGGTTGTCGACTGGTCCTCACAATACCATTGCATCCTTGGGCGCGTTGCATTCGCCAGGTTCATGGCAGTACCCCACTACGCCTACCTGTAGATGAAAATGCCAGGTCCCAAAAGCGTAATAACGATCAACAGGAACTTTGAGCGATCTGACGCTTGCGACAGGGAATTCAACAGAATCTCCCAGTCCTTCGGCATGCAGGAGGAACTCGCAAGACTGAAAGAGATGACAGACAACAGTCTGCCTCCCTTGAGTAGGCCAAGCTCACCTGATCTCTCCTTCGACTCATCCGTGCACACAAAGAAGGTGCAGGTCCATCCATCGGATCCCGCCAAGACGGCCCTCATTGCTAACAACTTGAGTCCCGCATAGGAACTCGCGCTCGTCGAATTCCTCCGTGAGCACTGGGAAATTTTTGCCTGGTGTCCTGCGGACATGCCAGGAGTTCCCAGGGAATTCCCCGAGCATGCACTCAACGTCAACCCCGACGCAAGGCCACTCAAGCAAACAATCAGGCGACTGTCTGAGCCACGAGCGCAGGCAGTCGGAATGGAGATCAATAGACTCCTCGAGGCTAAGTCCATACGCGAGATCAAGGAAAGCACTTGGCTCGCCAATACGGTGCTGGTACCAAAAAAGGACACAGACATCCTACGGATGTGTGTGGACTTCACTTCTTTAAACAAGCACTGCCCAAAAGATCACTTTCCGCTGCCACGGATCGACCAGATCATCGACTCCACCGCGGGATGCGAGCGCCTCTGCTTCCTCGACGCCTACTGAGGCTATAATCAAATTCAAATGAAGGAGGAAGATCAGGAGAAAACAACGTTTACAACGCCCTTTGGTGTGTTCTGCTACAACACAATGCCCTTCGGGCTAAAAAATGCGGGAGCCACCTACCAGCGATGCATGCAGGCTTGCCTCAAGGAACAACTAGGTCGCAGCATCCAAGTCTATGTCGACGACATAGTAATCAAGACCAAGGAGGAAGCCTCTCTAATCGATGATTTGCGTGAAACCTTCACCAACCTCGATCGCTACCAGATCAAGCTCAGTCCGGACAAATGCGCCTTCGGCGTACCATCTGGGTAGCTACTCGGATACCTCATCTCCGCGAGGGGGATCAAGGCGAAACCGAAGAAGATAAAAGCCATACTGGCCATGGAGAAGCCAAAGAACATAAGAGACGTCCAGCAACTGGCAGGACGAATCGCGGCCCTCAGTCGATTTATCAGTCGGATGGGTGAAAAGGCACTTCCCTTCTACCAGCTCCTCCGCAATGCCGAAAAATTCGAGTGGACCAATGAAGCACAAGAAGCATTCGAAGATCTCAAGCGCTTGCTATCCACCTCGCCAGTACCGGTGACTCCACGAGAAAGGGAACCACTGTTGCTGTACATCTCCGCCACCAACTAGGTGGTCAGCACAGTGCTCGTCGTCGAGCGAGCCGAGGAAAACAAAGTCCACGGTGTACAACACCCGGTATACTACCTCAGCGAGGTCCTCACGCCAACAAAACAGCGGTACCCGCACTACCAGAAGCTGGCGTACGGCGTCTTTATGACCGCCCGGCGACTGCGCCACTACTTCCAGGAACACCCAGTCGTGGTAGTCAACGACGCCCCATTGGGGCATATCCTCAATAACCCCGACGCCACGGGGCGAGTCGCGCTTTGGGGAATAGAGCCGTCTCCACGAGACTTCACATACGAAAACCTGATGCCATCAAGTCGCAAGTACTCCCTGACTTTCTCGTGCACTGGATGGAGAACCAGCTCCCGGACAAGCCAGATATGTCCTACCTCTGGACAATGCACTTCAATGGGTCCAAACGGAAAGACGGAGCAGGCGCAGGTGTCATATTGACATCACCTCAAGGGAACAAGCTGAAATATATCCTGCGAATGCAGTTCACAGCCTCAAACAACGAGGCTGAATACGAGGCCCTGTTGCATGGGATGAGGATGGCAAAAGCCTATGGCGCCAAAAGGCTCATCATATATGGCGACTCTAAGTTGGTCGTCAACCAAACAATGCACGGGTGCGACGCACTGAACGACAACATGATCGCGTACCGCGACCTCTACGATACACTCGAAGGAGACTTTGATGGTTGCGAGTTGCGACACATAGGTCGCGAAAGCAATGAGGAGGCGGACACACTCGCCAACATAGGCTCTACCTGCGCCCCCATACCACCTGGGGTATTTCTCGAGCGCATATGCGAACGCTCCATCAAGCCAAAGGCCGCAGAGAAGAAAACAAGCGCAGCAACAGACTCGGAGGCTACGCCACCTAATGTGCCAATGTCACTCGATGACTTGGAGCTGGACATAGGACTCGAGGGACCAATGAGCGTCATGATGATCGAGCAATCTTGGACGCAGCCGTATATTACGTACCTCCTCAGCAAGAGACTACCGGACGATCCGACAGATGCACGGCACATCGCGCGGCACTCCAAGGCATTCGCCGTTCTCAACGGCGAACTGTATAAACGCAGCATCACAGGAGTGCTACAACGATGCGTCTCCATGGCTGACGGAAGAGCAATACTCCTCGACATCCATGAAGGGACCTGCGGGCACCACGCAGGCAGTCGCGCCCTCGTCGCCAAAGCTCTACGAGCTGGATTTTACTAGCCCACGGCCATGCGCGACGCCAAGGACATAGTCCAAAAATGCAATGCTTGCCAGCGATTCGCGGACAAGCCACACGCACCAGGCGCAGAGCTACAGCCTATTCCATTGGCCTGGACCTTCGCACAATGGGGGCTTGATATGGTTGGCAAGCTGCCAAGATCCTCGCGCGGAGGCTACGTCTACCTCTTGGTGGTAGTCGACAAATTCACCAAGTGGATCGAGGCCATGCCAATGACCAACCAATCAGGACACAGCGCAGTCAAGTTCTTCGAGTCCATCGTCTACCGCTTCGGTGTGCCACACAACATTATTACCGACAACAGGACGAACTTCACATCCAAGGAGTTCCAAGAATTTTGCGAGAACCTGGGGATCAACATCAGCTATGCCTCAGTAGCGCATCCACAGACCAACGGTCAGGTGGAAAAAGCAAACGGGCTCGTCTGCAACGGCATCAAGAAGCGACTCCTGCGACCACTCGAACAAGCGGCGGGTTGCTAGCCAGATGAGCTGCAATCCGTACTCTGGAGTCTACGTACAACTCATAACAGCGCCACGGGTTACACGCCATTCTTTATGGTGCACAGAGCAGAAGCAGTACTACCCGCCGAGGTACGGTACAAAGCGCCATGCGTGGTCGCTTACAACGAACAAGAGTCATCCCTCGCACTCGAGGATTCCGTCGACCTCCTTGACGAAGCAAGGGAAATCGCCACGGAAAGATCAATGATCTACCAGCAGAACCTGCGCAACTACCACAGTAGAAGGCTTCGCCCCAGATCCTTCGTCGAAGGTGACTTGGTCCTGCGACTGAAGCAGCAGGGGCATCTCAAGCTCGAGTCCCCCTCGGAAGGACCGTACGTGATTACAGAAGTAATCCCAGGTGGCGCCTATCACCTTAAAGACCTAGAGACAGGAGTCGCATACTCCAACCCTTGGAACATCGCACAACTGCGACGCTTCTACCCTTAGTAGTTTTACTTTTTACATCACAAACAAGGTTACTCAGCCAAGGCTACTTAGACGCACATTGTACCTCGCACTGTTCTTTGAATAAATAAAAGCTAAGTGCCCCAAAACTCTGTGTTCTCCTTTACTTTGTCAATTTTTATACTCGGGGGTTGCGCCACCCATACGTCTGTTCTTCGAACCAGTAACGCGATATCCTGAGTAGCTGGCACATCAATCGAACCCCTTAATACAAACCCTACCCAGCTGCAACGCACCTAGCAGGTTGACAAGGGACCAAGAAAAAAGATGGCCAGGCTAATGAAAAGAACTCGCATAGTGCAACGCACCCCACGCTTACAAAGCTATTTGTACACATTCAACAATAAATTATCTACAAATATATATGAACTTTACAACACAAGTACACTTATGTGCAGGATACATATTTGGCTACCCTTGCAACAGAAGAACATTAGTTTGTTCCTCGAAGAAGTCGACGATCTCCTCGGCTGGGCAGTCCACCGCCTGATAGTGCGGCACCATATTCCAGGAGGATCCTGCTGGTGGCGCCGGTGGCCCAGAAGCAATGGCGGCGACATCCATGTTAGGCCTGTGCAAATGCACCATTGAGAGGGCAGCCTTGGCACCAGCCACCAACTGCTGCCTCACGCACTCGCGAACCGCGGACATATCTTGAAATTTGGTCAGGAGAGCCAGCAGGCTTGATGGAGTGTCATCCAACGGGAACATCGCCCGATAGATGTTCTTCAAACACGACTGCGACTTCTTCAGGAAGAGCAGCACTCGCGAGGCGCAATCCTGTAGGGTCGCCAATGCAGTCGCACGATCATGATCTACCTAGAAGTATCCACTCTCCTAAAGTTGCTCCTGGGTGAGATCATGAAGGCGGATGGCAATCCTATCCCTCTCCTCCTACGGATGGCGTGCTCTAACAACTACACGAAGCAGCATCAACAGCATGAGTACAACATACCATTGCGACTAACTACAAAGGAAAAGATGAGAATGAGCAAACTAACACTTAAACTGATCGCCTAGCTGCGTCACCTCGCCAAGAAGATATTGCTCGCGGGCGGCGGCTTTTTCTGCCTTCGACTTCCACACGTCTGCGTTACCACGGATCAGGGGCAACTCACGCTCCAACTGCTTCACGCGATCACGAAGTCGTGACAGCAAGGATAACTCCTCTACCCTGGAGCGTGGTGGTGCCACTGTCTCACCAAGAGATGGCGAGTCCAGGGTTCCCCCAACAGGATCACTTGACGTACCCTACCACAAGTCAAGACAGAGGCAAATAAGGCGACCAAATTAACACAAAGGCATGGGTAATAGATGCATTCAAGATAAGCATAAGTGTTCACAAACACACTCACTAGCAGGCATGTTCTTAGACTAAAAGGGACAACTCATCAATTATTACAACAAGCTAACTATGGAGCAGCTGGCTTCTTCGACTTCGATGGCTTCGAGGGCTTCATCAAGTCCGTGGCAGTATCAGATTCCACTGACTTTCCGCCGGCCCCTGAGGCCGAAGCTTTCGCCGCCTTCTTCGCACGTTTTAGCTCCTCCGAATACTTGGCAACGGTATTTATCAAGGAATGTCCATATTTGGCACAGGCAGTCGCAAAGGGAGCGAAGACTACCTGCTGACCATCCACGCCAACAGGCATCGCCTTCGACACTGCAGAGGGATCTATCTTGACTCCATGGGCTTGCACCATGGGGAGTGACATGGTCGTGCCAGCCGCGCGGAGGGAGTTCTTGTAAGAGGAAGGCACACCACCGGCGAGTGACCCCACCAGCTCATCCACATTGTCGACCAGCTCCGCCTTCGGCATCAACTCCTCCCGGAGGCGACTTAGGGTGACCTTGGCCTTAGACAATGTATCGTGAATGGCGGCACTTCGGTCCTCGACTGCAGACACCACGCCTGCCAGAGCGTCATCACGGCGAAGGGCCTGTGGGTCAAAGCTCAGGTCGCCGGCATCTGCCTAGAAAACACATCTATGGATCAAACCTCTAGCACCATTGGAAAAACTCTGGATGCAGGGAAGGACAATAATAAAATATCTACCAGCGAAGGTACCTGAGAGGGCCTTGGCGATTGAGAACAGTTGCTCTTCGAACAACTTTTCCCTGGTCGCAAAGGAGGCACGCAGATCCTCTTCGCGCCTTTGTGCCTCATCACGGGCCGCGATTGCCTCGTCATGCCCCTTCACAGCTACGGCCAATGTCTTCTCCAAAGTGGCAACGTTGCGGAGTAAAGCATTATGTTCAGCTACAAGGCAATCAAAAAGTAGACTATCAGTTAACTACACCAAAAACAAGAAGACAAAAAATAAGTGTCGAACACTCACTTTCGACGACGCGGTGACGCGACTCCAGCATTGCATGCTGGCGGCCCATTGCCATCACTTGCTCCGCCACTTGCGCGGCTTCCTTTACAAGGAGCTGTCGCAAAAAACAAGGGATCAGAAAGGGCAACAGAAAACATCGACTGCCACACTAAAAAGAAAGGAAGATATACTTACATGGTCCTCTAGCGACTCCGAAGAGGTTTGCTGAACCGTCATCCGAGCAACCATTCGATGCTCCCCTACGTGAGGAGAGCTCGAAGAATTGTGCCCGGAGTGGGACGCCGCCGGAGGAGAAGGAGCGCGCTCGACCTCTACCTTGGCCCTTGAAGCCGCGACTCCCGATTCTTTCAAAAACTCAACGTCGCCAGAAGATGACGATGCCTCTTGACTACAAGACCAAATCCACATTGAGAAAATGGCAAACTACAGGGGAAAACCAACAAGAAGAAAAACAAAAAAGAATGAATGACCTTGCAAACTTACCAGTTAAAGTTGTCAAGATCAAACGTGGCCGCCACTGATTCCGACGAAGACTCCTTGGGCAATCGCATCTTCTTGCGAGAAGGCGGTGCCACAGCCCTCACAGGAACGGCTAGAATTGGCGACCCCGCGCCAACAGCCGTGCCTCCTGGAGTCGAAGGAGTTGACGCGTCGGAGTCCTCGCTACGCGAATGCTTGCGAGTATCCGGGCTCTTGGACTCGGGGGCTTCCTCTTCCACATCAGAAGGGACAGTCGACTCAGACTCGTCCTCTTCCAAGGCGAGGCGACACCGCCCAATCCTGCATACAAACAGAACAAGTAAGCAAACAGAAAAGCAATCGTGAAAATAAGCTACTGCGTAGCACAACTATACCTCAGGAGGAGGATTCGAAGCATCAAAAGGAGGAACAACTGGTTCACTCGGAAGCACATCCTTGACAGTGCACTTCGTGACCAGTCGAATCCTCTTATCCACCTCACTCGCGGGCATGCCATCGGCAGACACGCGAGTGGCATCATCAGCGCCACTCCATTAAAACATGGGATGGACTCTAGCTTGGAGAGGCTGGACACGACGTCGCAGCCAAGTTCTGATAAGAGCGCAGCCTCCCTCTTCTGCGCCTATGCGACTTTCGAGGTCGCAGACACGCTGATACAGCATGTCCATCTCCGCGAGTTCGCCAGGCATAACTACGTTCTTCCAAGAACACATCTTCTTGCAGGGAGTCGCCGGATCGAAGGGCGCGAGTCCAAAGTGCTCATCTTTGGCCTTCTGATTGCGGACATAGAACCATTTGTCCCTCCATCCTTGGACGGACTTGGTAAGCTTGATGTCGAAGTAGGTGGCGGATGGGTCGACATGGATGCCGCAACCACCTACGTCATAAACTAAAGAGCCAGATGCGGACTGATGCTTCAATTTAAACAAGCGCTTGAAAAGACCAAAGTGTGGCTCGATTCCGAGCCAGCACTCGCAAAGGGTGATGAAGCAGGTGATATGGAGAATCGAATTTGGGGACAGCTGATGGAGCTGGAGCCCGTAGAAGCAAAGAAGACCCCTAATAAAGGGGTGGAGAGGCAAGGAGAGACCGCGAATGACGAATGCGAGAAACATCACTCGAAAGCCAGCGGGAGGAGCAGGGGTGGTCTCACCGATGGGGACGTGTGCATCAGCGACTGCCGCAGAGATAACTCCATCCTGGCGAAGAAGACGGAGATCCGATGCCTTGATAATGGAGGGGCGCCATGCACCATTGGTCACGCGAGTGCCCGCGACCTTCTTCTTCACGCCAGCGGTGGCGCTGGTGCCCGCAGCAGCGGAGCCACCCTTCTTCTTCGTCACGGCGACGATGGCCGCGGAATCAGCAGCAGCACCTCCTTTCTTTTTCCCCATTGCGCGGCGGCGATGAGAGCGCAGAAAGTAGCTTGGAAACGAGCGAAGGTGGTCCAGCGCCGTGGAGGAGATGAGCGCAGGGAAAAGCAGAAGAACAGCAACAATGGCGATGGCAGCAAGGAAGAAAGAGTGTAGGTGGAAAATTACCGCTGCAGCGCCGCTACTTAATCCCTAGGAGATGCAATCCAACGGTTGACAAAAACCCTATTGGACGCGTGTCACGCATCGCGTTGGACACGTGGAGAAGAGGAAGCGCGAACCGTCCCCCCACTTCTACCATTACGCGTGGAAATCAAGGAGGCGCAGTTAAAAATAAGATTACGCACGCCCAGTCAAATCAAAGTCAGAAAGTAGGACCCACCGCTGTCACATCCCGTCAAACTCGCTCACGCGGTCAACTGAGGTCATACAAGCGTCAGCACTGATGTCACCAAGGCTACGCAGTGGAAAACTTCGACTATTTTTACTCCTTGCTGGAGTCTTCGACTCCACCAAGCACTCGGGGGCTACTCCCATAGGGAGCGCTGGCCGTGCACCCTATGACTTTTTCTTTTCTTGTTGCAGGAACGTGGACAATCACAAAGCAAACCCAACCGCTCGAAACACAGTTCGATTACGGACATGGGTTACTCCCATAGGGAGCGCCGGAAACAAATTCGACTAAGACAAGCAGGCAAAAGACGACAGCAGTCGTAAAAGTGTTTTAGTCCCTGCCTGAGTCTTCGACTAAAACAAGCAAGCAAAAGACGATAGCAGTTGCAAAAATTCTTTAGTCCCTGCCTGAGTCTTCGACTCAACCAGGCACTCGGGGGCTACTCCCATAGGGAGCGCTGGTCACGCACCCTATGATTATTGGCACAAAAACTGTGTGTTGATAACATCCGCACTCGCAACCCTTGGCGACACCGCCTCACAAATTTTCCCTACAAAGAGACTACGTCTCCTGGGACGCCCGAATCGTCTCCGCGATGATAAAATTCGGATGCCGCGCTTACGGCGTGAAGGTAAGAGCTGAAGAAGGCCTGGCAACGCATTTAACTGCGCACTACCAGAAATGTATCCGTGCCTACAGGCACGATGAACATGCCTTGACGGACGCGTCGAGTGCTCACACCCATATAACTGGAATTCGACTCCTGTAAGACCTCTACGGCCTGAGTCGAATTATGCTAGTACTTTTCCGGATTCGAGTCCGGGGACTCGAATTTGAGTAGATTGCGTTGTTTCACCCTAAGGTGGTTAACTGATACCGATACTTCGGTTATATCAGGCACGTATATCAACAATCCCTATGACACAAATAAAAGCAATCAAATGTACTCATTTAGGCACTCGAAGGCTTCAAAAAGTCCCCAGTCGAATCTACGATTCCACCGGACACTCGGGGGCTACTGACATGGGTATACCCTACAGGTACTTGAGCTTGGTATATACGGTCCAAATACATACAGGCCCACGGTGTCGCCAAGGCCCCGATGGAGGGACTCGAGTAACCTACGGACTCTCGATTGCTTGAAGAACAAGAAGAAGCTAAAGATAGAAAGATTAAAGGGAAAACCCTAACTTGTAACCGACTCGACCTGCTACCCGAGACCTAGCCTATCTATATAAAGGCTAGGAGGGGGCGGCGAGAAGGACACACACGCAACCCTAGTTTCCACAACCTTCGCCAGATTACATCTGCACACCATTGTAACTTTCGACTCCCTCAATAATTCCACGAGCAGACAAGCAGGAGCAGGGACCTCTACGAGGCCTGAACCTGGGTAAATCCTTTGTCCCCTGTGTGCTTGTTTGCTAGCCGATAGATGTCTCCAGCGCTCCCTCCTTCTCCAAAACCCAAGTCCATAACAATGGGCATTGACGAGTCAAACCCTCGTCAGTCTCTCTGTTAGCAAGGTGAATAACCACATCAATCTCTTCCAATTCGCAGGGACTGATTTCATGCATAATTTCTCTGTAAGCTCATAAGGAATAGCATTGGAACTTGCACCAATATCACATAAACCATAATAGCAATGATCACCAATTCTAACAGAAAGCATAGGAACACTAGCTTTTTTAGTTCTATTAGGATGTGAAACAATATTACAAGCATCCTCAAAAAATACTATGTGTCCATCTTCTATGCTTTTAGTGACAAGGTCTTTCACAATTGCTACCACATGTTCAACATTTATTTGTTCATCAGGTTTTACAGTTCTTTTTTCACTTTTGGTGATTACATTAGTTATCATAGGATGATCCTTTACCTTTTTTGGGAAGGGAATCTTCTCGATATAAGGTTTAGGTAAGATGGGATCAATAATGCAATACTCAGCACTCCCAATAGGAACATAGCAACAATATCTTTGTAAGGTGCATGGTATTTATTCCATCCCCTTTTTGGAATTTCAATATAAGAAGCAAAAGCTCTAAAGCAATTCGTAATAACTTGCAAATCAAGACCATAAGCATTACTAATATTTTGAAAGTCATCAGTTCCCATAAAAGATTCAATGCATTCATAATCATAATTTATACCTAACTTTCTACCTTTGTCATTCTCCCATGCTTCAGCATTGTCTTGAATATGGTCCAGAAGATCCCATTTAGCTTCTTCTTCCATGCGAGTGAATGATCCAGCACAAGAAGCATCCAATAAATCCTTGTCATGAAGAGGAAGCCTTGCATAAAAGTTATTGATAATAATATTGTTGGAGAGCTCATGAATGGGACATTTGAGCATTAGTAACTTCAATCTCCCCCAAGCTTGAGTTGTACTCTCTCCATCAAGAGGCCAAAAGTTGTATATTTGATTCCGATCTTTATGAATCTCACTAGGAGGATAAAACTTTGAATAAAAGAGAGGCACTATTTCCTCCCAATCAAGAGCTTGACCATTCTTCAGCAGCTTATACCATTCCTCAGCTCTTCCTTTCAGCGATAATGATAATAACTTCTTCTTAACTTGATCTGTAGTAATACCTGCACACTTGAAGAACCACATAATTCATGTATAAAGAGTAAATGATGACTGGCATAGACAGTTCCATTCCCAACATAGTAGTTATCCATAACACGATCAATAATTCTTGTAGGTATTTTGAAAGCATCATTCTCAGCAGGTGGTGGCTTATCTACTACCTTAGCAGTGGTAGTAGCATTACCAAATAAGAAACTCAGCGAATTATCCATAACAAAAATAAAGCAACTAGCAGAAGTAAACAATACTCATAGTAGAAGTTTCCTTTACCAGTTCCACTCTCCAATAGCGCTTCACTCCCCGGCAACGGCGCCAGAAAATAGTCTTGATGACCCACAAGTATAGGGGGTGTATTGCAGTATTTTTGATAAGTAAGAGTGTCGAACCCAACAAGGAGCAGAACGTGTTGGCTAGTGGTATGGATCAGGAATTCTTTGCAAATACTTAGCAAACGAATTTTTAGGTTTTTTTTTGATAAAGCAAGTAAACAAAGTACGAGTAAACAAAAGACAATAGGAATAAATGCAGCAAGTGGCCTAATCCTTTATGCAGCAAATGACAAGCCGGTTGTATTACTTAAGATGACCAAACGTTCTCGAGGACACATGGGAAGACTGTCAAGTGCTTTCACTTCATATAGTTGATTAATCTTCTTTAGCTTGCTAAGTGTTGTGTGGGTGAACCTGTGCTAATGTACCGACCTTTCTAGGACTAATACATACTTGTGATTATACCCCTTGCAAACATCCGTAAGTACAAGAAAGTAATTAAGGTAGAAACCTAACCACAGCTTTAAACTCTAAGACCCTTACGCCCCTTGTGTAATGGTTTCGTAACGGGGGTTCAGGTTTCTGTCACTCCGGCAACCCCTACGATTAGTAGCCAAATACACAATGCATTCCCCTAGGCCCATATAGGTGAAGTGTCATGTATTTGATGTTCACATGACACCACTAGAAGAAGTACACCACAACTTAAATATCAAACTATTGAATCTTTCTCAACACAATTCCACTACTAACAACATGACTTCTCCCATGTCCTCAAGAACAAAACAATCTACTCACAAGACATCATATGGATCATGATCAGAGATGGAATAATGATGTATAACAATCTGAACATAAACAACATCAACTACAAAGAGTAATCAACACCGGGAAAGTTTCCCCTATGAATTATGCAAGATTCAACCCAATTGTTACAACAATATGGAGATGGTGATGAGGGTGCTGATGGTGATGATGGTGGTGGTGATGATGATGATGATCCCGATGAAGTCTAGCTTGATGGTGGTGTTGATGGCGACGATCTCCCCTCTCCGAAAAGGAATTCCCTTGGCAGAAATCTATCTGCTGGAGAGATCTTTCTCTCTCAGTGTTTTCCGCTCCGCAGAGACGGTGGAATCTTTCTATGGTCACTCCTCGAGTCTTAGGGTTTCGGGAGGATAATATACGCCAGAGGGGAGTGCCAGGGGTGGACCAGGGCGGCCACACCACCTGGTGGCGCGACCTAGGGTGGCCCGCGCCAGGGGGTGGTGTGGGCCCCCTGTGGCCCATTTCCAGCCCCCCTTCTAGCTTCCTTCGTCTTCTAGAAAAATAGGATTTTCCGTATATTTTCCGGATTTTCTGATCTTCGCGAATTGTGCCTCCAAACAGCACCTTTTTCATCAGAATCCTGGCTGCAGCGGTCCATGCTCCAAAAGTCATCAACCATGCAAAAACAGATGAAATAACATAAGTATCACCTCTCAATACTTAATATATCAATGAATAACAGTGAATTATGACATAGAATAGTGATGCAAAATGGACGTATCAGGCAGCTGGTACCCCGGCGGGCATGGGTAGCTGGAGGCGCACAGCGCCTCGGTCTCCTCGAGCGTCAGAAAGGCCCAGTAAGCGGTGTCCATTGTTGTGAGAGAGAAGGTGTGGATGTGTGGATGGACATGGCGATCGGCCTAGATATAGAGGAAAATGGCGGGAGAACATGGCGGGAAGCGGGGGAAATGGCTGGAAAACATGGCGGGAAGCGGGGGAAATGGCGGGAAATATGTTTTAGTCCTAGGTACTAGTTTTAGTATTAAATATTATATTTCTAATGAGTATATTATTTTTGGTGAATATTTTGGTATATTATATGTATTTTTCTGTTTTTAAATAATAAACTATATTTTTCCAACATTTGTTCTAAATATAATACTTATTAAACAATAGATAATTTCATTTAAGTTGTATAATAAAGTATAATAATAGATTTAAATTATAGATTTTCTTTTTTTAGAAAATTTTGATATATAATACATAATTTTCTGAAAACCATAAACCATTTTTCTTTTTGGCGCCAAAAATAACCTTTAGCCGCAGGTTGTAATATAAACTGGGGCTAAAGGGGGACCTTTAGCCCCGGTTTGTATTACAACCCGGGGCTAAAGGGGGGGTGGTATAAATACCCCACCCCCATCCCGGGTCGTGCCACGACCCGGAGAGCCAGATCACACCTTCCCAGCGCAAAGGACCTCGCCGCGCCCACGCTGTCCGCCGCCCACGCCCGTGAGAAGAGGAGCCCTGCGCCGCCCCGTCTCCACCCCATGCCGCCCCGCCGCATCTCCACGCCGCCCGCCCCGCCGCACCTTCTCCGCCCCGCACCCGCACCTTCTCCGCCCCGCGCCGCCTCAGATATGATCGCCGTGCCCAATTTTGGTTGATTATTAGTATAATAGTAATTAGGTTATTATAGTATTAATTAGTATTATAGTTTAGTATTAGGATTTAGTATTAGTTACTATTTAGTATTTAGTTAGTCTTAGTATTATAGGTTATTATAGTATTAGGTTAGTATTAGTATTTAGTATTAGTTAGTATATTAGTATTATTAGTATTTAGTATTATTATTAGTATTAATATTTAGTAGTTACTATTAGTATTAGGTTAGTATTAGTATTTAGTATTAGTTAGTATTTAGTATTAATATTAGTTAGTATTAGTATTATGTTAGTATTTAGTTAGTATTAGTATTAGGTTAGTATTTAGTATTAGTATTACTATTAGTTAGTATTAGTATTAGGTTAATTGTATATGTTAGTATTTTTATCTAGGGTTAGTTAGGGTTAGTTAGGATACTTAGTTAATTAGGTTTAGTTTAGTTAGTGTTAGGTTTAGGATTAGTGTTATTAGGGCAATACTTAGTGATTTAGTTACTGTTTATGTTTTATGATTGTTTATTGCTATTATTTAGTTATGCCGCGTCCTCATCGTCCGAGCCTACTGGACTCCGTTGGTTCCGGGAATGTCCGAGCCTGGGCTCCGCCGGGTTGACACTGGGAGGTGCTGCCTATCGGGACTCGTACCTTGGTGAGGAATCCGGGTATCATCGTCGACCCGAAGCTTCTTTGGTGGCATCCACGAGGTCCAGGAGTAGTGCAGAGGGAGCCGGCCACCGAGGAGGTGGTACGTCGTCGTATCAGGGAGGAGGACGAGCACGTACGGCGATACATGTATCTTTTGGAGACTAGGTTCTCCAATATCTGGCAGGTTCATGGATCTCACCTAAGCTATTCTCCGGTGATGGTTCCTCTTCTCTGGTTGTAGAGCTCTCGTAGCACAGAACGCGGCAGTCGAGTTCGCTAGTTTGATACGAGCGAGATGTATTAATAATGTACTTTATATTATGAGCGAGATATGAGCGAGATGTATTAATAATGTACTTTATCTTATATTATTATACTTTATCTTAATGCAAAATTGTTTCATTATTAGTACGTATTCTTTTTTCTGTATCCGAGTTGTCGCAATTGTAATATTCTTTTACTTAATGCAATATTCTTTTTCTGTATTAGTTAAGCTATGGACGGTAGACAGAATGAAGAGGAGCTTCTCACCATGATAGATGAGGGTACTGGGGGTTCTTATTACGATGGCTCCGAGTATCTTAATTTGTCTGGAGGAGACGATGGTGGAGACGATAGTAGAGACGATGGTGCTGACCATGGTGGAGACCATGGTGAAGACACCATAATAATAACAAACTCCGTCGAGGTATATAAAGCCTCTATCGATCGATCACTAGTATAGATGCAGTAATTGATTCGTATATATGTACTGACGAATGTTTCTTCTCTTAGACCTCCGCTTCCGGCCAATCTTCTACAAGGACAAGAGGCCCGACACACAAGTTGCCCACTGATGTCCGTTTCAGCATTGACTTAGTCTCTCTGCTTGGTCAACCGTTGGAGCCCAAAGAATCCTTGAATGCATTTATAACTCAATACGGAGTGATTGTTAGAGACACCGTCCCGATCACCACGCGAAATTGGAATAAGCCAGGAAAGAAAAGGGATCCAGCTGGGGCTAGTTTTGTAGATGACAGAGCGAGAGATGCGATGTGGAATTCTCTCATGACACATTTCACCCTACCAGTCTTGGAGACTGATGAGATCACAGAACAAATGACGAGGAAAGTCAAGCACTTTTCTCTTAACAAGATGGGCGAACTATTCAAGGAATGGAAGAAAAGATTGTACCACAAGTATGTGTTGAAGAAAAAACTCCTCCATTCACTGGCCCACTAGAGTTGCAACAGGATAACTAGGCCGCATTTGTGGAATACAAGACCTCGGCACCAGCTAAGGCAATATCAGAAAAGAATAAGTTAAATGCAGCCAAAAAGAAATATCACCATGATATGGGCACGGGTGGCTACAGGAGTGCCATGCCTAAGTGGGATAAAGCTAAGGCTGACCTGGAGGATAAAGGGGTCACTCCAGCTACGTCTCGTTGGCCCAGGAGGTCAAAAAATTGGGTACTCGGACATATGGGGCATCGTATGACCCAGAAACGGGCGAGATTGTTGCAGCCGAATAAGTTTCTTCACCCAAGAATAAACTTATTCAAGTGATAAAAGAGGTTAAAGAGGGAACGTTTGTTCCCGATAGAGAGAACGATGAGCTGACAAAGGCTCTCGGGAATCCTGAAAAGGCTGGACGAACAAGAGGGTTCGGACCTTCTTGTTCATGGGTTATCGGGTTTCCCGAGCACCTTGACACGTACAGAAGCCGATCGAGAAAAACAAAGCGGCAAAAAGAGGAGGATACGGAGCAGTTCGCGAGGTTTGAAGCCATGCTGCAGGAGGATCGCCAGGAGCTTAATGAACTTACAGGACTCCGATAGCAAGATCCTGCACCAGACAGTATGTCGGCCCATCGCAACAGAAAAGCAGCGTGGCTTCCACGGAGGGCCACGGTAATGATGCAACGATGGATGTGTACCCTGTGGATGCAATTAAGGAGAAGATTAGTTGTGAGCTGCATGTTGAACTAAAGAATATATCCATGAAGGTGGAGGTCGGATTTGCTTTACCTTCTGCACCGGGAGCGGCCTACCATTGCAATCCGATTCCAGCTGGCTATGCTCGTGTCGGTGTGGATGAAATTCAACCTATGTGTCAATCACTACAGCTTGACATCCCTGAAGGTGAAGGGGAGACGACACTGGGAGAAGTCACGACTGGCTTCATTCTTTGGAAAAAAGAATACATCAAGTTTCCAGGCTCGACACCAAGGCCACCTTCTCTACCGAGAATCAATCCATCACCTCCAAGGCAACCGTCTCCTCCCAGTAAAAGTCCACCTCCAAGTCCACCTCCAAGTGCACCGTCTCCTCCCAGTAAAAGTCCACCACCTCCAAGTCCAATCCATGACCCCAACACGAGTCCATCTCAATCTACGCAGCCGCCTCCACCCACTAAGGGCCAAAAACGGAAGAATATCACCGCTCCGTCGAGCGATAACCGACGCCCAAAGCGACAGTTGTTGCCCCTCCCAAGAGTATCACCGGTTCCTCCCAAGAGGGCTTACGACCTGACCGATGAGGAGACCGATGCGGTCGTACGGGCCAAAGTGGATGCTCATTTTAAAAAGAAACAACCTGAGCCAGAGGTCCAAATAAAACCAGAAACCAAGGAGCACTTTAGGAAATTACTGACGCAGCCATCCCAAGCTCAGCTAAATGCGCCAGATGACTATACACAATGTCTTCAGAAGACACTGAAACGGAAGAGATCAAGCGGTAAAGGAAGCATCACAAAAGAGGTTCCCCATCAGGGGGAACAAGCAAAACAATCGAGTGATAGCGGAAGCATCAGAACGGACGTCCCCCAACTAGGGAAACAAGCAAAACAATCGAGTGGTAGCTGAAGACCCAAAAGAGACGTTCCCTAGCTAGGGAAACAAGCAAATCAATTGCCCCCCTGCTCCAGTGCAGATACCCGAACCTCAACTATATGAGGTAGAACCTGTAGATCCGGAAACGGCTAAGATATTGGCCGAGCAATGTAATATGTCTATTCATGACATTCTTCACGGCGATATTCCCAAGGCTGAGGTAGCACCCAAATTTGTTCACGGGGAGCCTCTAGTCAGTTCTGAGAGGCTTTGGGATATGCCAACAAAAATGCGACGATTCCATGAATGGTACATGAAAGCATCAAAAGAACAGCAATATTGGCTCATACTAAAAGTTCGAAAATCGCATTACTTCGCTGAAGACGAGGTCCCTGTTGAATTTATAGAATTATTTCAGTTATTCAATCTAAATGAACTCGACAAATCTATCCCCAGTTCCTATTGTCTATAAGTGATTACTTTATTTATGTAATTAAGTCTCTATCTCAGCTTGTTCAATTCATTGCCGGTAAGTATACTCACTATATTATTTTGTACGCTATATATAATGATGCAGAATGAAGATTCTCGATTGTAAAAGAAAGGTTATCAATGGATTTTGGTTCATTGACCCACATCGATTTTATGGAGCTATACTAAATGATACGCCACTGGAGACCGAGCACAACTTGTTCCGGTTTTTCACGAACCAGCATTTCTGTAATGAAATACTATTTCTTTACCACGACGGCAAGTGAGTTCTTGTACACATTAAATTTTGCTTACTCGATGTTCAGTGTAAATGATGAGTTACTGACGTATGTAAACCTTGCGTAGGTACCACTGGATTCTTCTAAGCATTTCAGTTGACTTAGGAAGAGTTCACATCATGGACGCACTAAACAAAGACATTGAAGACTACCACAACATTATCGATGCCCTCTAGAGGTAATTTCAACAATTCTCGCACTATATCGGTTTCTTTCATTCATTTTATGGGATATCAAGTGGTTATTAACTCATATATTCATTTTCTTTATCGGGCAGGGTTTGGACACGGTTCAAGAACCATGTCTGCGGTCAATGGCATGAGGAGCTATTTTTTAAATCGCTCTCGGTAAGTAGTACGAGCTAAGTCCGCGTATCTATTTAATTCTTGTTTATGTGCATTTATCATACTAGAGTTATTATTTGATTGAATTCTATTCTTATAAAGTGCGCGAGGCAGCCACGGGGGACTAATCTATGTGGATTCTACGTGTGCGAGTTCATTCGCATCACTATTGAGAAGCCCTTGGAAAATATTTGAGTAAGTAAATAATATATTCACCCTTTATTTTTATTACAAAAAGTTGTGTTGAGTCTAATTCATACGATCTCCTTCTTTATATAGTTGGATGCGATGCGGGACAAGCTCCTACCAGAGGACCGCCTAATAGCAATCCAAGAGGAATTTGCTGGATTTTTTGTCGACGAGGTCATAGACCCACGCGGAGAATTCTCTCTACGTAGACCCTAAAGTATCCATGTAATGATCTCCATGCAATAAATAGACATGCTCTGGACCCAGTTAGGACTCCATGTATGCTTGTAAGAGAAATTATATTATATATTGCATCAATGTGTATAAGTACTGTGTAGTAGCGTTCTGTATGTATACGAAAACTTGTTTCTAATAAAAACACAGAATAAAAAATAGTTGAACACAAAACACAAAACCTAAAACCCCATCTGTTGCCGCAGCAGGGAACCTTACGAACCGGGACTAAATATCCTCCAGCCTAGCGCGGCTCGCGGGGCCATGTGGTTGGACCTCTAGTCCCGGTTCATAACGGCTAATACTTAGACCATTAGTCCCGCTTTTGCAGTCGCATTCCGGGACTAAAGGTCCTTACGAACCGGGGCTAATACTTGGACCTTTAGTCCCGCTTTTGCACTCGTATTCCGGGACTAAATGTCCTTACGAACCGGGGCTAATAGGCTGGTTTCTACTAGTGTTCCCACGTCTCTCTAAATACGTTGTTAGGACCCCCCCCTCTATCCTTCCCCCTAATGATGTACTCGTCGACAATACCATGACAGTGGGCTCTAATGAGGTATCCCGAAGCCACATTTTGATAGAATAGGTTGACGAACTAGGAAGACTTTGGGGGTAACTCTAGTTGATCTGATCGATGTATGCATGTTTCAAGTCGCCAATGTATGAACTGATCGTTGTCTCAGTGTTCAGAATTCCGTCGCGAAGTCGTTTCTAAAATTTGTACAACTTCTACTTGGGTTTCTGTTCTAGCCGAGCAATTTTAAAGCCTAGAAAAACTCATTTTAGGTGGCCTTTAGATGTGATTTTTTGGGCGACGTTTTGCATGTTCTCGTGGAGATGCTCTTGCCCATGATGCAACAACCGCTTCTGCTCCGGTGCTCCACCCGTGACGAAAATTAGGCTGGCAGAAACACAATGACGGCTAGAATGTTTCCATACCCTTTTGTAAGGAGGGACATGATTGTCATATTTAAATGTTTGAGCGATACGTAGAGCCTGTAGACGCCCGTATGACCTAGTAGGTTGTTAACTGTGCCGATTTTATATACGTATCAGCTCGTGCGGAAAACTGCCGCCACTGGCGGTGTTTAGATCAAAGATCCGCCGCCACAAACCTAGCAACACCGATTGGGAAACAACGATTGGATTCTGGCCTCCCGACGATCTGAGTAAGATCGGGTATGGAAACTCAAGCTACAAAGAGAACGACAACAGCAGGTGTGGATCGGATCCTAGCGGATCTGAAGCGGCGACGTGCTCATCGGAGTCGTGACGAGCAGCCCTAGCAGAACTGATCTGTGCGGAGCGGATGCATACGGCGGCGTCCCAATCTGTGCCAGCGGAGTGGCAGCGCACAATGGCGTCGATTGGATCCTGGACGCCAAAAAGGAATAGTGATTCCACGGCGGCTGTTTTAAAATCCCTGAATGCACGACGTGGGTCGCGAATGACCGAGTTAAGATTGTCAGGTGGAGATGTACAATTTTTTGTAGGGCGAGAAGTATACGTACGATATGCATATACATGGGTATACGTGGATGTGGGCTTCATGAGCCAAAGAAAAAAACCTGACGGGACAAAGTTACCCCTTCAAACTTGGGTTAGGGGGAGCACTGAAGCAGGGCTCACCTGCAACAACGACTCATGTGACACCATGTTGATAGAGCAACATTTTGGTGTAGTAGACTCGAAAGCAGTTTTGTTTGAACATAGGAGAGGGTGGTCGCAGCTCCACATGGAGGGCTCGACTCGCATGACCAGCAACGCCACTCCACCCTCCATGAGTCCAAACAGCACCCCACGCAACTACTAGCAGCGAGCCGACAACGTGAGGCCGTGTAGCAGCTAAAAGCGACGACCTTGACCTCTCTTCTCACGCAGACCGTGTGAGGAAAAAGGAATTGATTCCCTACCGTAGGATAGGATCACAGATCGACGGGCGCGCGTATCAGCCCACCGACGCCTAGCACGGTCCGAAATACTAAGAGACTGCCAGGCAAAGAGGCGTGCTTATGAGCAAGATACGGAAGGCCTGGGAACTGTGCTACAGTAGTAGTAGATTCGTCGACAAAGCCACTGCAACATTTGTACTCCTAAACGAGGATCGGTGCTAACGAGATACGGAGTCAGAACTCCCCGACGCTGAAATCAACGCCCTAAGCACGACTTGCTCTCGTTCAGCGCCTCGCCACAGTTTACAAAGCTGCTGGCCCGCCTGGAGATCTGCAAACCGCGAGCTTCCGAGAACACGTACAAGTTACAGCTCGATATAATCCGATTTCCGAGTCACATCTGCAGCATAGAAGCAGCCCCCACCGGTACAGCCGAGGTGCAAGCCCAAAAGCTACGAGATCATGGCGGCGTATCAGCAACCACTGCATCAGCACAGCCACAAGCCGTCGTCGATCTACACCAGCGTCGTCAGCCTTGGCCCCAGAACCGTCCTTGCCTGGCTCCTCTCCGCCGTGCTCTGCTTGGCTCTCCTCCACCTCCTCTGCTGCTCACAGTCACAGCGCGGCGCGCGCCAGAGGGCCGTGGTCTCGCGTCTGCTCCACAACATCACCACCGCTTACAATCAAGGTACGTACTACGTACGTGTGTAATTGTGTACGTACAAGTTACTAGTACGTGTACGTTCTGCTTGCTTAAACCGTGTATGTGTTTTGTGCCTGTTGTTGATCGCAGCAGCGTCGGCGCACAGCTGCGACTACTCGGAGGGGCAGTGGGTGCGGGCGCCGGGGCACGCCCGGCGGTACAACGGCACGGAGTGCAACGTCAAGGACAGCGAGAACTGCATCCGCAACGGGCGCCCGGACACAGGCTACCTCGACTGGCGGTGGCAGCCATCGGCCGCCGGGTGCCCGCTCCCGGACTTCGACGCGGCCGCGTTCCTCGCCGCCGTCCGCGGCAGGCACGTCGCCTTCCTCGGCGACTCCATGGCGCGGAACCAGGCCGAGTCCCTCGTCTGCCTCCTCAGCGCGTCCTCCTTCCCGTACCGCATGGTGTACCAGGACCCCGAGCCCGGCACGCGCAAGTTCTGGCGCTGGGCGTTCCCGTCCCACGACGTCACGGTGTCCGTCTACTGGGCGCCGTTCCTGGCGCGGGCGGCGGGAAAGTCGGAGAACTACAGCGTGCCCTACAACTCTGTCTTCCTCGATGAGCTCGCCGAGCGCTGGTCCGCCGACGCCGACACGATGGACGTGGCGGTGGTCAGCGCCGGCCACTGGTTCTGGAACCCCAGCGTCTACTACAACGGCAGCGTGGTGCTCGGGACGCACCGCCTCTCTGGCCTCCTCAACCACACCGAGATCGGCTTCTTCTCGCCGTACCGGGAGGCCATCCGGATGACGATACGGCGCCTCGTCAGCAGCTCTGATGGCGCCAGGGATGGCCGTGCACGCACGGTGGTTGCGGCCACCTTCTCGCCGGCGCACTTCGAAAAGGCGTGGGACGACCCGGCCACGTGCGCGAGGAGGTCGCCGTACCGGGAGGGGGAGAGGGACGTGGACGCCATGCACGCGGAGCTTCGAAGGATAGTGAGAGAGGAGACGGCGACGGCGGTGGCGAGGAACGGTGGTGGGGCGACGAGGGTTGAGGTGCTCGACGTGACCAAGCTGGCCACGATGCGGCCGGACGGGCATCCCGGCGTCTACATGAAACGCGACCCGTTCGCGGGCGGTGTGCCGGAGCGGCTGCAGAGCGACTGCCTTCACTTCTGCCTGCCAGGACCGGTGGACACGTTCAATCAGATTCTGCTTCAGATTTTAACCAAGCGCCGGTGAGGCAGGTGCACCGGTATATGGCACACCTAGCGCTGCGAAAAGCTTGGGTTGAAACCATAGTTTTTGTTTGGTTGTCCCGTTAGTTTCCTTTGGAATGGTCTGTATGATTGTCGTTTAGTTTGGTTTGGGCTAGGAAATGAAGTTCTCCAGCAGGTATCCAAGCCTCTTGTTTCTGTGCTGATATTCGTGCTGGGCTGTTTTATAAAATTACCCTCCTAAAACACAAAATTAACCCGCAGTCCTGAGGAGAAGTTAGGAGTATAAGAGCCCAGGTCGAACCCTAACACCACGCCAAGATCCTGCCTCTACCTGTCCACACCGCCGCAAACCCTGCCATGTCCCACGCCCCCGCCCCCGCCCCCGCCCTGGCCCTGGCCCTGTGGACCAAGACCACGACGAGCCCTCGACTCCTAGTGCATGTGGAGGCCAAATAGAGGAGCTCCACCGGCGGTGGCTAGTGGGCCAATACCATGATGAGCCCCCGACTGCTCGTGGATGCCGGAACAAGGAGCTCCACCGCCGGGCACTAGTGGCCATGCTCCGGCCTGATCTGGAAGAGTTGGAGGCCTCGACTACTCTTTTTGTTGCCCTGATCCTTGTATGCAGCGTGGAATGGGTCGCATGTGGCCTAGATTGACACGGTGAGACCTATGTCCACTACAAAAATACCCCATACCCGACGGATTTTTGGGGGCGCATAAGCGAATAGAACCGGCAAAAGTTGGTTACGCGACCGATGAGATGTCGTGGCACCATTTTGCCGGCTGCCAATTAACCGTCTTGGTAGGTCCGATACCGGCAGAAAATTACGCTATGGTACGTGGGAAGCTACAACGGCGGATAATAATCACTACGGGAAAAATTCTCGCTGTCGTCGCCCCCGTCCTTTTCTCTGCCGTGAGGGGGTCCAGCAGCACACGACAAAGAGAACCCACACGGTACATTCATAAGATAACACACGACAAAGAAAAGGTACACGACAAAGATAAAAGGAGACACACGGCAAAGAAAGCATGCACGGCAAAGACCAAATGCGGCACACGACATAGTTAGACACACGACAAAGATGTGGGGCCCACCGAGCCAACTGACGGCGGCTGACGGTGGTCCTTTGCCGTGTGCCCCTGTAGTTAGACACATGGCAAAGATATGCCTTTGCCATGTTCTTTATGCACCATACATGACAAAGCATGTTTTTTTATTTCTTACCTCCTTCAAACTATGGTCAAAATGACGGGTATGAAGATTCTTAGTTCGGGGCTGAGCCTGGCTAAACTTGCATTGTATCTCTAAAGAAACATCATATTGTCAACCTAAAATGATTTTTACAAAAAACATGAGCATCAGATCATGTACCTGCAGTTCATATCTGACCCATTTCCTGTCGATTCGGCAGAAATTTGTCTTTTTCATGAGGGGTGGACGAGAAAGTTTTACGAATACCCGGTTGGGACATTGTCCATGTAAGGTGGTGTACTATTTAAAAAAATGGGTGGTAGAATTTTTGTATTCACCATTTGGAGTTGCTTCACAAAACGCCCCGATTTTTGTGCTCCGGAAATAGAAAATGGCTTTTCTATGCGATGAAAAGGAAAACTTCCTCCTGCAACTCCTAAATGGAAGCCACTTTGTTGAGCCAAGTGTGAGCTCACCTCTAAATAACCACTGCAATGCCTAAGAGCAATCACCCATACAGACCGCCGCAATTAAGGGTTTCCCCATGGATATTGTAATTAGCTCAAGGAGTCCCTCTTGACCCCCCTTTGACCGTGTGGGTTACAAGACGGCAACAATATGTCACGAGGCACTCCGGGTATGCTTCCACAACATGTCCAAAGGGTTTCTTCCTCCCTTTAGTCCCGAAGGCAGATGATATATGGTCGACTTCACATATCATCTAAAGGGAGAAATCAAACACAAGTCATAATTATATCATAGACAAACAAGTCATATGGACACAAGAATAGATCATCTTCATTACAAGTTCATAGTGGTACTAGGGTTTCTCCATCTCCCCAAGAACAAAGGAACTACTCACTCATGTAAGCAATCAACAACTTCATCATAATCAAATGGATGGATTAAATTATGGGGATAGATCTAATGCAAACCACAATTGGATCTAGAATTACAAAGAGATCTAATAGATGAAAGATGGAGTAATGGTGGTGATGAAGATGCAACGGTTGATGGTGAAGGGGGTGATGCGTTGTCCTCCTATGATCCGTGAAGCAGCCGAGATTTTACCCCAGCCAAGTTCCTCCTTCAGATCCCTCTCGGATATGGTGTTTCATGGTTTCTGGTGGCTGTGAATGTCGGATCTCCCTCTCATCTTCGCCAGGGGAAACTATTTGACGAGGCGGTCACGATGGCGCCTGGTACGGGCGGATGGTACGGCCGGGCTCTACCCGTACCAGTGGTTGTTATCGGTGCTGATGCCTCCTTCTTGTTTGTTATTCTTCCAGGTGTGAAGATAAATTCACAAAATGACTTTTATCACTTAGAAATATTATATAATTACACAATATGACATCTCTAATTGATATGTTCATCTATGACTCCATGATTTGGGATCCTGTTGAAATAAGAACGAAATAGCATGCGTACGCGTGGTAAAATACAAAAAATCCCTACTCTATTTATGCAAAAACAAGAGGTAAATATGCTTCAATTTTGGACGCATCAGACTCCATCGGTCAAAATAAACATGCGGGAACACAAAAATCAAATGGGGGAGATCATATGCCGTGGTAGGACGCACTTCCGGGGTTACCGGTGGCGGAACGGTGGTGTTGGCCTAGGCACCGATCAGGGTTGGGGTCACAGTCGCTGGTATTGGGTTGTTGTTCTGGTTGGCGGACACTCGGTTCTTGGAGAGGATCAAGGCGCAGTGATCAACACACCATGCCTTCACCTCGACGTCCATGTACTTCATGTCGACCATAAAGATCGCCAAGTCCTCCCTCCTCTTCTTTGCCACCACATTGGCCTTAATGAGTCCGAGCTTGATGTCATGTCGCTCAATGACCGATGCCCACCTTGTCGTGACGATCTCCTCCAACCTGGTGGCTTGCTCTGCCCTCATGGTGGCGTGCGTGGCTGTGTCAGCCATGCAGGCCAGGATGGACGAGTGTAGTTTATCGATGGCCGGCGTCGCGTCCCTCATGGCCTTGGCCTTCCTATGGCCAATAGGTCGACCTTCTAAGGCCGCTGATGGTGCCACTCTGGGGTCGTAGGCGGTAGTATTGGCCTTGGTGAGAGCGGTCTGCGTCTTCGCCCGCTTGTCCTACCCCTCGTCGTTGTCCTCGCGGTAGGCGATGATCATGGCGTGCATCTACGAACAATACCAACAATACGACAAAAATTTCAAATGGGCGGGAGCTGGCATCGATGGGGGCTGCTTACCTGATCATCGTAGTTGGTGCCGCTGACATGGACGTGGCGCACCTCCTCCACGATGATGTGCCACTTGTTGCAGGATCATGGGCCAACGGTGATACATGTCAGACTCGTTGCGGTTGTGGTACATGTACTTGAAGTAGGGATCCAACAACCATCGCTCATAGTATGCTGCCTTCACCCTCTTCTAATAATAGTCTGAGTTATGGTTAGCTCCGGTGATGGGGTCTATGCTGACGGTCTTCCAAGCTTCGGCGAGGCAGTTATCTGAAGGAGATATGCCCTATAGGCAAATAATAAATAGGTTTTTATTGTCATATCTCAATTAGTTTATAATAGTTTCATATTGTGCTATAACTGTGCCAAGTAGAAACATTGGTACAGGTGTGGTATGAAACAACCAAGTCCCTAGTAGCCTCTATTCATACTAGTCATGAGGATGATCTGGGTTTCAAGATCATGGGCATTTATGCCGATTGACAACAGGATTATATCATTGGAGAATGATGTGATTGGACATTCCTCGAAGGATTGCAACATGATCAAGTCATATAGTTCATTGTTGCAACAGCTATACCTAGACTCCTTTTCCATAGACCGTGCGCTCATATTACTCACTGTTTCCCGAGGCTGCTTTGACTGCATCAACCGTCATCTGGTAATACGGTGGCCATAAAGCTGTACTTTGGGTATTACGAAGGAATGGTTGATGACATGTGACTGCTAGACTGGGATTTGTTCACCCACATGACGGGTAAAGATACATACGGCCGGCTTGGTGAGATTACATCCATAAATGTTGCAACATGTGACTCGGTCATAGGGATGTAATATCACGGTAACAAGAAAACAGAACTTGTTGTGAATGAGATTGAACAAGGTATGGGATACCAATGATCGGATCTCGGAAAAGTTGTATCGAGAAACAAAAGGATAAGGATGCTACATTTAGTGGTTCAAACGACATTGTCATCAGGAGTGCATAGGGGTCACATGGATATCCCTGGTCCCTCTGTTGATCATTGATACAGATCATGTCTAGAGCATTCCCGAGCCGTGAGAGGATACACTTAAGGGTACGATGATAGCGATCATTCGTAAGGCGGAATCACAGTAGATAAAGAGAGAAATCCAGAATCGTTCTGCAGAGAGATCCAAAGTTGTTCGGAGAAAGAATAAAGGAAAAGTCAGGAAAAGTGTTTTCGAATAAATGGGAATTTAAATATACATTTATTATATGTTAATTATGAATTAATATATACTAAATAATATTTAGATTAAGATTTATAAAGGTGACTTTTATATTAGGCCAAATCCCAGAGGGAAAAGGCCTAGAAGAAAAGCTGCAGAAAAATAAAGGGAAAAAAAGGAAAACCATCAAACAACACTGGGCTGACCGGCCCAATCAGGCAAGCAGTGGATAGTAGCTACCGCTCGGGGCGAACCGTAGCCGCCGACCGCCACCTAGCCTGCTCGACCCGGCCCACGCGGCCGTGCGGGAAGCTGGCCAGGCGGGTGGGATGGCAGGCTTGCTAGGCCGCGGTAGCGAACGGTCCACCTGGGCCGGGCGGCAGCCACGCGGAGGCTGGCAGGCCACGAGGGGTGGACGGCCCACCCGGGCCTGGCTGTTGCTGCCACCAGGGTTGGCGCGCTGGGCGGCGCTGTGGGCGCCCAGGCCCACCTGGGTTGATGCCCATTTGATGTTGGGCTGGTTCCAGCTAGCCCATCCGGCTGAGACAAAATCCCTGGTATTTTTCCTTTAGCTTTTAGTCCCACATGGCTAACCTAATGGGGAGGGCACACCCCCTCCGCCTATATAAAGGGGTGCCTATGTGTGGGATTAAACACACGATTAGAGAAGTCTTTTAGTTGACTTTCTCCCTCCCTCTCTCTATCCCTTGTGGCCATGGCCCCAAGTCTGGGTTGTGCGAACAAGGCACACCTGCAATATGTTGTTGCGCTGCAGGGATTCCTAGCCGGATATCAGCTTCCGCACTCCTGGCGGGATCGGGGAGCCGGAGGTCTCATCGTGCAACGTATGTGTATGAATACACGAGGCGCAACACTTGGGGCGCTTAAATGTCGTGAGCCGGAGCAAGGGGTGACCTGCGCGGAGCTTCGCGACCTTGAGGTCGGCTACGAGTACGACTACATCAACCATGTTCCCCGCGGAACGTTAACCGTGTACGGTCTACAAGGGTATGTATTCTCTACGCGTTGGTCGTTACCACATTACTACATAGATAGATCCTAAGCAGTTTTGGGGTTCCAACATAGGAAATTTTTTGTTTTCTGCTACGGATCCCCTTCAGTGGTATCAGAGCCGATCTATGCGTAGGAGTGCTATACGGACAGTACGCACAAGTATTGTGCGAGCATTGATCCCTTAGTTGTTACCCTCTAACGTGTACTTGTTTATATCGCGGTATTGTTTGATGAAGCGGCCCGGACCGACCTTACGCGTATTCGTACGCAAGACTGGTTCCATGCTCAACATATGGCTTGTACCGTGTAAGTGACTAGCGGGTGTCTGTCTCTCATTCAATAGTTGATATAGCATTTACAACAGAGGGCCCCGAAAGGGGTGTAATAGAGACAACTATTGGATCCATGTTGTGGTTGGAAAGTTCGTAGTTTAGAAATAGTTCTAGTGCGAAAGCCCTAACAACCACGTAAAACTTGCAATAGATAAAGTAGAGGCGTCTAACTTTATTTCGCAGGGGGGCATGTGATTATGATATGGCAATGGTCGTTACGAAGGTAAAGTAGTTTACTTTTCTGTAACTAAGTAGTATAGTAATAGTCATCGTTCCGATGGACGACCTGGTGGAGGCGTCGTGGACTTGGCGTCAAACCGATGGCAAGATGGAGATCATGTCGGAGCGCTCGATGGAGATCAAGGCGCAAGCAGAAGGACCATATCATATCACATTATACATATGATGTTGATACCTGTTTTTCATCTTATTGTGTGCTAGTATTATATACTCAACGGTAGCAAATAAGATAATCCCTATTGAATTCCAATGTTCCGTGTTCCCCTTGTGTGTGCACCACCAAGAAAGTTCTTCGTTATGAGGCGCCCTGCGGTGAGTAGGGGTCAGACATATCTACGTTGGCATAAAGTGGGTGTAAGCCATGTTGCATAGCAAATACACACAAGTTAGATTTGGCGAGCCTATCACGCCATAGAAGCGTGGCCTCGGAACACAAGAGATCGAAAGATCGAGCATGAGTCACATGGATGATGTGATTGGCATTATTGAATGTCTACCTTTGATAATGCACTGATGGCCGTGTTAATCGGGGAAGGTGCAGAGGATAGGGATCATGCGATCACTAAAATCATCCAGGGGATGACAATTTTAGTGGAGACCAATTATAAATTGATCTCTTATTACAAACTTAGTCTAGATGTCTATTTGCAAATATCTTAGTAGATCTTAGCATATCCCATTGAGGTCATTTGCGACCATGGGAATATATTGCTTAATTAAGAATTTAGCAAAAGGGTCCAACTTCATAGATTAATACCCATGCGTGAGGGATATCCTCGTAAAAGGTGATCTTCTCTTCTTGACACAATAACCATTAGGAGATAATCCGATGACTCCAAAATGTTTGGAAAAACACTTAGCAATCTTGCATTAGAGTTAAGAACTCTTAAAAGGGCTTGATTGCAAAAGGAGGTCATGGATGAAAAGTTATATGTAAGATATACAAATTATAAATGTGGTTCTTGCAAAACACGTTGCAGATTGCAAAGTATTTGATACTTGTCCGGTTTTGTGAAAAACAGGAGGATCTGCTTGAGAATTGCTAGTTTTGAGGCAACGTGACTTGATGACGGCAAGCAAAACAGTTGATGGCTAACATCACCTCTTTCCTCAAAGTTTATCATTTGGATTAGTGGAATTGAATATAATTTTGTAATCCTTGTTTGTGTGTCTTGCTTTTGGCGAGACGATTATTCATATGTACAAGTTACAATCGAGTTTGTACTATTCTTATAAACAATATCATATGGTCACATTATGATTACAAACAAGTTATTATCATCACTATGTTAATGATAGTGGTTTAAACATTTATAAAGGATTAGAATTCTAAAATATATCCAAAGTTTGATAATGAAATGACACTATAGTTTAAGTCATTTTGGTTATTGCATGTTCTTAATGAAGATCGGGGTCCTAGATGCTTAATCTAGAAACTTTGCAAAACCATGCCTCTTGGGCAGAATGACTAAAACTCCGCATTCTGGTAAAATGGTTATATGCCAAGAAATGTTGAAACTTATACATAATGATGTATCGTATTTTCAACAAGTAGTGGAAATTATTAGGTAATTGTGGACTTAAGTGAATAAGCGTATTTACTTAATGAAACATGAGTTTGAAACGATTTGAATTGTTCAAATGAGTTCACAACAAAGAGGATATTGAATTAACAAGTCTCTTCGATTTGATCGACATGACTAAGGTATTCTAGTTAAGTTTAGCATAAAAGGAACTTGTGAAAGATGTTTCACAAATTATGATAATTGGATGAATTCAAACTTTGTTGAAGTGTCTAAACATCATAATCATTTTGTATTAGATACATACTATCTCTTATCGGGGTTATAGTTGTCGTTTAGAGTTAAAGATCAAAATAAGCAAACACTCATTTGAAATACAAAGGGACATCTAAAAGATTCGTGGAAACAACACCATAAGTGTTATGGCAAGTTCGAGTTTCTGGAGATTTCGATAAGTTGAAATCGTGGCGAATAAACAAGTCTTTGTAGAGCATTCTTAGGAAGCTATGAATGCATCATCCACAATAGGGAAACCTGTTGTTGTCCTAAGTTGACGTGTCTTGATGAAGATACAGATGGAAGAAAGTAAAAGATCAAAACAAGGTATTTGACCTTACCTCCGAATTGTTGAGTGGCGCGGGCGAAATTTGTTTCGTGAATCCAAACTGTACAAATAGAGGAGAAACTAATGATGATGATCATAAAGTTTCAGTGAATACTTTTACTAAAGAAAGTACGATTCAACTATATATTCTACAAGTTTGTGGAATTATATTGTTGATTCACTTGTCATGTTTTGAACAAGACATACCTATGAAATACAAAGAAGTGTGATGGACCTAAGTACGAGAAAATGGTCATTGAAATCTCGTTAGTGGAATTCTCGATTTGATGATGATCAAAGAATTTTGGAATGTCCAAGATTATCGAGAGGACCTAGATTTGAGTGGGAGCAAATCAGCTTGGCTAATTCATAATATGTAGCTGACATATTTTGAGTGGGACCTAAGTGAAATCCCTGGATGTCAAACATGAATGTCATATTTGAGTGGGAGCGTGAAATCATTTTAGCATATGTGGACGACATATGTGAATGATGTGATTGGTGTTAATAATATTTAAGTTAGATAAATAAGAATGAAGTTGAAGTTATTAAACAATAAGATTTGTCGAGATAGATTGATGAGTTTAATAAACACTGAATGTCGTATGCTTCCTGGACTGGATTCTGAAAGATGTTCAGAATGTCCTAAGAAAGATTCTGAAGAAGCTCAGAATGGAACAAGTAAGAAAGTAGTTCTTACTATATGAAGCATTGAGTTAGCATTGCAACTATGGTTGACATAAAGAGATGTGTTGCATCTCCTATGCCCCAGTCATAGTTTCTTCCATATAACCATGTTGTATACTCGACATAAAGTGACCCGAAGTTCTGGTTGGTAGGACAAAGTCTTAACTGTAAGAATGTGTCTTTAAGTGATTCCTGAGTTGATCACAGAACCAGAATTAAGTTTGTACTTAAATGGCAAGAAGCAAAGTAAGTGGCATAGTTGCATTTCATACACTAGGATCTACATAGATATAGAAGTATAAAGGCTCCATCTAATGTGATGTATAATGTTATGGCGGCGCTAGTTCGCTTTTAACGTAGAATGATGTGTCCCAGGGTCCATTGCCCATGAGAAAGCCCTCTAGGTTGATCTAAAGTCACAGTAAGCTCCTGGAATCCGTCCTCATTCTACTGCCATGACTACAGTATATACACAAAGATAGCAAAGTGTGTTTCGAAGTTTAGATGACAACGGTGAAAACGACCGTCATCATAAACACTAGAAATAAAGTCTCACTTTGTCGCCAAACAAATACTTCAACCCATTATAAGATAATGGTGTGAATGTCAAAATTAGGAAGACATTAATGATTTGCAAAAGATATAATGATCTGGTAAAACAGAACATGGACATGACGTTTCCCATGAGCATGCATGGTCTGTAAACGCATATGGTATATGGTTTATATGAGTAAAATGCATGCTAGATTATTTGTACTCTAGTGCAAGTGGGAGACTGAAGAAGATATGCCCTAGAGGCAAATAATAAATAGGTTTTTATTGTCATATCTCAATTAGTTTATAATATTTTCATATTGTGCTATACATGTGCCAAGTAGAAACATTGGTACAGGTGTGGTATGAAACAACCAAGTCCCTAGTAGCCTCTATTCATACTAGTTCGTTGGTCATGAGGATGATCTGGGTTTCAAGATCATGGGCATTTATGCCGATTGACAATAGGATCATATCATTGGAGAATGATGTGAGTGGATATTCCTCGAAGGATTGCAACACGATCAAGTCATATAGTTCATTGTTGCAACAGCTATACCTAGACTCCTTTTCCTTAGACCGTGCGCTCATATTACTCACTGTTTCCCGAGGCTGCTTTGAATGCATCAACCGTCATATGGTAATACGGTGGCCATAAAGGTGTACGTTGGGTATTCTGAAGGAACAGTTGATGACATGTGACTGCTAGACCGGGATTTGTTCACCCACATGACGAGTAAAGATACATACGCCGGCTTGGTGAGATTACATCCATAAATGTTGCAACATGTGACTCGGTCACGGGATGTAATATCACGGTAACAAGAAAACAGAACTTGTTGTGAACGAGATTGAACAAGGTATGGGATACCAATGATCGGATCTCGGACAAGTTGTATCGAGAAACAAAAGGACAAGGATGCTACATTTAGCGGTTCAAACGACATTGTCATCAGGAATGCATAGAGGTCACATGGATATCCCTGGTCCCTCTGTTGATCATTGATACAGATCATGTCTAGAGCATTCTCGAGCCGTGAGAGGATACAGTTAAGGGTAGGATGAGAGCGATCATTCGTAAGACGGAATCACAGTAGAGAAAGAGAGAAATCCGGAATCGTTCCGCAGAGAGATCCAAAGTTGTTCGAAGAAAGAATAAAGAAAAAGACCGGAAAAGTGTTTTCGGATAAATGGGAATTTAAATATACATTTATTATATGTTAATTATGAATTAATATATACTAAATAATATTTAGATTAAGATTTATAAAGGCGACTTTTATATTAGGCCAAATCCTAGAGGGAAAAGGCCTAGAAGAAAAGCTGCAGAAAAATAAAGGGAAAAAAGGAAAAACAGCAAACAGCACTAGGCTGACCAACCCAATCAGGCGAGCAGCGGATAGTAGTTGTCGCTCGGGGCGAACCGCAGCCGCCGACCGCCACCTAGCCTGCTCGACCCGGCCCACGCGGGCGCGCGGGGAGCTGGCCAGGCGGGTGGGCTGGCAGGCTTGCTGGGCCGCGGCAGCGAACGGTCCACCCGGGCCGGGCGGCAGCCACGCGGAGGCAGGCAGGCCACAAGAGGTGGACGGCCCACCCAGGCCTGGTTGTTGCTGCCACCAGGGTTGGCGCGCTGGGCCGCGCTGTGGGCGCCCATGCCCACCCGGGTTGATGCCCATTTGATGTTGGGCTGGTTCCAGCTAGCCCATCCGGCTGACACAAAATCCCTGGTATTTTTCCTTTAGCTTTTAGTCCCACATGGCTAACCTAATGGGGAGGGCACACCCCCTCGCCTATATAAAGGGGTGCCTATGTGTGGGATTAAACACACAATTAGAGAAGTCTTTTAGTTGACTTTCTCCCTCCCTCTCTCTATCCCTTGTGACCATGGCCCCAAGTCTGGGCTATGTGAACAAGGCACACTTGCAGTATGACGTTGCGCTGCAGGGATTCCTAGCCGGATATCAGCTTCCGCACTCCCGGCGGGATCGGAGAGCCGAAGGTCTCATCGTGCAACGGATGTGTACGAAGACACGAGGCGCAACACTTGGGGTGCTTAAATGTCGTGAGCCGGAGCTGCTGCACGATGAATATGAAGAAGGAGCAAGGGGTGACCTGCAAGGAGCTTCGCAACCTTGAGGTCGGCTACGAGTATGACTACATCAACCATATTCCCCGCGGAACGTTAACCGCGTACGGTCTACAAGGGTATGTATTCTCTACGCGTTGGCCGTTTCCGCATTACTACATAGATAGATCTAGACCGTTTTGGGGTTCCAACGTAGGAAATTTTTTGTTTTCTGCTGCGGATCCCCTTCAGTGGTATCAGAGCCGATCTATGCGTAGGAGTGCTGTACGGTCAGTACGCACAAGTATTGTGCGGGCATTGATCCCTTAGTTGTTACCCTCTAACGTGTACTTGTTTATATCACTGTATTGTTTGATGAAGCGACCCAGACCGACCTTACGCGTATTCGTACGCGAGACTGGTTCCACGCTCAACATACGGCTTGTACCGTATAAGTGACTAGCGGGTGTCTGTCTCTCATTCAATAGTTGATATAGCATTTACAACGGAGGGCGCCAAAAGGGGTGTAATAGAGACAAATGTTGGATCCATGTTGTGGTTGGAAAGTTCATAGTTTAGAAACGGTTCTAGTGCGAAAGCCCTAACAGCCACGTAAAACTTGAAATAGATAAAGTAGAGGCGTCTAAATTTATTTTGCAGGGGGGCATGTGATTATGATATGGCAATGGTCGTTACGAAGGTAAAGTAGTTTACTTTTCTGTAACTAAGTAGTATAGTAATAGTCATCGTTCCGATGGACGACCTGGTGGAGGCGTCGTGGACTTGGCGTCAAACCGATGGCAGGATGGAGATCATGTCGGAGCGCTCGATGGAGATCAAGGCGCAAGCAGAAGGACCATATCATATCACATTATACATATGATGTTGATACTTGTTTTATATCTTATTGTGTGCTAGTATTAGATACTCAACGGTAGCAAATAAGATAATCCCTATTGAATTCCAATGTTCCGTGTTCCCCTTGTGTGTGCACCACCAAGAAAGTTCTTCGTTATGAGGCACCCTGCGATGAGTAGGGGTCAGATATATCTACGTTCGCATACAGTGGGTGTAAGCCATGTTGCACAGTGAATACACACAAGTTAGATTTGGCAAGCCTAGCACGCCATAGAAGCGTGGCCTCGGAACACAAGAGATCGAAAGATCGAGCATGAGTCACATGGATGATGTGATTGGCATTATTGAATGTCTACCTTCGATAATGCACTGATGGCCATGTTAATCGGGGGAGGTGCAGAGGATATGGATCATGCAATCCCTAAAATCGTCCAGGGGATGACAATTTTAGTGGAGACCAATTATAAATTGATCTCTTATTATAAACTTAGTCTAGATGTCTGTTTGCGGAAATCTTAGTAGATCTTAGCCTATCCCATTGAGGTCCTTTGCGACCATGGGAATATATTGCTTAATTAAGAACTTAGCAAAAGGGTCCAACTTCATAGATTAATACCCACGCGTGAGGGATATCCTCGTAAAAGGTGATCTGATGACCCACAAGTATAGGGGGTGTATCGCAGTATTTTCGATAAGTAAGAGTGTCGAACCCAACGAGGAGCAGAAGGTGCTGGCTAGTGGTTTGGATCAGGAATTCTCTGCAAATACTTAGCAAACGGATTTTAGGGGTTTTTGATAAAGCAAGTAAACAAAGTACGAGTAAATAAAATACAGTAGGAATAAATGCAGCAAGTGGCCCAATCCTTTATGCAGCAAAGGACAAGCCGGTTGTATTACTTAAGATGACCAAAAGTTCTCGAGGACACATGGGAAGACTGTCAAGTTCTTTCGCTTCATATAGTTGATTAATCTTCTTTAGCTTGCTAAGTGTTGTGTGGGTGAACCTGTGCTAATGTATCGACCTTCCTAGGACTAATACATACTTGTGATTATACCCCTTGCAAACATCCGTAAGTACAAGAAAGTGATTAAGGTAGAAACCTAACCACAACTTTAAACTCTAAGACCCTTACGTCCCTTGTGCAATGGTTTCCTAACGGGGGTTCAGGTTTCTGTCACTCCGGCAGCCCCTACGATTAGTAGCCAAATACACAATGCATTCCCCTAGGCCCATATAGGTGAAGTGTCATGTAGTCGACGTTCACATGACACCACTAGAAGAAGTACACCACGACTTAAATATCAAACTATTGAATCTTTCTCAACACAACTCCACTACTAACAACATGACTTCTCCCATGTCCTCAAGAACAAAACGAACTACTCACAAGACATCATATGGATCATGATCAGAGATGGAATAATGATGTATAACAATCTGAACATAGACAATAATTCAGTGGTTCACTCAATAGCCTTAACTACAAAGAGTAATCAACACCGGGAAAGTTTCCCCTATGAACTATGCAAGATTCAACCCGATTGTTACAGCAATATGGAGATGGTGATGATGGTGTTGATGGTGATGATGATGATGATGATCCCGATGAACTCCAGCTTGATGGTGGTGTTAATGGCGACGATCTCCCCTCTCCGGGAAGGAATTCCCCGGTAGAAATTTGTCTGCCGGAGAGATCTTTCTCTCTCGGTGTTTTTCGCCCCTAGAGGCGGCGGAATCTTTCTGTGGTCGCTCCCCAAGTCTTACGGTTTCGGGAGGATAATATACACCAGAGGGGAGAGCCTGGAGTGGGCCAGGGTGGCCACACCACCTACTGGTGCGGCCTAGGGCTGCCCGTGCCAGGGGGGTGGTGTGGGCCCCCAGTGGCCCATCTCCAGCCCCCCTTCTGGCTTCCTTCATCTTCTAAAAAAATAGGATTTTCCGTATATTTTCCCGGATTTTCTGATCTTCGTGAATTTTGCCTCCAAACAGCACCTTTTCCATCAGAATTCTGATTGCAGCGGTCCATGCCCAAAAGTCATCAACCATGCAAAAACAGATGAAATAACATAAGTATCACCTCTCAATATGAAATATATCAATGAATAACAGTGAATTATGACATAGAATAGTGATGCAAAATGGACGTATCAATTGCAAAAGGAGGTCATGGATGAAAAGGTATATGTAAGATATACAAATTATAAATGTGGTTCTTGCAAAACTCGTTGCAGACTGCAATTTATTTGATACTTGTCTGGTTTTGTGAAAAACAGGAGGATCTGCTTGAGAATTGCTGGTTTTGAGGCAACGTGACTTGATAACGGCAAGCAAAACAGTTGATGGCCGACATCACCTCTTTTCTCAAAGTTTATCATTTGGATTAGTGGAATTGAATATAATTTTGTAATCCTTGTTTGTGTGTCTTGCTCTTGGCGAGACGATTATTCATATGAACAAGTTACAATCTAGTTTGTACTATTCTTATGAACAATACCTTATGGTCACATTACGATTACAAACAAGTTATTCTCATCACTATGTTAATGATAATGGTTTAAATATTTATAAAAGATTAGAATGCTAAAAGATATCCAAAGTTTGATAATGAAATGACACTATAGTTTAAGTCATTTTGGTTATTGCATGTTCTTAATGAAGATCGGGGTCCTAGATGCTTAATCTAGAGACTTTGCAAAACCATGCCTCTTGGGCAGAATGACTAAAACTCTGCATTCTGGTAAAACAGTTATATGCGAAGAAATGTTGAAACTTATACATAATGATGTATCATATTTTCAACAAGTAGTGGAAATTATTAGGTAATTGTGGACTTAAGTGAATAAGCGTATTTACTTAATGAAACATGAGTTTGAAATGATTTGAATTGTTCAAATGAGTTCACAACAAAGAGGATATTGAATTAACAAGTCTCTTCGATTTGATCGACATGACTAACGTATTCAAGTTAAGTTTAGCATAAAAGGAACTTGTGAAAGATGTTTCACAAATTATGATAATTGGATGAATTCAAACTTTGTTGAAGTGTCTAAACATCATAATCATTTTGTATTAGATACATACTATCTCTTATCGGGGTTATAGTTGTCGTTTAGAGTTAAAGATCAAAATAAGCAAACACTCATTTGAAATACAAAGGAACATCTAAAAGATTTGTGGAAACAACACCATAAGTGTTATGGCAAGTTCGAGTTTCTGGAGATTTCGATAAGTTGAAATCGTGGCGAATAAACAAGTCTTTGTAGAGCATTCTTAGGAAGCTATGAATGCATCATCCACAATGGGCAAACCTGTTGTTGTCCTAAGTTGACGTGTCTTGATGAAGATGCAGGTGGAAGAAAGTAAAATATCAAAACAAGATATTTAACCTTACCTCCAAATTGTTGAGTGGTGCAGCGGAATTTGGTTCGTGAATCCAAACTCTACAAATAGAGGAGAAACTAATGATGATGATCATAAAGTTTCAGTGAATACTTTTACTAAACAAAGTAGGATTCAACTATATATTCTACAAGTTTCTGGAATTATATTGTTGATTCACTTGTCATGTTTTGAACAAGACATACCTACGAAATACAAAGAAGTGTGATGGACCTAAGTACGAGAAAATGGTCATTGAAATCTCGTTAGTGGAATTATCGATTTGATGATGATCAAAGAATTTTGGAATGTCCAAGATTATCGAGAGGACCTAGATTTGAGTGGGAGCAAATCAGCTTGGCTAATTCATAATATATAGCTGACATATTTTGAGTGGGACCTAAGTGAAATCTCTGGATCTCAAACATGAATGTCATATTTGAGTGGGAGCGTGAAATCATTCTAGGATATGTGGACAACATATGTGAATGATGTGATTGGTGTTAATAATATTTAAGTTAGATAAATAAGAATGAAGTTGAAGTTATTAAACAATAAGATTTATCGAGATAGATTGGTGAGTTTAATAAACACTGAATGTCGTATGCTTCCTGGACTAGATTCTGAAAGATGTTCAGAATGTCCTAAGAAAGATTCTAAAGAAGCTCAGAATGGAACAAGTAAGAAAGTAGTTCTTACTATATGAAGCATTGAGTTAGTATTGCAAATATGGTTGAAAGAAAGAGATGTGCTGCATCTCCTATGCCTCAGTCATAGTTTCTTCCATATAACCATGTTGTATACTCGACATAAAGTGACCTGAAGTTCTGGTTGGTAGGACAAAGTCTTAACTGTAAGAATGTGTCTTTAAGTGATTCCTGAGTTGATCACAGAACCAGAATTAAGTTTGTACTTAAATGGAAAGAAGCAAAGTAAGTGGCATAGTTGCATTTCATACACTAGGATCTACATAGATATAGAAGTATAAAGGCTCCATCTAATGTGATGTATAATGTTATGGTGGGGCTAGTTCGCTTTTAACGTAGAATGATGTGTCCCAGGGTCTAGTGCCCATGAGAAAGCCCTCGAGGTTGATCTAAAGTCACTGTAAGCTCCTGGAATCCGTCCTCGTTCTGCTGCAATGACTACAGTATATACACAAAGATAACAAAGTGTGTTTCGAAGTTTAGATGACAATGGTGATAACGACCGTCATCATAAACACTAGAAACAAAGTCGCACTTTGTCGCCAAACAAATACTTCAACCCATTATAAGATAATGGTGTGAATATCAAAATTAGGAAGACATTAACGATTTGCAAAAGACAAAATGATCTCGTAAAACAGAACATGGACATGACGTTTCCCATGAGCATGCATGATCTGTAAAAGCATATGGTATATGGTTTATATGAGTAAAATGCAAGCTAGATTATTTGTACTCTAGTGCAAGTGGGAGACTGAAGGAGATATGCCCTAGAGGCAAATAATAAATAGGTTTTTATTGTCATATCTCAATTAGTTTATAATAGTTTCATATTGTGCTATAACTGTGCCAAGTAGAAACATTGGTACAGGTGTGGTATGAAACAACCAAGTCCCTAGTAGCCTCTATTCATACTAGTTCGTTGGTCATGAGGATGATCTGGGTTTCAAGATCATGGGCATTTATGACGATTGACAAAGGGATCATATTATTGGAGAATGATGTGATTGGACATTCCTCGAAGGATTGCAACACGATCAAGTCATATTGTTCATTGTTGCAACAGCTATACCTAGACTCCTTTTCCTTAGACCGTGCGCTCATATTACTCACTGTTTCCTGAGGCTGCTTTGACTACATCAACCGTCATCTGGTAATACGGTGACCATAAAGGTGTACGTTGGATATTCTGAAGGAACAGTTGATGACATGTGACTGCTAGACCGGGATTTGTTCACCCACATGACGGGTAAAGATACATACTGCCGGCTTAGTGAGATTACATCCATAAATGTTCCAACATGTGACTCGGTCACGGGGATGTAATATCACGGTAACAAGAAAACAAAACTTGTTGTGAATGAGATTGAACAAGGTATGGGATACCAATGATCGGATCTCGGACAAGTTGTATCGAGAAACAAAAGGACAAGGATGCTACATTTAGTGGTTCAAACGCTATTGTCATCAGGAATGCATAGGGGTCACATGGATATCCCTGGTCCCTCTGTTGATCATTAATACAGATCATGTCTAGAGAATTCCCGAGCCATGAGAGGATACACTTAAGGGTATGATGAGAGCGATCATTCGTAAGATGGAATCACAGTAGAGAAGAGAGAAATCCGGAATCGTTCCGCAGAGAGATCCAAAGTTGTTCGGAGAAAGAATAAAGGAAAAGACCGGAAAAGTGTTTTCGGATAAATGGGAATTTAAATATTCATTTAATATATGTTAATTATGAATTAACATATACTAAATAATATTTAGATTAATATTTATAAAGGCGACTTTTATATTAGGCCAAATCCCAGAGGGGAAAGGCCTAGAAGAAAAGCTGCAGAAAAATAAAGGGGAAAAAAAGGAAAAACAACAAACAGCACTGGGCTGACCAGCCCAATCAGGCGATCAGCGGATAGTAGCTGCCTCTCGGGGCGAACCGCAGCCGCCGGCCGCCACCCAGCCTGCTCGACCCGGCCCATGCGGGCGCGCGGGGAGCTAGCCAGGCGGGTGGGCTGGCAGGCTTGCTGGGCCACGGCAGCGAATGGCCCACCCGGGCCAGGCGACAGCCACGCGGAGGCTGGCAGGCCACGAGGGGTGGACGGCCCACCCGGGCCTAGCTGTTGCTGCCACCTGGGTTGGCGCGCTGGGCCACGCTGTAGGCGCCGAGGCCCACCCGGGTTGATGCCCATTTGATGTTGGGCTGGTTCCAGCTAGCCCAACCGGCTGAGACAAAATCCGTGGTATTTTTCCTTTAGCTTTTAGTCCCACATGGCTAACCTAATGGGGAGGGCACACCCCCTCCACCTATATAAAGGGGTGCCCATGGGTGGGATTAAACACACAATTATAGAAGTGTTTTAGTTGACTTTCTCCCTCCCTCTCTCTATCCCTTGTGACCATAGCTCCAAGTCTAGGCTGTGCGAATAAGGCACACCTGCAGTATGCCGTTGCGCTGCAGGGATTCCTAGCCGGATATCAACTTCTGCACTCCCGGCGGGATCGGGGAGCCGGAGGACTCATCGTGCATCGGATGTGTACGAAGACATGAGGCGCAAAACTTGGGGCGCTTAAATGTCGTGAGCCGGATCTGCTGCACGATGAAGATGAAGAAGGAGCAAGGGGTGACTTGCGAGGAGCTTCGCGACCTTGAGGTCGGCTACGAGTACGACTACATCAACCACGTTCCCCGCGGAACGTTAACAGCGTACGGTCTACAAGGGTATGTATTCTCTACGTGTTGGCCGTTACCGCATTACTACATAGATAGATCCTAGGCAGTTTTGGGGTTCCAGCGTAGGAAATTTTTTGTTTTCTGCCGCGGATCCCCTTCATTATCCTCCCTCGAGCTCCACTTGGGGCCATGTCCACCACCTCCTTTCTTATTTTTCTCCCCTCCGCCTCCACCGCCTTCTCCTTCCCTTTCAGGTCGACCGTGATGGTCACTAGTTCCTCTACCACCTCATCCTCAACCTCCACCACCTCCACGTACACATAGACCTCATAGTCCCAAGGCTTGCCGTCTTCCTCCTCGCCCGCATATGCAGCAGCTTATTCTTGTGTGAAGGCATGGGCGGAGCTGCCATTGATGATGTCGGTCATGATGGAGTCGCTGTGGTGCGCTCTGCCGAACAGGTTGGGGGCGCTGGGGCTGCTGCCTGCGCCGAACAGGTTGGGGGCGCTCTGGCTGCTGCCTATGGTGAATAGGTTGGGGCGCTCTGGCTGCTACCTGCGGTGAACTGGGTGAAGCCAGGCCTCTGTGGCGGCACCGTGGCGCCCCGCAAAAACCAATACTAGAAAATCACGTTGTTTTTGTGCATTGCATCGTCATGACCGCATGCTCATGTCATCATGCCACATTGCATTTGAGCATCATCATCATCATGCATGTTTTTGTCTAAACTATTTTCGAAACGCCTAGTTTTGCTTTCTAAAAATTCCCGTCTTTATTCCAATTAAAACCCGGGTCCTCCGGATTATTTTGTTTTGTCCAAAAACGGATTACAAAAGCCTCTTAGTTATTAACTAAAAATTTATGTTTTATTTTTGGGGAGGCATCCAACTAGGCCCAAAAGCCTAGTCGGCCACCTCCAGATAAACCCCAGGCCCAACCCTATCACACCCTAACCCTAGCCTAATCTCCACACTCCCTCTCCCCATCTGCAGCCGTCGCCACCCTAACCTAATCCCCCGACCCACCTTGCACGCAGCAACACGAGCACACTCACGGCGCGCGACACACGCAGAGAACCGCACAGCGGCACACGCACGCAACCGCGTGCACGCCACCTGCCTCCCCGCGGGCCCACCTCCCACCTGCTCGCGTGTACCACACCCCACCGACGCGCCACCTACCGCCCAGCCCCATCGCCCCTGGCCCACCACCATGTCCCGACGCGGTCTTCCCCGCGATCCCCTCTCACGTCGCTCCCTAGCCCCACCTACCCCGATCGAACCCCTCCTCCTCCTCGTCCTGGCTCATCCGCCACCACCAGGTCTTCTCCTCGGGCCGAGCCCCGCCGTCGTCTCCCTCCACCCCGCCTTGTTGGTCCCCGCCGTAGCTGCCCCCAACCGCTCGCAGCGGCGCCGCCGTCCGACCCCTCCATCTCCTCAAGCCCGCCGCTCGAGCCCGACCTCCTCCTGTCTGTGCTGCTCGCCGCCGAGCCCTCCCCGGAGCCCGGCCACGTCTCTCCGCCTCGTCGCCCTCTTCGGCCCTCTTCACCACCAACCGGCGCCGTGGCCGCGCCCACCTCCTCTACTTCCACCAGTGCCCCTGCGAGCCCGCCTTGCGGTGGCGTTCTGTCGGTCCAGCAACCGCCGCCATGCGCGCAAGCTCCGCGTGCCCCGCCTCCTTGGTCGTCCGCCGGCCGCCGTCCTCGGCCCCGTCTTTGCCGACCTCCACACTCGACCTCCCCGGTTCGTCCTAGCACCGGCCACCGCCGCAGCGCTGCCAAGCGCCCCACCTTCTCGCTGTGCCCTCCTCTACCCCGCCGCCGGCTTTGGGTCTAGTTGCCGCTCCCCTCCCGCACTAGCGCGTCAAGCCCAGGGAGGAGCCACCTCGAACCGCCGATGCCGTCTCCTGGCCGTGTGTCCGCTCGACACTGTCGCCACCACCCTTTACTGCGTCCCTGCGGTCAGCTACAAAGCTAGCTTTGGTGTATGTGTGCTTTCATCTCGATATCAATCTTGCCGCTTGTTTTGTCTGTGGTAGCTAACAACCACAAGTTCTCCGGTGTTCTGCACACAGAATCTTCGCTACTTGTTTAGCTCTCCAGTTAAGACCATCGATACAACAATTATGTTGGTGATCGAGTTTGTACCATGCCAAGATGACGAAAGCCACCCCAATGACAAAACCCCTTCCTGCACCGATGACCGAGGACCCGAGGACCGCCAAGATCGCCACCTGAACGACTAGCACTTCGCCGCGGAACACCGAGTTCTCCATCGAGGACATCAAGCACGTCGACATGGAACCGAAGGACGACAAGTACTTCATCCCGGATGCCAAGATCGACCCGATACGTGGACCCAACAAGAACTTCCTGACGACAAGATCGACACCGACCAGGGGGAATCCGATGCGCCCCCGATGCCAAGTCCTTCTTCCCGGAACGCCAAGCTCTCCTTCCGTTGTCCGAGACCGATCCCGTCGAACCCTGAGATCGAACCCTGAACCCCGGAATCCCAAGATCTTCCGAACCCAGATGTGTGCCCCTAAGCCTCTATTTTTATAATATGACATTAACAACTGTTGCATATTAAATTGTTCATGCATGCATACCTGTCTGTGGTTTGGGGGCATTATGCCGATTCACCGCATGATTAAATATGGAGTCTATATGCAGGATATTGTTGTCTTATTCCGGACTCCATTTGATTTGAGTAGCGAACAGATGCCATGTTTTGCATTGTTAATACAACATTTAAATTGCGGGGGTTCTGAACAACTTGAACCATATAATCATTTGATGGGACCACGGTTCCGCTTAATATTGCCTAATTGCACCGCATCTTGCCATGCCATGCATCATATCATAATCATGCCGGATCTTCTGCCGTCGTATTAAATATTGCATCCGGTGTTTCTGCTAGTGTTTGCTTCTTCGCGGATTAGGCCGATGAGTTGATGCGAGTATCGACAAGTTCTCCGGATATGATCCGTCGATAGTGTTTCCCAGGCGAGCATCTCTCCCCCTTTCTGCCTATTTTGCATTTATAGTCTTTATTTCCCCCTGTTGATCTATTGCTATCCGTGTCGCGATGCTTTAGTTTCCGAACACCAGTTATATCCCGTGCAGCCTCTATATTGCCTTGGACACCTCCTGTTACCTGTGTCTGGTAGATAGCTGGCCTTGCGAGTCGTAGATGCTTGCTCAGGTGCGATCTCATGTTGTCGAGTACCACAGTTGTTGGTATGCTGGCAGATGTTTATGGTGGAGATGTTTAGTGGTGGAGATGATCATGACTTTAAATACAACTATTAAAATGCTAGATATAACTAATGCAGAGGCATCGGTGGGCAATAGATTTTATTTGGTTCTTCCACGCTCACTTGTGTCCCGTAGCACCCCGAGTACTTGATGCTTGTTCCTTGATTTTTCGCACTATCCACATCCGGGAGGCCTTATGGACCCTCCTGATCCAGAGTTTGATTCATTTCTATTTCTCGGGGCCACAAAGTAGTTTGGGGCTTTATTACTATCCTGTACTTATGCCATGCTTTACTGCTTTATTTATGATTGTGCGTGGAGCACCTGTACTGTTTAGGAATGTGGAGTGTTTTCGCGGTATCGACAAGCCCAGTCACACTTTCGGGTTCCCAGTCGTTTACAGCCATTGGCGCATTGGGTCCGTCTCGGAGCCGGCCAACTTCGTTGCGGGTAGCTTAATGGGGTGGCCCCCTGAAATATTTATGAATCATATGATCACTTTGTCGTGAAAGCCTCGTTGGGTTTTGAGTTGGTTTTTCCGAGGTTGATCGAGTGTGTGTTGCTATTTGTGCACCCCTGCAGGGTAAAACTTTCTGAAAGCCGTGTCCGCGGTTATGGACGACTTGGAGCACAGTATCTCGATCATAGACAAGCATAACTAAAGTAGTGTTATAAATTTGACTTAATATGTGACTAGTAAGCAGATGCAACTATAATGGAATGGATAATAAAAATGCCAACAACTGGTGGATCTGTGATGATCTGTGTCATACTATACCTGCCTAGTAAGTATTACAACTCCAATGGAATGTGATAAAAGTGCCAACCACTGCTGGGTTTTGGGTTTCCACAGGACAACTATATCTGATTAGTAAATGTTCCAACTACAACGAAATGGTGATTAAAACTACCCACTACTTATGCTATCAGGATGACTCATGCTATCTATATCTGATTAGTAATTGCTGCAACTATAACAGAATGAGTAAAATTGCCAACTGTGTGAGTTCCTTGGCCCGACTTCCTCGTTTGGTCTCGAGGGGGAAATACCAGGATGGGTTTGTTTGGTGTTAGCTTCAGGTTGGATCCGAATAGGTCTTTCTTATCCCTCTCTGATAACCGCCAGTTGTATCGAGTCTCTATAGGTTGTTGAGTGCCGCTGCGCTGCCGCTTCAGCCCACCATACCTATGTAGGCGAGAGCCGCCGAATTCTAGCCTCGCCGTGTACTGGCCTCAGTACTGACGCTCCTCTTTTTCCTTTGCCCTTTGTCGGCACCCCTTTTGTTTTAGCAGGTTGAGATCAATGTTGTTAGCAGGGTTACCCTTCCGGGCTGGCCTGGGCAGGGTTATGGATGCCATTGGTTATTCTTCAGGGCTCTTAGCCCAATTTGCATCTTGTCCGTACTCGGACGCTGTATCGTTTTCAAGGTGAATTGGATCTTTGTATTGTATAGCTGTATTCTCGACTGTTGGAGTCGTGTTGTATATATATCTGTTCTGTGGGTCCCATCAAGGACTGTTGTGTAATGGTATTACTTTGTTTTCCACCCACACAAAAGTGCCTGGTGGGCGTCCTTGAATCGTTTCTATGTTGGTTTGGCGGAAAGGGCTAAAACTTGCATAGGGCCGATTCGAGGGTGTTACAGAGTGGTATCAGAGCTCAGCAGTTGCGATACCCCACAAGTCCAGCCTGTAGGATAACCTAGCTAACGGCCGAAGTAGAGTGTCAAAACTATTTTGCAAAATCGGTTGGATAGATCTGATTAGGTCTGCTTTTACTCCTTATCCCTATGCTATTCTCCTCTTACCTCTGCGTGTTTTGGATCTATTCTCTTACCTTCTTCTAGTCCAGGACTTCTCGTGGTTAGGTTTTCTGTCGTACCTTCAGGGCATCGCTTCCTCCTTTGGCAACGGTGTTTCTATCTCCGGACTTCATGCTATCTGAGTAAACCTTTATCTATGGTACCATTCTTTGTTCTCTGTTTGTGCCTTCCGGTGTTTTCCGACACGACGACAACATCTACGCCAGATCTGATGCAGAGCCTGCATCACTCCTTTGTTTCCAAACCTCGAGTGTCGAGATCTTCAGTCTGATTCCGAGAATGGTTGCACGCTTTTCCTACTGATTGTGCGGAGTAATAGTTTGGGTGTGTGATGGATTGGCCCCCATGCCTACTACTCAATCTATTTGCTCTCGTATATTGAAGTGGATTAGAATGCATCGTTTTTCTCCTTCTGTCGAAGTTGGAGGTGGCTTTGTTTGTTGATACCTCTACCTTCGCCTTTGTCCCTGGAGTGTTCTCTCGACGATCATGGACAACGACCTCTTGTTAGTGGTGTCGCGATGATCTACATGAAGCGAGAAGATTCAGAACACCGACCTTCTTTCCGGTACCATGAGGCGGATCTCGAGGGCGAGATCCATTATTAGTGGTGTCGAATTGTGACGCCCCGCAAAAACCACTACTAGAAAATCGCGTTGTTTTTGTGCATTGCATCGTCATGACCGCATGCTCATGTCATCATGCCACATTGCATTTGAGCATCGTCATCATCATGCATGGTTTTTGTCTAAACTATTTTCGAAACGCCTAGTTTTGCTTTCTAAAAATTCCCGTCTTTATTCCAATTAAAACCCGGGTCCTCCGGATTATTTTGTTTTGTCCAAAAACGGATTACAAAAGCCTCTTAGTTATTAACTAAAAATTTATGTTTTCTTTTTGGGGAGGCATCCAACTAGGCCCAAAAGCCTAGTCGGCCACCTCCAGATAAACCCCAGGCCCAACCCTATCACACCCTAACCCTAGCCTAATCTCCACACTCCCTCTCCCCATCTGCAGCCGCCGCCACCCTAACCTAATCCCCCGACCCACCTTGCGCGCAGCAACACGAGCACACTCACGGCGCGCGACACACGCAGAGAACCGCACAGCGGCACACGCACACAACCGCGTGCACGCCCCTTGCCTCCCCGCAGGCCCACCTCCCACCTGCTCGCGTGCACCACACCCCACCGACGCGCCACCTACCGCCCAGCCCCATCGCCCCTGGCCCACCACCACGTCCCGACGCGGTCTTCCCCGCGATCCCCTCTCACGTCGCTCCCTAGCCCCACCTACCCTGATCGAACCCCTCCTCCTCCTCCTCCTGGCTCATCCGCCGCCACCAGGTCTTCTCCTCGGGCCGAGCCCCGCCATTGTCTCCCTCCATCCCGCCTTGTCGGTCCCCGCCGTAGCTGCCCCCAACCGCTCGCAGCGGCGCCGCCGGCCGACCCCTCCATCTCCTCAAGCCCGCCGCTCGAGCCCGACCTCCTCCCGTCTGTGCCGCTCGCCGCCGAGCCCTCCCCGGAGCCCGGCCGCGTCTCTCCGCCTCGTCGCCCTCTTCGGCCCTCTTCACCACCAACCGGCGCCGTGGCCGCGCCCACCTCCTCTACTTCCACCAGCGCCCCTGCGAGCCCACCCTACGGTGGCCTTCTGCCGGTCCAGCAACCGCCGCCATGCGCGCAAGCTCCGCGTGCCCCGCCGCCTTGGTCATCCGCCGGCCGCCGTCCTCGGCCCCGTCTTTGCCGACCTCCGCACTCGACCTCCCCGGTTCGTCCTAGCACCGGCTACCGCTGCAGCGCTGCCAAGCGCCCCACCTTCTCACCGTGCCCTCCTCTACCCCGCCGCCGGCTTTGGGTCTAGTTGCCGCTCCCCTCCCGCGCGAGCGCGTCAAGCCCAGGGAGGAGCCATCTCTGCCATGTTCCTCCTCGAACCGCCGATGCCGTCTTCTGGCCGTGTGTCCGCTCGACACTGTCGCCACGACCCTTTACTGCGTCCCTGCGGTCAGCTACAAAGCTAGCTTTGGTGTATGTGTGCTTGCATCTCGATATCAATCTTGCCGCTTGTTTTGTCTGTGGTAGCTAACAACCACAAATTCTCTGGTGTTCTGCACACAGAATCTTCGCTACTGTTTTAGTGCTCTAGTTAAGACCACCGATACAACAATTATGTTGGTGATCGAGTTTGTACCATGCCAAGATGACGAAAGCCACCCCAACGACAAAACCCCTTCCCTCACCGATGACCGAGGACCCGAGGACCGCCAAGATCGCCACCTGAACGACTAGCACTTCACCGTGGAACACCGAGTTCTCCATCGAGGATGTCAAGCACGTCGACATGGAACCGAAGGACGACAAGTACTTCATCCCGGATGCCAAGATCGACCCGATACGCGGACCCGACAAGAACTTCGTGACGACAAGATCGACACTGACCAGGGGGAATCTGATGCGCCCCCGACTCCAAGTCCTTCTTCTCGGAACGCCAAGCTCTCCTTCCATTGTCCGAGACCGATCCCGTCGAACCGTTCCCCGTCGAACCCTGAGACCGAACCCCGGAACCCCAAGATCTTCTGAACCCAGATGTGTGCCCCTAAGCCTCTATTTTTATAATATGACATTAACAACTGTTGCATATTAAATTGTTCATGCATGCATACCTGTCTGTGGTTTGGGGGCATTATGCCGATTCACCGCATGATTAAATATGGAGTCTATATGCGGGATATTGTTGTCTTATTTTGGACTCCAATTAATTTGAGTAGCGAACCGATGCCATGTTTTGCATTGTTAATACAACATTTAAATTGCGGGGGTTCTGAACAACTTGAACCATATAATCATTTGACGGGACCACAGTTCCGCTTAATATTGCCTAATTGCACCACATCTTGCCATGCCATGCATCATATCATAATCATGCCGGATCTTCTGCCGTTGTATTAAATATTGCATCCGGTGTTTCTTCTAGTGTTTGCTTCTTCGCGGATTAGGCCGATGAGTTGATGCGAGTATCGAAAAGTTCTCCGGATATGATCCGTCGACAGTGTTTCCCAGGCGAGCATCTCTCCCCCTTTCTACCTATTTTGCATTTATAGTCTTTATTTCCCCCTGTTGATCTATTGCTATCCGTGTCGCGATGCTTTAGTTTCCGAACACCAGTTATATCCCGTGCAGCCTCTATATTGCCTTGGAAACCTCCTATTACCTGTGTCTAGTAGATAGCTGGCCTTGTTAGTCGTAGATGCTTGCTCAGGTGCGATCTCATGTTGTCGAGTACCACAGTTGTTGGTATGCTGGCAGATGTTTATGGTGGAGATGTTTAGTGGTGGAGATGATCATGACTTTAAATACAACTATTAAAATGCTAGATATAACTAATGCAGAGGCATCGGTGGGCAATACATGTTATTTGGTTCTTCCACGCTCACTTGTGTCCCGTAGGACCCCGAGTACTTGATGCTTGTTCCTTGATTTTTCGCACTATCCACATCCGGGAGGCCTTATGGACCCCCTCTGAGCCAGAGCTTGATTCATTTCTATTTCTTGGGGCCACAAAGTAGTTTGGGGCTTTATTACTATCATATACTTATTCCATGCTTTACTACTTTATTTACGATTGTGCGTGGAGCACCTGTACTGTTTAGGAATGCGGAGTGTTTTCGCGGTATCGACAAGCCCAGACACACTTTCGGGTTCCCAGTCGTTTACAGCTATTGGCGCAAACCTTGGGTCCGTCTCGGAGCCGGCCAACTTCGTTGTGGGTAGCTTAATGGGGTGGCCCCCTGAAATATTTATGAATCATATGATCGCTTTGTCGTGAAAGCCTCGTTGGGTTTTGAGTTGGTTTTTCCGAGGTTGATCGAGTGTGTGTTGCTATTTGTGCACCCCTGCAGGGTAAAACTTTCTGAAAGCCGTGTCCGCGGTTATGGACGACTTGGAGCACAATATCTCGATCATAGACAAGCATAACTAAAGTAGTGCTATAAATTTGACTTAATATGTGACTAGTAAGCAGATGCAACTATAATGGAATGGATAATAAAAATGCCAACAACTGGTGGATCTGTGGTGATCTGTGTCATACTATACCTGCCTAGTAAGTATTACAACTCCAATGGAATGTGATAAAAGTGCCAACCACTGCTGGGTTTTGGGATTCCTCAGGACAATTATATCTGATTAGTAAATGTTCCAACTACAACGAAATGGTGATTAAAACTGCCCACTACTTATGCTATCAGGATGACTCATGCTATCTATATCTGATTAGTAATTGCTGCAACTATAACAGAATGAGTAAAATTGCCAACTGTGTGAGTTCCTTGGCCCGACTTCCTCGTTTGGTCTCGAGGGGGAAATACCAGGATGGGTTTGTTTGGTGTTAGCTTCAGGTTGGATCCGAATAGGTCTTTCTTATCCCTCTCTGATAACCGCCAGTTGTATCGAGTCTCTATAGGTTGTTGAGTGCCGCTGCGCTGCCGCTTCAGCCCACCATACCTATGTAGGTGAGAGCCGCCGAATTCTAGCCTCGCCGTGTACTCGCCTCAGTACTGACGCTCCTCTTTTTCCTTTGCCCTTTGTCGGCACCCCTTTTGTTTTAGCAGGTTGAGATTGACGTCGTTAGCAGGGTTACCCTTCCGGCTTGGCCTGGGCAGGGTTATGGACGCCATTGGTTATTCTTCAGGGCTCTTATCCCAATTTGCGTCTTGTCCGTACTCGGACGCTGTATCGTTTTCAAGGTGAATTGGATCTTTGTATTGTATAGCTGTATTCTTGACTCTTGGAGTCGTGTTGTATATATATTTGTTCTGTGGGTCCCATCGAGGACTGTTGTGTAATGGTATTACTTTGTTTTCCACCCGCACGAAAGTGCCTGGTGGGCGTCCTTGAATCGTTTCTATGCGGGTTTGGCGGAAAGGGCTAAAACTTGCATAGGGCCGATTCGAGGGTGTTACAGGCACGCTGCCATTGGAAGGTGGGAGGCAGTGATGGGTTGGTGAGGTGTCGCTAGCAAGGGAGTTGGGGTTGAAACCGCCGAGTTGGTTGAAGTTGGTGTGGCCCGGCGAGAAACGAGGGAGGTACGGCGACGTGTTCGAGTGGACGGATGACGATAGGAAGGAGATGCTGCTCTGGCTCCCCAGGATGTGGAGTCCAGCGCTTTAAGTCGGCGCCGCCATTCCTGCCATGGCAGTCGCACGCTGCACCGCAAGAGTGGCCGCATGGGCCTACTTCGCATGCGCCTATGCCGTCCTGTGCAGCATCAAGTTCTTCTCCCTCAGCCGGCGGCTGGCGTTCTCCACCTGTCGGCACCGGACATCGAACGCCCACTCCGTGTTGTTTATCCCCTCCGGCCGCTGCTTGTCGGCCTTCCCTTTCTTCGCAGGCGCCGACACGTGGTGGTACCTCTTCGGCAACATGGTGGTGGTAGCGGGTGGCGCACTGGAGGGGAGAGGTGGGGCAGGGAAATGACGGGAGTGGGCGGCGACGGGGAAGGGGGGGGTGGCGAGACTGGGCGGCCAGGAGGGAAAAGCGATGGAAAAGAGAGGGGAAAAGGATGTCTTCTTTGCTACATTAGAAAAAACATTTTGCTACAATACCGTAATTGTTTTGCTACGACGTCTCCGGCTAGCCTCCGGTGATACTTTCCGGTGAAGTCGGTTTTGCTACATTAGTACTTTTTTTTTCTACAAAGTCTCTCACAAGTTCTCCGTGAGGTCTTCGGCGAGCATCGTCTTTTTTGTTTTGTTTTTTCCAAACCGCAAAAAGAGTATTACCTAGCAAAAGCGGGATTTAGCCTGACTAGCAGAAAGGGATCGGAAGAACACATGTCATCTATGCGCATGCATGCTGTTTGGTTCTCCTTTTTCTAGAAGGAAACGCACCTCATATACGGCCTCCTTTTGCCTGCCTGCATGTTTTCATGCGCGCAAGAGTCCATGACGAGAGTTAATGGAAAGTTAAATCGCAAGATAGATCGATTCTTAATGCCAATCCATGCCTCCAAATATTTTGTGATAATGATATAAAAAACTCCAACTACAGGTGAAGGGTTTGGTCTGTTAATTCTCTGGCCATTTGTTATTCTCTTCCAATTCTTCGTGCGGACTGCGTTAACTGTTGTGGTACGCACAAGATATGCACTGCTTAATTTGCCTTATATCTCGTCGTCTCTGCCGCATTAATTTGCTCCCTTAATTTTCCCTATCGTCTCCTTCCTCAACCGCTCGCCAGCAGCCAAAACCGCTTTTGGGGAGCATATATCTCAGCACATTAATATACTATATATATACGTGCGTTGGCTTTGGATACACTCCATCGACCCCTGCATGCATGCACGTAATAACGTGCGAGATGTAATTTCCTTTCCTGATCTTTACCGAGTCTGGAGCGAGGGAGCGCGCAATTTGTTTTGTTTTGTTTTGCTGGTTTGGTTTTGTTTCCTTATACCCCAAGATTCTTTTTTTTGAGAAACTTATACCCCAAGATTCGTTAACGATGCGAGCTGATTTGGCGCCAGAACACGAATTTATCTGTGGCAGGCGTAGGTAGATCTAGCTATCCGGCCGGGTTTTGGAAAATCAACGGAGCCGAACAACAGAAGCCAGCTAGTATTCCGGTGCAGATCGATCTATTTTTGAAAGTAACACCGGCCGGCGCCGCTCGGTCGAATTCTTGGTTTGTACTCCTCCTCAAATCAAAAACCAATCAAGCTTAATTAAAAGAAAGAGACGAGACAAGGATTGAAACGGAAGCCATAAATAAAGGACAGGCAATCCCTGCTGAAAAGGAGAAGGATATTATTTCGGGTCAATCTCATGTTCAGTTTCTCTCATCTCACTCTAGGCCTCTAGCCCTGCGTGGAGGCCAGCCTGAAACCCGGTCATCCACCATAAATACGGCGCTCCCTGCCATATCCCAGGACCTTGTTTTGTTTGCCACCCCGGCCGATCGATTGCCTCGCCCTGCCACATCTCTGGCTCTGCCTTACCTGTATATATAGGCGCGCACCACGCGGACCGCGAGGACTAACAACACAGGTCCTATCGATATCGATCGATCGCCATGGCCGTGGACGCGCAGCGCCTCTTCGCCACCGGACGACACCACCCCTCATCTGCACTCGGCCTAGTCGGGCGGGCGGGCGCTGCTATGCCGATGACTGGGGCGGAGGCGGCGTTCTCGCCATGTTACGGCGCCACGGTGGGGAGCCAGCAGCAGCATCAGGGGTACCTGTCGTCGTCGCCGTCGTCCTACATGGGTCTCGCCAAGCCGCCGCCGCCGCCGCCGCAAGCGTCGGCGAGGGGACATCAGGATCAGTACACGGGGTTCCTGCCGCTGGCCGCGGTCGACCTGGCTAAGAGGGGCGTCAGGCTCGACGGTTCTCAGCAAGTGATCGCCGGCTATAAGCGGAAGCGCGACGAGCAGCAGTCGCCGGTGCCTGTACCTGGCGCGGCGAGCCTTCTCGCGGCCCACGCGCAACAGCAGCCGGTCGTCGTCGTCGACCGCATCCTTGTCAAACATGTAAGTGCCATGATCAAAATCAAACCATCCATGTACTACCTAGTAGTATAATACTGCTGCGCGCGGGCGTCAGAGGGAGGCTTTGTTATCCAACGTTCTCTTACCCACGATCATCAATCGATTGATGCAGGCGACCAACATGTGGACGGCTTTGGTGGAGCAGAGGAAGAAACACATGGGGCTTATCATCTCCACCGTCGAGGCCAGGGCGGCGAAGCGGCTCAAGGCCAAGGACGAGGAGATCGACCGGATCAGGAGCATGAACTGGGCGCTCGAGGACCGCCTCAGGAACCTCTACGTGGAGGCTCAGATGTGGCGCGACATGGCGCAGTCCAACGAGGCCGCTGCCAACGTGCTCCGCGGCGACCTACAGCGGGCGCTCGACGCGCAGGCGGTCCGTGCCGGTGGCGGCGACGACGTTGAGGACGCCGGGTCGGGCTGCTGGGGGGACAACCAAGTGGCCAACTGCGGTGACGACGACGAGGGGGAGGTGAGGACTCCGGTGGTGGCGCCGGGCGTCGGGAGGTGCAAGGGGTGCGGCGAGGGCGCGGCCGTGATGATGTTGCTGCCGTGCAGGCACCTCTGCGTGTGCGCGTCGTGCGGGGACACGGCGCGGGCGTGCCCTGCGTGCGGATGCGCCAAGAATGGCACCGTCTGCGTCAACTTCTCATGATGCGGGGAAGGAATAGTTTAGAGTCGACATGTTTTTTCTTATATGGAACTTTTAGAGCCGAGTTTTGTAGTTCTGTGTCCTTCTCTTTCTTTTTTCCCTTAGATGGGGAAGATGATAGAGCGATGGTTGGTCTAATGACGCCGCTTAGAGCTAGAGGATGTGTTCCCTCTCTTTTGTTCGGTTTAGTTTAGCTTTTCTCTTAAGCTGTTGTTGGATCAATTGTTCAAAAGACAAGATGAGAAACAGTTCAGAGTATTGCATACCAATGCTGCATGCCATATACTTGTTGGGTCCCTTGTTTTGGTAACTGTATTTTATTGGTTATAGACATGACTATGATAACATTTCAGGGTCGAAGATGAAGGTTTAATTTGTGGCGACTTAGGTGACCACCCGATCGGGACGGTAGGATCGATGGTGGGGAATAGTGTGTTGGTATATGTGGCCGAGGGGCGGTGAGTTGGGGGATAGATAGGATGGTCCATCTTGCGCCCCATGTGGGGAAATCGCGACAAGGTTTGAGTGGTATACCAACATGTAGGAGAATAGAAAATAGAATCAGATTCGGTGGTAGAATAATTGATTTAATTTTATATTATAAAAGAAAAATATACAAAGGGCATGACGTCTAAATTCTTAACATCAACAACATACAAGGATATATTTTAATTGACTTTCATGCCGAGGAGGAGGGGGGGGGGGGTTGAGAAATGTCGCATGTGAGGGAGGATTCATAGATCTACACGAGAGGAACACACAAGGAGATATGAGGGGATATTCGCGCGGCGCATGACACATATCGTACCCCCGCGCTCTGGCCTGTGATCATTGCTCTCCTCCCACGCGACCATTAATCTGTACCACCCCAATCTAGTATACTGCTAGATTTGGGGATCGGATGACTTCCGTGAGAGAGGTGTGGAAACAGAAGGAAGGAGGAGGACAATTCAGTTTTCCTTTCTCATTTCAGTCATATGTTTTTCGATTACAACTCACGCCTAAGTAGTCTAGTACACAACTGGCTCTCAGGCCTTGACACAGTGGCATGTGGGTTCACTTCGACACGTCATCTTGAACCCATGCAACCCTTGTCACGCTACACCCTCCTTGACAATACCCCCTCGAGGAACACTCGCTTGCCCCCAAGTGAGGACTGCAGGAAACCTGATAGTCAGGACACCCCAGTCTTCCCACGTCGTTGATTCTTCAGAGAAATCTCTCCATTTGATCAGAACATGAGTGATTGTTGCACCCCCTTTCTTCACCATGCGACGATCCAATATCTTCTCTGGAGCAGGATCATGTAAGTCGAGTGTAGGTAGGTCCGGTAGTACCTTAAAGACTGGCGTGTAGTCTAGCCGGCATTCTTTAAGTTGCATACATGGAACATGTTGTGTATTTGACTCTCGTGCGGCAGCAAAATCTTAGGCCACCTTGCCAATACGTTTCAGGATTTCAAACAGGTCGAAGTACTTGTATGCCAGCTTGGGGTATGGGCGGCTGCTGACAACATATATCTGTACGTAAGTCTACATCTTAATAAGTACCTTGTCTTCCACGTGTAATTCCTTTTCTGTGTGATGCCTATCTGCTTTTAGTTTCATGCGATTTTGAGCTGCCGCTAAATGAATCTTTAGACGTTCTTGCTGTAACAGTCTTCTTATTAAAACTCACATTTTTTCTTCTTGATATATGTCCCGTTGTGCTTCGGAATGATCCTCACCATCTTGATATCGTCTCTGTGCCCAGTGAAGAATTTGCTTCTAAATTCTATTGACCCCTGTCTGGATGAGTTGTTGGATTTCTTAGATGCTTTCTCTGCATGGAGAAGCTACACATCGATGCCAAATTATTTGCTATTAAATGTTAACCACTGTAGAAAAAGTGTAGGGTTACATGTAGTTAAAGCATTTATTTGCTTGGATGAATACAATATTTGGTAGAAAAATCCACGATGGAGTTTTACTTTTGGTATATTTTTCCCAAAGTTGACAATGAAAAATCTAGACATACATTGATCAGAACTACATCTAGGAGACTTTGAAGCTAGCTAATATAAGAAACGTCTCATGTGTTCAACACTACTGAATTCACACATGATGCAACTCATACCAGATATTGATTACATGCCATATATGAAGTTATTTTTGTTGTTGTATCCAGTATACAGAATTTGTTTTCTTCTTTTGTAGTTGTGTGTCGATAATGGTTGCAAAGATAAGCTGCAATATAACTCAGCTTCTCTTATTGAATGCCTTGATCGTCATCTCAGAGAAATTTGTTTGCACGACTACAAAGGCAAGGCAACCAATATTACGATTGCCAAGCACTTTATTCACAATGCACAAGTGCTCGAAGTAATAAAGTTTGGCATAAAAAATTAACACAACCATGTCTGGTGGGCTACTCAGCGCAGGCGGCTAGAGCTGACGAACAGCGCTTCTACAGAAGCTGATTTTCAGTTTGGATCATTATTACGGGGCATAAATGGCTTCGGTCGTGGAGGTTAGGCACACATGTAACATCCTCAAATCGGTCCTATGCAAGTTTTAGCCCTTTTCGCCAAACCCGCATAGAAACGATTCAAGGACGCCCACCAAACACTTTCGTGCGGGTGTAAAAACGAAGTAATATCATTACACAACAATCCTCGATGGAACCCACAGAACATATATATATATATATATACAACACGACTCCAAGAGTCAAGAATACAGATATACACGTCAAAGATCCAAATCACCTTGAAAACGATACAGCGTCCGAGTACGGACAAGATACAAATAGGGCTAAGAGCTCTGAAGAATAACCAATGGCGTCTATAACCCTGCCCAGGCCAAGCCGGAAGGATAACCCTGCTTACGACGTCGATCTCAAACCTGCTAAAACAAAAGGGGTGCCGACAAAGGGCAAAGGAAAAAGAGGAGCGTCAGTACTGAGGCCAGTACATGGCGAGGCTAGAATTCGGCGGCTCTCTCCTACATAGGTATGGTGGATTGAAGCGGCAGCGCAGCGGCACTAACAACCTATAGATACTCGATACAACTGGCGGTTATCAGAGAGGGATAAAAAAGACCTATTCGGATCCAACCTGAAGCTAACACCAAACAAACCCATCCTGATATTTCCCCCTCGAGACCAAACGAGGAAGTTAGACCGAGGAACTCACACAGTTGGCAATTTTACTCATTCCGTTATATTTACAGCAATTACTAATCAGGTATAGATAGCATGAGTCATCCTGATAAAATAAGTAGTGGGCAGTTTTAGTTAACCATTCCGTGGTAGTTGGAACATTTACTAGTCAGATATAATTATCCTGAGGAATCCTAAAACCCAGCAGTTGTTGGCACTTTTATCACATTCCATTGGAGTTGCAATACTTACTAGGCATATAGCATGTCACAAAACAACTCAGATCCACCAGCTGTTGGCATTTTTAATATCCATTCCGTTATACTTGAACTGATTACTAGTCACATATTAAGTCAAATTTATAGCACTACTTTAGTTATGCTTGTCTATGATCGAGATACTGTGCTCCAAGTCGTCCATAACCGTGGACACGGCTTTCAGAAAGTTTTACCCTGCAGGGGTGCACAAATAGCAACACACACTCGATCAACCTCGGAAAAACCAACTCAAAACCCAACGAGGCTTTCACGACAAAGCAATCACAAGATTCCTAAATATTTCAGGGGGGCCACCCCATTAAGCTACCCGCAACGAAGTTGGCCGGCTCCGAGACGGACCCAAGGTTTGTGCCAATGGTTGTAAACGACTGGGAACCCGAAAGTGTGACTGGGCTTGTCGATACCGCGAAAACACTCCGCAATCCTAAACAGTACAGGTGCTCCACGCACAATCTTAAATAAAACAGTAAAGCATGGCATAAGTACAGGATAGTAATAAAGCCCCAAACTACTTTGTGGCCCCAAGAAATATAAATGAATCAAGCTCTGGCTCAGGGGGGTCCATTAGGCCTCCCGGATGTGGATAGTGTGAAAAATCAAGGAACAGGTATCAAGTACTCGGGGTCCTACGGGACACAAGTGAGCGTGGAAGAACAAAATAACATCTATTGCCCACCGATGCCTCTGCATTAGTTATAGCTAGCATTTTAATAGTTGTATTTAAAGTCATGATCGCCTTCACCAATAAGCATCTCCACCAATTAAACATCTGCCAGCATTCCAACAATTGTGGTACTTGACAACACGAGATCGCACCTGAGTAAGCAACTACGACTCGCAAGGCCAGCTATCTACCAAACACAGGTAATAGGAGGTGTCCAAGGCAATATGGAGGCTGCGCGGGATAAAACTGGGGTACGGAAACTAAAGCATCGCGACACGGATAGCAATAGATCAACAGGAGGAATAAAGACTATAAATACAAAATAGGTAGAAGGGGAAGAGATGCTCGCCTGAGAAACACTGCCGAAGGATCATATCCGGAGAACTTGTCGATACTCGCATCCACTCATTGGCCTAGTCTGCGAAGAAGCAAACACTAGAAGAAACACCGGATGCAGTATTTAATACTACGGCAGAAGATCCGGCATGATTATGATATGATGCAGATGCGGTGCAATTAGGCCATATTAAGCGGAACTGGGGTCTCGACAATTAATTAAGTGGTTCATGTTGCTTAGTTACCCCGCAATTTAAATGTTGTATTAACAGGGCGAATCATGGCATTGGTTCGCTACACCAATTTAAATGGAGTCCGGAATAAGACAAAGATATCCCGCATATATACTCCATATTTAATTATGAGGTGAGTCGACCTAATGCCCCCAAACCACAGACATGTATGCAAGATGACCAAAAAATATGCAACAAGTTTTATATATAGCATTGATAAAATAGGGGCTCGGGAAAAGATTCACACATTAGCGTTCGGAAGATCTTGGGTTCCGGGGGTTCGGGGTTCGACAGGGTGCGAGTTTGGACTTGGCGGGATCGACCTTCAGACAACGAGAGGTAGATCTTGTCGCATCCGTGGTCTTCGGGTCATGTCAACGGTCATGGCATCTGGGATGAAGAACTTGGCGTACTGCGATTTCATGTCGACATGCCCGTCGTCCTCGATGGAGAACTCGGTGTTCCACGGTGAAGGGCTTGTAATTCCGGTGGCGATCTTGGCGTGCCGAGGGTTCGGGAAGGAGCTCTTGGTGTCTGAGAGGAAGTACTTGGTGGTTCCAAGAAGGAGGCCTTGTGGGGTTGCGGATCGCCTCGGTGTTTCGTCATCGGATCGGTCTTGGGGATCGAGTAGAAGATCTTGGCGTGCCATGAAATCTTCGGGTCTCGGCCATCGGGTACGGTTGGTCTTGGCATCTGCGAGGTAGGTCTTGTGGGGGTTCTTCGAGTGGCACCGTGCTCATATTTCGGAACATCGCCATGCCACCACTCCAACATATCCCCTGTACCGACACACTTCACATCTAGGAGTCTCACATGGCACTTGTAGCAGAAACGGAGCCTCTGAACATCACGTGGCAGAACTTGGGTAGGGACGGCCTTGGCGGTGACGCAGACCCGAGACGGCGGCTGCGGCGGAGCACGGCATCGCGGGCAAAGGACCACAGCGGGCGAGCGCCGAGAACTTGGGCAGAGGCGGCCGGGGCAGATGAGGAGGACGGACATGGAGAGGCACCCCTATGGCGGCGGTTCGGTCCTTGGAGGCAGGGACGAAGAGGCGTGCAGAGGGCTAGGCGAGCCTGCAGAGGCGACGGGCGAAGGGATCCGCGGAGGGTGGGCGCGCGAGAACCTCGAGGCAGAGCCGGAGCGGCACGGCGCATGCTCGCGGGCCGGTGGAGCGGCGAGCTCGCTGGAGGCGCTGGAGAAGAGGAGGGCGACGGCGAGCTCGGGTCAGGGGAGACCGGAGAGGCGCGGCGCGCGCTCGACGGGGAAGGCGGCCTTGGGGACCAGCGCCAGAGGAAGCGGGGACGGTGTGGCGGCGACGCCACGACGGGGACAGGGCGAGGTCGAGGGGACCGAGGCCTGGCAGGGGGTTGGTGATGGCGGGGCAGAGGAGGAGGGCGCCCGCGGTGGCAGGGAAGGCGGCAACGGAGGCGGCTTGCCGGTGGAGACGGCGAGCTCGAGGAGAAGCCGATGCGGGGCGGCCTCCTCGTTGGGGTTGTAGGGCCGAAGGGAACCGTGGCGGGGCGGGGGAGCCGGGGAGGACGGAGGGCGTGCGTCGCGGGGTGACGGCCACGTCATGTGGGTGTGGGATCGGATAAGGGGCGGTTGGTGAGCGCACAGGGGCGTGGGGATGAGAGGTAGGTGGGAGCGTGTCAAGGCAGGCGGGGCGCGCGTGTCCAGGTGGGGTGGAACGCGTGGGATTGGTGGCGTCGGGGCCTGAGACGCGCGAGCGCGGGGTGGGGTGGGGCCAGCGCGCGCGTGTACGTGCGCGTGGATGTGTGTGTGCGGCTGGGTAGGTAGGGGCTGGGAGGATATGGTGGAGGGGGTTGTCGGCTGGGCGGGAAAAACTAGGAGGAGGGAGTTGGTGGATGGGGATTGGCCAGGGGGATGAGGTGGCGCACCGCGAGTGGTGGGAGTGAGGTGGCCGGCGGAGAGAGAGAGAGAGAGAGAGAGAGAGAGAGAGAGAGAGAGAGAGAGAGAGAGAGAGAGAGAGAGAGAGAGAGAGAGAGAGAGAGAGAGAGAGAGAGAGAGAGAGAGAGAGAGAGAGAGAGAGAGAGAGTGGCTGGCGGGGTGGTAGGGATTAGGTGGGGTGGGGATTAGACTAGGGTTTGGGTCGGGTCTGCCGGGTAGTAGGTGGCCTGGCTTAAACGGCTGGGCTGCCTCCCCGGTAGAAAAATAGTTTTATTTTATTTAGTTTTGTCCGAAATAGACTTTTGTAATTGTTTTGTAGACAAAAGAAAATATTCGGAAGAGGCCGGGGTTTTAATTTAAATTAAAGACGGGGATATTAAGAAAACAAATATAGACTTTTAGAAAATAGTTTTAAGAAAAACCATGCATGATGATGACGATGCTCAAATGCAATGTGGCATGATGATATGAGCATGCGGTCATGATGATGCAATGCACAAAAACACAGCGATTTTCTGGTTGTGGTTTTAGCGAGATGCCACAACACAGTACATGAGTTGTCGGTGATTGTATCCCTTAGCTCGCATGATACGTCCCTATATGTTTGATGAGTCAATAGGCTTACCTGTTCGCAATGCCGGATTCTAAACAGTAGATTGTTTAGTTTTCCTATATTTTACACTGGTGTGAACATTATGTTCTATCACTCAGTTAATGTATCTAACATGGTCTATGCTTAATGCTTCTTTGATCTATATACCATGTTCTTCAGATTTTTCCATGTTAATTTTGACTCTGTAATGTAGGTTGGACTCTGTCCCGTTGACATGGTCACTGATCTCGATGTCTCTTTCAGCTGTATTGCTTCAGTGTTTTCAGTTTATGGATCTTCGACTGAAGCGTAAAAATAGTTGAATCAATCAAAGTTAAATATGATTGATATACTTGTTGTGAGGTTAGCATGAATTGTTGTTAACTAACAGCATATATAAATTTTGAGGAGAGAAAACGTATCATCAGAGAAATCACGCATCAGAACGGGAACTGGTACTAGCGTGGGGAGTTGAAGTGGGTTTTTGCATGTTCAATAACTTGAGTGGTGGAAAATCAAACAAGTGTGTTAGCCGTTTTGTGCACCTACTAACAAAATCCAACGGACGAGTAAATATTTGATCGTCAGCGATACATCCTGGCCAGTTGACAAAGCCGAGAATCCATACGTCCTTAGTAATCTTGATAACCAAACGACGAATTTATGTTTGCAACTATTAGTGTTATACCAGTGATAAACACGTACGCCACTACGTTCCGGGACAACCCAGTGAAAGGCTGCTTTGACGTGATCGTCACCGCTATGCACTAGAGCCTAGACGGACACAAAATGTCACCTGTCACTGATTTTTTCCGGCTCCCATGTGCATGGATGAAACACGTAGCAACAACAGATTTTTAATCTGTTCGTTACTAGTAAGCGTTGCGGTGATCAGTTCGTGACCTATAGGCAATGGTCATTTTTCGCTCGCTAGCTGTCCAATTACAGCCGGCGGATTTTCGTTTTTCTGTCACTAAGACTGCTGCTGGGCTAAGCCTTTTTCTAGTAGTGCATATGAACAACTTCAAACTCCAGGCCTTGTTACCGCTGTGGAGGCCCTTTACCGGCAGTACAATAGGCTCCCTCACCCCACCACCATCCCATGTGGTGTCGTCCCGGCGACGATGGAGGTGGCTGTGCTGCAGCTTCCAACCATGGTGGAGAAGGAGCTTACGTATTTCAATACGGTATCAAGGAACAAGACACCGTATTGCAATAAAACGGGTGGTCAACCCTGTCAGACGGTGGGACCGTAGTCTGAATCGGAAGCAGACGCGTGCGGCTGCGATAGCTGTTCCGCTCTGAATGCCTTCGTAAAGCGCTATCCCTAGCCAGGTGGTTGGGATATCCTCGTCCCCTAAACGATATTGCCTGAACCAAACATCTCCTAGATGGTAGCTCTCTCGGGTCAGAAATCTCATGTGTCTCTATTCAGAAATTAAGAGTGTGTTTGGTAGACCGGGCCGCTTCAGATTCACTCTTCCAGTTAAGATATCTCACCTCATACTAGTTGGCCTGAGATTTTATGATGTGTTTGGTAGACCGGCTATGTTGAGAAAAGTTGTACTGATACTCTGTTTGGTAGCCCGTGTGTGGTGAGATTGGCCCAAAAACTGAGGAATCACATAACAGTCCAAAATTTTACACAAAGGCTCCTAAACAAAAGCAAAAAAAGCAATTAGGCCTTTGTCTCCACTACACCGTGTGGAGGGAGTTGTCCATTGCCGGTGACGAGCAGTGGGGCACCGACGGTGGGTGCTCAACGGTGGGGCGACGCGGTGGTTGGAGGTAGATGTGGCGGTGGGCGGCGGCGGCTGCCTCTGCGGGCGGTGGGCGGCGGCGGGACCTGCTGCCTCTGCCTCTTCCTATCACAGGTGCAGGTCAGCGCGGGGCGACCAGGGAACCGGCGGCGTCTGGCCGTGGGGTTCCGGCGGGAGACGAGGAGGACGGCCAGCGCGTCGGCGGCGTCGGGGTGGTCTAGGCCGGTTGCGTCGGGCGTCCTGTGGCGGCGGCCTGCTTATCGAGGGGAACGGGGGGAAACGAGGAGAGAAGCTGAGGTTGGGGGTCGGGTGGGAGTGGGGCCCGCATGGCTATAGTGTTTTGCGGGATGCACTTAGCCTGGGCGAGTTGCGAAGCTCGAATCGAGCTTCTCTCCTCAGCCCAGCTGAGACCCTTTTCGGGGTGCGGTGGGCACTGCTGAGATGGCCTGACCCGGGCTAACAAACAACAAAAAGGCCTCTTATCTCGGTTGGGCAGAGAATATCTGTGTTCACCCCGTCTACCAAACACACTTTAAGGTAGCTAGCCCAACCCGGCCCAGCTCTGCCCGCCGACTCAGCAGAGTTCGGAACGACCCTCGGAATTACCCACAAAAAGAAAAAAACAGAGTTCGGAACGACTCCTAAAAGGAGCCCATCATGTTACGCTTCCCGTGATCTCCTGCAGATTCCAAAATTTCCAAACCCATCCAGAGGTAGTACGATAGGACGAGATCGCTTTGGGTCGCCGACGTACTAGACTAGACGATGTCCGGCGGCGACCGCCTCTCCTCCCTCCCCGACGACCTCCTGCATCGCATCCTCCACTTCGCCCCCGCCAGGGAGGCCGAGTCCACCAGCGCGCTCTCAAAGCGGTGGCGCGGGCTGTGGAGATCTTCCGGCGCCGTGAACCTCGAAGAACGCCTCGACGACGAGGAGGCCAAGGACTTCGAGTTAGAGGACGAACGCTTCTTCTCCCGGCGCGATGCCTTCGTCTGCGCCGCCAGGTTGTCCCTCGAGGCCGCTGGCAGCCCCATCACGAGGCTCACCTTTCGCATGGAGGTGGCCAGCGGTAGCAGCAGATACAAACCCTTTCACTTCCTGTACGTCGACACGGACGGGGGGATGAGCACCGACGTGGTCGCAGAATTTCTCTCACTCCCAGCAGCGCGTCGCGTCGAGGAGCTTCGGCTTGCTGTTGGGTACTCCGGCTCCGGCTCCGGCCACCACATATCCTCCAACCGCGAGGTCATGTCTACAGAGTGGCCAGACGCGTGGTCGTTCAACACGCTCAAGGTCATCTCTCTGCCGTCGGAGAATCTCCGCGTGCTGGACATCACCGGCTTCAAATACCCCGAGCCGTCGGTCGGCGGTGTCGCGTTTCCGGTGCTAGCGTCGCTGCGGTTAAGCCTCTGTAGGGTCTGGGCCGAGCATCTGCAGGACATTATCCACACCGCGCCGATGCTCGCCACAGTGCACCTCGACTCCGTCATATTCCTGGGAGAGAACCCTAACAAGAAACAGCCGCCGCCGGAGCAAGGCTTGGTCATCCGCCTCCACTGCCCGGCAGCCACCGCTCTCGTGCTGGACAGATGCTGCTGGGCGGAGAAGATGCACCAAGGGCGCAGCGGCACCACCGCCGTAGAGATCAACGCGCCGAGGCTGCGGCGCTTCACCTACAAGGGGTTTCTCCGGCGGCTCTCGCTGAGTTCGCAGGCCCCGGAGTTGGCACGGGTAGAGCTGCACATTTTGCCGCATGTTTATCACAGTTTTGACAGGGATGCACGCCGCGACCTCCAAACCTTCTGGCAACTCGCGCAGAACTTCAGCAATGCCAAGGAGCTGAAGCTGCGGGTGAACTCGCTTGAGAACATCGCTGTAGTCGGGAAGGCGAGCCGGGCTGAGTTGCTGTGCTCTTTTCGCAACCTTGAGCGCCTCGAACTGGAAGGAAGGCTCACGCTGGAAGAGAAGACTGCGGCAGTGTCGATCGCAAACCTTCTCAAGTGCTGCCCCGTGCTCCGTGACCTCCGAATCAACCTGACCACGGCCAATGCTGATAAGGGCAGAGGCGACAGTGAGGGGAGATGCTACTTGGAGAAGAAGTATCGACACGATCTCAACAAGTCCATCCATGCTTTCAAGAACCGTAGATCAGAGCCCATGGTTTCAACAGAAAGAGATTATGATGACGACGCTATATTATGCGATAAGTTACCCAAACTCCCTGGGTTGACAGGGCATGTTTTCCACTGCTTGCAGAGCAGCTTAAGTTGCTTCCGCTTGCAATTCCGGCTGGAGACGACAGACATTTCTGGGGTGAAGTCGACGAACAGATTTGGAGTAAAATTGATCAGATTCTTTGCTGAAAATGCGATGGTTCTGAAGGAGATGCACATCGACGCTGGAAACGCGAAGATGTTTGCGCACATAAATTCCAAGGTTGAAAAATGGGTTGCGAATTCGTCCGAAAAGAGGAAGATGAGCTTCATTGTCTTGCCTCTTGAGAGGTGAAATCAAGATGGCAGAATGTCTCGCTAGCTTTTTTTTTTCTTTGCAATTGACATCTATTCTTGTTTCGAACTTTTCAGTTTGAGCTAGTTTGAAAGAGGGCATACATGCATCATTAGATTAATCAACAATGTGTACAATGAGAGTTTGTTCATTATATTGCGTATTCTCTCATCTGCTACGTGCATCGGCTGTATGCAACACTACAGGATTCAGCTAATAAAGCCGTCTCTTAACCCTACGCCGACGGGCCAGCTCGCGTTGGCGCAGCTAGGTGACCGTCGCCGTAACGGAGGTAAGCCAACGGTTTGAGATAGCTGTCACGTAGCGAGACCGTCGGCGCACATCATGTAACAGTCGTCGAGATGACGGAAAAGTTGTCGACTTACAGGTCCACGTGGCAGCATATGGTCGGCCCTGCCGACGCCATGTGGGGCCTGCTCTATGCCGACGACATCTACGTCGACGTCCAGGCCTTTGGCCTCGTTCACCACGTGTCGCCACCTAGGAGCATCACGGAAGGTAGGTATGCCGATGGTCTTCACGGTCAGCATATAGGGGATACGCCGACAACAATGTCGTCGGTCTAGAGGCCACGCAGCGTGGTCTGGCAGCCCGCTGGCGCCTGGGGCATCTACTACGCCGGCGATATTGCCATTGGCCTAGCTTGTTCCCAGGTTCCAGCTTTTGTTATTTTCGTATGTCCGTGCAATTCAAAAATTACTCACAAGCCACCTGATGCATATATATATATATATATATATATATATATATATATATATATATATTCATTGTATGCATACAAAAATCATCGTCAATGACGATGACCACAAACATATCAACATGTGATCATCAAATGTCCATACATAGCATTGATGGCTCAAGATATGTAGAGCTCGTTGGAAACCCCAAGAGAAAGGTATGATGAGCACAACAACAAATTTCCCTTAATTATGAAACAAAGGTTATCGAATCAGTAGGAGTAAGAAAACAACTCTAAGGTGTTGCTAACAACTTGAAATCCTGCACAATACAACCACATAACTTTGCCCTTACAGTGAGGTTGTCAATCTCACTAGTTTTGCTAAAAATAAAGGAATAAACGTATAGTGTGGAAGATGGTAATTGCTTAAAGAAAGTAAACAGTAAACTGTAAACGGTAGATGGTATATCAATGGTAAAGGAATGGACTGGGGTCCATAGTTCACTAGAGGTGTTTCTCCTTAAGATAAATATCATGTTGGGTGAACAAATTACAGCGGAGCAATTGATATATTGAGAAAGCATAACAATGCATATACTAGACATCTTGACTCCTATGAGATTTGATTGGGCATTATAACATAATACATAGACCGTAATCCAACTATATCTATGACTAATAGTCCACCTTCAGGTTATCATCCGAAACCCTTCCAGTATTAAGTTGCAAGCAACAGATAATTGCATTAAGCAAAGTGTGTAAAGTAAACAATACAATTGCCCCATGGACAAAGGATTGTTGTTTTCTCCCTAGTAGCAACAACACATCTATAACCTTAGAGGTCGTTTGGTATCCATCATTTGGGCATGGAATCCTGAAATTCATTTTGCAATTCCATCCCTCTGCTGTTTGGTTGGCACGGAATTGGGTTGTCATTTCATTTGAAAAATCCATCAGAATATCCCCATGTGTAAACCCAATTCCTATCTCAGACCCGTCATTTGCAAATTCCGGTGACAACCAAACATGTGGGTGTTTTTGGAATCATAATATAAATGAAATGAATCCATGTATTCATTTTATTTCTACTAAATGAAATGAATATCTGGGTGCCAAACGACCTCTTAGAGATTTCTATCACTTCCCCAGATTACTAGAGGCATGAACCTAATATCGAGCATAAATACTCCCTCTTGGAGTTACAAGCATCTACTTGGCCAAGATAGCTACTAGCAACGGAGAGCATGCAAGATCACAAATAACATAGATGATAGAATCAATAATCAATCTTACATAGTATCTCAATATCCATTGGATCCCCGCAAACACAACATATAGGATTACAAATAGATGATCTTGATCATGAACGAAGCTCACAAGATCTAAGCATGATGCACAAAGGAGGAGAACCAACCATCTAGCTACTGTATGGACCCATAGTCCAAGGGTTAACTACTCACGCATCACTCTGGAGGCTATCATGGTGATGAAGAAGGCCTCCAGGATGATCTCTCCTCTCCGGCAGGGTGCCGGGAAGAGCTTCGGACCCCCCCTAATCTAGGTATGGAGATGGCGGTGGCTACAGACTCTTTCGTGGAATTTTGATCGGGTACTTAGGGTTTCTGCATCAGGCTACTTTTATAGGCGAAGGGGCAAGGTCGATGGCCGCCGAGGGGCCCACACTAGGGCCTGGCGTGCCTAGGGGGTGGCCGCTCCATCCCTAGGTGTGGCCACCTCATGGCCCCACTTCGGCTACTCTTCGGACTCCGTGTTCCTTCTAGTGAAATATTGACTTTGGCTTTTGTCCCGTCCAATTCCGAGAATATTTCCTTACTAGCTTTTCTGAAATCAAAAACGGCAGAAAATAGGCAACTGGCACTGTGACATCTTGTTAATAGGTTAGTTCCAGAAAATGTATAAAAATACCTCAAAGTGTAAACAAAACATAAGAAAGTTGATATAAAACAAGCATGGAGCCTCAAAAATTATAGATACGTTTACGACGTATCAAGCATCCCCAAGCTTAACTCCTACTCGTCCTCGAGTAGGTAAGTGATAAAAAGAATAATTTTTAAGGTGACATGCACCATCACAACCGTGATCAAGGTATTTGTAAAGCATTGATAGCTGAGATCAAAGTACTCGAAACATAAGCATGAAAGATAGAGTTCTAACAGTAAGACATAGCAACTATGTTGTAACATGAAAAGGTACAAACAAAAGATCATGAATAACAATGCATTGAAAGACGTTTGTTTGTTTCACATATAGAAAACATAATAAGAGTGGTATTCAGCTTGTCCCTCATGGTATAGCAAAACATAAATGCATAGGACACCTTCAAAGTTCATAAAGGTGACTAGATACAAATAATTTAAGAACAAGCAATATCAAAGTTATGAATCAATCAACAAGTTTTAGGACAATGCACATTAAACTAAGAATGACCACTATGCTCTCTCAATTGGTGCATAAAGATAGAATATGGAGACTCAACATAAAAGTAAAAAAAGAAAGGCCCTTCATAGAGGGAAGCAGGGATTTCAAGTTTCATAAAGAGCTTCCAAAAATTATGGTACTTATTGGCTTTCAACTCTCATTTCCCCTATCATAAGCATCTTGAGTTGATTAAGGTTAAAATGACAGAAATATGAGGATATGCTTGACAAGTTATAAGTTGAAAATCTCATGCCCCTTGCTTACGAGTACCGGACCTCATGCTACTCAACTTTAGTCACAAGTAAGTTCTTGTCATTGTAAGTACATGTGTATCATGGAGAACCGCCAACGGGTACCCCTTTCCCCATGACACGGGAGCTTTCCCATATCAAAATGACAAGGCAACAGACAAAGAGCATCTCAACGATCTTTTTATTTGCTATTTACATAGGTTTTTATTAAGGATGCTTCATAGAATGCTCACTATGGTTATGCTACAAATTTCCACCATGATTAGGCATGGCTTAGGCTAGCCGGCCAGGCGTTTCTCTAACACACATATAAACTCAATGAGCTTACAAGCTCTCCTTTTATTTCACACCTTCATGATCCATAAACAAAAGAACATGATATCAACTGGATAATAAGTGCAATGTTGAAAGCGTTCCCCATGGTATCATGGTTCTGCTAATTCACAACTTATAAAGTGCAAGCATATAAGAAACATAGATGGACACAATGGTTCAAGTTTATTAAGTGCAAGAAAATAAAGTGTGCCATCAAGTTTGTGAGAGCTTTAATCACTAATTTTCACATAACAAGTTTAATTTGGAAGGTAGATAAAAACATGAATATACTTGTAATGGTGTAACACACCATGCATAGGAATTTATAGTGGACTCTTTGGAATAACTTGGTTTTCTTGGAGGTTGGATGCATGAGTAGAACTCATACTTAGAACAGGTGGAGGCTAGCAAAAGACTGGGAGCGACCAACTAAGAGAGCAATTATGGCCATAATCATGCAAAGCGACAAAACATTATTAATTAAAGCATAAAGTGATATTATAAGTCAAAAACTAAATGACCATAGAGGCTAAGATGACTGGTTCATAGTCTTAACATGGTGTAAGCATGTGCCAAGTTAACCCAAATAAAGCATCAAAGGAGAATACCACAATATTATGCTTTTGTATGCTAAAACAACACATGATTCTTTCAAGGCACATTAAGCAATATCAATTGTTTGGAAAAAGTCATGCTACATCAATAATCACTAAGCATAAGGGCAAAGCAACATCAAACATGATATGATAAAGTCTAGGCCATAGTCAAAACAAGCTCCTTTTGTACCACTTATAAGCATGAAGCTTCCTACTCTTTTCCAACACCAATCAACTTATTTGAAACAACATATGAATGCGGGGGTCCAAAAAAATTATTTAAGCAAACCAAGAAAAAACAAAGACTCTCCAAGAACAACACAATTATGCATGAAATAATAAAAAAAGTGTTTTGGAAGAAAACCTAAGATTTTTATTGATGAAGAAGGGGATGCCTTGGGCATCCCCAAGCTTTGATGCTTGTACTTCTTGAATATTTCTTGGGGTAACACGGGTGGCATCCCCAAGCTTGAGCTTTTGTACATACTTCATCTCATCACATTATTCTTCCCTACACTTGAAAATTTCCTTCATACAAAACTTCACACAATCTTCATTAGCAACATTAGTGTACTCAAGATAATAAGTCTTTAAGTTTAGTTTCAACACAAGTAAAACTTCCATTAAAGCACAAGCTACTATAGAAATTCCTTCTAAAAGCTCAAGTGATCAAAGAGAACTCAAATAGAAAGAGATTAAGAGGCAAATACAAATAATGGCAGAAATCTGTCAAAACGGACCAGCAAGTAAAACCGATTTTTTCCGAAGACCTTCTGTTGCTCAAATCGAAAGTGCTAAACTAACGAAATTTAGATAATAACCTGGGGCATAAGCACAGAAAATTACAGCTCAATCCGATGTACAGGGATTTTTCACGATTTTTTACGTGAAGCACACAAATCTATTTCGGGACAACAACTTTCCCAAGTCTTACTTCTCTCTCATTAGAGGTTATTCTTGGCACAAAAACCACACAAAATGGATAAGGAGAGGTTATTACTGTGGTAATAACTTCCAAGACTCAACAAAAGAAAAAATTACCTAAAGTAAAAATAATTTGGGTTAACTCCCAATAGTGTTTTTCTTTAACGCCTTTTAGCTAGGCATAGGAGCAAGATTCAAATATTTTCCAATGAAGAAGCATTAAGATCAAATTTTGCTTTAATAGGAGAGGCAAAAGGTATCTTCTCTCTCTTTTTAGGGAAGTGTTCTATACCTTTCTTGAGTAGGAATTGATATTTAATGGTGCCTTCCTTCATATCAATAATGGCACCAACAGTTCTAAGAAAAGGTCTTCCCAATATAATAGGACAAGAAGCATTGCATTCAACATCCAAAACATAGAAATCAATGGGGACATAGGTATTTTTAACCATAATAAGAACATTATTAATACTCCCCATGAGTTTCTTTTTAGCATTATCATCAAGTTGGACATCTAAATAACAATCTTCCAATGGTGGCAAATCAAGCATTTCATAAATATTTCTAGGCATAATAGAGACACTAGTACCAAGATCACCTAGAGCTTTGAGGTCAAAATCATTCACTTTCATATAATGATGGGTTCCCAACCACCTTCTAATTTCCTAGGAATAGAAGCTTTATGTTTCAATTTTTCTTCTTTAATTTTTATGATAGCATCTGCAATGTGTTTTGTAAAGGCCATATTCATAGCACTAGCATTAGGACTTCTAGCAAGCTTTTGTAGGAACATAATTACTTCTGAAATATTCCAACCATCAAGATCAAAATTAAAATTACCATACAAGGTAGTAGAACTATTGTTTCCCTTATTTCGAAGAATTTCAGCATTTTTATTGGAAAAGGTTCCATTGGTTTTAGGCATTGTTGCAAAAGGAATGGGGACTTCATGTGGTTTTCTAGCATCAACATTGGTGGTGGTAATAGTACAAATACTACTATTTATAGCAATTTCATCTTCTCTTTCCCATGTAGCATGTAATTCAGCTAATAGTCTAACATTTTCATCAATTCTAACTTGTATGACATTAGTAGCAGCAAAGGGGTTTTCTATAGTTTCAGGTTTAGCAGCCATTTTATTAATCAAAGAGGATTGTGCTTTAGACAAAGATGAAATATTTTTTCAGCATTCAAAAGTTTTTCTTCAACAGTTTTATTGAAAGAAGTTTGTTTACTAATAAAATCCTTAAGCATGACTTCAAGTTCAGAGGGTGCATTTCTATTGTTGTTGTAGGAATTTCCATAAGCATTATCATTATTGGGAGGATATGGCCTATAATTATTACTACCAAAATTATTCGTATAGGCATTGTTGCTAAAATTATTATTTCTAATGAAGTTCACATCAACTTGCTCTTCTTGAGCAACCAAAGAGGCTAAAGGAAGATGATTTGGATCAATTTGAGCTTTTCCATTAACAAGCATAGACATAATAACATCAATTTTATCACTTAAGGAGGAGGTTTCTTCAACAAAATTTACCTTCTTACCTTGTGGATCTCTCTCAGTGTGCCATTCAGAATAGTTAACCATCATATTATCTAGGAGCTTTGTTGCAGCACCCAAAGTAATGGTCATAAAGGTGCCTCCAGCAGCAGAATCCAACAGATTTCTTGAAGAATAATTTAGTCCTGCATAAAAAGTTTGGATAATCATCCAAGCAGTCAGTCCATGTGACGAGGGTTTAACTCATCAATTCCCATTGTTATGGACTTGGGTTTTGGAGAAGGAGGGAGCGCTGGAGACATCTATCGGCTAGCAAACAAGCACACAGGGGACTCGAAGATTTACCCAGGTTTAGGCCTCGTAGAGATCCCTACTCCTGCTTGTCTGCTCGTGGAATTATCAAAGGAATCGAAGATTACAATGGTGCGCAGATGCAATCTGGCGAGGGTTGTGGAAACTAGGGTTGCATGTGTCCTCCTCGCCGCCCCTCCTAGCCTTTATATAGATAGGCTAGGTCTCGAGTAGCAGGTCGAGTCAGTTACATGTTAGGGTTTTCCCCTTTAAACTTTCTATCTTTAGCTTCTTCTTGTTCTTCAAGCAATCGAGAGTCCGCAGGTTACTCGAGTTCTTCATTTGGGCCTTGGCGACACCATGGGCTTCTATGTATCCAGGCCGTATATACCAAGCTCGAGTACCTGTAGGGTATACCCATGTCAGTAGCCCCCGAGTGTCCAGTGGAATCGCAGATTCGACTAGAGACTTTATGAAGTCTTTCGAGTGCATGACTGAGTACATTTTCGACTGCTCTGTTTATGTCATAGGGATTGTTGATGTGCATGCCTGAGTTTAACTGATGCATCGGTATCAGTTAACTACCTTAGGGTAAAACAACGCCATCTACTCGAACTCGAGTCCCCGGACTCGAATCCGGAAGAGTGCTAGTGTAATTCGACTCAAGCCGCGGAGGTCTTACAAGAGTCGAATTCCAGTATATGGGTGTGAGCACTTGACGCGTCCGTGAAGGCATATTCGTCGTACCTGTAGGCACGGATATATTTCTGATAGTGCGCAGCTTAATGCGTTACCAGGCCTTATTCAGGTCTTACCTTCACGCTGCAAGCGTGGCATCCGAATTTTATCATCGTGGAGATGCTTCGGGTAACCCAGGAGACGCGGTCTCTTTGTAGGAAAAAAATTACGAGGCGGTGTCGCCATAAACTTCGAGTGTGGATGTTATCAACACACAGTACTTTGTACAAATAGTCATAGGGTGCGTGACCAGCACTCCCTATGGGAGTAGCCCCCGAGTGCCTGGTTGAGTCGAAGACTCAGGCAGGGACTAAAGAACTTTTGCGACTACTGTCATCTTTTATTTGCTTGTTTCAGTCAAATTTTCTTCCGGCGCCCCCTATGGGAGTAACCCATGTCCATAGTCGAACCGTGCTTCGAGTGATTGGGTTTTGCTTTGGTTGTTCATGTTCCTATAAAAGAAGAAGAAAAATCGTAGGGTACGCGACCAGCGCTCCCTATGGGCGTAGCCCCCGAGTGCTTGGTGGAGTCAAAGAGTCGAGCAAGGACTAAATTAATTGAAGTCTTCTGCTGCGTAGTTGTTGATGACATCAGTGCTGACGATTTCATGACCTCAGTTGCCCGCGTGAGCGAGTTTGACGGGACGTGACGAGCGGTGGGTCCCACTTCCTGACTCTAATTTGACTGGGCGTGTGTAATCTTTATTTTAACCGCGCCTCCTCGATTTCCGCGTGTAATGGGAGTAGTGGGTGGACGGTTCGCATTTCAGCTCCTCCACATGTCAAGCACGATGAATGCCACGCGTCCAGTAGAGTTTTTTCGAGCCGTTGGATTGCATCTTCCAAGGGTTAAGTAGTGAAGCTGCGATGGTAATTTTCTCATTTGCCTTCATTCATCCTTTGCCTTCATCGCAATTGCCGCTGATCCTCTGCTTTCTCTCCGCTCTTTTTCTTCCGTGGCGCTGGACCAGCTCCGCACGTTTCCCAGCTACTTCCTCCGGTCGCATCGCCGTCGCGCAATGGGGAAGAAGAAAGGAGGTGCTGCGGTCGATTCCACGGCTACCGCTGCTGCGGTGAAGAAGAAGGGCGGCTCTGCTGCTGCGGGCACCAGCACCGCCGCCGGCGGGAAGAAGAAGGGCACGGGCACCCGCGTCACGAATGGCGCGTGGCGTCCATCCGTCATCAACTCCTCTGATCTTCGTATTTTTCGCCAAGACGGAGTGTTGTCCGCCGCAGTCGCCGACACGCGCATCCCTAGCGGCGAGGTAATCCCCTCTCCTCCTGCCGGTTTTCAAGTGATGTTCCTAGCATTCATCATTCGTGGCCTCTCTTTGCCCCTGCATCCTTTCTTCAGGGGCCTTCTTTGTTTTTACGGGCTCCATCTCCATCAGCTGTGCCCCAATTCCATCCTCCACGTAGCTTGCTACATCACCCTCTGCGAGTGCTGGCTCGGGATCGAGCCGCATTTTGGTCTCTTCAATCGCCTCTTCAAATTGAAACGCCAATTGGCATCTGGTTCCGTAGTCTACGATGTAGGCGGCTGCGGAAGCCATGTCGATCCATCCGCCACATACTTCGACATCAAGCTGATGATGTCCGTATAAGGGTGGAGGGACAAGTGGTTCTACGTTCGCGACCAGAAGGCTGCTGGAGACCACTTCGGACTCGCGCCCTTCGACCCCTCGACGCCATGCAAGAGGAGGCGCACCTGGAAGAATGTGGTTATGCCCGGCGAGTCCGCAGAGACAGATGTGCTGTACGAGCGCGTCTGCGACCTTGAGAGTCGCATAGGCAAATAGGAAGGAGTCTACGCACTCATTCCCACGTGGCTGTGTCGTCGCGTCCAGCCCCTGCAGGCCAGAGTCCACCGCATGTTTCAGTGGGCTGGCGCTGACGATGCCACTCGCGTGTCTGCCGATGGCATGTCCGCGAGTGAGGTAGATAAAAGGGTTCTACTGGTGACCAAGTACACCGTCAAGGATGTGCTCCCTAGTGAACCAGTCCATCCTCCGTTCGACACTTCTAACCCTCCTCCTGAGGTACAGTTGTGCTACGTAGTAGCTTAGTTTGTTGATTGCTTCTTTGCTGTTTCTTTGCTTTGTGCTGAATTGTGGTTTGTATGCAGGATTGGGCGGTGTCACCCTATATTCCCCCTCTTCCTGAGGAGGTTATCCCTCGCGAAGCCTTGGAAGAGGACGAGTCAGAGTCGACCATCCTATCCAATGTGGAGGAGGAATCCCCCGAGTCGGGTAGTCCGGATACTCGCAAGCGTTCGTGCAACAAGGATTCCGATGCGTCGTCTCCTTCGACTCCGGAACGTGCGGGCGTTGGTGCGGAGTCGCCAATCCCTGCCATTCCTGTGAGCACCGTGGCGCCATCTTCTCGCAAGAAGATGCGACTGCCAAAGGAGTCCTCATCAGAGTCGAGGGAACCAACCTTTGACTTTGATAAGTTTGATTGGTAAGTATTCGTTTTGTCCTTTTTGATTCTCCACTGGTTTTGCCTTGTCCTTGATGTTGGTTTTGTCTTGTAGTCAAGAGGCATCGTCATCTTCTGGTGACGTTCAATTTTTGAAAGAATCCGGAGTCGCAACCTCAAGGGCCAAGAAAGAGGTCGGAGCGTGCTCCTTCCCCTCCATTGGCGGCCCACTCCGGGCATAACTCTTCCAGCTCTCCGCATGAGGGGGAGCATCGAATGGTTACCCAGATGACTGCACACCAATCGACTTCAGAGTCATTGGAGGATCATGTAAGTGTAGGATTTCTTCTTTTGATGTTGCAGTCGTTGTTATCTATAGCTTCTGGTGATCCTTTGTTGTGCGATAGATCCTTGTGAAGGAAGCCGCTCACTTGGCGGAGCAAGTGCTTGCGATGGGTCGCCAGCATGCAATGCTGGAGACGCATCATCGCGTGGTCGAAAGTCAGTGTTCTTCACTTCTCCTTCTCCTTTTTATGTAGTCGACTGATAGTCAATCCCTTTTGTTTTGTAGCTGAACATAATACCCTTCTGCGCGACGCTGCCACCATGGAAAAGACACTCGCCGAGGCAATCACGGCGCGTGACGAGGCACAGAGGCATGAAGAGGATCTGCGTGCCTCCAATCCGGCCAGGGAGAAGTTGTTCGAAGAACAGCTTTTCTCGATTGCCAAGGCCCTCTCAGGTAGCTTGCTTGGATATCATTATCATTTTCTGTTCGTTTTTTGCCATTGGCACTGATTTTCGTGTCCATGTGTGGGTTTATGTACAGATGCTGGCGATTTGAGCTTCGACCCTCAGGCCCTCCACCGTGACGATGCCTTGGCGGGTGCGCTTTCAGCAGTCGAGGACCGCAACGCCGCCGTTCAGGATATGCTCTCCAAGGCCAAGGGCGTGCTCAGTCATCTCCGGGAGGAGTTGATGCCCAAGGCTGAGCTAATTGAGAACATGAACGAGCTGGTGGAGTCTCTCGCCTGGGGTGTTCCTGCAAGCTTCAAGAACTCGCACCGTGCGGCTGGCGCGTCAATGTCACTCGCCATGGTGCAGGCCCACGGAGTCGAGGTTGATCCTGCAGTAGTTTCGGAGGCGATGCCCGTTAGCGCGGACGGCCAACAGGTAGTCTTTGCTCCCTTCGCGACTGCCAGTGGCAAATATGGGCTATAGCTGATAACACAGTTGCGAAGTACTCTGAGGAGCTGGAGCGAGCCAAGAAGGCGACAAAGGCTGCGGCATCAGGGGCTGGCGGAAAGTCAGTAGCATCTGATACCGCCACAGACTCAATGAAGCCCCCGAAGCCGTCTAAGTCGAAGAAGCCAATCGCTCCTCAGTAGCTTTGTAATAGTTGATTAGTTTATGCCTTTTTGTCAAGAACATGCCTTTGGCGAGTGTATCTGCTGATACTTTTGCCAAACTTGAATACACTCGAATATTTTGTCTGTGTGTCGATTTGATCTTTTTATTTGCTTCTTGCTTGGCTTGTGGTAGGGTACATCAAGTGATCCTTTGAGGGAACCTCAGGACTCGCCGCCCCTTGATGATACTTTGGCACCACCGCGCTCCAGGGTGGATGAGCTGTCGCTGCTTTCGCGACAGCGTGACCGCGTGAAGCAGTTGGAGCGTGAATTTCCCGTGCTCCGTGGTAACGCGGATGTATGGGAGTCAAAGGCAGAGAAAGCCACCACCCGAGAGCAGTATCTGCTGGGGGAGATGACGCAACCAGGGCGACCAATTTAAGTGTTAGTTTGCTTACTCTTATCTTTTCCTTGTAGTCACACGCAATGGTGTGTTTTCCTTATGCTTCGGTTGTTGCTTTATATAGTTGTCAGCGCGCGCCATCCACAGGATGAGAAGGATAGGATTGCTATTCGCATGCATGATCTGACCCAAGAGCAACTTCAGGAGAGTGGATACTTCTGGGTGGATCATGATCGTGCGATTGCGCCGACGACCCTGCAGGATCGTGCTTCGCGAGTGATGTACTTTCTGAAAAAGTCGCAGTCATGCTTAAAGAACATTTATCGGATGATGTTTCCGCTGGATGTTGCTCCATCAAGCCTGCTGGCCCTTCTTGCCAAGTTCCAAGACCTGGCTGCGGTTCGCGAGTGTGTAAGGCAACAGTTGGTGGCTGGTGCCAAGGCCGCTCTGTCGCTGGTGCGACTGCATAGGCCGAACGTAGACGTTGCGGCAATTGCGGCTGGGCCACCTGCACCACCAGCAGGTTCTGTTTAGAATATGGTGCCGCACTATCAGGCAGTGGATCGCGCAGCAGAGGAGGTCGTCGATTTCTTCCAGGAGCAGACCAACGTTCTTTTGTTGCAGTAGTAGCTTAATTTGTATCCTGCACATAAGTGTACCAATGTTGTAAAGTTCTATATATGTTTGTGTATAATTGACTGTCGATTATGTATAAAGGGCTTGTTAGCATGTGAGTGCGTTGCACTATGTGACTCCTTTTCGTTAGCCTGGCCATGCGCTTATCTCAGTCCCTTGTCAACCTTTCAGGTGTGTTGCAACTGGGTTGATGTTGTGTCAAGGGTTTCGATTGATGTGCCAGCTACTCAGGATGTCGCATTTTAGTTCGTAGAACAGATGTGTGTTGGGTGGCACAGCCCCCGAGTGGATAAGTTGTGGAAAAATAAAGGAGAGCACAGAGTTTTGGGGCACTTAGCTTTATTTATTCATGAGACAATACGAAGTACAATGCGTGGCTAAGTAGCCTTGGCTGAGTGCCTTATTTGTGATGTAAAAGTAATAACGATTAAGGGTAGAAGCATCGCAGCTGCGCGACGTTCCAGGGGTTGGAGTATGTGACTCCTATCTCTAGATCTTGAAGGCGATAGGCACCACCTGGGATTACTTCTGTAATCACGTATGGTCCTTCCTGGAGGGACTCGAGCTTGAGATGTCCTTGTTGCTTTAGTCGCAGGACCAGGTCGCCTTCGACGAAGGATCTGGGGCGTAGCCTCCTACTGTGGTAGTTGCGCAAGTTCTGCTGGTAGATCATTGATCTTTTCGCGGTGATTTCCCTTGCCTCGTCAAGGAGATCGATGAAGTCTTCGAGTGCAAGGGATGACTCCTGCTCGCTGTAAGCAACTACGCGCGGCGCCTTGTACCGTACTTCGGCGGGCAGCACCACTTCGGCCCTGTGCACCATAAAGAACGGTGTGTAGCCCATAGCACTGTTTGGAGTTGTGCGTAGGCTCCAGAGTACTGATTGCAGTTCATCTGGCCAGCAACCCGCGGCTTGTTCGAGTGGTCGGAGGAGTCGCTTCTTGATGCCGCCGCAGACGAGCCCGTTTGCCTTTTCAACCTGACTGTTGGTCTGTGGATGTCCTACCGAGGCATAGCTATGTTGATTCCCAGATTCTCATAGAATTCTTGGAACTCCTTGGATGTGAAGTTTGTTCCATTGTCTGTGATGATGTTGTGTGGCACTCCGAAGCGGAAGACGATGGACTCGAAGAACTTGACCGCACTGTGCCCTGATTGATTGGTCGCTGGCATGGCCTCTATCCACTTGCTGAACTTGTCGACTGCCACCAGGAGATAGACGTAACCTCCTCGTGAGGATTTGGGGAGTTTGCCGACCATGTCGAGTCCCCATTGCACGAAGGGCCGGGCCAATGGGATTGGCCGGAGCTCTGCGCCAGGTGCGTGCGACTTGTCCGCGAATCGTTGACACGAGTTGCATTTCTGGACGATGTCCTTGGCGTCGCGCATGACCATAGGCCAGTAGAATCCAGCTCGCAGAGCTTTGGCCACGAGGGCGCGACTGCTAGCGTGGTGTCCATAGGTTCCCTCATGGATGTCGAGGAGGACAGCTCTTCCATCAGCCGTGGAGCTCCTATGATATTGCGCTTGTATAGTTCGCCGTTGATAACAGTGAATGCCTTGGATCGCCGTGCGATGTGCCGTGCATCAGTCGGGTCGTCCGGTAGCCTTTTGCTGAGGAGGTACGTGATGTACGGCTGAGTCCAGGATGATTCGATCATCATGACGCTCATTGGTCCTTCGAGTCCTGTGTACAGCTCTAGGTCGTCGAGTGCCATTGGCTCATTGGGTGGCGCAGCCCCCGAGTCCGTTGTTGCGCTTGTTTTCTTCTCTGCTGCCTTTGGCTTGATGGAGCGTTCGCAGATGCGCTCGAGAAATATCCCAGATGGTATGGGGGCGCAGGTAGATCCTATGTTGGCGAGTGCGTCCGCCTCTTCATTGCTTTAGCGGCCTACATGTCGCAGCTCGCAGCCATCAAAGTCCCCTTCGAGTGTGTCGTAGAGGTCGCGGTAGGCGATCATGTTGTCGTTTAGTGCGTCGCACTCATGCATTGTTTGGTTGACGACCAACTTGGAGTTGCCATAAATAATGAGCCTTTTGGCGCCGCATGCTTTTTCCATCCTCATCCCGTGTAGCAGGGCCTCGTATTCAGCTTCGTTGTTGGAGGCGGTGAACTGCATTCGCATGATGTACTTCAGCTTGTCCCCTTGAGGTGATGTTAGTATGACACCTGCGCCTGCTCCGTCCTTCCGCTTGGATCCATCGAAGTGCATTGTCCAGAGGTAGGACATATCTGGTTTGTCAGGGAGCTGGTTCTCCATCCAGTGCACGAGGAAGTCAGGAAGAACTTGCGACTTGATTGCTTCGCGCTTTTTGTATGTAATGTCTCGTGGAGACAATTCTATTCCCCAAAGCGCGACTCATCCCGTGGCGTCGGGGTTATTGAGGATATGCCCCAACGGGGCGTCGTTGACCACCACGATTGGGTGTTCCTGGAAGTAATGGCACAGCCGCCGGGCGGTCATGAAGACGCCGTACGCCAACTTCTGGTAGTGCGGGTACCGCTGTTTTGTTGGCGCGAGGACCTCGCTGAGGTAGTATACTGGGCACTGTACCCCGTGGACCTTGTTTTCTTCGGCTCGCTCGACAACGAGCACCGTGCTGACCACCTGGTTGGTGGCGGAGATATATACCAACAGTGGTTCCCTTTCCCGTGGGGTCACTAGTACTGGTGAGGTGAATAGCAAGCGCTTGAGGTCTTCCAATGCTTCCTGCGCTTCGTGGGTCCACTCGAACTTTTCAGCTTTGCGGAGGAGTTGGTAGAAGGGCAATGCCTTTTCACCCATCTGACTGATGAATCGACTGAGGGCCGCGATTCGCCCAGCCAGCTGCTGAACGCCCCTTATGTTTTTCGGCTTCTCCATGGCCAGTATGGCTTTTATTTTCTTCGGGTTTGCCTTGATTCCCCTCGCGGAGATGAGGTACCCGAGTAGTTGCCCAGATGGGACGCCAAAGGCGCATTTGTCCGGATTGAGCTTGATCCGGTAGCGGAGAGGTTGGCGAAGGTTTCGCGCAAATCGTCGATTAGGGAGGCTTCCTCCTTGGTCTTGATTACTATGTCGTCGACATAGACTTGAATGTTGCGACCAAGTTGTTCCTTGAGGCAAGCCTGCATGCACCGCTGGTAGGTGGCTCCCGCGTTCTTTAGCCCGAAGGGCATTGTGTTGTAGCAGAACACACCAAAGGGCGTTGTAAACACTGTTTTCTCTTGATCTTCATCCTTCATTCGAATCTGATTATAGCCTGAGTAGGCGTCGAGGAAGCAGAGGCGCTCGCATCCCGTGGTGGAGTCGATGATCTGGTTGATGCGTGGCAACGGGAAGTGGTCCTTTGGGCAGTGCTTATTCAGAGAGGTGAAGTCCACGCACATCCGCAGGATATCCGTGTCCTTTTTTGGTACCAGCACCGTGTTGGCGAGCCAAGTGCTTTCCTTGATCTCGCGTATGAATTTGGCGTCGAGGAGTCTGTTGATCTCCATTCCAACTGCCTTCGCCCGTGGCTCAGATAATCGCCGGATTGTTTGCTTGACTGGCCTTGCGTCTGGGTGGACGTTGAGTGCGTGCTCGGCGAATTCCCTGGGAACTCCTGGCATGTCCGCAGGACACCAGGCGAAAATTTCCCAGTGCTCACGGAGGAATTCGACGAGCGCGAGTTCCTATGTGGGACTCAAGTTGTTGGCGATGAGGGCCGTTTTGGCGGGATCCGATGGGTGGACCTGTACTTTCTTTGTGTGCACTGATGAGTCGAAAGATAGGTCAGGCGAGCTTGGCCGGCTTAGGGGAGGCAGACTGTTGTCTGTCGACTCCTTTAGTCTCGCAAGTTCTTCCTGTATACCGAAGGACTAGGAAATTCTGTTGAATTCCCTATCGCAACTGTCGGACCTCTCAAAGCTCCCGTTGACTGTGATAATGCCATTGGGACCTGGCATTTTCATCTGCAGGTAGGCGTAGTGTGGTACTGCCATGAACCTAGCGAACGCGACACGTCCGAGGATGTAGTGGTACTGTGAGGGCCAGTCGACGACCTCAAAGTCGATGCGCTCGCGCCGAAAGTTTTTCGGCGTGCCGAAGATGACGTGGAGGTTGATTTTGCTCAGGGGATACACGCCCTTGCCTGGGACAATGCCTTGGAATGTTGTGTCTGAGGCTTCTAAGTAGCTCAGAGGGATCCTCATTGCTCGCAAGGTACTCGCGAATATAAGGTTGATGCCTCTTCCGCCGTCCATGAAGATGCGGCTCATGTCAAAGCCTCTAATTTGTGCCCCGAGTACGAGGGGACAATGGCCTGGACGAGGTACTTGAGGCGGATGATCGCGTTTCTCGAAGGTGATGCAGGACTCGCTTCTGCTGAGGTACTCAGTGGTAGATGGTGGCGAGTGTGTGGCCAAGTTGACTTGGCGAGTGATGGCCTTCTGTACTCGATTCGAGGGGCATCCCTTTTGGATCATCATGGTACCCATGGCCCGTGGGTATGGCTCGCCTCCGTGGTGCTGGTCCGGCGCAGCTCCATTTGGGGGTGGTCCGGGTGGTGGTGGCGGAGCTCCATGTGCTACAGCGCCAGGGGCAGCCCCGTGACCCCTTTCGACTGTGTTGCGATTCATTCGAACTAGTCCCTCATGTAATTTGAGGAACTCGCAGCAGTCCTTGAGGAGGTGGCTGGACTTCTTCTTTCCATCATGCTTGTCGATGTAGAAGTGCACCGTGTATGACCTGTACAGTTTTTCTTCGATGGATGTCGCGGGTGCCTCATCACGGTTGCGGCGTTGCCACACTTGCGTGGTTTTCCCGGAGTCACGGTATCCACCGCTGCGATATCCGCTATTGCGGTTATCGTCGCGTCTGTCGATGTAGCCAGCTGCGACCATGTTGACGTCGTCGCGGTCATCGTAGATGCGCATACGGCGTTTGCCTCGGCGGTCGCGTCTGTGCTCGAGTTCTGCCACCTCGTCGGAGTGAACGCGATTTTTCACCGATTCGTGATTTCCATCAAGTGGTCAATGTTCTTGGGCTTTGAGCGGCCCAACTCTTCCCTGAGCTCTATGCGGTGGACGCCGCCATTGAATGCGTCAATCGCGCGATCCTCCAAGATGTTCTCTGTGGAGTTCTTGATGATGGACCACCTTTGGATGTAGGAGCGCAGCGATTCGCCCGATCTTTGCTGGCAGCATCTCAGCTCTTTGATTGATGCAGGCCGCTTGTATGTGCCCTTAAAGTTGCGCACGAAGCTGTAAACCAGCTCATCCCAACTGCGAATGGATCCACGTGGGAGGTTGTTGAGCCATGCTCGGGCGGCGCCTTGCAGCTGTAGCTATATAAGCATTGCATGGCCGTGCTTCGACTGCCTCCGTGGAGTCCGACGGAGGAGATGTGGTCCTCCAACCAGATCTTTGGGTCCTGTAGGCCGTCAAACTTCGGGTTCTCCGACGGGAGTTTGAACCCCTTGGGCATTCGCTTCTGCCTGATGGACCTGCTGAAGCATCTGGCACCGCAGATCTCCACGTCTTCCTCTTCCGAGTCAGTCGACTGAGCACGTCGCGCCCTTGATTTGTCGATCTTGCGCTGCATGATGTCATCATGCGCGTCGTAGTCGTGGTCGTGTCGCCGTGAGCGGCGACGTCGAGACAGGTCGTGACTGTCATCACTGGATGAGGGCGAGGAGTAGCGCTTTGCCTTTCTTTGGCTCTAGTGTCAGCTCCTTATCGAGGGCGGCCTCGATTAATCCCAAGCCTGCGATCATAGATCGGTGCATGGCGGCTCGGGGATCTCCAGCTGGCGGTTGGTTATTGAGGAGGTACATGGTGGCCGCTGTAACTGCAGCTTGCGGCGTCTTTGGGACCACATCGTGTGTCAACCATCATGGAGCTGAAGTTGAGGACCTTTGCAGCCTCTATGTGTTCTTGTTCAGTGAGATGGGCCATCCGAGATCGCCTCTTGTTTGCGAGGTACTCGTTGCCTTTTGAGGAGGATCCTCCATGGGAGGAGAGCCCAACATGTCGAAGACTTTATTCATCTACCGCTCTTTTGCGTGCTTCGAGTTGCGCGATTGTTTGTGCTTGGCGCTTAAATTCCTCCTTCAGGAGCCAATGGTAGCCCATCAGAAGTTCCTGCGAGGAATCGAGGGTAGAGGGTTGTACCGTAGGGCCTCACGGCAGCGAGCCCATTCAAGCTCATTGAGCCTAACCACGACGCGTTCGCTAGTCTGCTCGTTGGTTATGGTTGGAGGTTCAATTGCTCCTCCATTGTTGATGAGGGTGCGATTGCCACCGTTGCCGCCATTGCCACCATTGCCGCCATTGCCACCGAGAGGCGGGTCGGTTTCGTTACCGCGATTGCCTGTGTTGTCGCGGTTGGCGGAGGTATCGCCTGTGTTGATGACGGCGCACATGAAGTTATTTGGGAAGCTGCTGCTTCCACAACTCTCAGATCCGGAGCCGTAGGCTCCATCTTCAGTGGCCAGGTCACTCAGATCGGAGTCGCGACTGCTGTCGCTGACCGTGTTCTCGACTGTTGTCGGGGCGTTGAGATTACTGAGGGTGCCAATCGATGGAGGGAACCATGATGTTGGGGCAATCGACAGCACCGTCGGCTGGTCAGGCATGCGGAGCGTGCCCATCTGACCAACTTGGAAGCGGAAGCTCCCTATTGCCAGGCTGATCCCATCTCCCACGGACTCGAAAGCCGGGCGAGTGGCCAGCGTGTGGACGGTGAAGTCGAACGCGCCGAAGAGCTGGTGAATCTCCGTTGTTGCGGAGTTGTAGATCGCGGTTGATGGGGCCGAAGAATCCGCAACATCAGCACTCCAAATTCCCACAGACGGCGCCAATTGACGAGGGTTTAACTCATCAATGCCCATTGTTATGGACTTGGGTTTTGGAGAAGGAGGGAGCGCTGGAGACATCTATCGGCTAGCAAACAAGCACACAGGGGACTTGAAGATTTACCCAGGTTCAGGCCTCGTAGAGGTCCCTACTCCTGCTTGTCTGCTCGTGGAATTATCCAAGGAATCGAAGATTACAATGGTGCGCAGATGCAATCTGGCGAGGGTTGTGGAAACTAGGGTTGCGTGTGTCCTCCTCGCTGCCCCCTCCTAGCCTTTATATAGATAGGCTAGGTCTCGAGTAGCAAGTCGAGTCGGTTACAGGTTAGGGTTTTTCCCTTTGAACTTTCTATCTTTAGCTTCTTCTTCTTGTTCTTCAAGCAATCGAGAGTCCGCAGGTTACTCGAGTTCTTCATTTGGGCCTTGGCGACACCGTGGGCTTCTATGTATTCAGGCCGTATATACCAATCTCGAGTACCTGTAGAGTATACCCATGTCACCATGAGTGGGCAATTCTTTACCAAAGATTTCATTGTTTCCCAAGCTTGAGCAACATGTTCATTATCAAATTGTTTAAATTTCATTATTTCACTTCTCATAGATATAATCTTAGCAGGAGGATAATATTTTCCAATGAAAGCATCTTTGCATTTATTCCAAGAATCAATACTATTTCTAGGTAGGGATAGCAAACATTCTTTAGCTTTTCCTATCAAAGAGAAAGGAAACAATTTAAGCTTAATAATATCTCCATCTATATCCCTATGTTTTTGCATCTCACAAAGTTATTAAGGTGAGCAGCAGCATCATCAGTACCAGCACCAGACAATTGTTCTTTCATAACAAGATTGAGCAAAGCATGTTTAATTTCAAAGAAAGCAGCTTCAGGAACAGGTGGAGCAATAGGTGTGCACATGAAATCATTGTTGTTTGTACTAGTAAAGTCACACAACTTAGTGTTTTCAAGAGTAGTCATTTTTTTGTAAGATTAAAGCAAGCCAATAGAAATAGGAACTGAAATATGAACTAATTTTTTTTGTGTTTTTTGATAAAAGGAGCAAACCAGTACAACTAATTTTTTGTGTTTTTTGATAAAAAGAAACAAGCAAACAAAGAAAAATAAACTAAGCAAAACAAAAACAAAGTAAAGAGATTGGTGGTGCGAGACTCCCCTTGCAAGAATCTTCTTTCTCCCTGAAAAGTGATTGACGAGGAGGAAGAGATTGAAGATGTCCTTAACTCCCCGGCAACGGCGCCAGAAAAGTGTTTCATGGCTCAAGATATGTAGAACTCGTTGGGAACCCCAAGAGGAAGGTATGATGAGCACAGCAGCAAGTTTCCCTCAGTTATGAAACCAAGGTTATCGAACCAGTAGGAGTAAGGAAACAACTCCAAGGTGTTGCTAATAACTTGGAATCCTACACAACACAACCACAAAACTTTGCCCCAACTTACAGTGAGGTTGTCAATCTCACTCGTTTTGCTAAAACAAAGGAATAAATGTATAGTGTGGAAGATAGTAATTGTGTGCAAAAAGTAAACAGTAAACAGTAGATGGTATATCAATGGTAAAGGAATGGACTGGGGTCCATAGTTCACTAGAGGTGTTTCTCCTTAAGATAAATAGCATGTTGGGTGAACAAATTACAGCAGGGAAATTGACAGATTGAGAAAGCATAACAATGCATATACTAGACATCTTGACTCCTATAAGATTTGATTGAGCATTACAACATAATACATAGACCGTAATCCAACTGCATCTATGACTAATAATCCACCTTCAAGTTATCATCTGAACCCCTTCCAGTATTAAGTTGTAAGCAACAGATAATTGCATTAAGCAAAGTGTGTAAAGTAAACAATACAATTGCCCCATGGACAAAGGATTGTTATTTTCTCCCTAGTAGCAACAACACATCTATAACCTTAGAGATTTCTGTCACTTCCCCAGATTACTAGAGGCATGAACCTACTATCGAGCATAAATACTCCCTCTTGGAGTTACAAGCATCTACTTGGCCAAGATAGCTACTAGCAACAGAGAGCATGCAAGATCACAAATAACATAGACATGATAGAATCAATAATCAATCTGAAATAGCATCTCAATATCCATCGGGTCCCCGCAAACACAACATGTAAGATTACAAATAGATGATCTTGATCATGAACGGAGCTCACAAGATCTAGACATGAAAGCACAAAGGAGGAGAACCAACCATCTAGCTACTGTATGGACCCATAGTACAAGGGTGAACTACTCACGCATCACTCCGGAGGCTAGCATGGTGATGAAGAAGGCCTCCAGGATGATCTCTCCCCTCCAGCATGGTGCTGGGAAGAGCTTCGGGTCCCCCCTGATCTAGGGATGGAGATAGCGGAGGCTACAGACTCTTTCATGGAATTTTGATCGGGTACTTAGGGTTTCTGCATCGGGGTACTTTTATAGGCGAAGGGGCAAGGTCGATGGCCGCCCGAGGGGCCCACAGTAGGGCCTGGCGTGCCTAGGGGGTGGCCCTGCCAGCCCTAGGTGTGGCCACCTCGTGGCCCCACTTCGGCTGCCCTTCGGACTCCGTGTTCCTTCTGGTGAAATCTTGAATTTGGCTTTTGTCCCGTCCAATTCCGAGAATATTTCCTTACTAGCTTTTCTGAAACCAAAAACAGCAGAAAACAGGCAACTGGCACTACAGCATCTTGTTAATAGGTTAGTTCCAGAAAATATATAAAAATAACTCAAAGTGTAAACAAAACATAAGAAAGTTGATATAAAACAAGCATGGAGCATCAAAAATTCTAGATACATTTACGACGTATCAAGCATCAACAAACATGTTAGATCCACAGGAAGTTCACATGTAGTCATAGATACATGCTACACGATACAACAAGTTCACACCATATAATCGAACACAAGCATGTCAAGTTCATGCAACACATAGTCCAAACGGGTCTGGAAACGACATGTTCAATACAAACCGCTCATCAACGGTTTCGAGCACCGACACAACACACACTTCACCGCCGAGAGCACCATCACTAAAAAAGAGTGAGCCACCATAAGTATTAGCATGGCTAATTATTATTGTAAGTTCAACTTTTGCATGGAAATGGTTCCAGGTCGAAGTTTAGCATGCAAAATAGGTTTAACTTTAAGTTTAGCATGGAAATTTGTTCTAAGTCAAAATTTTTGGATTGCAATTGTTCTAAGTTGGCAAATAGTCTAAGTATTGGTTTGATGCAAGAGTTTGCTTGTAACTTACCAGAAGAGGCGAGTGTCGGCGCTCGCCATGGGACAAGCCACGAGGCGGGCCATGGGGCTCTGCAGAAGTACCAGGCGGTGCAACACCTGTCCACATGTGGGTCATCATCGGTGACTCGTGGGGGAAGGCAGAAGCACAGGCACTAAAGTTCATGTTTGAGTAGAATATTGCAAATGTAAATACTGATGTGTACAAGAAAAGAAACAACTAATAACCTACTAGTTTGGCAAAGTACTAACTGATGACTGCAAGTGCACATGTATATTGTAGATAGTTTCAAAATTAAGAGTATCGAACCATGGAGAACTTTTTGCTAAAGTATTTATACCCCTAATCACTATCTATCAAAGAATACTTGTAAGCTGTCTTTGATCTAAAGTAAGAGTGTTTAAAGAGAGTTATCTTGTGTGCAAAATAATAACTAAAAAGAAAAGTAAACAAGGAAACAATCGCGATATAAATGGTACCAAAACTACAGAAATGGCATGGTCATGCCAAAGTGGACTTTCAGAAATTATTATGCAAATCTGTTCTAGATATGTCTCTACATATGGTAGGTGGTCAATACTGCCAATTTTCATGGCCCTTGGACTTATGGATCTATGGGTTACTTTGGAAGGTGACCATAGGCATGAAAATGGCTTTACAAAGGAAGTATGTTAAATGTTGCTCAACTTGGGTTGGGGAACATATGTTGAAGTACGTTTCTGATGTAGTATCAATGTCACAAAGTTTCATCCAATTTGGACAAACTTTTATATGTAACTAAATACAGATTTCGGTAATGGCTAAAAGTGTTCGATGAGAATTTCTACATTAGTAAGTTTCTCAAATGTCTTGGAGTCCAACAACAGAAAAGTGTAGAATGTGAAATCATTAACATTCTTAGCAATTTTTGATTTGTTGGAATATTGTTAGGGCGCATGTTTTATGTACAAATGTGTTATTTAGATCTACTTTATTGTGCTATTAGGGGCAGATATACAAATTAATTAGATCTGTTTATTGTGTTATGTGGGGAAGATGTACCAATGTGTTAATTTGAACTACTTTATTGGTTATTTGGGGAAGATGTACCAATATGTTAATTAGATCTATTTATTTCCACATGATAAATGTTTGTCTCTAAGTAGCATTATATCTTTGTTTAGTTAGCTTTTTTATCTCTAGTTAGGTTGGATGTACAAATATGTTTACATTACTATTTTTGCTACATATTTCACATATTTAAATCCAGGTAGCATTTTCTAGTAGGGATATTACTTTGAAGACACTGCATATGAACAGTTGGTTACTGATCTTATGTCATGTACTTAGCATTTACTAAGAACAAATGGAGAAAGACGTACCCAAAATCAAATGTTGTCTTGTAGCGGAGAAAATTGTCTTACTTACCCTCTCATCTCTGTGAAATGTACAACCTACTCACACGTTATACATAGGAGTAAGTCAACTAATCATTTGAACTAGCATCGTGTAATTCTAGTTTTTTCGTGTTTTTTATTCTCATATGATAAATGTTTTGTTTAGTGGTCATGTCTGCGCTTTGGATGTCGCTGATGTGAGGTACCAAAAGGTCAAGTATCCATCTTTCATATAGCATGGCATGATCGTGAGAAGCTTGAGTGTTTTTCTTCTCACATGCATTATCCTCACATGTTAACAAAAGAGTGATTATCTATGCTGAAAACTCATAATTGATCTATTTGGTTCAATCATATCACTGACTCAATACCTTATTTCTATGTAAACATGATAGATGCAATATAATATATATGATTAGAGAACCTACTCCAAGATCCTCCCCAATTGTTTCAACACAAAGCTACAAGTTCAACAAAGGCTACAAGTCATAGTCTTGTCAAGACTGTGGCAGATTGTGGAGACAAAGACATAACCAAGAAAACTACATGTTTATAGCTACAAGTTATTTGTATAGATAGCAATACAATGTATGTAGAAATACATGTATACATGTGGAGTATGATATACAGAATCAAATACAATTAAAATTTGCTACTGTATTTTGATAAAATGCTACGTGGATTGCTGGTATAGTTGCGGATATTACATGTATTGCTGGTACACACCACCCGTTAGCACACAAAAAATCGTTTGCATTGTTTCATAAAAGCGGATGATTATATCAAATTCATTGTATGCGGACAAAGCTAAATTCACACAACCAACATGCTATAATTGTTGGAAATATACCCTAGAGCCAAATAATAATAAAGATTATTATCATATTTCATAAAGTTTATGATCAAGTTTTATATCATGCTATAACTATATTGAAAAGAAACGTCAATGCACGTGTCATATATAAACAACCAGGGGTTCCCGGTGAAACTTTAGTCGCTGGTTCATTGGTCAACAGATGATCAAGGTTTCCTGGTCATGTGGCATTTATGCTAGTTGGAAATGGAGTCAACTCATTCTGAGAATGAGATGAAGAACCAATACCCAACCTAAACATCGTGACCCGATTATGTCACGAAGTTCAAGTTACGATGATTAGAATAGACCTCGTAGACTATTCCTTAGACCGTGAGGCTATACCAATCACTGTCTCTCGAGAGTGCTTAGATAGCATCAAACGTCACTTGGTAATACAGTGATCATAAAGGTGTGTTCAGGTGTTCGGAGGAACCGTAGAGGCAATATATGTCAAGAGCAGGATTTGTCCATCCGCATGACGGAAAGATACTTGAGGGCCCACTCGGAGAAGTTATATCCAATAGCTGCGCATCATGTGATTTGATCACAGGGATATCACTTGTCGAAACGAGTCAAGTAGCATTGTCCGGTAACAAGATTGAACACGACATGGTGATGTCATTGATCAAATCTCGGGCATTGCAAGTATCGAGAGACAAAAGGAATAAGACACAACTCTCGGTTCAAACAACAAAAGATCTTCATGGAATGCATAGGGGTCACATGGCCATCCAGGTCCCTCTATCGATCATTGGCCCGGGAGTGTCCCGACCATGTATGGAGTGTTCCTGAACCGTGGTTTATCACGCTAAAGAGCTTAATGATTCTTAGAGAGTGTTTATAGGATCGGTAGAATCATAGAAGATGAGAAAAGAGAAAACCGGAAGGGTTTCGGTAAGTCCGAAGGATGTCTAGAGTGGAGGTGGAAGGTGTTCCATAGCCATGAAGATTGAATAGTATGTGAATGAATGTTAAATGTTGATTTAATCATTTATTTATAATTATTTAATAAAAGTTAAATCAATGAAAGGTCAAAAAGGCTTAATGGGCCAAATCCCGGAGGGGAAAGGGCCCAAGAGGAAAAGGCAAAAGGAGAAAGGGGCCTAGGGGGTGGCCGGCGCCCTAGTGGGCCATTCCCTCATGTGGGGCCCATGGGGGTGGCCGGTGGCGCCTCCCCCTCCCCGTCTCCCATGATTAGTCCCACCCTGGGACTTTGAGGGAGGAGGACCTCCCCTTCCCCTATTTATAGTGGGGTATTTTGACCAAAAAAATACACAACACAATATTCAATAAAGGTTTCCTCACTTTTGGGGAGACCTCCAATTGATATTCTCTCTCTCTCTCCCGTGACCATGGTCCCAAGTTGGGACTGCGCGAGCGAGAGACATCTTCACCGCAGAGCGCCGCCGCGCTACAGGATTTGGATCCAGGAGCTCTATTTCTGCAACTACTGCTGGATTAGGGAAGCGGGAGTCATCGCTAGGCACCGGATGCATGTAACTACCCGCGAGGTGTCACACTTGAGGCACTCAAGTCGTTGGAGCCACAGGAGCGCAAGGACTTCATCACGACCTTGAGGTCGGCTTCGGCTCGTATACATCAACCACGCTCTCCTGAGTGTTGACAACGCTTTTCGGTCTTCAAGGGTAAGTTCGTGAAAGGCCCCTCCCGTTACTGCATTACTAATAGATAGGTCCTGGCAGCATCAGGGGTTCAGGAGCGTAGGGTAAAAATATATTGTTTTCATACACGAACCCCTATAGTGGTATCAGAGCTAGATCTATGCGTAGTATTGCTAGTATGGGTAGAACACACGAGATGTAGCGTGTGGGCGTTGATCTTTTATTTGTTACCCTCCCATGTGTACTTGTGTATACCGTAGTAATGCTTGATGAAGCGGCCCCCAACTGACTTTACGCATTCATTCGCGAGACTGGCCCACGCTTGACATACGGCTTATACTGTATAAAGTGGCTTTGGGGGATGTCTATATCTCTCGCATTAGTTGGTATTGATGGGTTCGTAGCATGGAAAACAAAAAATTTCTAACGCAAGAACGAACAAAACCCAGATCTAGTCTAGATAAAAGCCAAGATCTAATCTATTAGACATGTGCAACGAGATAGATCTGTACTAACCCTTGTAGACCCGAAAGCGTTACGAGATCGGATCTCGTGGTTGATGTAGTCGATCACTTGCCGATCTCAAGATCGAGTAGACGATCCTTCTAGTGCCGCGTTCTGGTAGTGCTTCCGCAGTCGGTCACATGTGCGGAGTCGAAGCAGACCTTCCTCTCCCTGTTCCAGCGAGCAGCGGAGGTAGTAGATCTTCTCCATGGAATCCCAGCAGCACGACGGTGTGGTGGTGGTGGTGGAGTAGAGAATTCTGCAGGGCTTCGCCTAAGCCTGAGCAGAGGGAAGGAGGAGAAGAGAGGCGGCGGCCAGGGTTTGGAGTGGAGGGAGCAAGGGGGTGGCGCCCCCACCCCTCTATTTAAAGGAGGGAGGCGCCATGGGAGGGGGAGTCTTAGTAAGACTCCCCTCCCTTCCTTGGCCGGTGGATTGGGAGGGGGGAGGAGTCCTCCTCCCCCACGACTCCTTGTATTTCCCAACAAGGACTCCTTGATCCTTTCTTGGTTTTCAAGCAAACTCCAAGAAATCTCCTAGAACCTTCCGGAACATTCCGAAACCTTCTAGAATCCTCATACAAATACTCCGGAACATTTCCTAACTTAGAAAATGATACCCAATATATGAATCTCATTCTCCGGACAATTCCGGATCTCCTCGTGATGTCCCGGATCCAATCCGAGACTCCGAACAACATTCGGTTTCCAACGCACATTCCATATCTACTTAAAACAACTTCGAACCTTAAGTGTGTCACCCTATGGTTCGTGAATATGCAGACATGATGGAGATACCTCTCCGATCAATAACCATCAGCGGGATCTGGAGATCCATAACGGCTCCCACATACTCAACGATGACTTTGTGATCGATAAAACCATTAACATACGAAACCAATTCCCTTTGTCACGCGATATTCTACTTATCCGAGGTTTGATCGTCGGTATCTCCATACCTAGTTCTACCTCGTTACTGATAAGTACTCTTTACTCGCTCCATGATATGTCATCCCTTGTGACCTAGTCATGTGCTTGCAAGCTAACTAGATGACATTCCACCGAGAGGGCCCAGAGCATATCTATCCATCATATGGATGGACAAATCCCAATCTTGGTCCATGCGCTTCAACACATACTTTCAGAATACCCAATGTCACCTTTATAACCACCCAGTTACGAAGCGGCGTTTGATGTCATCAAAGTACCCATCCAGTGATGGTGATTAACATAACCTCATGGTCGAAGGATTAGGTTACTATGCATTTGAAAAGCTTGTAGCAAAACGAACTTTAATGACTTGATCTTATGCTATGCTTACTATGGGTGTGTGTCCATCACATCATTATCCTAATGATATGATCTTGTTATTAACGACATCCAATGTCCATGATCAGGAAACCATGATCATCCATTAATCAGCAAGCTAGCTTAACAAGAGGCTTACTAGGGACTCTTTTATGTTTACAAAACACACAAGTATTAATGTTTCCGGTTAATACAATTACAGCATGAGATGTAAACATTTATCATAAACATAAAGATATAATAATAACCACTTTATTATTGCCTCTTGGGCATATCCCAACAGTCTCCCACTTGCACTAGAGTCAATAATCTAGTTAAAAACTTGTGCATTCAACACCTATGGCTTTCTGGTATTGTATAGACACTATTGCTAGTGGTAAACATAATCTTCGGATCTGACACTTCCAGGTCCGTGTGTATTTGCATTTCTTTGCGTCTCTACGCATTACTCATTCTCCAATGAGATGGCATTGTATAAATTTGGTCCTTTGGTGATACCTTTAGTTCCTTGGGATTAAATCATGTTGATACAATTGTCGTACAATGTATCTTCATAGTATTATCCCGCTATGAACCACACCTAGTTTGATAACAAACTACTTGACGCAAATGCCCTCATTTGCTGCTACAATAGCAGTCATATACTTAGCCTTTTGTTGTAGTATCTGTCACAATGTTTTAACTTTGGTACTCAACCAAATCCGTTATGGAACTTCCTTTCCATTACATTGTGCCACCCATAGTTTAAATTGAGATAAAATTAATTTGTGACAAAACTAGTATCAATGCAACAATTTACAATGAACTATTTGTCACCACTATATAAATAATATATTCTTAGTTCTACCAAAGATCATAGGAATATCCCTACTATTGTCCAATGATCATCTTATGAGTCATTCTGGTATATGCTCATAACATTTAGAGCATAGGACATATCTGGATGTGTACATCTCAAAGAATGATTGATCAAAATATTCTTGTGATTTCACCAAGTGTCAAAACACTTGAATCTCGTGTCAACACACTTGAATCTTGATTCAGTCCTTTCCGTGCGTCAAGAACCTTTCTTGTTGTTTCCATATTGAACTCATTCAACATCTTATCTATGTACATTTGGCAAAACCATATTAGCGCCTCAATCTATCCATATAGACATTGATGCCTAATTCTTGGGTTATGCCTAAGTCTTTCATCAAAATGAAATTCTTAACCTGTGTCAATAAAAGATACATCATTTCTAATCAACAATATGTCTTTCACATAATGTATTAGAAATATGTCTTAGCGCCCCCACTTAATTTCTTGCAAAATGCAAACATCTTCATCGTCTCTGATGAAATTAAACCTTTTAACGGTTTCATCACGGTGAAGATTCCAACTCCGTGATGCTCACTTCAACCATTGAAGTTTTGCATACTCTTTTAGCATCCTTTGAATTAACAAAACCCTTTGGATCGTGTCATGTACACGTCCTAGGTAACCATTCTATTAGAAGAACTTGTTTTGTTTGTTCAACTACCATATACCAATGTAGTGGTTGCTACATTAATCCGTCTAGACTAAATATCGCTATGAAAGATCAAATCTTATCAGAGTCAATTCCTTGAACATTGTTGTAAACTCTTTCCGACGTGTCGACTATTTTATAGATGTGAAACATCCATGTCTATTTCTTTATAGATCCATATACGACTGTAAGGTCTTGCACCTTTCCAGAGGGTCTTTCAAATTCAAAGCTTGATTTCTCGTGTATGGAATTATCACGGATTTTATGGCTTCAAGCCACTTAACAAAGTCAGGGCCCACCATTGATTATTTGCATGTAGTCGGTTCATCATTATCAAACAACAATGATTTAACTCTCAAATCTTGGCATTTGATTACTTACCCGACCTACTTGGTTCAATAGGAACTTAGATCCCCGTGACCACATCCTTTGAGGCATGTGAGCCATGAGCATTGTTGCTGCCTCCGGGACACTTACCGACGCTGCGCAACTCAGCACATATTAGCCAAGGTTTAACAACCTTGTCAAAGTTCTATTGTCCTCCCACTTAACTTTTCACCAAAAATTCCTTCTCAAGAAACTCGACATTCTAAGTGAAAAACACTTTTGTGTTCAGTGTTATGGAGGAATACCCAATGGTTATTCGAAATAACCTACAAAGACATGCTCATCCGACTTTGGTTGTAAACATTTTACTTATGCCTAGCATACCAAAAATTTAAGAAAGGACAACCTGGGTTTTATCCCAAACCATGACTTATATGGTGTCATTTCAACGGATCACGATGGAGCTCTTTTCAGTGTAAAAGCGGTAGTCACTAAAGCTTTAATCTTTAAAATATAATGGCAGTTTTATAAATGACACCTTTGATCTTACCATGTGAAACAAGGTTTCATTACATATCTTGAACACTCCATACTCCTATGGTGTTTTGGGAAATGCAAATCCATGGAACATTCCTCAAATCTTAGGTGTTTTGCTAAACTTGTAACTCAAACATCTTTCTTTATGATCCAATCATAAACTTTTTTTATTTTCTTGTTACAATAATTTTCCACTTCATCTTGAAAGTCTTTGAACATTTTCAAATGTTTCATACTTCTTCCTTATTGAGTAAGTATATACATATACTCACTCAAATCTTCGGAGAAAGCATATGAAGTTGAAATCCATCGCCCACGACTACACATAATGGACTATATACATCAATATGTACAAATTCCAATCAGTTAGTTGTCCGTTCCTCTTTTGGCCTACGAACGGAGTTTTAATTATCTCCAGGAAAGTATCACAAGCGTCATTTGATCAAAATCAAAGACTCCAAAAATCCATCAACATGGAGTTTCTTCATGTATCCCTTTCAATATAATTTAAACGGCGATGTCACTTCGCAAGTGATCTTTCAATCATTTGTCTTGCAACATTTTAGCATTAGTTTTATGGTCGTTCTTTCTCCAACCAGACTTGTATATCATCCATCTATTATGGAATACGGTAATTATTTGAACAACCTTTTGTCGTCATAATACCTGATCAAAATAACCATTATTGAAACAAATCTTGAAGGTAAGGTTTGATGTTAACGAGCAACACAACAACCATTTGTTTGTTTTCGATGAACATCATCACATATTCTCTTGCTAGTTACTTAGGCCATTGCAGTTCATGAATTGTGTTGTCCTGTATGACACTTCATACCAACCAATTCGGTATCCAATACCGCAGAACCACATTGTTTAACAACCAAGGAATACAGCCATAACATGTATCTTCTATATACCTAAGTTGGATATCTCCAATCTTTTCTTTTCTGCCAAATATTTTATAGATTCTCTTTCAACAATTCCTTTTCTTTTAAAAAGAATCTATCAACATCAATAGTGGTGTCATTCACATGACACATAGTACAAAGTGTGTATAGTCAAATACTAATACCTTTGGACTTGCACTTTGAAGTGGATCACCTTCATCAAATGTTTGGCATTCTTTCAAAATTCCATTCTTTAGTAATCTTTTAGTGTAGTCAACATTTTACTTACATCTTCTATTCATCCTTATCATGACAACTTTCATGATCAAGCTGCTATAGCTTATAAAGGTGAATTGCGAGTATAATGTTTCTTTTCCAAAACCTTTTGGAGGATTAGGACGACTGGCGTCTGCAATCCTCACAAATTCTCATCAAATATGAGGACGTATACTCTATCATGTTGTAACCAACACACTGTTTTAGATATCGCAATACCTTTCACATATGATGGTTTCTGAAACATTGCTTTCAGCTCTTAGATAAACTTGATACTAAAAACAATCTTTTGAGTATCAAGAATCATGGAGGCAAACATGATACATTAGATACTAACACTGGAATTGTTACTCTTGATTTAATACTGTTTATTAAACTTCACAGAGTAAACGGAGTTTGCTGAAAGTTTGCAATATGACTTTTAAACTTTAGATTGACACTCAAAACAATACGATACCAGTTCGTAAAGCAAATATCCAGAATTTCTATAGTTCTACTATCTCAACTATAACTAAGCGTAAGGTGGTGAACGGATGCCAATGACTACAACAAACTATGCAAATTCACTTTGATTGTGTTTTTGATAAATTGAGTTCGACTAATCCAAATTACAAATAAACTCCCACTCAAAACAACATCCCTCGAGTTGTTTTAGTGATTACACGAACCAAATCCACTACACCAAGTCCGATCATCACGTGAGATGATGTAGCTTTAAAGGCGAACAATCAACATGTTCATCATATCATCCATATGACTCATGATTTACCTTTCGGTATTCCGTGTTCCAAGACCATGTCTGTACATGCTAGGCTCGTCAAGGTTAACCTTAGTATCCGCATGTGCAAATCTGGCTTGCACCCGCCGTATGCACACGTAGAATCTATCACACCCGATCATCACGAGATGCTTCGAAACGATGAGTCTTAGCAACGGTGCCTACTAAGGATGAACACTTTATTACTTGATATTTAGTGAGAGGGGTCATCTTATAATGCTACCGTCGCGATCTAAGAAATACAAGATGCATAAAGGATTAACATCACAGGCAATTCATAATTAGTGTGATATGATATGGCCCTTTCTTCTTATACCTTTGATCTCCATCTCCAAAGCACGGATATGATCTCCATCATCACCAGCATTGCGTCAAGGTCAGTGGCGCCGCTTCATGGTTGTCCATCATCACTAGCAACTATTACAACTACTTGGAATAAAGCTATTACAAGATGAATAGACACACAGGTCTTAACAGAATTAAAGACAACCATTAGGCTCCTGCCGGTTGCCATATTACAACAAGGATCATTGCATACATCAAATATAATCATAATCACATGATAGCCATATCACATCACAAAAACCCCTGCAAAAACAAGTTAGACGCCTCTAATTTTCTTTGCATGTTTTACGTGGTTTGGGGCTTTCGAATAAGAACGGATCTTACCTACGAAACTGAACCACAACGTTGATACAAGTGCTATCAAGTGCAAAGTGTAGATTGGATCTATACTATGGTGAGAGAGACAGACACCCACAAAGCCACTTGTGCAAAGCAAGTTACACGTCAAGCGTGGAGCAAGTCTCATGTGCGATGACATGTAAGGTTAGCCCGATCCGCTTCATCCCACCATATCGCAAGATGCAAAGTACACAAAGCAAAAGACGGCACGAGCACCAACGCCCACAAAACCATTGTGTTCTACTCGTGCAACAGATCTACGCATAGACACGGCTCTGATACCACTGATGGGTTCGTAGCATGGAAAATAAAAAAATTCTACCGCAAGAACGAACAAAACCCAGATCTAGTCTAGATAAAAGCCAAGATCTAATCTATTAGACATGTGCAACGAGATAGATCTGTACTAACCCTTGTAGACCCGAAAGCGTTACGAGATCGGATCTCGTGGTTGATGTAGTCGATCACTTGCCGATCTCAAGATCGAGTAGACGATCCTTCCGGCGCCGCGTTCTGGCAGTGCTTCCGCAGTCGGTCACACGTGCGGAGTCGAAGCAGACCTTCCTCTCCCCGTTCCAGCGAGCAGCGGAGGTAGTAGATCTTCTCCATGGAATCCTAGCAGCACGACGGTGTGGTGGTGGTGGTGGAGTAGAGAATTCTTCAGGGCTTCGCCTAAGCCTGAGCAGAGGGAAGGAGGAGGAGAGAGGCGGCGACTAGGGTTTGGAGTGGAGGGAGCAAGGGGGTGGCGCCCCCACCTCTCTATTTAAAGGAGGGAGGCGCCATGAGAGGGGGAGTCCTAGTAGGACTCCCCTCCCTTCCTTGGACGGCAGATTGGGAGGGGGCAGGAGTCCTCCTCCCCCACGACTCCTTGTCTTGCCCCACAAGGACTCCTTGATCCTTTCTTGGTTTTCAAGCAAACTCCAAGAAATCTCCTAGAACCTTCCGGAACATTCCGAAACCTTCTAGAATCCTCATACAAATACTCCGGAACATTTCCTAACTTAGAAAATGATCCCCAATATATGAATCTCATTCTCCGGACAATTCCGGATCTCCTCGTGATGTCCCGGATCCAATCCGAGACTCCGAACAACATTCAGTTTCCAACGCACATTCCATATCTACTTAAAACAACTTCGAACCTTAAGTGTGTCACCCTACGGTTCGTGAATATGCAGACATGATGGAGACACCTCTCCGATCAATAACCATCAGCGGGATTTGGAGATCCATAACGGCTCCCACATACTCAACGATGACTTCGTGATCGATAGAACCATTAACATACGAAACCAATTCCCTTTGTCACGCGATATTCTACTTATCCGAGGTTTGATCGTCGGTATCTCCATACCTATTTCTACCTCGTTACTGATAAGTACTCTTTACTCATTCCATGATATGTCATCCCTTGTGACCTAGTCACATGCTTGCAAGCTAACTAGATGACATTCCACCGAGAGGGCCCAGAGCATATCTATCCGTCATATGGATGGACAAATCCCAATCTTGGTCCATGCGCTTCAACACATACTTTCAGAATACCCAATGTCACCTTTATAACCACCCAGTTATGAAGCGGCATTTGATGTCATCAAAGTACCCATCCGGTGATGGTGATTAACATAACCTCATGGTCGAAGGATTAGGTTACTATGCATTTGAAAAGCTTGTAGCAAAAACGAACTTTAATGACTTGATCTTATGCTATGCTTACTATGGGTGTGTGTCCATCACATCATTCTCCTAATGATATGATCTTGTTATTAACGACATCCAATGTCCATGATCAGGAATCCATGATCATCCATTAATCAACAAGCTAGCTTAACAAGAGGCTTACTAGGGACTCTTTTATGTTTACAAAACACACAAGTATTAATGTTTCCGGTTAATACAATTATAGCATGAGATGTAAACATTTATCATAAACATAAATATATAATAATAACCACTTTATTATTGCCTCTTGGGCATATCTCCAACAGGTATGCCATCTGCAATGGAGGGCCCCGAAAGGGGTATAGTATAGACAACTACTTGATCAGCGTTGTGGTGAAAGTTCGTAGGTAAGAACGGTTCTTGTGCGAAAGCCCATTCAACCACGTAAAACATGCAAAGATAAAGTAGAGGCGTCTAACTTTGTTTTGCAAGGGGCGTTATGATGTGATATGGTTGTGGCAAAGGTAAAGTACATACTTTATGTTGCTGAGTAGTAGGAGACAGTCATGGAGGTGACGGACTACCATGCCGGAAAGGCACCGGTACCCTGGTGCCTACGGCGCCGGAACCCTTGCGCCGGAATCCGGAGTCACGGGATGGAGATCACGACGAGAAGGACCATATCACATCACTCTTACATTCAATGTTGTTGTTTGTATATCTTTGTTAGACCCCTCCTTTGTAAAGGAAAAGGATCCCTGTGATTGCAATGCTAGTCCCTGGATCAATAGCTAGCATCCACAGTTAAGATGTAATATCAAGGAACAAAGGTCATAATATAACTTTATAACCAGAAATAACATAAGTTTATTACATCAAACATAGCTCATTTGGCTATTACATTACATTGCAGCAGAATAACTATAAGTATGGGTCCTTCATCTTCAAAGTGCCACAGGCAGATGTTGGTTGTAGATTTTGTAATCCTAATCAAACAATCTTCACTAAAATCAATCAAACCTGCAACATTACAAGTTACATCCACAAGGGTCAATACATTTGAATTGTATTGGCAAGTGATACTATAATAGTATAGTGGAGTCTATCATCTATATGCATTTGGCTAAGTGGAGTTGAGGCTTGCATTGCTCAAATTAGATTTTTCCTTAACATTTGAAAATACTAAGTTTTGCTTTGATAAAATCATTTTTCTCAATCAAAGATTGAAGATCCTTTACAAGGCATCTCTCAATCAAAGATTGAAGATTTCAGACAACCCTTGTTCAATCCACAAGATTTTAACTTAGAAATTTGAATGATGAGATTCTTGATTGCTTCCATGTCTTGATGCTCAAATTGTCGTTTACCAGGGACATGGCTAAGTACTTAGATTTTACACTCTGCAGAGGTGGTGCACTTTCCCCACAAGACTTGGTTTCCCAAGACAAGATCTTTCAGAAGCCTTCCCTTAGACCAAAATGGACGCGCTCCAACCTATCAAACACTACCACCCACTGTCCATATGGCTAAGTTCTTGCAACCTATATGATCATGGCAGAGCCCATATTGCCAAGTGGTTGCACTTGAAGCTTCTCCACATTTGACATCTCAAATCTCTTTGTGCCTGGGTGGCATACCACAAGTGAGATACACAAGCCAAGTCCATGGCCTTGTGAACCACTCAACCAAAAACCACCAAGCAATCCCATTCCACCCAGGTGATTCATTAACTTAGTTGTTTTATTAAACAAAACACAAGTCCTCAGACTTAGAAATTTTTCCATAGTGTGAATATATATTCCACCCATCTTTTCTATTAGCTAGGCTAAGCTTGATAGTAATAGGAATCTTAACTTAGGAAAAATCCTACTAAGGTTTCATCTACTAGTTTTCCTATAGCAGGGTTTATACTTAGCAAAATTCCATGCAAGTTTTACTTAGCAAAAACACTAATGCATAGTGAAAGTAATGGTATAGAAAGTATGAAGCATCACTTGCCTTTTTGGTAGAGGGTATAGGTTCACTCCTTGTCCTTGCAACAATCACACTCTTCAAGTCACTACAAATCAATCAAACAAGGCACAAACTCAATCTACCAATCAAGCAAAACAATCACATAAAATGACAAAGTCAAAGTAACGCATGCAAGCATGCCAAGCTTTGTTTTGTTTGAAAAAGTGGTTCCTAATGGGTCATAAACATTTGAAAACACCTATTGGTCATTTTGTAAAGTGGCAAAGTCATTTGCAAAAGGTTTCACTTTAAAAACCATTTTCAAAACAAAGTATTATTTTATGTGGTGTAGAAATATTTTTACTAAGGCATTGACCTATAGGGTTCACCAAATATTGACCTATAGGGTTCACCAAATAGGGATCATCTTATTAGGCTACTGTCGAGTATCTAATACTAGCCACATTCATATCAGTAACAATGTGCCACAGGATGGAAGATGGGTTATGGTCGATTGTGGGAAGTCTTAATCCCCAAACAGTTATGGCACATCTGATATCACATTTTGTGGAACAAGTGCACATATGGGAGTATGAGCTAATGGGAGATTTCCTCTCCATAAAGATGGAGGAGAACTCCTCACTGGACGATCACTTGTTACACATATATGATGCATACATGGGTCTTGCATACTTCCTGGACAACTGGTTCACAAGTTCTTTTGCAGTAGGCGTGTTTCTAAGGTCGCTGCCATCAAGCTACCATGCACAAGTCAGGACTTGCATCATGAGTGGTGATACGGAAACACTGGATTTCCAAGAGTTCATATTACGTTTCAGGAACGTAAAGGTTGAACCAATCGCCGGAGAGGTCATCGATGATGAAGGTATATATTTGATATACAATTTTATAAATGTTATAATCTTACAAACACATGTTGCAGTAATAAGTATATTTGATACTTGTTCTGTTTTGCTGAAAACAGGTCCTTTTGCATGAGAGGTGCTTGCTAGAGAGGAGGTGACATTGCGTGTTGATGGCGAGCATGATAATGATGGCCAACGACACTCTCCCTCGACATTTATCACTTAGTTTATGTTTTTGGATAGTTATTGTAATCAAAAGATTGTGAACTTCTTTAGTGTGTCTCACACTTTGTGAGACGGTTATTCATATGAGTTTGTAACAAACAGTTGTTCCACTTTTATGAATGATCTCTATTCGTGTTCATATCTTGTTCGATTATGTGTGAACTATCCTAGTTTTGAAACTAATTGATAATACATGAATATTTGTAAAATATTGAAATGCCTTGAAATTATCCAACTTAATGATATGTTCATTAATGAATGAAACCATTGTTTAAATTCAAAGTTATATTGATAATATGTGAAATACACTTGTATTCTTGTCACATATGAATCATGCCAAAGTTCGGCAAAATAACTTGAACACCGTGTATTGCAAGAATACAAAGTGTTTGATGAATTGTTGAAAGTAAATACATATTCGATGTATTGTGTTTTAACAAAAATGGTGATTATCATTATATGATTGTTTAAATTTTGTAAAGAAGTTTACCAAAGAAACATAAGCATGAAACTATTTGATATGATCAAAGAATTTCAGTGTATGAAGGGTATAAAGATAAAAGAGAATCTAATTACTCTGATTTGATCAATAGTTCAACTTTATAAGAATGGCATAAAGAAAAATTATGGAATGCAATGCGTTTGAAATGTTAAAATGCAAAGCATCACAATGTGATATTAAATATCAAAGTGGGTGAATAGATGGTGCCAAATAAATCATTGTAGTATAGATGTAAAAGACCATTAGTTAAAAATAGTTAGCACTCAATTAGAATATATAGTGAACCACGTGAATTCATGAAATCGGCGCCATATCTTGTATGGATCGTTGTAAAAGTTTGGGGGTTATTCGATATAACCAAAACAATAGCGAATAAGTCCTTGTAGAGTATTCATTGGAAATTATGAATACAATAGCCATAGCTAGAACCAAAAGGAGAGCGAAACTAGTATTGCTTAGATTTTGGTGCATTCTCGAGAAAGTTCACATTTAGTGATATTTCTCGATTATGGAGCAAATGGAAGATAGTAAAAACATGATGAGGATTCAAAACCCTATATCAGAGTGTTGAGAAGCGCAACGAAAAGCGTTCATGAACAATACTCTTCACAAAGGAAAGAATCAATGATAGTGATCATTGTTTTCCCCACTAGTGTTTTCACTACATAAAGTAGGATTCAAAATGCAGCCCATATCTTGTATGGAGACATTTGTGAATCATTTGTCATGATTACCTGAATATGACATACCTACGAACTACTGAGGAAATAATGGTAAGCTAAAGATATGAGAAATCCCAAAGCAAAATTCACTTGAGATTAGAAAGCAATTTGTTGCTGAATCTTACAAGTAAAGGGGTTACTTGGATTTTCCCAAATAACTGCAAAGCCATAGTGGAAAAGGGGGTGAATGACAAAAGCACAATTTGTCAAGTATTGGACAAATTCAAATGAATTTGATTCAAGTGTGCTGAAAGTCTGGTGGATTTAAAAACTGGTAAAGTACTAATATCTCATAGTAAATCTCCAAGTTTGATATTTGATCAAATGATTTTGAAGTCATTCAAAATAGTGAGTGGATATGCAATTTGCATGAAATTGAGTGGGAGCTAGGAAAGTCTTCCTAAAAGAATATGTGAATGACATATTTTTGAGTGGGAGCAAAATAAGTCTCAAATTCAAATATGTAGGAACATATGTTGAGTAAGAGTAGTGACTCATACCCAAATATGTTGGGAACATATTTTGGGTGGGAGCTTAAATGAGTGATTCTTAAGTGTGTATACGACACATTAAGAATAAAAGCTCAAGTACCGATAAATAATGATTTATAAGGAATATAAGTTGATAAAAGTATATTATGATATTATGTAGTATTCCTTAAAGTATTCTAAAAAAGGGTTTTCGGAATAGAAGTTAGTTAAGGAACTGGTCCTTGATAACTCAAATTAGGAATAGAATTAAGTCTAACATCGATGGTTGAAAGAAAGAATGGGATGATCATCATCCACTATGTTGAGACATAGGTTCTATCTTGGAAAACCATGATGACAACTTAACATATTATATGATCCAAGAAGGAACGTTTGAAAAGTGATTAAGTTCAAATCACGGAATGTTGAGCTAAGTTTGTCCGCAGTGTCTAATAGAGAATTGTAGATATGTTTTCCAAATCCATAAAGGATGACATATCTTAAAGCATAAAGGGTTATGTTATAAGGGAATATGTTGGAAACTCCTGTAATACCGAATAAAGTCAAGTAGGAAGCGAGGTGAACAAAAGATCGAAAGTTGCATAGGGTGCACTCATGTTTCGATGATTACATTTATAATAATAGAAAAGGGTGCCCTGTAAAGTAATGTATAATGTTATGGCGGGGCTAGTTCGCTTTTAACGTAGAATGATGTGTCCCAGGGCACAGTGCCCATGAGAAAGCCCTCGAGGTTGATCTAAAGTCACTGTAGGCTCCTAGAATTCGGCCTCGTTCTGCTGCCATAACGATGATGCATACACAAAGATGTTATCATGTGATGATAAAGTATTAATGTCAATCAAGGTGACATTAGTAAGTTGCAAAGGATTTGGGACTGTAAAGTACAGGCCCAAGACTCAACCTCTTCCATGAGCAAGCATGTTCAGGGTACCGGAATATATGGTGCCAATCATTAAGAACAAATGCAGCTAGTTTATTTGTACTCTAGTGCAAGTGGGAGACTGTTGGAAATATGCCCTAGAGACAAATAATAAGGATTATTATCATATTTCATAAAGTTTATGATTAAGTTTTATATCATGCTATAACTGTATTGAAAGGAAACGTCAATGCACGTGTGATATATAAACAACTAGGGGTTCCTGGTGAAACTCTAGTCACTGGTTCATTGGTCAACAGATGATCAATGTTTCCTGATCATGTGGCATTTATGCTAGTTGGAAATGGAGTCAACTCATTCTAAGAAAGAGATGATGAACCACTACCCAACCTAAACATCATGATATGATCATGTCACGCAGTTCAAGTTACGATGATTAGAATAGACCTTGTAGACTATTCCTTAGACCGTGAGGCTATATCAATCACTGTCTCCCAAGAGTGCTTAGATAGCATCAAACGTCACTTGGTAATACAGTGATTATAAAGGTGTGTTCAGGTATTCGAGGAACCGTAGAGGTAATATATGTCAAGAGCAGGATTTGTCCATCCACGTGACGGAAAGATACTCGAGGGCCCACTAGGAGAAGTTATATCCAATAGCTGCGCAGCATGTGATTTGATCATAGGGATATCACTTGTCGAAACGAGTCAAGTAGCATTGTTGGGTAACGAGATTGAACACGACATGGTGATGTCATTGATCAGATCTTGGGCAATGCAAGTATCGAGAGACAAAAGGAATAAGACACGACTGTCCCGGTTCAAACAACGAAAGATCTTCATGGAATGCACAGGGTTCACATGGCCATCCAGGTCCCTCTGTCGATCATTGGTCCGGGAGTGTCTCGACCATGTCTGGAGTGTTCCCGAACCGTGGGGTATCACGCTTAAGGGCTTGATGATGCTTAGAGAGTGTTTACAGGAACGGTAGAATCACGGAAGAAGAGAAGAGAGAAAAATGCTGGAGCGTGGTTGATGTAGAGCTTGTTGGGAACCCCAAGAGGAAGGTATGATGAGCACAACAACAAGTTTCCCTCAGTATGAAACCAAGGTTTAATCGAACCACTAGGAGCAAGGAAACACCCCAAAGGTGTTACTAGCTGAGATTTGGCAGGGCGCACTACCGGTGCTAGTAGCAACATGGAGACCTACACAACACAACCATAGAACTTTGTCCCCAACTTGCGATGAGGTTGTCAATCTCACCGTGTTTTGTGGAAAACAAAGGATTAAACATATCGAATGGAAAGAAGTAATAGTTTGCTGAAAGTAAACACAAAGCAGTAACAGTTTATAGATTGTATGTAAAAGACAAGGACCGGGATCCATAGTTCACTAGAGGTGGCTCTCCTTAGATAGATAACATGCTGGGTGAACAAATTACAGCGGGGCAATTGACAAACATCGAGAAAGCAATACATGCATATACTAATAATCTTGACTCCTTTGGAACTTGATTGGGCATTACAACATTATACATAGACCGCCATCCAACTGCATCTATGTCTAATAATCCACCTTCAGGTTATCATCCGAACCCCCTCCAGTATTAAGTTGCAAGCAACAGATTATTGCTTTACGAACTGCGTGTAAAGTAAACAATACGATTGTTCTATGAACAAAGGACTGTTGTTTTCTCCCTAGTAGCAACAGCACATCTAGTACCTTAGAGATTTCTGTCACTTCCCCAGATTACCAGAGGCATGAACCCACTATCGAGCATAAATACTAACTCTTGGAGTTGCTAGCATCTACTTGGCCAAGATAGCTACTAACAACGGAAAGCATGCAAGATCACAAATAACAAAGACATGATAGAATCAATAATGAATCTGAAATAGCATCTCAATATCCATCGGATCCCCGCAAACACAACATGCAGAATTACAAATAGATGATCTTGATCATGAACGGAGCTCACAAGATCTAGACATGAAAGCACAAAGGAGGAGAACCAGCCATCTAGCTACTACATGGATCCGTAGTCCAAGGATGAACTACTCACGCATCACACCGGTGGCTTGCATGGTGATGAAGAAGGCCTCCAGGGTGAATTCCCTTCTCTGGCAGGGTGGCGGGAAGAGCTTCAGATCCCTCCCGATCTAGGGATGGAGATGACGGCGGCTATAGACTCTTTCGTGGATTTTTATCGGGCACTTAGGGTTTTTGTCCCGAGGGCATCTTATAGGCGGAAGGGGAGGCCGAGGGGGTGCCGGAGGCGGCCACACCACCCCCTGGCGCGGGCTAGGCTGGGCCGCCCGGCCAGGTGGTGTGGTGACCCCCTGGCCCCTCTCCGTCTCGTATTCTGGCATCTGATGACTTCCGGAAAAATAGGCACTTTGGCTTTTGTCCCGTCCAATTCCGAGAATATTCATTTTCTGACTTTCCTAGAACCAAAAACAGCAGAAAACAGGCAGGTGGCTCTTGTTAATAGGTTAGTCCAAGAAATCATATGAAAAGTACTCCAAAGTGTGGACAAAACACAAGAAAGCGGATAAAACCAAGCATGGAACATCAAAAATTATTGATACATTTGCAATGTATCAACATCCCCAAGCTTAACTCCTGCTCGTCCTCGAGTAGGTAAGTGATAAAAAGAAAGAATAATTTTTGAGGTGACATGCACCATCAAAGACTTGATCAAAGTATTTGCAAAACATTCAAAGATGGGATCATAATACTTCAATCATAACATGAAAGACAAGGTTCTAGTAATAAGACAAAGAAACTATGATGCAACATGAAAAGGCAAAACAAAAGATTCATGAATAACAATGCATTGCAAGACGTTTGTTTGTTTCACATAAAGAAAACATAGCATAATAGTATTCAGCTTGTCCCTCAATAGAGTAGCAAATATAAATGCATAGGACACCTTCAAAGTTCATAAGAGTGACTAGATACAAATAGTTTAAAACAAGCAATATCAAGTTATGCATAAATCAACTAGTGTTGGGACAATGCACATAGAACTAAGAATGGCCACTATGCTCTCAAAGTAGGTACATAAAGGTAGAAGATGGAGACTCAATATAATGGTGGAAGAAAGGCCTTCATAAAAGGAAGTAGGGATTCAAGTCTCATAAAGAGCTTCCAGAAATTATGGTACTTAATAGCTTTCAGCTCTCATTACCCCTATCATAAGCATCTTGAAGTGATTAAGGTTAAAGTGAACAAACTATGGTGTACATGCTTGACGAAATATAAGTTAGAAATCTCATGTCCCTTGTATACGAGGGCCACTCCTCATGCTACTCAAGTTTAGTCACCGGTAAGTTCTTGTCATCGTAAGTACATGTGTATCATAGAGAACCGCCAACGGGGTACCCCTTGCCCGATGATACGAAAGAATCCCCATATCAAAATGACAAGTCAAGCAGACAACGAGCATCTCAGAATTCTTCTTATTTACCATGGGAATATGGTGCTTTTTTCTCTCTTTCCTCTTTTCATAATATCTCTTTTTTTCTTTTTCTCTTTTTCTCAATATAGGACTCTTTTTTTATAAGAAGAATGCTTCATAGACAGCTCATTATGGTTACGCTATGTCAGCATTGATTAAACCAGCGGCCCAGGCATTTCTCTAACACATATACATAACTCCATGGACTTACAAGCTCCCCTTTCATTTCACACCGACGACATCCATATACAAAAGAGCATGATATCAACTAGGTACAAGTACCAAGTGCAATGTTGAAAACTTTCCCCATGAAAGCATGGTTCTGCTAATTCCCAACAAATAAGTGCAAGCATATACAACATAGACGACACAATGGTTCAAGTTTATTAAGGGCAAGTAAAGTAAAGTGTGCCATCAAGTTCGTGAGAGCTTTAATCACTAGTTTTCTCATAACAAGTTTAATTTGGAAGGTAAACAAAAACATGAATATACTTGGAATAGCATAAGCTAGTAGGTAGGTATGGTGGAATCTTTGGAATAACTTGGTTTAGGGAGTTGGATGCATGAGTGGAACTCATACTTGGTTGTGGAGGCTAGCAAAAGACTGGGAGCGACAAACTAAGAGAGCAATAATGGCCATAATCATGCAGAGCGAAAAAACATCATTGATCAAAGCATAAAGTGATACTATAAGTTGAAAAATAAAGGATCATAAAGGCTATGGTGACTTTGAATAGTCATAACATGGTGTGAGCATGCGCCAAGTCAACCCAAATAAAGCATCAAAGGAGAATACCACTATACTATGCTTTAATATGCTAAAACAACGCATGATTCATCTAAGGCACATTAAGCAATCTCAATTGTTTATAACAAGTCATGCTATAGCAAATAATACTGAGCATAAAGCCAAAACAATATCAAGCATGGCATGACAAAGCAGAGGCCACAGTCAAAAACAAGCTCTTTTTACCACATAAGAATGAACTTTCCTACTCTTTTCCAAACCAAACCAAACTATTTGCAAACCAATGTATGAAAGAGGGGGTCCAACCAATTTATTCATCAAACTAAGCAAACCAAAGCAAACGAAAAACCAAAACGAAAATGAAAAAGAAGACGCTCCAAGAAAAACACAACTGTGCATTAAACAATAAAAATGAAGCGTTTGGAAGAAACCTGGGATTTTTATTGATGAAAAAGGGAGATGCCTTGGGCATCCCCAAGCTTTGACGCTTGTACTTCTTGGATATTTCTTGGGGTGACACGCGTGGCATCCCCAAGCTTGAGCTTTAGTCCATCCTTCATCTCATTACTCATTCCTTCCATACACCTGAAAATTTTCCTTCATACAAAACTTCACACAATCTTTATTAGCAACATTAGTGCACTCAAGATAAATAAGTCTTAAGGTTCAGTTCTAACACCAAATAAACTTCCATTAGAACACTAGCTACTGAAGCACTTCCCTCAAAAAGCTCAATTCCCCAAAAGAACTCAAAAAGGAACCAACAAGAAGCAAATGCAGAAAATGGCAGAAATCTGTCAAAACAGACCAGCAGGTAAAGACGAATATTTTCGAAGACCTTCTGTTGCTCAAATTAAAAAGTGTTGAACTAACGAAAGTTAGATAACAACCTGGGTCAGAAGCATAAAAATTCACGCCTCAAAAAGACGTTCAGAGATTTTACACGAATTTTATGGTGAAGCACAGAAATCTGTTTCGGGACAGCAACTTTCCCAATCATTACTTCTCTCTCATTAGAGGTTACTCTTGGCACAAAAAGCAAATAAAAAGGATAAGGAGCGGTTATTACTGAAGTAATAACCTCCAAGACTCATCTAAAACTTTTGGGTTATCTCCCAATAAGTACTTTTCTTTAACGCCTTTAAGTTAGGCATAAAAAGCAAGAAAAAGAATCAAGTGTTCTCAAATGAAGAAGCATTAAGATCAATACTAGAAATATTTTCAACAAGTCAAGGTATATCATCCAAATAAGTTCTATAGGATCCTCTCTCAATGCTCTTAGGTTCACTATTCTCATCAAAAGGATTTGATGAGAATCCAATCAAGATTCCTTTCTATGGCATCATGTATTGCTACTAGTTTAAAGGGTATTGGTATCTTAGGTTCCTCCCCATTAGGTTCACTATTCTCATCAAAAGGATTTGCAGGGACAATCCAATCAAGATTCCTTTCTATGGCATCATGTATTGCTACTAGTTTAAAGGGTATTGGTATCTTAGGTTCCTCCCCATTAGGTTCGGTTTTGTTCGTCTTTTCTAATGTACCAACAACATCTACACATGAGCCTAGCATATTGAAATGTTCAAAGACTTTCCTAGCTTCCTTGGCAACATCATAGAACTCCTTAAACAAAGTTTCTAGAATAAAATCCCTCTTTTCAGGGTCCTCTATTTCTTTAAGCTTAAGAAATATTACTTGCATTAAGGGGTTGAGGTTAACAAACCTAGCTTCTAACATGTGAATTAAAGAAGCTGCAGCAATCTCATAGTTTGGAGCAAGTTCTGCAAGGGATATATCCTCAGTATCCTCATGTTTGCTAACATGATTAAAGAATTCTTCAATATTATCTTTCCCAATTATAGAACCACTACCAATTTAAAGGTCTTTCAGGGTGAAAGTAGGGATCAACATGGTGAGCTAAGGAAGAGGTGACAACTAAAGGAGACTTAATGTTTTTGTGTTTTTGAATAAGAAAGCAAACTAGTAAAACTAGTTTTTTGTGTTTTTTGATAAAGAAACAAGCAAACAAAGCAAAAAGAAACTAAGTAAAACAAAAATAACAAAGTAAAGAGATTGGTTATGAGGGACTCCCTTTGTGAAGATGTCCTTGACTCCCCGGCAACGGCGCCAGAAAAATGCTTGATGGCTCTGTGTATGGCGCCAGAAAAATGCTGGAGCGTGGTTTATGTAGAGCTCGTTGGGAACCCCAAGAGGAAGGAATGATGAGCACATCAACAAGTTTCCCTCAGTATGAAACCAAGGTTTAATCGAACCAGTAGGAGCACGGAAACACCCCAAAGGTGTTACTAGCTGAGCTTTGGCAGGGCGCACTACCGGTGCTAGTAGCAACGTGGAGACCTGCACAACACAACCACAAAACTTTGTCCCCAACTTGCGATGAGGTTGTCAATCTCACCGTGTTTTGCGGAAAACAAAGGATTAAACGTATCGAATGGAAAGAAGTAATAGTTTGCTGAAAGTAAACACAAAGAAGTAACAGTTTATAGATTGTATGTAAAAGACAAGGACCGGGATCCATAGTTCACTAGAGGTGGCTCTCCTTAGATAGATAACATGCTGGGTGAACAAATTACAGCGGGGCAATTAACAAACATCGAGAAAGCAATGCATGCATATACTAATCATCTTGACTCCTTTGGAACTTGATTGGGCATTACAACATTATACATAGACCGCCATCCAACTGCATCTATGGCTAATAATCCACCTTCAGGTTATCATCCGAACCCCCTCCAGTATTAAGTTGCAAGCAACAGATTATTGCTTTACGAACTGCGTGTAAAGTAAACAATACGATTGTTCTATGAACAAAGGACTGTTGTTTTCTCCCTAGTAGCAACAGCACATCTAGTACCTTAGAGATTTCTGTCACTTCCCCAGATTACCAGAGGCATGAACCCACTATCGAGCATAAATACTAACTCTTGGAGTTGCTAGCATCTACTTGGCCAAGATAGCTACTAACAACGGAAAGCATGCAAGATCACAAATAACAAAGACATGATAGAATCAATAATCAATCTGAAATAGCATCTCAATATCCATCGGATCCCCGCAAACACAACATGCATAATTACAAATAGATGATCTTGATCATGAACGGAGCTCACAAGATCTAGACATGAAAGCACAAAGGAGGAGAACCAGCCATCTAGCTACTACATGGATCCGTAGTCCAAGGATGAACTACTCACGCATCACACCGGTGGCTTGCATGGTGATGAAGAAGGCCTCCAGGGTGAATTCCCCTCTCCGGCAGGGTGCCGAGAAGAGCTTTAGATCCCTCCCGATCTAGGGATGGAGATGACGGCGGCTACAGACTCTTACGTAGATTTTTGATCGGGCACTTAGGGTTTTCGTCCCGAGGGCATCTTATAGGCGGAAGGGGAGGCCGAGGGGGTGTCGGAGGCGGCCACACCACCCCCTGGCACGGGCCAGGTGGTGTGGTGGCCCCCTGGCCCCTCTCTGTCTCGTATTCTAGCATCTGATGACTTCCGGAAAATAGGCACTTTGGCTTTTGTCCCGTCTAATTCTGAGAATATTCATTTTCTGACTTTCCTGGAACCAAAAACAGCAGAAAACAGGCAACTGGCACTGTGGCTCTTGTTAATAGGTTAGTCCAAGAAATCATATGAAAAGTACTCCAAAGTGTGGACAAAACACAAGAAAGCGGATAAAACCAAGCATGAAACATCAAAAATTATAGATACATTTGCAATGTATCAGCCACGAAGACTGAATAATATGTGAATGAATGTTAAATATTGATTTAATCATTTATTCATAATTATTTAATAAAATAGAAATCAATTAAAGGTCAAAAAGGCTTAATGGCCAAATCCCGGAGGGGAAAGGGACCAAGACAGAAAGGCAAAAGGAGAAAGGGGCCTAGGGGGTGGCCGGCGCCCTAGTGGGCCAGCCTCCCACGTGGGGCCCATGGGGGTGGCCGGCGGCGCCTCCCTCCCCCCCTCCCCCTCTCCCATGATTAGTCCCACCCCGGGACTTTGAGGGAGGTGGGACCTCCCCTTCCCCTATATATAGTAGGGTATTTTGACCAGAAAATACACAACACAATATTCAATAAAGGTTTCCTCACTTTTGGGGAGACCTCCAATTGATATTATCTCTCTCTCCCGTGACCGTGGTCCCAAGTTCGGACTACGCGAACGAGAGACATCTTCACCGCAGAGCGCCATCACACTGCGGGATTCGGATCTAGGAGCTCTACTTCTGCTGGATCGGGGAAGCGGGAGTCATCGCCAGACACTAGATGCATGTAACTCCCTGCGAGGTGTCACACTTGAAGCACTCAAGTCGTTGGAGCCGCAGGCGCACAAGGACTTCATCACGACCTTGAGGTCGGCTTTTGCTTGTCTACATCAACCACGCTCTCCTGGGCGTTGACAACGATTTTTGGTCTTCATGGGTAAGTTCACGAAAAGCTCCTCCCGTTACTGCATTACTAATAGATAGATACTGGCAGCATCAGGGGTTCAGGGGCGTAGGGTAAACTTTTATTGTTTTCATACGCGAACCCCTTCAATAACTGTCTCCCATCTCAGCGAACATGGCAGCGGCACCAAAATGCGTATGCGAAACAGGACACTTTCACGCACGGTTGATTTTCGGCAATCGTCTCAATTTGCACAAGAGTTCTAAACCGTTTGCATAGTGGAGACTCAGCGTACACACTCACACAACGACGGTTCGAATCCCTATATGTGAAGGGACATTTTCACCGTGTGCGAAGGCCCGTCTATACTAGGGTATGCGTCGCAGGACAGAGTGGTCGGTGGATTTGAGAAATTTACTTAGCATGGCTACTGAAAAGACTTGTAAAAATTACTAGCAGAGGTGGCTGCTTTATCTCCCTTATCTCAACTCTTTTTCTCCTTAGTATGTCCCATCTGAACTGTTGGTCAAGTTCTGTAGTGGCAGTTAGCTCTGATTTTCTTTTAAGGTTAGTTGCTCTGAACTTATAGGTATTGTTTTTAATCAGAACTTTGGTTCAGTCATAGCTACTATTTGTTTTCAGTTAGCGATTTCTTAGCTTTGTTTTGTTAGCGTAAGAGTTGGGTGAGGACACAGTCTGAAGGCCTACAAATCATATTGGTTACTGTAGAGGCAAACTATACCAAAATAAGTTGGATCATGTGTATGAAAGAGCAAAATATACTTGCAAGTTTGTTTTTGTTTACTTAGCTGAACTTAAAGAAAATCTCCGTTTTCCACTTAGGTTCTTAGTTGAGTTGATGGTCTATCCTGCTAGAGCTTGTAGTCTAGTAGACACTTCCATGTCAATGTAACATAATTTATTTCTGGAAAACGCTTGTAATCCCCCGGAGGTTCCACCCTCCGGGTATCGCGCTACAGTGACCGGTCGGGCCCATCCGCATGAGCCTTTGCCTTATCTCTTCCGTGGGCTTTTCTCATTAGCTAATTTTATGTCTTTTTTAGGGACTGGTTTTCATGTCTTTATTATTCTCTCTCAGAGTGTTGCCGCCATGGATAGAGAGCTTGGACCGCCAGCCATCGTTCCAACCATGAATCACCTTGTCGGCCTCCACCTTGCCACCGCCGCATCGCCTCATCGGCCACTCCCTTGGGGCGTCGCTGGTCGACCCACGTGTCGCTGCCTGGCGGTGGTGCTTCGAGCAGTTGCGGGATGTGGGCAGAGGGTTTAGCTAGCGGTGGCAATGTCGCCACGCAGCGGCAGAGCAATGTCCTGCAAGTGACGGGAAACGATGTTACAACTGGTGTTAGACGTTGCCACCAATGGTTCTATGGATTTGTCCCTCCGTTTTACTGTGCCTCACCCAACATCTAGGTTCGCTTTGTCCTCCTCCTCGACGATCAGCACCGTGGCACCCTCCTCCATCCATGCCCCGAGCTATTTGCACCATCCTCACTTGTTGTTGTGTCTAGTCGGCCTCCTCCGTGCGGACTACCATGGGCGGCGGTAGCAGGGCAGGTCTGCTACCATGGTATGGTGCTGCACGAATGACGTTGACTCCTCAGCAGAGATGTTGCAAATCCATGGCGAAGATGCTATGAGCGGTGGTCGGCGGAGCTACATGCAGCAATGGTCGATGCTGCGAAGCCATGGCGGAGGTGCTACGAGTGGTGCTCGGCAGAGCTACATGCAGCAGGGGTTGATGCTGCGAAGCCACGACGAAGGTGCTACGTGCGGTGATCTGATCGGACAAGCTGCATATGATGTGTGGTGGTGCTGCGATGGTATCGGTCATCAACAACGGTGCTTCCCAGGGGCGTACCTAGCTTATGCTAGCAGGTGTCACAGGACACCGGGTAAATCCCCATTTCTTTGCTAAATTTTAGACATTTGTAGTGTATGACACCCCCAACTCTAGGTGAAATATATGTGTGTCGTATACAGTGACCCCGGATTGATTTTGCTCTGGGTCCGCCCCTGGTGCTTCCAGCCAAATTCGGGATGCTACCAGCAGAGGGCGGAGATGCTATAAGAGGTCATCATCGATGCTACTATCGTCAGGGGAGGTACTACCAGAGCTGTGGAGGGACGACCACTATTGCATGGTTTCCGATATTGCTACCACCATTCCATGGTTCTACATTATAGGAATTTTTGCTACAATTGTTCTTTGGATTTGCATCTTAGTAAGACAATTTATGCTACAAATGTTACATGGATTTGCATCATAGGAAGAATGTTTTTTCTACAACCATCTGGTGTGCCTATTTTGTATCATAAAGAGTCTCATTGGAGCACCTCGCCGGAAAATTTTGCTACAATGCTTCAATAGCACAACTATTTTGCTCAATAAGTTATGCGAATTTACATCATTAGAAAAAATGCTACGAGATCCATGGTGAATTCGGTTTGCTACAATAGCAAAAGAAAATTGCTACGAGCTCTCCGGGAGGTCTCTATCAAATTCAGTTTTGCTACAATAGAATAATTTTTTTGCTACAAGTAGCCTATTTTTTTGCTACGAGCCCTCCAGCGAGATATCCGATGAGATCTCTAGTGAGTCCAGTCTTTTTCTTTTTATTTTCAGTGTGAATCATTTTTGCTACTATATAGAAGCAAAACGGAGATTTTTTGCTAGGCGAAAACAAAGCTGAGCATTTTGAAAAAAGGATACGTGGTTGGAGGAGTCGGAGGCTGCGTAGGCTCCTGTCCTCCGGAGGACGCATAGCCCTTTGTTTTTCCTCTCTTCATGTATTTTACTCAAGGTGCTGTGTATACGCTAATCATTATTTCCCAACATAATTCCATTCGCTACTGGATCTGTAGATGCGGCATAGAAAAACCCTAATCATGCTCTTTTAAAAAGGAAGGACGAACTGATTACATATGGATGTAATGTAGGGTGTTTTCTGCAATGTGTAGGGGTTATTGCACGAATAAGCTGGATTTGGGCTCTGGATTAGGCCGGGGCTCCAACTTTGTTTTGGTCTTTTTGGCTGGCTAACTAATGCGTGCACGTCCAAACTTGTTGGTTGAGATTGACACGCATACGTACGTGTAGCCACAGGTCGGTAACGCATAGTCAAGCCATCTAAACGAGGCCGCCGTAGACCGTTTCGTCTGCATCGATCTCGAGTCGAGCGAGCGAGTCCGGCCGTGCACGTGCGCGATGGAGATCGGCCACGCCGCCAAGCGGATCCCCGAGGACCGCCTCAGCAAGCTCGACTACGCCCTGCTCGGCCACGTCCTCTCCTTCCTCCCATCCAAGCAGGCAGCGCGCGCCGCCGTCCTCTCGTCCCGGTGGCGCGACGCCTTCGCCGGCGTCCACACCGTCTCTCTCGAGGAGCCGGAGGGGTCTGTCCCCACCTACGACGACGACCGCCGCCGCCACTGCCACGAAGACGGCCGGCCCAAGGACCACAACTTCCCGTCGCGCTTCGGGGCCACCATCACCGCCGCCATCGTCGCCCGTCACCGCAGCCCGGCAGCCACGCCGCCGCTGCGCGCGCTCCGCCTCGCCTTGCACGACTACATGTACCGTGACTCCGCCGCCGTAGACCAGTGGATCTCCTACGCCCTGAAGCAGGCCGGGCCCGAGCTAGAGCTCGACCTCCGCCTTAGGTGCCTGCCCATCTACTGCCGCCGCGCCTATGACATCGAGATCGACGTGGAGCCACGCGGTGACTACGCTGCTGAGGTCACCAGCGCCTGTTTCGCTGCGGCTTCCATTATTACCACCCCGGAGGACGATGACACCGACGACGACGACGTTGTCTCATCCGAACATGAGAGGGTTCCAGGTCCGTCTCAACTCCTGTATCGGGAAAGTTTCCACCTGTACACCGCCCCGAGGGGTCTCTTCTCTTGCTCCGCGCTGCGAACGCTCCGCATCGGGCCCTGCAGGCTCTCCCCGCCGTCCGCTATCAGCCTGCCGTCTCTCGAGGAGCTCCTCCTCACCCGCGTCCCCGACGGCGAGGAGGAGGTGCGGAGGCTCATCTGCGCCTGCCCGCGCCTCGCTGACCTCACGCTCGAGTCCTGCGACACGGTGACTGCGCTCTACCTGTTGGACGAGCCGCGCCTCCACAGGCTCGCCCTCCGCTGCTGCCACAACCTGGCCAGAGTAGTCGTTGACGTCTCAAAGCTCATCGCCTTCGAGTACCGCGGCGCCGTGCCCGGGGTCGCGTTCCTCACCACGTTCGGCACCGATGGCTGGTTCCTCACCATGCCGTCGCTCGCGTCGTGCATCGTTGACATCTGCAGCGGTGAGGTCTCGGCGCCGGAGGAGCTCTCCAGGCTCGCCGCGTTTCTGCACCACTTCGCGTCCGCCAAGCACCTGTGTCTGAGGTCCAAGCGCCTCTGCCCCGGTTTTGATAGGGACGGTGGCGCCGCCGCAAGGCTCCTCATGTTTACCAAACTCCACCATCTCGAGCTCTGGGGACACCTGCCGAACGATGGCGACGCCTCCGCCATCATCGGCGCGACGAGCAGGATTCTCCAGCACGCCCCAAATCTGGAGGTGCTCTCGTTCGTCTTCCTGACGGGGACAACGAATGACGTCGACGACAGTGGACCGCTCCCGCCCGAACGCTATCAATGCGAGGAGGGGGAGCTCCTCGACGCGCACCGTCTCAGGTACAACCGGTACAACGTCCTCGACGCGCCAACCGGCGGCGTCATGATACCTTGCTTGGCGAACCAGGTGAGGGAGATAAACCTGGTGCATTACCAGGGAGGCAGGGCGCAGAGGACGCTGGTCAAGTTCTTGCTCTGCAATGCTCTGGCCATCGGCGAGCTGTGGTGCCAATTCGCCGAAGGGCCCCTGTTCATGCAGACCCAACTGACGCGGGAGATGAAAGGCTGGGTGATGAACCACAAAACCAATACGGTCTTTCGGTGATGCGTATATGTGATCTACCAGCTCGAATCGTTGGTTAAGTGTTGGTCTTCCATGTCAAGAAACGAAATCGGTTGTTTCCGGCTCAAAAACCAAACAGAGAATTGAATGTTGCCGCGGGACAGTTCTTTGCCTTCAAGAATGCATCAAACCCTGTGAGATTGTCATCGTCGTGGTGGCTCTCCTTTGTGCCATCAAACCCAGGTTGATTGTCATTGTTGTTCATGCTCCTTTCCTGGAATCATTAGCTGACAACTTGTTGTTACTGTTTATAAACCTTGAGATCTCCTAGGCATCTTTTCCAATTCGATAGAGCGGTCTTCAAAATATTCTCCATCTTTGTCCTGTGTGCATTAGGAGGTTCTTTATTACTGTTTTCATCTTCTTCATCCCCGTCTTCCTCTTCAGCGTCTTTATCTTCATTATCACTGACGTCATCTCCATCTTCATCTTCGTTGTATGTTTAAGTATGATTTAAATTTAATTAAGGAGGCTAACTTCTGACGAGCAGAGCGAGACCCTTCGCCGGTACGCTTGGGATAAGTTGCACGGATTGTTGAAAATTTAGGTTTCCACCGCTATATATACTCCTCTTGTAAGCCACCGGCTGGGATAAATTGCATAAAATCCCCGTTACACCCTATCATAGTGAAGTTTCGACATCTGTGGTTTTTTTCTCTCTTTGTTGGAGAGGTTTTTCTATGTTAAATATGTATCCTCTTGCTGTGATTTTGTTTTTATTCTTAATTACTTGCTTCTCACGTTTATAACATTGTACTAATTATCATTGTCATCAATCTCATCAGCTGGCTCATTCCTTTGCCTTTTTCTTTTTCTGCCATCATTGCTTCTTTTCTTGTTGTTTGCCTCTTCTAGCTCACATAATTGTTCTACAAATGTTTCCACCCTTTTTTATATGTCGGTGCACAACTCTCCGATCATTACATCAAGCTTCCTTTTCTTCTATGCAAAATTAAAAACAGGGGAGCAACTAAGTAAAAGAGAAAGATGTATAATAAAAAGCAATTAAGCTACTCCCTAGGAAAACAAAAACAACTAAGTTGTAGTTGTATGGGAGCAAATTTTAGTGACAAGGTAAACGTGACTTAGGGCATCTCCACTGAGCCGACCCTAATGGTCCGTTTCTGTCCATTTGGATCGGTCCGCGGTGACTTTTGGGTCGGGGTCCGGCCTGTCCGGCCGACTGCACACAGCGGTGCGACCCATTTGTCCGCGCTTGGCCATCACCAATGTCGGCGTATTTCCAGTGTCTTCCCACTGTCTCGCGCCTTTTTTTTGCCGCTGCTTCCCACGAGTTCTAGGCGTCTCCCGTGGCGTCCAGGCGCCGCCATAAAAAGGGGACGGCGCTGAGATATCTTCGACCAGACCCGCACCACCCCAAGCACAAAACCACCATGCATGGCCGCCGACGTCGTCCCGACGAGCTCCGTGCCAACCTCGACGCCGGCAGAGAAGAGGTGCCCGAGCGCCCGCCGCTCTCGTGGTTGCCGAACCCGTCGGAGTCTCCGATTCCGGGGCGCCCGCAGATTTACACGCTGCGCCCCGGGTCGCCGCGTCGCCCTTTCTACAACCGTCACGTGACCACCAACGAGCCTTTCATGATGGAGGTGGTCAAACGCGTCTTCCTGCCGGAGTACCGGCGACGGGACCAGCTTGCATTGGTGCGTGGCGACCTCCGGAAAGCGGTGCGGGCCAAACCCGATGACGCTTCCCTGTGAGCCTGTCACTTGGCATGCCGAAGTGGATGGCCACGGCGAGCTGGATGCCTAGGTCAACCTCGTCGGGTGACGAAGGTGTTGAGAGAGAGTGTGGTGGCACGCTGATTTGAGAGAAGGTGTTGGCGATGAGGAATCTCATCACCGTTGACGGCAACGGCTGCCGTGTTCGTGCCCTGAAAAAGAGGAAGGCAGCCGACGAGGAGGCTTCGGTGGCGGCTTACATGCAAAGGCAACTCGGCGGGACATCGGGGAGCAACAACGTCGTCCAGTCCCGTTGCAGCACCTCGTAGTCCACGCGGGGTTTCTTTAAGGAAAGCCAGATCTTTGGGGCAGCGCCGCCTCCCCGGTATCGGTTTTCATCGCCCGAGGTCGACAAGAGCGAGTTAACCCACAACAATCCCAGCATGGTGTTCTCGCCGATTCTCCCGGACGACAACGATGGTCGATAGAACCAAGGTCGCGCCCACCTCGACCTCAACCAAGCCTTCGTCCGGTCGCCGGCCTTGCGTAGAGGGCCACTCTCCCTGTCTCATAGGTGGGCCGACATTCAAAAGGCGTGCAAGCTCTTCCATGGATGTGTGGACAAAGTCCACAGTAGGAAAACAAGTGGCCAAAACCAAGCCGATGCGGTGTGATATCTACCCATGCTTGTTCCATGTACTTTGTGGGATATCTACACATGCTTGTTCCATGTACTTTGCATATGCCGCCAATGGGGAGAAGGATTTCCCCTAGATGCATGTTTTTGCGAAAATTTAGAAGTGAAAAAAACTACTAGGAAAAGGGTTATAGGTAGATCGCATACCCGTGGCACATGGATTAGGTGGTGCCCCACGGGTAAATAGTCGTGGAGCATCTGCTAGAAATGCCCCACGGGTAGGTCACTTACCGTGGAGCATTGCTTAGCGCAAAATATATCGAGCCCGTTGGGGAACCCCAAGAGGAAGGTATGATGAGCACAACAGCAAGTTTTCCCTCAGTTATGAAACCAAGGTTATCAATCCAGTAGGAGCAAGGAAACCCCCCCCCCCCAATTGTTGCTAGCTGGACTTTGGCGGAGCGCACTACCGACATCAGCAGCAACATGGAGACCTGCACAACACAACCACAAAACTTTGCCCCCAACTTGCGATGAGGTTGTCAATCTCACTGGTTTTGCTGAAAACAAAGGATTAAACGTATCAAGTGGAAGAAAGTAATAGTTTGCAGAAAGTAAATAGAAAGCAGTAAACAGTTGATTGTAGATTGATGATAAAAGAAAGGACCGAGGTCTATAGTTTGCTAGTGGTGGCTCTCCTTAAGATAGATGACATGTTGGGTGAACAAATTACAGTGGGGCAATTGACAAACATCGAGAAAGCAATATGCATATACTACTCATCTTGACTCCTTTGAGACTTGATTGGGCATTACAACATTATACATAGACCGCCATCCAACTGCATCTATGACTAATAATCCACCTTCAGGTTATCATCCGAACCCCCTCTAGTATTAAGTTGCAAGCAACGGATAATTGCATTACGCATTGCGTGTAAAGTAAACAATACGATTGTTCTATGAACAAAGGATTGTTGTTTTCTCCCTAGTAGCAACATCACATCTAGTACCTTAGAGATTTCTATCACTTCCCCAGATTACTAGAGGCATGAACCCACTATCGAGCATAAATACTAACTCTTGGAGTTGCTAGCATCTACTTGGCCAAGATAGCTACTAACAATGGAAAGCATGCAAGATCACAAATAACAAAGACATGATAGAATCAATAATCAATCTGAAATAGCATCTCAGTATCCATTGGATCCTCGTAAACACAACATGTAGAATTACAAATAGATGATCTTGATCATGAACAGAGCTCACAAGATCTAAACATGATAGCACAAAGGAGGAGAACCAGCCATCTAGCTACTACATGGACCCGTAGTCCAAGGATCAACTACTCACGCATCACACCGGAGGATTGCATGGTGATGAAGAAGGCCTCCAGGGTGAATTCCCCTCTCCGGCAGGGTGTCGGGAAGAGCTTCCGATCCCTCCCAATCTAGGAATGGAGATGACGGTGGCTACATACTCTTTCGTGGAATTTTGATCGGGTCCTTAGGGTTTCTGTATCGGAGGCATCTTATAGGCGAAAGGGGAGGCCGAGGGGGTGCCGGAGGCAGCCAGACCACCCCCTAGCTCGGGCCAGGCTACGCCGCGCGGCCAGGTGGTGTGGCGGCCCCATGGCCCCTCTCCGTCTTGTATTCTGGCTCCTTGTGTCCCTCGGTGAAAACTGACTTTGGCTTTTGTCCCGTCCAATTCCGAGAATATTCATTTTCTGACTTTCCTGGAACCAAAAACAGCAGAAAACAGGCAGCTGGCACTATGGCTCTTGTTAATAGGTCTGTCCAAGAAAGTGTATAGAAAGTACTCCAAAGTTGGAACAAAACATAAGAAAGCAGATAAAACCAAGCATGGAACATCAAAAATTATGGATACGTTAGCAACGTATCACGCATCTGCCAGAGGTGCGCCACCACTATGTGTGGGTCAGGGTGCTAGCGGTCGCAACCCACTTACCCATGGCGCACTACTGAAGTCTGGTATGAGCTCAACAATGTCAATCCCTGTGAAGTGGATGCACTGATGGATTTCTCAGTCGGCTACCCCATCGGCAACAAGAAGTGTAAGACCAAGAGGAATGACACGACCTCGGTAGAGGCCTATTTTGAGAAGATGGTCGCTTAAGTGACCTCCAACAACCAAGCCCGGGATGTAAAAAATGACGCAAAGTGGAAGAAGTTGTTGGCCAAAGCAGATGCCAAGATCAAGCTTGAGGAGGCAAAGGTCCTCGCCTGCCATGCAATGAATGTACAAATGACCGAGGATGCATGGATCATGACCATTGATACACCCATCATGAACGACAAGGCCACAATTTGGTACTTCGATGTCCGTACAAACATCATGGCGACCATGAGGGCATCGCATGCTGCTACACTAGCATCGGCACCGCCCACTACTGCACCAACATGGGCATCGCCTGCTCCACGGGCATGGGTACTGGCTACCACACCACCGTGGGCACCTTCATGGGATCCATCATCGACATCAACATCGGCATCGACAGGGCCAACACCGGCAGTGACCAACAATGTCGAGTGTTTCTGATCTCATTAGCATCTAATATCCTATCGCCGGATGATGACCCACAAGTATAGGGGTGTATCGCAGTATTTCGAGGGAAGTGAAACCCAATTTATTGATTCGACACAAGGGGAGCCAAAGAATATTTATAAGCCTTAACAACTGAGTTGTCAATTCAGTTGCACCTGGAAACAATCTTGCTCACAGCAGTTTATCAGTAGCAACAGTTTTGTAATAGCAATAGCAAGCAGTAGTAAAAGTAAAGACAGTAGTAACAATAGCAGTAAACAGTGGGATTAAAGCGCGGTAGGCATAGGAATGGATGGACGGGCGTTGCATGGACAAGACAATTCACATAGCAATCAAGACATAGGGCAATTGCAGATAAATAAGATAAGCATCCAAGTACTAAATAATCATAGGCATGTGTTCCATACATACTCAAACGTGCTCGCAATGACACCTGCACAACATCTTTTGTCCTGCCAGCCCGTTTGCAGCGGGGCCTCAAGGGAACTACTAGCAAATAAGGTGCTCCTTTTAATAGAGCACCGGAGCAAGGCATTAACACTCCATGAACACATGTGATCCTCACATCAAAGCCATTCCCTTCGCTTATCCCGATTGCTGTCACTTCGGGGCCATTGGTTCTGGACAATAACGTGTGCATACAACTTGCAGGTAAGACCATAAACAATACTATCATAATGAATCAATAACATGTTCAGATCTGAAATCATGGCACTCGGGCCCTAGTGATAAGCATTAAGCATAACAAGTTGCAACAAAGTCAAAAAGCACTAAAAATAGATACTAGGCACCATGCCCTAACAATCTGATGCCATTACATGAACAATCTCATCCAATCCCTACCATCCCCATAGCCTACAGCGGGGGATTACTCACTCATAGATGGGGGAAACATGGATGGTCGATGGAGAAGCGATGGTGGCGATGATCTCCTTCAGTTCCCCGTCCTGGCAGGGTGCCAGAACGGAGTTTCTGGTTCTGAATCGCGGAATCTAGTGGTGGCGGCGAAGTGGAACTCTCTCTGGAAAAACGTCGAACCCCCTTGGTTTTTAGGTCAAGAGGCAACCTATAGGCGAAGAGGGAGGTCGAGGGGGCAGCCGAGGCGGCCACACCACCCCTAGGCGCGACCTGGCCTGGCCCGCGCGGCTAGGTGGTGTGGGCCCCTCGTGGCCCTACTCTGTCTCTTCTTCTGGCTCCGTGAGTCTTCTGGTGAAATAGGACTTTTTGGCATATTTTCCGGGATTTTTCCTGATAGTTGATTTTCTGCACAAAAACTAGACACGAAGGTAATTCTGCTAAAAACAGCGTCAGTCCGTGTTAGTTGTATCCAAATCACACAAGTTTAGAGGAAAAACAATAGTAAAAGTGTTCGGGAAAGTAGATACGTTTTGGACGTATCAACTCCCCCCAAGCTTAGCTTACTGCTTTTCCTCAAGCAATTCAGTTGAAAACTGAGTGCGATAAAAGAAACTTTCACGAACACAATTGCTTCATATGATGTATATATTCTCATCATCTGATCAACTACTCAGGCAATTCATAATAAAGAGTATGCTACTAAGTTTACTTAATAGTCATTGCAAGCTATGAAAAGATTCCAACTCAAAAATAATAAGTAGCATGAAACATAAACAAAAGCAACATTGCAATGCTCATAACAAGGTATGATAGAGTGGTATCTCGCTTGCCTTTGATTGTAGAGCAAACATAAATGCCAAGGCACCTCTAAAGTTTAAGTAAAGACTAGAAGTAAAGATATGAAAGATACAAGCATCAAAGTCATAACATAATTAATCCAGTTTTGGAACAAGCACATTGCACTAAGAATGACAACTATGCTCTCAAGAAAGTGCTCATAGAATGTGTGGAGACTCAACAAGGGAATGAACAGATTTTGAAAAGTATGAAAGGCTTCCAAATGCTGAAAGTATGGTACTCATTAGCTTTGAGCTCTCATTACCCCTATTATGAGCATCTTTAATATGGTTAAGGTGAAAGTGAGGTCCAATCTGAGTTATATGCTTGACAGACTATAAACTGGAAATCTCATGTCCCTTGAGTACGAGGGTCGCTCCTCATGCTACTCAACTTTAGTTACCGGTAAGTTCTTGTCATAGTAAATACGTGCATATCATAGAGAACCGCCAACGGGGTACCCCTTGCCCGATGATACGGAAGAATCCCCATATCAAAATGACAAGGCAAGCAGACAACGAGTATCTTAGAAATCTCCTTATTTACCATGGGAAAATGATGCTTTTTTCTCTCTTTAATCTTTTCTCATATCTCTCTTTTTTTTATTTTTGTCAATAGCTATCTCCTCTCTTTTTTTATAAGAAGAATGCTTCATAGATACTCATTATGGTTACGCTGCAGGTTTCCACCATGATTAGGCATGGATTAGACTGACGGCCCAGGCGTTTCTCTAACACACATACATAACTCCATGGACTTACAAGCTCCCCTTTTATTTCACACCGACGACATCCGTAAACAAAAGAGCATGATATCAACTGGGTATATATTTACAGGTGTTGAAAGCGTTCCCCGTGATAGCACGGTTCTGCTAATCCCCAGCCTATAATTTGCAAGCATAGAACTTTCATGGACAGTCACAATGGTTCAGGTTTATTAAGTGCAAGAAATAAAGTGTGCCATCAAGTTCGTGAGAGATTTATTAACTAACTTTCTCATAACAAGCAAACATTTTATTCGGAAGAAAACAGAGCATAATAAATATGCAAGGAGTAGCAATGATGCTAATAGGTAGATATGGTAGACTCTTTTGGCAATATTGGTTTTGGGGAGTTGGATGCACGAGTAAAGCTTATACTCAGCACAAGTGAAGGCTAGCAATAGAGAGGGAGCGACAAACGAGAGAGCAATAACTATCATAATCATGCTTGCAACAAAACAGGACTAATCATGGCATGAAAGTGATTCAAGACCCCTGAGGCAAAATAATTCATCGAGGCTTAACTGATTATTTCAATCATATGCATGCATGAGCATGTGCCAAGTCAATTCAAGTGAAACATTCAGAGGAGGATATCACAGTTTCATACCAAGTTATGAATAGAGCCATGCAAGAAAACATTCATAAGACATGCTACAAACTATTAGCAAGCTGGAACTAATCATAAGAAAGAAAGAACTACTAAGCATCTATAAATAACATACACCCTACATGAACAGACTAAGCATGCCCACAATGATGAGTATATGTCCAAAAATGAAAACAAATAGAGTTCGTTACCAACCTCTTACCACACCTCAAGTTGTCATTAATCCTCATTATTGCCCTTTACTTGTGTGGCTTGAATAATAACATGAAAACCAAACTCCACTGAGGAATTCTGAACCCTGCAACGAACTTCACAAAACCAAAGAAGAACAACAAATATTTTTGGTGTTTTTGAGTTTTAAAGGCAAGAGCAAAAAGGAAAAACAAGCAAAGCAAAATCTTTTTGGGTTTTTCAAATAGTTCAAACAAAGCAAAAAAGAAAAAAGCAAACCAAGGCAAAAGTAGAAGAAGCAAACAAAGAGAAACAACAGAAATATTTTTGGTCATTTTGTGTTTTATACAGCAAAAGCAAAGAAAGAACGAAAACTAAAAAGAGAACGAAGCATGGATATACAAAGTACCGACTAAACATGATATGGAGATCAGTGTGATGTCGGTGTACCTCCCCCCAAGCTTAGACTTTTGGCCTAAGTGGGTATCAATCCTAGGCTAGCCAAGATGAAATGTCTCTGTGGTACGCCGAGGAGGTACCCTCGTCCTGGTATGAGCTCGAGGACGCCCTACCATAGTGCGCAGAGTAGTCGTAAGAAGGCACATCCTCCTGGTGCTGCCTATGGAAACCAAGCAGGCGGAGCTGCTCGTCCACCTCCTCCTTGGAACACGACCACGGCCTCCTGTGAACACTGAACAAAGTAGACTGTGGCAAAGGAATCTCCCTTTCATCCCTGTCAGTAAACAACATCCTATATACTAAATTGTCTGTATCAGAGTTAGCAGTGACGAAGTGATGTGTTTTCATGGCAGCAAGGTCAAGCCTTTGTGGTGTCAATATAGTATCATTAGGATCCATAGAAAGCTCTAACACAGTAACCATATGTGAAGCAATAATGCCCCCATAAATAGGTCCCCTAGCAGCTAGGCGGCGAGCAATGAGAGAGCCAAGATTGTATCGAGTATCATTATTAAGTGCAGCAGCGAGGAAGGCTAGATGATAGTTAGAGATATTACTTGTATTCTCCCTACCAAGAATTCTAGTAGCAAGATAATAAGCAAAGTATATAAGAGCTGGGAGTTGGATGTTTCTTATCTTCCCGCGCTGAGCTACGCGGTCATCGTCATTTGTCACACTTCGATAGAGTTCCAGCAAATCAGCGGGTCGCCCTTGGATATTCTTCACGGTCCCAGTCTTGCCTATACCTAAAATGCTGCAAAATGTTTCCAATGGCATGGTAAACGGCAGATTATAAATTCTAAAAGAAACAGTTGACTGATAGGGGGTGTTAGTGAAAACGAAACTCTCAACGAAAGTTTTGGTGAGCATGGCATATTTCTTACTCTCATCTTCCATGTATGAGGTCAAACCGACCCTCTGAACCAATAGTAAGAAATCATCGAGGATCCCTGCAGCTTGCAAGAAGGTATAACAAGGAAAAGTAGATGGGTGAGCATCCCCCTCATCTCCTTCATTGCCAAAGCGTGGTGCAATGAGATCTTCATTGTATGAAGGCCTAAACTGAGAGGCTGATCTTGAGGGACTTGACCTCCTAGGTGTGTCCCTCTCAAATATTTCTCCAAAGGTGTGGTTGTTCATCTTTGATATTCTGAAATTTAAACATCCATTATACAAGTGATTGCAAAGTGAATACATAATGAAGGGCATTACTCATAGGGACTTGTAAGAGGCCTAAACATGCATCAAATAAATATCTCTAAGCATTGAACAAGCTTACAAGCTCTCAAAACCTATCACCTACAGCAGCAAAATACTCAAGATATAATCCACTAAACACAAATCTACTTGGACAAGCGGAGGAGTCACATACCGGAGAACAAATGCTCCAAATTTCAGCAGCAAAGATGGCTTGAGCAAGGAGATCGAAAAATTGTGGACAAGAACGGCAAGAACACGATTTCGAGCAATGAGCTGGTGTTTTCTTGGGAGAGAGAAGGCAGAGGCAAGTGAGAGAGTGAGTGGAGGGCCAGGGTGGCCCACACCATGGCCAGGTGCGCCCCTGGGCAAGCCGTGCCACCAGGTGGTGTGCCTGCCTGGTGGGCCCCCCTGGTACTCTCCAGGCACTTCTCTGCCCCTTTTTTCACGTAAAAATTTAATATGAATTTTCTGGGATTTTTCAAGACACTTTATTTTTGAGCAATTTTCAGGTTTAGATGAATGATTTTCTCACAGAAAGATTTTTTTTCCGGAATGATGCAAAAGCAAAACAAAGCTAAAACTTCATAAGTTCTAAGACACTCTAAAATGCAAGCAACTAACAACAGAAAAGTAAACTAAGCGAAAGCAAAAGCTAAAATTGAAGGGTTCGCACCATAGAAAACAAAAATTTCCTACGATGGGAACTATAGACCAAGATCTATCTACTAGATACAAGCAACGGGTAGATATACATCCATAGAGAATTTACCCTCGAAGACAACAAAGCTTTGTTAACAAGTTGGAACTCGTGGATGATGTAGTCGTACACTTGCCGATCTCAAGATCGTGATGAAGTCCAGTAGGTCTGGCTCCAGCACGTCCATCAGATCCAGCTCCACCAAGTCCAGCACCGCAAAGCAGCAGTGCATCCGTGATCGCACACACGTCCGGTACCCCGACAACCTCCATCCCTCGCTCCAGCAAAGCAGCGGAAGCAGCAACTCCTTTTCTAGATAAAGCCACCAGGAACATGTATCTCGCTAATCCGAGACCATGGGGGGAAAATACTAGAGGGGGAGAGAGATCCTTCACGAGGAGGTGTGAGGAAGAAGGAGTGAGAGGGGGGCCTTTTATAGGAGGAGGGGAGGGTACCCCTCCCATGGCAGACGCCCATGGAGGGTGTCCCTTCACCTCCCCCATTCATGTGGTGGTAACCCCTCCACATTAAAATGCCCCTTCACATTCTCTTTTAAAGTCTCCACTTTAAATGCATTAAATTTCTCCAAATTTAATGCTCTATCATTTAATAAAACTCTTTTATTAATTTTATTCAGAATTTTTTTAATTACTTTAATTAACAAACATTCACATAAAACCCCCTGCAACATTTCAATATTACATGCAGAACCAATTTCAGCAATTTCACCCAAAACAGTTTCGGTGTCTATTTAAATAATTCCAGCGCTTTATTAAATCTTTATCTGAAACATATTTGCTCCAAATGGTGTCGGTATCCCTTAAGTGTGTCACCCTACGGTTCGCGAATAATGCAGACATGATCGAGACCCCTCTCAGATCAATAATCGGAAGCGGGCCCTGGAGATGCATACTGACTCCTACACATTCAACGATGACTTCTGTGATCATGAGAACCTTTAACGCTAGTAACTAAATCCCTTTGTCTCGCGATATATTACATGTCTGAGATTTGATCATCGGTATCTCCATACCTAGTTTGATCTCGTTGCCGACATGCACTATTTTCTTGTTCCCGTGATATAACATTCTAGTGATCACATCACTTGCTTGCAAGCTATCTTAATGTGATATCACCGAGAGGGCCCAGAGTATATCTATCCGTCATCGGGATGGACAAATCCCACTCTTGATCCATGAGCCTCAACATAACATATTTGTAGCACTGAACCCACCTTTATAGTCACCCTGTTACGGTGTGACGTTTGATGTTATCAAGATACTCTTCCGGTGTCAGCAATTAACATGATCTCATGGTCTAAGGACTAAGATTACTTCGTATGATGGTATAGCAATATAAACATAATGACTTTGATCGTAATGCTATACTTCGTATGAATGTTCATCACATTATTCCACCAATGTTGTGACCTCGTTATTAACAACATCCAATGTCCATGATCAGGAAACCTTGATCATCTTGTTAATCAACAAGCTAGTTTATATGAGAGTCAGTACTAGGAACTTTGTATTTTGTTTATTAAACATACATGTATTAACGTTTCCAATTAATACAATTATTTCATGCAAAATAAACATTTATCATAAACATGGAATAAGATAATAACCACTTTATTATTGCCTCTCGGGCATATTCCCTTCAGTCTCCCACTTGCACTAGAGTCAATAATCTAGTTTGTAAACTTGTATATACAACACCTAGGTGTTGAATATACGTGTTTGCTAGTGGTTAACATAATCTCCGGATCTGGCACTTTCAGGTCCGTGTGTATTTACATGTCTTTGCGTCTCTACGCATCACTCATTCTCAAATGAGATTGTATTGTATAAATTTGGTCTTTTGGTGAGACCTTTAGTTCGTTCAGGTTAAAATATGTTGATATTATTGTCCTACAATATATATATTCATAGTATTAGCTCACTTTGCACCACACCTAGTTTGATAACAAACTACTTAACACAAATGTCCTCCTATGCTGCTACTATAGCAGTCATATACTTAGCCTTTTGTTGTAGTATCCGTCACAATATCTCAACTTTGGAACTCATCCAAATCCATCATGGAACATCCTTTCCATTACATTGTGCCACCCATAGTCTAAATTGAGATAAATTTAATGTATATCTTGTGACAAAACTAGTATCAATGTAACACTTTACAATGAACTACCTTTAACTATTTGTCACTTACACATGATATATTCTTAGTTCTTCCAAAGCTCATAAGAATGTCTTTACTATCATCCAATGATTATCTTATGAATCATTCTGGTATGTGCTCATAACATTTAGAGTATAGGACATATCTGGATATATACATATCACGATATAATCGATCAAAATCTTCATGTGATTTTACTCACCAAGTGTTGAAACACTTGAATCTTGATACAATCCTTTCCATGCAGCAAGAACCTTTCTTGTTGTTTCCGTATTGAACCCTTTCAATATCTCATATATGTACGTCTGGCATAACCATATTAGCGCCTCAATCTATCCATATAGACATTGATGCCAAATATTGTAGTTTTTCCCAAGTCTTTCATCGAAATCCTATTTTAATGAAATTCTTAACTTGTGTCAATAAAAGATACATCATTTCCAATCAACAATATGTACTCTGCATAATGTATTGGAAATTTGTCTCAGTGCTCCCACTTAATTTCCTGCAAATGCAAGCATCTTCATCATCTCCTATGAAATTAAACTCCTTTAACATTTTCATCATGGTGAAGATTCCAACTCCGTTATGCTCACTTCAACTATTGAAGTTTGCATGCCCTTTTAGCATCCTTTGAATTAACAAAACCCTTCGGACCGTGTCATGTACACGTCCTAGGTAACCATTCTATTAGAAGAACCTTGTTTTGTTTATTCAACTACCATATACCAAATTATATGTAGTGGTTGCTACATTAATCCATCAAGACTAAATATCGCTATGAAAGATCAAATCTTGTCATAGTCAAGTCCTTGAACATTGTCGTAAATTTCTTTCCGATATGTAGACTATTTCACATATGTTAAACATCCATGTCCATTTGTTTATAGAGCCAAACACGACCGATAGGCTTCACGCCTTTCTGAAGGGTCTTCCAAGTTCAGAAACTTGATTTCTCATGTATGGATACTATCATGGATTCTGTGACTTCTAGTCATTTTATGGAGTCAGGGCCCATCATCGCTTCTTTGCATGTAGTCGGTTCATCATTGTCCAAACAATAACGACTTGCTTATCAAATCAAACTATTTGATTCTTACCGACCCACACGGTTCAATAGGAACTCTAATCTCCAAGATCACAACCTTTGTAATCACGAGATCCATGAGCATTGTGGCTGCCACCGGGACACTTTCCGGCGCTGCGCTACCTAGCACATATAGCTAAGGTTCAACAACCTTATCAAAGTTCTATTGTCCTCCCACTTAACTTTTCGCGAAAAATTCCTTCTCAAGAAACTTGACGTTCCAAGTAACAAACTCTTTTGTCCTTGGTGTTATGGAGAAATTCCCAACAAATTCTTTGGGATAATCTACAAAGACGTGCTTATCCGACTTTGGTTGTAAACATTTTACTTATGCATAGCATACCAAAATTTAAGAAAAGACAATTCGGGTTTTATCCCAAACCATAACTTATATGGTGTCATTTCAATGGATCATGATGGTGCTCTTTTCAGTGTAAAAGCGGTAGTCTCTAAAGCTTCAATCCTTAAAACATAATGGCAGTTTTATAAATGACACCTTTGATCTTACCATGTCAAACATGGTTTGATTTCATCTCTCGAATATGTCATACTCCTATGGTTTATCGGGAAACACAAATCATGGAACAATTCCTCAAATCTTTGGTGTTTTGCTAAACCTGTAACTCAAATATCTTCCTTTATGATCAAATCATAAACTCTTTATTTTCTTGTTACAATGATTTTCCACTTCATCTTAAAAGTCTTTGAACAATTTTCAAATGTTTCATACTTCTTCCTTATTAAGTAAATATATAAATATATTCACTCAAATTTCTGGACAAAGCATATGAAGCAAAAAGATCCATCGCATATGGCTACACATAATGGACTATGCACATCAGCATGTACAATTTCCAATAAGCTAGTCATCCGTTCCTCTTTGGCCTATGAACGGAGTTTCAATTATCTTGAGGAAAGTTTCACAAGCGTCAATTGATCAAAATCAAATCTCCAAAAATCCATCAACATGGAGTTTCTTCATGTTTACTTTCCAATATAATTCAAACAACGATTTCACTTCATAAGTGATCTTCCAATCATTTGTCTTACGATATTTTAGCAATAATGTTTATGGATGTGATTTCTCTAACTAGACTTGTAAACGTTCATCCATCCTTTATGGAATATGGTAATTATTTGAACAACCATTATTCTCGTAATACCGGAACAAAATAACAATTATTAAAACAAATCTTGAAGTCTAGGTTTGACGACAACGAAAAACACAATAACTCTTTATTTGTTTTCGATGAACATCATCACTTATTCTTTTGCCAGTTACTTAGGCCATTGCAGTTCATGAATTATGTTGTTCTGTATGACACTTCACACCAACCAATTCGGTATCCAATACCGGTATCCAATACCTCAGAACCACATTGTTTAACAAGCAAGGAATACAACCATAACATGTATATCTTATATATACCTAAGTTGGACATCTCCAACCTTTTCTTTTTTGCCAAATATTTTATAGATTCTCTTTCAACAATTCCTTTTCTTTTAGAAGAATCTATCAACATCAATAGTGGTGTCATTCACATGACACATAGTACAAAGTGTATATAGTCAAATACTAATACCTTTGGACTTGCACTTTGAAGTGGATCACCATCATCAAATGTTTGGTGTTCTTTCAAAAATCCATTCTTTAGTAATCTATTAGTGTAGTAAACATTTTACTTACATCTTCTATTTATCCTTATCATGACAACTTTCATGATCAAGCTACTATAGCCTGTAAGGAAGAATCGCGGGTATAATGTTAGTTCCCAAAACCTTTTTTTGGGGAGATCTGGATGCTTAGCATCTCCATACTTCACAAATTCTCATACAATATGAGAACATGTATTTTGCTAAATTATACTCTATCATAATGCAACCAAAAACATTGTTTCAGATATCACAATATCTTTCACACATGATGGTTTCTGAAACAATTTTCAGCTCCTATATAATCTTGATATTAAAACAACTTTTGAATATCAATAATCATGGAGGCAAACATGATACTTTAGATACTAACATTGGAATTCTTACTCTTAATTTAATACTACTTATTAAACTTCATGGAGTAAATAGAGTTTGCTAAAAGTTTGCAATAGGACTTATAAACTTTAAATTGACATTCAAAACAATACGATACCAGTTCATAAAGTAAATATCTAGAATTCTATAGTTCTATTATCTCAATTAAAACTAAGCATAAGGTAGTGAACAGACGTCAATGACTACAACAAATTATGAAAATTCACTTCGATTTAGTTTATGACAAATTGAGTTCGACTCATCCAAATTAGAAATGAACTCCCACTCAAAAACGACATCCCTCGTGCCTTTTTGGTGATTAGATGAACCAAATCCACTACACCAAATCCGATCATCACGTGAGTCGGTGTAGCTTCAAAGGCGAGCATCAATATGGGCATCACATCAACTATATGACTCATGCTTAACCTTTCGGTCCGTGTTCCGAGGCCATGTCTGTACATGCTAGGCTCGCCAAGTAAGAACCTTAGTACTCGCGTGTGTAAAACTGTCTTACACCCGTTGTATGAAAGCGTGGAGTCGAGTACACCCGATCATCACGTGATGTCTCGAAACACGATCCATACAACGGTGCATACTTAAGGAAGAACATGTTTTTATCTTGATATTTAAATGAGGGATCATCTTATAATGCTACTAAAACACCAAACTAGCAATGTAAGATGCAAACATCTAATGTGTAAAGTGGGATGATATGGTCCATGCATTTGATCTCTATCATATGCATCGTGGTATGATCTCTATCATTCCTTTGTGTGTAAGGCCAAGGTCTATGGAACTTATATGTTAGGTGTGTTGTAAGAGTATCAACTATACATCAACTTACAACATTACCATATCATGACACTAGCCCAGCATCGATCTAAACTAGACGCCTCTAATTTATCAATTGCAAGTTTTTACGTGGCTTAGGGCTTTTGAAGATAGAACTGGTCTTACCTACGAACATGGAACCACAACGATGATAACTAAGTTATTAGAAACTCGTTGTAAATCAGATATTGACTATAGTAGGAGAGACAGACACTCGCCAGCCACTTATGCAAAACTAGTTGCATGTTAGTCGTGGAACCGGTCTCATGTGCGATGACATGTAAGATTGGTCCGGGCCGCTTCATCCCACTATGCCACCAATATCCAAAGTACATATAAGAAGCAATAACATGATCATCACCGCCCACATACTCTTATGTGTTCTACCCGTGCAAAGCACCTACGCATAGATCAGGCTCTTATACCACTGAAGGGTTCGCAGCATAGAAAACAAAAAATTCCTACGATGGGAACTATACGCCAAGATCTATCTACTAGATACAAGCAACGGGTGGATATACATCCATAGAGAACTTACCCTCGAAGACAACAAAGCTTTCTAAACGAGTTGGAACTCGTGGATGATGTAGTTGTTGGAGATATGCCCAAGAGGCAATAATAAAGTGGTTATTATTATATCTTTATGTTTATGATAAATGTTTACATCCCATGCTATAATTGTATTAACCGGAAACATTAATACTTGTGTGTTTTCTAAACATAAAAGAGTCCCTAGTAAGCCTCTTGTTAAACTAGCTTGTTGATTAATAGATGATCATGGTTTCCAGATCATGGACATTGGATGTCATTAATAACAAGGTTATATCATTAGGAGAATGATGTGATGGACACACACCCATAGTAAGCATAGCATAAGATCAAGTCATTAAGTTCGTATTGTTGTAAGCTTTGAAATACATAGTAACCTAATCCTTCGACCATGAGGTTATGTTAATCACCATCACGGGATGGGTACTTTGATGACATCAAACGCCGCTTCGTAACTGGGCGGTTATAAAGGTGTCATTAGGTATTCTGAAAGTATGTGTTGAAGCGCATAGACCAAGATTGGGATTTTTCCATCCATATGACGGATAGATATACTCTGGGCCCTCTCGGTGGAATGTCATCTAGATAGCTTGCAAGCATGTGACTGGGTCACAAGGGATGACATAACATGGAACGAGTAAAGAGTACTTATCAGTAACGAGGAAGAACTAGGTATGAAGATACAATCAAACCTCGGATAAGTAGAATATCGCGAGACAAAGGGAATTGGTTTCTTATGTTAATTGGTTCAATCGATCACGAAGTAATCGTTGAGTATGTGGGAGCCGTTATGGATCTCCAGATCCCGCTGATGGTTATTGATGGGAGAGGTGTCTTCATCATGTCTGCATATTCACGAACCGTAGGGTGACACCCTTAAGGTTCGAAGTTGTTTTAAGTAGATATGGAATTTGTGTTGGAGACCGAATGTTGTTCAGAGTCTCGGAATGGATCCGGGACATCACGAGGAGATCCGGAATGGTCCGGAGAATAAGATTCATATATTGGGAATCATTTTCTAAGTTAGGAAATGTTCCAGAGTGTTTGTATGGAGATTCTAGAAGGTTTCGGAATGTTCTGGAAGGTTCTAGAGGATTTCTTGGAGTTTACTTGAAAACCAAGAAAGGCTCAAGGGAGTCCAAGTGGGGCTAGACACGGATTCGTGGGGGAGGAGGATTCCTCCCCCCTTCCCACCGCCGGCCGAAGGAGGGGAGTCCTACTAGGACTCCCCCTCCCCAGGCGCGCCTCCCTCCTTTAAATAGAAGGGAGGGGGCGCCCCCTCTTTCCCCGGCTCTCACAACTCCCAATCTCTGCCGCCTCTCTCCTCCACCTTTATTCTGCACAGGCATAGGCGAAGCCCTACAGAATTCTCATCTCCACCACCACCACCACGCCGTCGTGCTGCTAGGATTCCGTGGAGAAGATCTACTACCTCTGCTGCTCGCTGGAACAGGGAGAGGAAGGTCTGCTTCGACTCCGCACGTGTGACCGTCTGCGGAAGCGCTGCCGGAACGCGGCGCCGGAAGGATCTTCCACACGATCTTGAGATCGGCAAGTGATCGACTACATCATCCACGAGATCTAATCTCGTTAACGCTTTCGGTTCTACGAGGGCTAGTACCGATCTATCTCGTTGCTCATGTCTAGTAGATTAGATCTTGGCTTTTATCTAGATTAGATCTGGGTTTTGTTCGTTCTTGCGGTAGAAATTTTTTGTTTTCCATGCTACGAACCCAACAGTGGTATCAGAGCCTTGTCTATGCGTAGATCTGTTGCACGAGTAGAACACAATGATGTTGTGGGCGTTGGTGCTCGTGTCGTCTTTTGCTATTTGTGTACTTTGCATCTTGCGGTATGGTGGGATGAAGCGGCTCGGACTAACATTACATGTCATCGCACATGAGACTTGCTCCACGCTTGACGTGCAACTTGCTTTGCACAAGTGGCTTTGCGGGTGTCTGTCTCTCCCATCATAGTATAGATCCAATCTACACTTTGCACTTGATAGCACTTGTATCAACGTTGTGGTTCAGTTTCGTAGGTAAGATCTGTTCTTAGTCGAAAGCCCCAAGCCACGTAAAACTTGCAAAGAAAATTAGAGGCGTCTAACTTGTTTTTGCAGGGGTTTTGTGATGTGATATGGCCTTCATGTGATTGTGATTGTATTTGATGTATGCAATGATCCTTGTTGTAATATGGCAACCGGCAGGAGCCTAATGGTTGTCTTTAATTCTGTTAAGACCTGCGTGTCTATTCATGTTGTAATAGCTTTATTCCAAGTAGTTGTAATAGTTTCTGGTGATGATGGACAACCATGAAGCGGCGCCACGGACCTTGACGCAATGCTGGTGATGATGGAGATCATGTACGTGCTTTGGAGATGGAGATCGAAGGCATAAGAAGAAATGGCCATATCATATCACACTAATTATGAATTGCCTGTGATGTTAATCCTTTATGCATCTTGTATTGCTTAGATCGCGACGGTAGCATTATAAGATGATCCCTCTCACTAAATATCAAGTAATAAAGTGTTCGTCCTTAGTTGGCACCGTTGCTAAGACTCGTCGTTTCGAAGCATCTCGTGATGATCGGGTGTGATAGACTCTACGTGTGCATACAACGGGTGCAAGCCAGATTTGCACATGCGAAAACTAAGGTTAATCTTAACGAGCCTAGTACAGACATGGTCTCGGAACACGGAATACCGAAAGGTAGAGCATGAGTCATATGATTGATATGATGAACATGAAGATTGTTCGCCGATGAAACTACATCATCTCACGTGATGATCGGACTTGGTGTAGTGGATTTGGTTCGTGTAATCACTAAAAACAACTCGTGGGATGTTGTTTTGAGTGGGAGTTTATTTGTAATTTGGATTAGTCAAACTCAATTTATCATAAACACAATCAAAGTGAATTTGCATAGTTTGTTGTAGTCATTGGCATCTGTTCACCACCTTACGCTTAGTTATAGTTGAGATAGTAGAACTATAGAAATTCTGGATATTTGCTTTACGAACTGGTATCGTATTGTTTTGAGTGTCAATCTAAAGTTTAAAAGTCATATTGCAAATTTTCAGCAAACTCCGTTTACTCTGTGAAGTTTAATAAATAGTATTAAATCAAGAGTAACAATTCTAGTGTTAGTATCTAATGTATCATGTTTGCCTCCATGATTCTTGATACTCAAAAGATTGTTTTTTAATATCAAGTTTATCTAAGAGCTGAAAGCAATGTTTCAGAAACCATCATATGTGAAAGGTATTGCGATATCTAAAACAATGTGTTGGTTACAACATGATAGAGTATATGTCCTCATATTTGATGAGAATTTATGAAGGTTGGAGACGCTAGTCGTCCTAATCCTCCAAAAGGTTTTGGAAAAGAAACATTATACTCGTAATTCACCTTTATAAGCTATAGCAGCTTGATCATGAAAGTTGTCATGATAAGGATGAATAGAAGATGTAAGTAAAATGTTTACTACACTAAAATATTACTAAAGAATGGAATTTTGAAAGAATGCCAAACATTTGATGAAGGTGATCCACTTCAAAGTGCAAGTCCAAAGGTATTAGTATTTGACTATACACACTTTGTACTATGTGTCATGTGAATGACACCACTATTGATGTTGATAGATTCTTTTAAAAGAAAAGGAATTGTTGAAAGAGAATCTACAAAATATTTGGTAGAAAAGAAAAGATTGGAGATATCCAACTTAGGTATATAGAAGATACATGTTATGGCTGTATTCCTTGGTTGTTAAACAATGTGGTTTTGCGGTATTGGATACCGAATTGGTTGGTATGAAGTGTCATACAGGACAACACAATTCATGAACTGCAATGGCCTAAGTAACTAGCAAGAGAATATGTGATGATGTTCATCGAAAACAAACAAAGGGTTGTTGTGTTGCTCGTTAACATCAAAGCTTACCTTCAAGATTTGTTTCAATAATTGTTATTTTGATCAGGTATTATGACGATAAAAGGTTGTTCAAATAATTACCGTATTCCATAATAGATGGATGATTTACAAATCTCGTTGGAGAAATCACATCCATAAAACTAATGCTAAAATGTCGAAAGACAAATGATTGAAAGATCACTTGCGAAGTGACATCGCCGTTTGAATTATATTGAAAGGGATACATGAATAAACTCCATGTTGATGGATTTTTGGAGTCTTTGATTTTGATCAAATGACGCTTGTGATACTTTCCTGGAGATAATTAAAACTCCATTCATAGGCCAAAAGAGGAACATACGACTAACTGATTGGAATTTGTACATATTGATGTATATAGTCCATTATGTGTAGTCGTGGGCGATGGATTTCAACTTCATATGCTTTCTCCGAAGATTTGAGTGAGTATATGTATATACTTACTCAATAAGGAAGAAGTATGAAACATTTGAAAAATGTTCAAAGACTTTCAAGATGAAGTGGAAAATTATTGTAACAAGAAAATAAAAAAGTTTATGATTGGATCATAAAGAAAGATGTTTGAGTTACAAAGTTTAGCAAAACACCTAAGATTTGAGGAATCGTTCAATGGATTTGCATTTCCCAAAACACCATAGGAGTATGGAGTGTTCAAGATATATAATGAAACCTTGTTTGACATGGTAAGATCAAAGGAGTCATTTATAAAACTGCCATTATATTTTAAAGATTAAAGCTTTAGTGACTACCGCTTTTACACTGAAAAGAGCTCCATCGTGATCCGTTGAAATGACACCATATGAGTTGTGGTTTGGGATAAAACCTGAATTGTCTTTTCTTAAATTTTGGTATGCTATGCATAAGTGAAATGTTTACAACCAAAGTCGGATGAGCATGTCTTTGTAGGTTATTTCGAATAACCATTGGGTATTCCTCCATAACACCGAAGACAAAAGTGTTTGTCGCTTAGAATGTCGAGTTTCTTGAGAAGGAATTTTGGTGAAAAGTTAAGTGCGAGGACAATAGAACTTTGACAAGGTTGTTGAACCTTGGCTAATATGTGCTGAGTTGCGCAGTGTCGGTAAGCGTCCCGGAGGCAGCAACAATGCTCATGGCTGACGTGCCTCAAAGGTTGTGTTCACGGAGATCTAAGTTACTATTGAACCAAGTAGGTCGGGTAAGTAATCAAATGCCAAGATTTGAGAGTTAAATCATTGTTGTTTGACAATGATGAACCGACTACATGCAAAGAAGCAATGATGGGCCCTAACTTCGTTAAGTGGCTTGAAGCCATAAAATCCGTGATAATTCCATACACGAGAAATCAAGCTTTGAATTTGAAAGACCCTCTGGAAAGGTGCAAGACCTTACAGTCGTATATGGATCTATAAAGAAATAGACATGGATGTTTCACATCTATGAAATAGTCGACATGTCGGAAAGAGTTTACGACAATGTTCAAGGAATTGACTATGATAAGATTTGATCTTTCATAGCGATATTTAGTCTGGACGGATTAATGTAGCAATCACTACATATATTTTGGTATATGGTAGTTAAACAAACAAAACAAGTTCTTCTAATAGAATGGTTACCTAGGACGTGTACACGACATGATCCAAAGGGTTTTGTTAATTCAAAGGATGCTAAAAGAGTATGCAAAACTTCAATGGTTGAAGTAAGCATTGCGGAGTTGGAATCTTCACCGTGATGAAACTGTTAAAAGGTTTAATTTCATCAGAGACGATGAAGATGCTTGCATTTTGCAAGAAATTAAGTGGGAGCGCTAAGACATATTTCTAATACATTATGTGAAAGACATATCGTTGATTAGAAATAATGTATCTTTTATTGACACAGGTTAAGAATTTCATTTTGATGAAAAACTTAGGCATAACCCAAGAATTAGGCATCAATGTCTATATGGATAGATTGAGGCGCTAATATGGTTTTGCCAAATGTACATAGATAAGATGTTGAATGAGTTCAATATGGAAACAACAAGAAAGGTTCTTGACTCACGGAAAGGATTGAATCAAGATTCAAGTGTATTGACACTAGATTCAAGTGTTTTGACACTTGGTGAAATCACAAGAATATTTTGATCAATCATTCTTTGAGATGTACACATCCAGATATGTCCTATGCTCTAAATGTTGTGAGCATATACCAGAATGACTCATAAGATAATCATTGGACAATAGTAGGGATATTCTTATGATCTTTGGAAGAACTAAGAATATATTACTTATATAGTGGTGACAAATAGTTCATTGTAAATTGCTACATTGATACTAGTTTTGTCACAAATTAAGTTTATCTCAATTTAAACTATGGGTGGCACAATGTAATAGAAAGGAAGTTCCATAACGGATTTGGTTGAGTACCAAAGTTAAAACATTGTGACAGATACTACAACAAAAGGCTAAGTATGTGACTACTATTGTAGTAGCAAATGAGGGCATTTGCGTCAAGTAGTTTGTTATCAAACTAGGTGTGGTTCATAGCGGGATAATACTATGAAGATATATTGTATGACAATTGTATCAACATGATTTAATCCCAAGGAACTAAAGGTCTCACCAAAGGACCAAATTTATACAATGACATCTCATTGGAGAATGAGTAATGCGTAGAGACGCAAGGACATGCAAATACGCACGAACCTGTAAGTGTCAGATCCGAAGATTATGTTTACCACTAGCTATAGTGTCTATACAACACCAGAAAGCCATAGGTGTTGAATGCACACGTTTTTTTAACTAGATTATTGACTCTAGTGCAAGTGGGAGACTGTTGGAGATATACCCAAGAGGCAATAATAAAGTGGTTATTATTATATCTTTATGTTTATGATAAATGTTTACATCCCATGCTATAATTGTATTAACCGGAAACATTAATACTTGTGTGTTTTGTAAACATAAAAGAGTCCCTAGTAAGCCTCTTGTTAAACTAGCTTGTTGATTAATAGATGATCATGGTTTCCTGATCATGGACATTGGATGTCATTAATAACAAGGTTATATCATTAGGAGAATGATGTGATGGACACACACCCATAGTAAGCATAGCATAAGATCAAGTCATTAAGTTCGTATTGCTATAAGCTTTGAAATACATACTAACCTAATCCTTCGACCATGAGGTTATGTTAATCACCATCACGGGATGGGTACTTTGATGACATCAAACGCCGCTTCGTAACTGGGCGGTTATAAAGGTGTCATTGGGTATTCTAAAAGTATGTGTTGAAGCGCATAGACCAAGATTGAGATTTGTCCATCCATATGACGGATAGATATACTCTGGGCCCTCTCGGTGGAATGTCATCTAGATAGCTTGCAAGCATGTGACTGGGTCACAAGGGATGACATAACATGGAACGAGTAAAGAGTACTTATCAGTAACGAGGAAGAACTAGGTATGAAGATACCGACGATCAAACCTCGGATAAGTAGAATATCGCGAGACAAAGGGAATTGGTTTCGTATGTTAATTGGTTCAATCGATCACGAAGTAATCGTTGAGTATGTGGGACCGTTATGGATCTCCAGATCCCACTGATGGTTATTGATGGGAGAGGTGTCTTCATCATGTCTGCATATTCACGAACCGTAGGGTGACACACTTAAGGTTCGAAGTTGTTTTAAGTAGATATGGAATTTGCGTTGGAGACCGAATGTTGTTCGGAGTCTCGGAATGGATCCGGGACATCACGAGGAGATCCGGAATGGTCCGGAGAATAAGATTCATATATTGGGAATCATTTTCTAAGTTAGGAAATGTTCCGGAGTGTTTGTATGGAGATTCTAGAAGGTTTCAGAATGTTCTAGAGGATTTCTTGGAGTTTACTTGAAAACCAAGAAAGGATCAAGGGAGTCCAAGTGGGGCTAGACACGGATTCGTGGGGGAGGAGGATTCCTCCCCCTTCCCACCGCCGGCCCAAGGAGGGGAGTCCTACTAGGACTCCCCCTCCCCAGGTGCGCCTCCCTCCTTTAAATAGAAGGGTGGGGGCGCCCCCTCTTGCCCCGGCTCTCACAACTCCCAATCTCTGCCGCCTCTCTCCTCCACCTTTCTTCTGCACAGGCATAGGCGAAGCCCTGCAGAATTCTCATCTCCACCACCACCACGCCGTCGTGCTGCTGGGATTCCGTGGAGAAGATCTACTACCTCCGCTGCTCGCTGGAACAGGGAGAGGAAGGTCTGCTTTGACTCCGCACGTGTGACCGTATGTGGAAGCGCTGCCGGAACGCGGCGCCGGAAGGATCGTCCACATGATCTTGATATCGGCAAGTGATCGACTACATCATCCACGAGATCTAATCTCGTTAACGCTTTCGGTTCTACGAGGGTTAGTACCGATCTATCTTGTTGCTCATGTCTAGTAGATTAGATCTTGGCTTTTATCTAGATTAGATCTGGGTTTTGTTCGTTCTTGCGGTAGAAAATTTTTGTTTTCCATGCTACGAACCTAACAGTAGTTGTACACTTGCCGATCTCAAGATCGTGATGAAGTCCAGTAGGTCCGGCTCCAGCACGTCCATCAGATCCAGCTCCAGCAAGTCCAGCACCACCAAGTCCAGCACCGCAAAGCAGCAGTGCATCCGTGATCGCGCACACGACCGGTACCCCAACAACCTCCGTCCCTCGCTCCAAAAAAGCAGCGGAAGCAACAACTCCTTTCCAGATAAAGCCACCAGGAACATGTATCTCGCTAATCTGAGACCATGGGGGAAAAATACTAGAGGGGGAGAGAGATCCTTTACGAGGAGGTGTGAGGAAGAAGGAGTGAGAGGGGGCCTTTTATAGGAGGAGGGGAGGGTACCCCTCCCATGGCCGGCGCCCATGGAGGGTGTCCCTTCACCTCCCCCATTCATGTGGTGGTGACCCCTCCACATTAAAATGCCCCTTCACATTCTCTTTTAAAGTCTCCACTTTAAATGCATTAAATTTCTCCAAATTTAATGCTCTCTCATTTAATAAAACTCTTTTATTAATTTTATTCAGAATTTTGTTAATTACTTTAATTAACAAACATTCACATAAAACCCCCTACAACATTTCAATATTACATGCAGAACCAATTTTAGCAATTTCACCCGAAACAGTTTCGGTGTCTATTGAAATAATTCCAGCGCTTTCTTAAATCTTTATCGGAAACATATTTGCTCCAAATGGTGTCGGTATCCCTTAAGTGTGTCACCCTATGGTTCACGAATAATGTAGACATGATCGAGACCCCTCTCAGATCAATAATCAGAACCGGGACCTAGAGATCCATATTGACTCCTACATATTCAACGATGACTTCTGTGATCGTGAGAACCTTTAACACTAGTAACTAAATCCCTTTGTCTCGCGATATATTACATGTCTGAGATTCGATCATCGGTATCTCCATACCTAGTTTGATCTCGTTGCCGACATGCACTCTTTTCTCATTCCCGTGATATAACATTCTAGTGATCACATCACTTGCTTGCAAGCTATCTTAATGTGATATCACCGAGAGGGCCCAGAGTACATCTATCCATCATCAGGATGGACAAATCCCACTCTTGATCCATGAGCCTCAACATAACACCTTTGTAGCACTGAACCCACCTTTATAGTCACCCTGTTATGGTGTGACATTTGATGTTATCAAGATACTCTTTCGGTGTCAGCAATTAACATGATCTCATGGTCTAAGGTCTAAGATTACTTCATATGATGTTATAGCAATATAAACATAATGACTTTGATCGTAATGCTATACTTTGGATGAATGTTCATCACATCATTCCACCAATGTTGTGACCTCGTTATTAACAACATCCAATGTCCATGATCAGGAAACCTTGATCATCTTGTTAATCAACAAGCTAGTTTATATGAGAGGCAGTACCAGGAACTTTGTATTTTGTTTATTAAACACACATGTATTAAAGTTTCCAATTAATACAATTATAGCATGCAAAATAAACATTTATCATAAACATGGAATAAGATAATAACCACTTTATTATTGACTCTCGGGCATATTCCCTTCAATCTCCCACTTGCACTAGAGTCAATAATCTAGTTTGTAAACTTGTATATACAACACCTAGGTGTTGAATATACGCGTTTTCTAGTGGTTAACATAATCTCCGGATCTGGCACTTTTAGGTCCGTGTGTATTTGCATGTCTTTGCGTCTCTACGCATCACTCATTCTCAAATGAGATGGCATTGTATAAATTTGGTCCTTTGGTGAGACCTTTAGTTCGTTCGGGTTAAAATATGTTGATATTATTGTCCTACAATATATCTTCATAGTATTAGCCCACTTTAAACCACACCTAGTTTGATAACAAACTACTTAACACAAATACCCTTCTATGCTGCTACTATAGCAGTCATATACTTAGCCTTTTGTTGTAGTATCCGTCACAATGTTTCAACTTTAGAACTCATCCAAATCCATCATGGAACATCCTTTCCATTGCATTGTTCCATGCATAGTCTAAATTGAGATAAACTTAATGTGTATCTTGTGACAAAACTAGTATCAATGTAACACTTTACAATGAACTACCTTTAACTATTTGTCACTTACACATGATATATTCTTAGTTCTTCCAAAGCTCATAAGAATGTCTTTACTATCGTCCAATGATCATCTTATGAATCATTCCGGTATGTGCTCATAACATTTAGAGCATAGGACATATCTGGATATATACATATCACGGTATAATCGATCAAAATCTTCATGTGATTTTACTCACCAAGTGTTGAAACACTTGAATCTTGATATAATCCTTTCCATGTAGCAAGAACCTTTCTTGTTGTTTCCATATTGAACCCTTTCAATATCTCATATATGTACGTCTGGCATAACCATATTAGCGCCTCAATCTATCCATCGAAACCCTATTTTAATGAAATTCTTAACTTGTGTCAATAAAAGATACATCATTTCCAATCAACAATATGTACTCTGCATAATGTATTGGAAATTTGTCTTAGCGCTCCCACTTAAATTATTGCAAATGCAAGCATCTTCATCATCTTCTATGAAATTAAACTCCTTTAACATTTTTATCATGGTGAAGATTCCAACTCCGCTATGCTCACTTCAACTATTGAAGTTTGCATGCCCTTTTAGCATCCTTTGAATTAACAAAACCCTTCGGACCGTGTCATGTACACGTCCTAGGTAACCATTCTATTAGAAGAACCTTGTTTTATTTATTTAACTACCATATACCAAATTATATGTAGTGGTTGCTACATTAATCCGTCAAGACTAAATATCGCTATGAAAGATCAAATCTTGTCATAGTCAACTCCTTGAACATTGCCGTAAATTTCTTTTCGACATGTCGACTATTTCATAGATGTTAAACATCCATGTCTATTTCTTTATAGATCCAAACACGACCGATAGGCTTCACGCCTTTCTGGAGGGTCTTCCAAGTTCAGAAACTTGATTTCTCGTGTATGGATATTATCATGGATTCTATGACTTCTAGTCATTTTACGGAGTCAGGGCCCATCATCGCTTCTTTGCATGTAGTCGGTTCATCATTGTCCAAACAATAACGACTTTCTTATCAAATCACACTATTTGATTCTTACCGACCCACTTCTAGTTCTAATTTTATAAGCATGTTTTTCTTTAGCAGCATTAACTAGCAAGTCCTTTTGTACTTTAATAAGCTGATCAATTTGAGTTTGAACCATCTGAAAATGTTTAACAAACATTTTAACATCATTAGAGGTTGTTTCCACAATATCTTTTAATTCAACAATAGCTCTAGTGTTTTCCATTAAATGATTTTGCACCCTTTTATTAAAATTATCTTGCTTAACAATAAAAATATCGAATTCCTCTAAGCATTGATCAGGAGGTTTAGAGTAAGGGATATCACCTTCATCAAAATGTTAGAGAGAGTGTAGCTCAATAGTGGATGAGTGGGGGATAGGCTTACATAATTCTTCTATAGGAGGTAAATTCTTAACATCTGCAGCTTTAATTCCCTTCTCCTTAAGATATTTCTTAGATTCCTTCATCACTTCATCATTTAGTTCAATAACTCCTCTTCTTTAATGTTGGTGTAGACGCAGGGATAGTTGGTTCAGGTATAATTGTTTCAGGTATAGCTGGCTCAGGAGGAGTCCAGTCTTCATAATTCTTGCTTATTTTAGCCATTAATTCCTCAACTTCCTTGGGAGTCCTATTCCTGAAAACACAATCAGCACAACTATCCAGGTATGTCCTAGATTCTTCTGTTAGTCCATTATAAAATATATCAAGAAGCTCATTCTTAGGTAATGGACATCCATCCTGTGCATGAATCAAAGCACAAAACCTTGCCCATGATTCAGGCAATATCTCTTTTTCTCCCGGTTTAAAATCAAAAAGTTCCTGCAAAATAGCATGTCTAGCACTAGGAGGAAAATATTTCTGCAGGAAAGTACTAATTAAGCAATCAGGGCTATCAATAGATCTAGGAGGTAAATTATTAAACCAAGTTTTACCTTCTCCTTTCAACGAAAAAGGGAAAATCTTAGCAACAAAGTTGGTGCGCATCTTAATATTATCAGAAAACAGGCCACTCATGGTAGAAAACTCAGTCATATGTGCTACCGCACTCTCATTCTTAGTCCCACAAAAAGGTTCTTTCTCAACAATAGCTATGTAAGATAGATCAAGAGAGAAATCATAATCCTTATCTTTAATGTTTATGGGAGATGCAGCAAACTTAGCATTAGGAGACAATTTGTGTTTTATAGTACGCCTCTCAAGGAGACTCTTAACAGCACTCCTATCATGGGTGTTTTGACATTCTTTAATAAATTCATCGGTCATCTCAATACAACCGTCTTCAATATCATAGCTCTCTTTAGACTCAGGTGAACTAACAGGTGTAGTAGTGTCTTCATTAGGAGTTTCAGTATTTCCAGCTATAGTTCTAACAATTATAGCATCTAGGAAAGGACCTAATGAACCACTCTTATCAAGCAAAGTAGAAGCAGCATCATAAGTATCAGAAGTTTCAGATTCAGCAGTAGTAGCAGTGTGTGTAACATGTGTATGTGGTGGTGTAAGGAGCTTATGCATAATAGATGGTGAATCAAGAGCAATAGAGGTGTTCAGAACCTTACCTCTTCTTGTAGTGGATGGTAAAATAGGAACCTTGCCATCACGAGACTTACCCATGATGGATGGATGGCAGCGAACAATAGTGATTCCAAGTGAACTTGATAAATAAATCTATGCTCCTCGGCAACGGCGCCAGAAAATAGTCTTGATGAACCACAAGTATAGGGGGTGTATCGTAGTATTTTCGAGGGAAGTGAAACCCAATTTATTGATTCGACACAAGGGGAGCCAAAGAATATTTATAAGCCTTAACAACTGAGTTGTCAATTCAGCTGCACCTGGAAACAATCTTGCTCACAGCAGTTTATCAGTAGTAACAGTTTTGTAATAGCAATAGCAAAGTAATAGAAGTAGTAAAAGTAAATACAGTAGTAACAATAGCAGTAAACAGTAGGATTAAAGCGCGGTAGGCATAGGGATGGATGGACGGGCGTTGTATAGACAAGACAATTCACATAGCAATCAAGGCATGGGGCAATTGTAGATAAATAAGATAAAGCATCCAAGTACCAAATAATCATAGGCATGTGTTCCATATATAGTCATACGTGCTCGTAATGAGAACTTGCACAACATCTTTTGTCCTGCCAGCCCATTTGCAGCGGGGCCTCAAGGGAACTACTGGCAATTAAGGTGCTCATTTTAATAGAGCACCGGAGCAAAGCATTAACACTCCGTGAACACATGTGATCCTCACATCAAAGCCATTCCCTCCGGTTATCCCGATTGCTGTCACTTCGGGGCCATTGGTTCCGGACAATAACGTGTGCACACAACTTGCAGGTAAGACCATAAACAATACTATCATAACGAATCAATAACATGTTCAGATCTGAAATCATGGCACTCGGGACCTAGTGACAAGCATTAAGCATAACAAGCTGCAACAAAGTCAAAAAGCCCTAAATATAGATATTAGGCATCATGCCCTAACAATCTGATGCCATTACGTGAACAATCTCATCCAATCCCTACCATCCCCATAGCCTACAGCGGGGGATTACTCACTCATGGATGGGGGAAACATGGATGGTCGATGGAGAAGCGATGGTGGCGATGATCTCCTTCAGTTCCGCGTCCCGGCACGGTGCCAGAACAGAGTTTCTCGTTCCGAATCACGGAATCTGGTGGTGGCGGTGAAGCGAAATCTCTCTCGAAAAACATCGAACCCCCTTGGTTTTTAGGTCAAGAGGCAACTTATAGGCGAAGAGGGAAGCTGAGGGGGCAGCCGAGGCGGCCACACCACCCCCAGGCGCGGCCTGGCCAGGTGGTGTGGGCCCCTCGTGGCCCTACTCCGTCTCGTCTTCTGGCTCCGTGAGTCTTCTGGTAAAATAGGATTTTTGGCATATTTTCCGGAATTTTTCCTGATAGTTGATTTTTTGCACAAAAACTAGACATCAAGGTAATTCTGCTGAAAACAGCATCAGTCCGTGTTAGTTGTATCCAAATCACACAAGTTTAGAGGAAAAACAATAGTAAAAGTGTTCGGGAAAGTAGATACGTTTTGGACGTATCACCGGACTATGGCGTTTTGGGCCGCTATGGACGAGGATTTGAGTAGTATTTGGCTGAGTTTAGATGCTCTAATATTCAAAAGTTAGCTTCATATTGTGGTTGCGATCGCTGAACACGATCATTGGAGGCGTCGGTGTGGGGCAGCTTCCCCAAACCACCGACAGTTTGGACAGCGTTCCTCAAGGACGCATTTGGTAGCCTGCAGCCGATTCTCGGCCCGGCCCGGCCCGGCAGTGCTGGCAGTGGCACTGCCATCCTCATACAGGTCTTGGGCCAACTTCTGCATCCTGTTTTGTAGCCTAGATTGCATCTGTTGGACTCGAATTTCAGCCCGTTTGGTTTCTTGTATTTTTCAGCAGATGCAAAAAAGGATGTTTAGTGCCCACCCAGGTTCCCTCTCTTTGCACACACAAGCTGATACACTCATCATATTCAAATGTGGTGATCTTACCACAACACATCAACACAGCACATCAAACACACCACATTCATATGAACAGAGCACAAATAAGAACATAACATATACTAGTTAAGGTAGTTCATAGCCATATGCATCCCATGCTACCTGATAAGTTGTTCACACCAGGGGTACACACCCCTGAGCCAAAAGACAGTGGTTCCATACTACATCCAACAAGCATAGAACGGATACTACTAATATGTACAACGAACAGCAGAGGGCCCTCAGATTACCATGTCGTGGGTGATCAACTCCTCAGTGTTGTTGAAAGCCCTCAAGAGGGTCACCTTGAAGCCCTTTTGGTTGTTCATGTACTTGAAGGTGAGAAACGTCACCAACCCACAACTTGATCTTCAACGCAAACTCCTTCTAGCCCTTCATGACGTACATTTGTCCCTCGAACATATACAGCTGCACACCATACTTAAAAAAGGAGGAGGTCTTCAAGGGCAGACTTGATGCCTTATCTGCAGCTGCTTCAACACTACCACCTTCATGTTGTCTGGGAGCTGGAGTGCAGTCATGTCCGTGGCCTTGATATGGATGTAGAAGCGATAAGGGATGTCGTCATTGTTGTAGTGACCAATGCGAGGCTTGTAGCCCTGGTGATCCTTCTTCTTCGTCGTCTGCACTTCCGCCAGCAAGCTGTTGAGGGCTGGTATAGCCGTTGAGGGAGGGAGGTCTCAGATGTAGTCCTTGTACCCCGGCATAGGAGGAACTATGTTCCTACACAAGGTGTTCCAAGCCTGCTTGGGTACCTTGCCGATCACAACTGATCAGAATACAGTAGCAAATGATTGTGCAAAAATAACTAGCTACATTGCATACTAGTGGCATTGAGGATGCAACATATAGATGGTGATGCTCTAGTGAACAAGCAAATGGCATTGATCAAGCAACATATAGATGGTGATGCTAGTGATCAAGCAACATACATATGGTGAAGCTAGAGATCAAGCAACACACATATGTTGATGCTCTAGTGAATAAGCAAATGGCATTAAACAAGCAACATACAGATGGTGATGCTAGTGATCAAGCAAATGATAACGAGCAAGCAACATACAGATGCTGATGCTAGTGATCGAGGAAATGACAATGGGCAAGCAAGTGGCATCGATCTACACATGCAACATTCGAAGCAACATATAGAAGCTAATCTATAAATGTGCAACATATCAAGCGAAAATAGATGATAATCAGGCAACAGGGGCCAGCATTGTGCAGCTAATCTATAGTGCACCACAAGAACAAGTGGGGAAAATAGAAGCCTCGCTCTGGAAAAAGCGGTCGGTGGCCTAATCGTCGGAGATGTGGGCGAAGCCGAGGCAGATCAGGCCGTCGTGGCGGGGGCTGGAGCGGTCGTCATGGCCGCGAACTGCCCGTAGGGGACGCCGCCCGCTGCCGCCTCCGCAAAACATGCCGGGAAACCCTATCGGGATTGGAGCGAACCCCGGCGGGAACGAAAAGTCCCGGCTCGACGACACGACCGTGAAGGTCGACGGCCCCGCCATCTCTCCGCTCGACCCCGGCGCGCCTGCGGTGATGGCCGCCACCCTCAATGCGCCGGCGGAAGGGTTAGGGCTGAAGCGGGTTGGGATGGGGGAAAACTCCGATGCAATCCCCATGGATCTCATCGCCCCGACTGCCGCAGCCCTAAAGGGCGTGTCACACGGCATCCTCGAAATAGGTGACAGCCGCCATAGAGAGAGGACAAGGGCGGGGTCAACTTGCATGGCCGCACTCCTCAAACCCCCACCTCATATTCGCTGACGGCGCGCTCAACGGCGTGGTGGACAGTGCGCCCGACCTGCTTGTGGGGTGTGTGCTTGTCGCGGGGAACAACCTTGCCGGCGGGAAGGCTAGCTGGAGGCGGCGGCAGAGGAGGAGAGGAGGAAGCCATGGGTCTCTCCGATGGGACAGGACGTTCGGGAGTAGTAGAGTGGGGCGGTGACAACAAGAGTGACAGAGTGGAGAAGGAATTATTCGCGTCTCCCGCGCTTCCTCACTTGTGCAATTTGCGCCTAGCCGGGCTCCACGGAAACGGCCAATTCGGCCGTTGTCCCTGGGCGTGGCTCTGGACTGCTTTGAGACATGTGTTGTACACAACGCGGGGGAGTCCAGATAACCAAACCGGCCGTTTTCTGCGCCAGTGGGCCTGCCTGGACCGGCCATTTTCTGCGCCAGCGGGCCTGCCTGGACCTAATGTGGGCTACCAAACCTACCCAAATCAACCACCGGAGCGTCTGTCGGCCACCAGCTGGGAGCGCCGATGGAGATGTTGAGTTGCATTTAGGGTGTCAAGTGGGATCCCACCTAGATTCCACCTTTAGTTCACTTTAAGTTTTCTAGTGTAAATTTTGCACTACAAATGAATCCAAAGGTGTAATTGGTGCCCCCCATGAAGCTCATAGGCTGGTTAGATGATGTGGATCGTTGGATCAGGCTTTAAAACAAGATCTAGACCGTCGCCCGCTGGTGCTAAAACGGTTTTACCCACCTATGCAATAAAAATCCACACCCTTTCATGCACCGGGCTTGTGCTTCTCTCTGTCCACCCTCGTTTACATGTTAGAAGTGAGATCTAAGTGGGATAAGTACGCACCCCACCCGCACAAACACAAAAGTTAAAGCTGTCAGTACTCTTGTCACTAAATAAATCCACGGAACTCAAACCTTGCGGAGGAGGTCAGGCGCAAATCCCGCGAAGCAAACAGACCACACGCGACACCTGCCACGACAGCTTCAAACACAAGAATATGCTACTCCCTCCGGCTCAAAATAGATATAACAGATTTATCAAAATTTAGATAAACCTAGACACTATTTAATAATCCCTCCGATTCATATTAGTTGACATGGATTTATCTAGATTCGGTTGTATCTAGTACTAAAATATGTCTATATACATCTAAATCTAAACAAATTCGAGTCAACTAATATAGGTCGGAGGGAGTATATAGATTCGTCCAAATTTTGAAAAATCTCCGACATCTTTGAGACTGAGGGAGCAAGTTTGCATTTGCGTAGTACTAGATCAAATGAAGTAAATTCACAGAGAATGGTCGGTCAGATGCTCGCGGCAACAGAGAAGCAGCACCGACGAGACCAGTACACAAGACTCCTGTACGTACGTATCCAATCTCACTGATACTACACGTGCCACTAGATTTCAGCATCCACATTCTCGATTCAACAGCACGTCACCTCCTCACTAAACCTGAACAGAACCTCACTGTCCAAATATTGAACATCCACATACTCTATTTGGTCAGTACTCTAAATTAAGTGAAGTGAGGATAAAATTTGGGGACGCTACCTCTCGCAAGGAAACCCTAGCCGCCGGTACATGTGCCCCCTCCTCCTTCCCCTCCCCTCGCCGCCGCCGGGGCGCGCTGGTGGGCGAAGCCTGGTCACCGGCGGGGCTCTCTCTCCCCCCGCTCGAAGGCGACGGCGTGGGATGTTGGCGTCGAGCAGCGGCGGCGTGTTGGCGTGGGGTGCGACGGCACGATGGCGGAGCTATGTGTGTTGGGCGACGACATGGTGGGCCTCGAGGTGCTCCTGGCGCTCAGGACGGCGGCGACGGCCGGTTTGGCTTGCAGGATCTGGTTCAGACCAGATCCGATGGGTGGTTCCCGTCTCCTGCCTTGGTGGTAGGGCGGCCGCCAGGCCTCGGCGTACGGCCGTCTTGGCGGCAGTGGGCATGGGCTGGTCCTCTTGCTGGTCGGCGTAGTGTTGGGCAGCGGTGTGCCTGCTCGCGGTGATCGCTGGTGTGGCTACAAGGGTCGTCCACCACTTTACTCAGCCATCATCCTGCAGCGGGTTGCTCGCTGAGGCTGGCGGGTGTCGTGGCTTCGCAGATGGCGGCCACGGTGGTGACCATGTGCTTGAGCCGCGATGAGTTTTTCTGTCCCAAGTTTTGTGGGGTGGTCACTTTTTTCTACTTGTCCTTGTGTGTTTGTTAGTGTGTGTTTTTCCTTTTCTTCTCCTCTCGTGCAACCCGTGTACTCTTGTTCATTTGAACCCTATCTTGTAGAGGCCGCAAAGCCTCATAGGCAGATGGCTTTGGCCCGCTATACTTACAGTAAAAAAAGACAAATTTTTAGAGTTGATTCAAAGATTATATACGCATAGTACACGTACAATGCTAGAAAAAGACATGTCTTCTCTTAGCTCTCCACGTCATTTAGAGAAGACACAATGTATAAATTGTGCAATGCATTATCTCTTATTGATATCTTTAGTAATTAATGAGAATTAACTATTTTTAGTAACAAATTAGTTGGCTAAGAAAAGACAGAAGGTACAATGGACAAATAGTCTTTTCTAATTTTTAAGATATCATTCCTTAGCTAAGGGAAGATAATCTTCTTGTTTCTCTCCTCCAACTAAGGGCATGTACAATGGTTAATAAGACAGTCTTATCTTATACATGTCACATCATTTGATACGACAACAAAATATGACATACAATGGATACTTTTTTTAGTCTTATCTCTAGCACTAGATGTTTCTAAATATGTGGTGAGACATATTGTAGCTAAGAGATCAGAAGGCAGACATTTTTTTTCGTTTCTCTCTCCTTCAACTCGGCAATCATTCTATATGGTATTGCCCAGATAAAACCATTATACATGCCCTAAACAAAAATCCAACGTAGTAAGCATAAGGGAAGACTAACGTCATCGCATTGTACGTGACCTGACAATCCTAATAACTAATCTCATTCGAAGTATTACAAGTAGAACCTCAAAGCAATTCAGACTTTCTAACATCCCAAATGAGACCTCCCTCCCATCTCATCCCCAAAACGGAACCATCGATATTCTGTCACCTATAACTACTACTCCGATTTGGCGCAACCTACATCGTATCTAAACATCTGCGACGAGCAAAAAATCGCCAATGCACACACAGTCTCATCGCCAAAATTCTCGGTTCCAGATCAGAACGAGTCGAGGAACACGCTTTGCTTGGCGGAAAATACTTCCGAAAAAGGCAGCAAATAGACAAAAAAAGTTACTACCCAATTAACCAGAACGGAATCCACTCACGGGAGAACTAAATCGCCGCGAGACAAATCCCTACACTGCATTGCAGCACCGCAACAACGCAAAATCGATACGAAAACCTAACTGCATCGTACCTTGCGTTTCCCGACCCCCTAATCCATGGTCGGGAGGTGGGGGCGGAGGCAGCTCCTCGCGCGCATTCGCCGGCGCATGGCCGTGCCGGGACGGGACGACGGTCGCCGCACCCTCTCGCGCCTGCGGCGGCACCAGGAGCGGCGGCTTGGGCGCGGGCAAGGGGGTGAAGAGGAGGTAATGGAGGAGCGCGAGAGGGAGGAGGGCGTAGAGGGCGAATTGCTTCTTGGGGCGCGAGAAGTGGAGGTGGTGGGTCTGCGGGGAAGTGGTGCCCATGGCTGCGCGCGAGCTGTGGTGCTGTGGTCAGGATGGGGAAACCATGGCAATGGCATCAGGGAGGAGGAGGAGGACCGGAGGCAGGAGTCAAGAAGGGGATCCGGGACATGGAGAGGCAGGCGAGGGGAATGTTTTATTTTTCACTTTTTTTTTCCCGAGATACGAGGGGCGTGGCTGGGGACATAATGTTTTTCTATTGGGCACTGTCCCTCACTCGGCTGAGTTGGGTGGGTCACTGTAGGGTCCAGGCGTCCAGCTGATACCATGCTCGGTGTCTTTTCTACTCCTTGTCGCTTGCGGGCCAGGCCAAGCCCAAAAACTCCCGAAGACACCATCCATGCGTGCTCAACTTCTGCCGCCCACCGACGACTACCGGGACGTGGGTATCTCTGGACTCTGGTCTCTGGGTATGCCACATGTAGTGCTTCCTGCCTTCTTTAATTTCAGTGATTTACTCTGCGGCCGTCGTCCTGCTTGATTGAGCGTGACTATCTGTGCCCCTGAATGCCGGACCTTTACTTCAAGGTTGAGTTAAATAGGAGAGCACACAAAAATATACCATCCACAATCCAGGAGGCCACACGGGAATTTTATTTTCTCACTAATTTTTTTAATAAATAAAATATATTAATATCATGAAGATATCAATTACTCTACAACAATATAAGTCCAAAACAAGTAGAGACTTCAAGGATGCACACAGACAAAAAAAAAAAGAGAAAAAGAAAGAAAAAACATGCCCTGCCAAAGCGATCATCGACTCACATTAGCAGGAAATTAATCAATGCTGCAAAGCAAGATCACCAGGCTCACATTCGCCGTCGCGCACGATCGATTGTGACATGGACATCGTCACTGAACCACACTGGTCAATCGTGATGTGATTCACCGTCCTCTACACATCTCATGCATACACACTCAGATACCTCGTCCACACAAGGCCCTGACATGAACATCGCCACGCGACCAAAAGCTATTCCTTGCAAGGAGTTATCAGGTTATCGTCGTCATTGACGATCTCTTCGAACACCACAATTATATTCCCCAACTACGAGATTACCTTTGTTATTATGGCGGCAGATGTCGTAGAAGCCTAATGGTGATGGCGTAAAGTGGGGCATCCGCGAGTGAAGGCCACCTTCTTTCTAGCCCAAACCCACAACCATAGATGGTTGTGATGCCACACACAAGGCTGTAGCCTGCATTGGGCGGGTTCGGAGAACGCTGGCTTAAGAGCATCCAGAGATAGCGGGTGCCATCCTAAATCATCACGGATGCAACCATTAGGTCGTGATGCCCGTGCAATATGGGTGGCGCACCACCACCCCACTAAGGGCGCGTTTGGTAGCACGGTGAAAGGACACAGATGCAGCCTAGAGGGAGTGAATAGGCGGTTTAAAACGTTTACAGGATGTGCTTAACAAATGCGGAATAAAACTAGCGTTTAATTTATCAAGCACAAAACATATGTATACTATGGCTCACCTATGTGCACCACAATTTATGCTAAGCAAGACAATCAATAAGATGATAGCAAGATAATACTTCAAGCACGAAGGCTATCACAATGTGAAGTGCATAAGTAGAGATCTCGGGTATAGAGATAACCGAGGTACGCGAGATGACGATGTATTTCCGAGTTCCTCCCTTCAAGAGAGTACGTCTTGTTGGAGGGGTGGGTGGTACTAAGACCACCAACGCCACAAGAGGTCTCACCCTATTTTCTCGAGCACCTGCCGCACGACAAGCACCCGGTCCACTTTGGGACACTTAAGGACGGTCACCAAACCCGTACAAGTTTGGGGCAATCCCACAACTTAATTGGAGGCTCACAAGAATCACCACCAAGGCAACTAACTTGGGGAGAGCTCCACAACTTAATTGCCAAGAATCACCACAAAAGGCCACTTAACCGTCTAGGGTTTTAAGAACCCAAGAGAAACAAGATTCTTAATTTCACCAACCAAATCGTTCGAGGAGAACTCAAATTGATGCATCTAATGCAATGACAAGTCCTTCACTCTTAAATTCCACCAAAGCTACAAAAACTATTGGGGGAATAAGAGAGGAAGAACACAAAAGTAAATCCACAAAAGACTCCAAGATCTAGATCCAATGGGTTCCACTCATTTAGAGAAGAGATTGATTGGTGGAAATATAGATCTCGATCTCCTCTCTCTTTTCCCTCAAGAAGATGCAAGAATCATTGGAGGGATTGAGAGATAGAAAGCTTAGGAAGGTCAATAATGGAGGAGAAAACTTGCCAGAAGAGTTAGGAAACCATTGGGAAGAAGAACCCCTTAAATAGGTCCCCTCAAATCCAATTGTTATGCCCATAAAACGCTCGTGCTGGAGTTTTCGGAACCCCACCGGAGTCTCCGGTGCACCCAAGCCATGGAGAGACAAAGCTGCACCCCCCTGGTTTCCATTCGGAGACTTTTTGAGTTGGAGACTCCGTCCAGCCGGAGACTCAAGACCGGAGTCTCCGCTCTTGTCAAAACTAGCAGAAACACCAATACCAAAATGACCATAACTTTTGCATCCGGATTCTGATTTCGATGATCTTGGACTCATTTAGAAGAGGACAAAAATCTCTACAAGATTATTTAGAGAAACATCATAGTCCAACAGGGGAGAAAATGCCGAGAAGAAATAGGTAAGAAACCTCCTGAGGTAAATAACCGTAAAATCTCCAATATCAAACACGCCATAAGATATTCATACAAAATCCTTTTTTGATGAAATTGAGCTTGTCATGGAGATTAACACAAGATCTAAATCCTCAAATGGACAAGAACCAAGAAAGATGATGCCAAATATGCAAAGGTTTTAGCTCTCTCTAAATGACGCGATCAAGTTAATCACTCGAAATCTCTCTTGATAGTACGGCTATCTATCCTATAACCTGGTCTCTCAACCAACACTAAGAGACCGGTAAAAGAGAAAACCTATCAAGATCATACCTTTTCCTTGAGCATTCCACTTGAGATAGGTGATGACGATATTGTACACTTCAAGTTGGAACACCTTTCTTGATAGCTCTTACTTGATGAAAACTCACATATTGCTTCCCCATACTCAACATGGGGAAGCCTGACTTAAGAACATCTTCATGAATCCATAACCTTCTATATTATCTTCTCACTTCATAATGAAGATGATGTCTTGAATATTAACTTGACGGCTCACACTACAACAAAAGTTGGCTTTTACAACGAATGGTTTTTGTGGTTAAGAAGTCTTATACGATGGATGGCCTCTGTGGTAAAAGTCCCGTCACCAAAGAATCTACCATGGGTTTTTCCCGACCGTGGCGGATCGCACCCTTCAGCCACGGAAATCCTTGTCGTGGTAGATCGGTTTTGCCAGCCCCATTGATTGCTGACATCATGCAAACTACCACGTGGAAAGTGTCATTAACTGCCGGTTGCCGCCATTAATGGTCACAAAACCGTGGTGGAATCCAAGGCCCAACCAAATCCCGCTAATTATTAAGTGGACCGGTCCATGAGATAATCCCAATAAGAAAATGGCTCGTTACTGTTTCGACTTACCCGAGACCTGCACTGGTTGAAGGGTATCATCACTTTGCAGCTCAGCTATGGCATGTTAACTTTCAGGTCCATTACCATTTCGACCTACATAAGGCCCATCTTGGTCCATCACTGTGCGGCCCATTAGCGTCTTGCGTTGGACCCATCCCTGTTCTTAAAGCCCGTGGACGACAGCCCACTAAAGGTCCATGTGTGAGAAGGTCCGTTACTGTTCTGGACTTTTACTGTTCGAGACTGCCTGTGACGGGCCACCCACTAACGGCCCATGTTGTGAGAAGGTCCGCTAGTGTTCTGGTCTTCTATAATTCCAGTTTTTTACTATTCGGACAATTGACTCTCAAATTTGTTTCTCCCTTTTCTCCAAAGATGCATGATTTTAGGGGACCAAATTATCATAACCCGGGCACGGGAAACCCGCTACGTGGACCAGTGAGAAGACTCACATGTGCTAGGACGTACCCACATGGACACGTGCATACATGTAACTTAGTCGTTCGTGCTTGTAACTTAGTTGTCTATACACTAACTTACTCGTGCTCCCAACATGGATGAAGCCCACAAGCACATGACCATCTTCCCATTGGCTTGGAGTGTTGGTTTCCCCGATACCTGGTCCAATCTATGATTACCGTAGTTTTGTCAATTTTAAAGACACTCCTGGAGATGTACATGCGGAAACCACGCAGTGTAAGAGCATCTCTAGCAGATATTGTATCCCGCGGTACTACGAAATGTGGATGTGATGTACCGCAAACCCTTTTTTTCAGACCTCCTCCTCTTTCGTCTATTCTCCTCAGCCTTGATTTCATCGACCTGTTTTGCGGTATTTGTTCTGTGTTGCCTCTTTTGGACCTCCTCCTCTTTTGGCTATTCTCCTCCACCTCGAGTTCGTCGATGGTAGCAAGAAGGAGGATGTCCTCTGCATCGTCATTGTCGACGATGTTGTCTTCCCAGTCAGACTCGTCGGATGAGGAATCATCCATCAAAAATCTAATGGAATAACTCGTCGAACAACACCAGGACTCACTCCACGACAAACTCATCTACAAAATCGCCAGTGAACGGATCCTAAACCTAAGGAATTTCAAATTTTGAGCCAAAACAAAATAGGAGAAAGAAGGTTACGGGCACGGACAGCGATGATGGATGGTCGGCGTAGCAGATCTTGGGCACGGGCGCTAGATTGGTAGGGGAAGACGGAGGCTACGCACCAATCAAATGGGGTTGCCAAGAGGAAAAACCGCACGCTGACTAACTTGGTGAATTCCATGTTAGCCAGGGCTAGTTTATCAAAGGCATGGTGGGAGAGGCTTTGTTGACTTCATGTCATGTCCTGAATAGAGTTCCTAACAAGAATAAAGAAAATACCCCTTATGAGGAGTAGGATAGGACAAAACCATCACTGTCGTACTTGCATACTTGGGGGTGTTTGGTGAAGTTCAACATACCGATTTCCAAGAAATGCAAGCTCGGACCTAAGATAGTGGATTGTATCTTTCTAGGATATGCTCCACAGAGTATAGGCTATAGATTTTTAGTGGTGAAATCCGAGGTACTTGATATGCATGTTGATACTACAATGGTATCTCATGATGCAACATTATTTGAGAATATGTTTCCTATAAAAGATATGTAGAGCATTGGTAGAATTTCTTCTGAAATACTTCCTGAATCTAGTGCATGTATTGATAATTCTGAACAATCACATGAGGAAGTGATGCATGTAAAATACATACATGAACTTTGCACTTTATTACTTGATATTCCAACATATTTGCATCATATATGGGTCATATTCATGTTTTATAATGATTATTGGGAATAATTCACACTTCCCATATTGCTTTAAAATTAACCCCGTCGAGGAAGAAAACCCCTATTTCAATGTTTTTGACTTTTATGTACCCAAACGATGTCCAATTGACCTGAAACTTCACGGGGCCTGATACGTCGTAAACGTATCTATAATTTTTGATGATCCATGCTTGTTTAGTATTTACTTTCTTATGTTTTGTTCTTTGAGGTATTTTTATACATTTTCTGGAACTAACCTATTAACAAGATGCCAGAGTGCCAGTTGCCTGTTTCTGCTGTTTTTGGTTTCATAAAAGCTAGTAAGGAAATATTCTCAGAATTGGACCGGACAAAATCCCAAATCAATATTTTACCCGAAGCAACACGGAGTCCGGAGGGGAGACGAAGTGGCGCACCAGGGCGACCACACCTGGTGGCGGCGCGGCCTGGGGGCGCGCCACCAGGGGGTGTGGGATCCCTGGTGCTCCACCGACCTTGCCCTTCCACCTATAAAAGCCTCCCGGGACGAAAACCCTAAGTACCCTATCAAATTCCACGAAAGATTCTGTAGCCGCTGTCATCTCCATCCCTAGATCGAGAGGGATCCAAAGCTCTTCCCGGCACCCTACCGGAGGGGAGAGATCACCCTGGAGGCCTTCTTAATCACCATGACTACCTTCGGTGTGATGCGTGAGTATTTCATCCTTGGACTACGGGTCCATGTAGTAGCTAGATGGTTGGTTCTCTTCCTTTGTGCTATCATGTTTAGATCTTGTGAGCTCCGTTCATGATCAAGATCATCTATTTGTAATCTTACATGTTGTGTTTGCGGGGACCCGATGGATATTGAGATGCTATTTCAGATTGATTATTGATTCTATCATGTCTATGTTATTTGTGATCTTGCATGCTTTCTATTGTTAGTAGCTATCTTGGCCAAGTAGATGCTAGCAACTCCAAGAGGGAGTATTTATGCTCGATAGTGGGTTCATGCCTCTAGTAATCTGGGGAACTGACAAGAATCTCTAAGGTATTAGATGTGTTGTTGCTACTAGGGAGAAAACACCAATCCTTTGTCCATAGGACAATCGTATTGTTTACTTTACACACTTTACTTAATGTAATTATCTGTTGCTTGCAACTTAATACTGGAGGGGGTTCGGATGATAACATGAAGGTGCATTATTAGTCATAGATGTAGTTGGATTACGGTCTATGTATAATGTTGTAATGCCCAATCAAATCTCATAGGAGTCAAGATGATTAGTATATGCATGGTATGCTTTCTCGAGTCTGTCAATTGCCCCGCCGTAATTTGTTCACCCAACATGTTATTTATCTTAAGGAGAATCACCTCTAGTGAACTATGGACCCCGGTCCATTCTTTTACCATTGCTATACCTTTTACTGTTACTATTTTCTGTTTACTTTCTGCAAGCAATTACTATCTTCCACACAATACGTTTAATCCTTTGTTTTCAGCAAAACCGGTGAGATTGACAACCTCACTATAAGTTGGGGCAAAGTTCTGTGGTTGTGTTGTGCGGGATTCCAAGTTGGAAACAACACCTTGGAGTTGTTTCCTTGCTCCTACTGGTTCGATAACCTTGGTTTCATAACTAAGGGAAAACTTGTTGCTGTGCTCATCATACCTTCCTCTTGGGGTTCCCAACGAGCTCGATATATTTTGAGCCATCAGGGCCCAGCATTTATCAGAACCAATAAAAATGGGCCAAAGATCCGCGAGAAAAAAGACCGAGGAGGGAACAGGCACAGCAGCCGCGGCCCATCCCCTTGGCCATGGCTGGTATTCTCTTTCCTCCCTCGAGTCTCGGGCGCCATCGATTCTTTCTCCAAATGACTTGTCTTGACCTAAAACCTACTATATATACCCCCTTTTGGTGATCCTCGACACAAACAGAGGTGGAGATCGAAAACACAGAAACAGAGAGTCAGGAGGCTACCACCGGAGAAGATCGAAGGGGGGAAACACTGCCGGAATCGCCTCCGGAGGGCTCCATCCCCCTCCGGCGTGTTCATCATCAACACCTACAACAATATCCTCTCCATTTCCCTACTCTAATATCTTGGCAAAGATGATGTGTGAAGCAATATTTTATCTTCCCTTGATCTATTATGACTCCATGTCTTTGTTTGAGTAGTGAATTGTCATGGAAAAGTAAAATAGTTTGTTTATTGGTTGCATTTAGTGTTCTTGTCTTTTATGATTGTCTTATTGTATAATATATGAGTGCATGCATATGTTGGGGAATGCATGTAAGGTGATCACCGTGATGTAATGGAGTAGGGAGGATCGTGGAGGACAGAAAACCGTGGTCCAATCCATAAAGTTACATTAGGGGGGACATATATCGGGGACCCTAAAGTTTATAGCTATGGTGGGACATTTATGTCCTAATAATTCTTATGTTTGCTCAGTAACATGGCCTTAGGATCCATCATAAGAGTTGTGTATGCAAATTTATTTTCCCGCACCTAATTAAGGCTCCGTCCTGGAAGATACAATAAACAACCAAACAAACGAATGAAATAACAATTGCCTAAACATTTACTCCCTTAGAGAAACTTGCTACTTGAGGAACTTGCTACTTGATAAAACTTGCCACCACTCCACTCCGCTCCACTTCATTAGATCAACTAAACTTGCACTAGTTTACTTGTAGTTTCCACTAACACATACTTTATTTTCTACCTAGAACCAAAACAAAACACACACGTAGATCCTAGCTTTGCATAGAAGGCCATATAAGAGGGTTATAGGGCTTTAGAGAATTGATAGTTTACCTATAGCTCCCTGTGGATTCGATACTCAAATACTTATCAAATTGTACTACGGTGATCCCCTGCACTTGGGGGTTATCAAGAAGTCCCTGAGAAGGATGATGATGAACCTCCCACAAGGAGTAAAAGTCAGAGGATTGAAAAATCCTTTGGTAATGATTTCATCATGTACCTTGTGGATGATACTCCTAGATCCATTGTTGAGGCATATGCATCTCCTGATGCAGATGATTAAAAGAAGTTGTGCAAAATGAGATGGACTCGATTCTTTCTAATAGAACTTGGGAATTATCAGAACGACCCTATGGTTGTAAACCTGTGGGCTGTAAGTGGGTGTTTAAGAAGAAGCTAAGACCTGATGGTACCATTTAGAAGTACAAGTCACGTCTTGTAGCTAAGGGTTACACACAAAAATAAGGTGAAGATTACTTTGACACATATTCACCTATTGCTGGATTGACCACCATTCGAGTACTACTATCCCTGGCTGCCTCTTATGGTCTTCTCGTTCATCAAATGGACATGAAGACAATTTCCTTAATGGAGAGTTGGAAGAGGAGATCTACATGGATCAACCACGATGAGCTTGTGGTAAAAGGTGAAGAGACAAAGGTGTGCAAGTTATTAAAATCTTTATATGGCCTGAAACAAGCACCTAAGCAATGGCATGAGAAGTTTTATATAACTCTACTTTCTGTTGCCTTTGTCATTAATGAGGTTGATAGGTGTGTGTACTATCGCTATGTACGTGGATGATATTCTGATCTTCGGTACAAACATGAAAGTGATAAATGAAGTCAAGTCTTTCATGTCAAAGAGTTTTGACATGAAAGATCTGGGAGAGGCTGATGTGATTCTGAATATCAAGCTTATTAAGAACGAGAATGATATACTTAATGCAATCTCATTATGTTGAGAAGGTCTTTAGCCGATTTGGCTTTATTGATGGCAAGACTTCTCCAACACCTTATGATCCTAGTTTGACATTGTGAAAGAATAAGAAGGAATCAACAAATCAACTGAAATATTCACAAATTGTTGGTTCTCTCATGTAATTACCAAGCGCGACAAGACCTGATATCTCTTTTGCTGTGAGGAAGTTGAGTAGGTTCATGTCTAACCCGGGTATTGATCATTGGCATGTACTTGAAAGGGCGATACGTCCATTTTGCATCACTATTCTATATCATAATTCACTGTTATTCATTGATATATTTCATATTAAGAGATGATACTTATGTTATTTCATCTGTTTTTGCATGGTTGATGACTTTTGGAGCATGGACCGCTGCAGTCAGGATTCTGATGGAAAAGGTGTTGTTTGGAGGCAAAATTCGTGAAGATCAGAAAATCCGGGAAAATATACGGAAAATCTTATTTTTTTTAGAAGACGAAGGAAGCCAGAAGGAGGAGTGGAGATGGGCCACAGGGGGCCCACACCACCCCCTGGCGCGAGCCACCCTAGGCCGCGCCACCAGGTGGTGTGGCCGCCCTGGCCCACCTCTGGCTCTCCCCTCTGGCGTATATATTCCTCACGAAACCCTAAGACTCGGGGAGCGACCACAGAAAGATTCCGCCGCCTCTGCAGGGCGGAAAACACCGAGAGACAAAGATCTCTCCGGCAAACAGATTTCTGCCAGGGGAATCCCTTCCCGGAGAGGGGAGATCGTCGCCATCAACACCACCATCAAGCTGGACTTCATCGGGATCATCATCATCATCACCACCACCATCATCTCCACCAGCACCCTCATCACCATCTCCATATCGCTGTAACAATTGGGTTGAATCTTGCATAGTTCTTAGGGGAAACTTTCCCGGTGTTGATTACTCTTTGCAGTTGATGCTATTGAGTGAACCATTGAATTATTGTTTATGTTCAGATTGTTATACATCATTATTCCATCTCTGATGATGATCCATATGATGTCTTATGAGTAGTTCGTTTTGTTCTTGAGGACATGGGAGAAGTCATGTTGTTAGTAGTGGAATTGTGTTGAGAAAGATTCAATAGTTTGATATTTAAGTTGTGGTGTACTTCTTCTAGTGGTGTCATGTGAATGTCGACTACATGACACTTCACCTATATGGGCCTAGGGGAATGCTGTTGGGCCACGCAGAGAAAAACAAACCTTTTTCCTACGCGGTGATCCCAAGATCTAGCCGAGGTAGTAGGCCACGAGAATTACCACTAGACGCGCGGTTGCATAATCGATGAAGCGCGTCGCTTGATGCAATGCAGTCCTCACGATCCGTTCCGATCCACGATCGTCGAAGTGCTGAACGTACAACACCTCCGCCGGTATCCACACGTATGAGGAGGAGCGCCGGCGATGGACTGCTAGGTCTGGTACGGCGGCGACAGGACGGACTGGGGCTAGGGTTTCCAACACATGGAGTGACCTAACCGTGTGCTCTAAGCACCTGCGCCCCAGCTTATATAGGGAGTGAAAGTGGGCTCCACTCACTTGTGGCCCATTCACTAAAAGGCCTATATTAGCCACTGCAAGTCCCACTTGCTGACTAAGTCCATGTCTCTATTTGGGTCCAACCCAAATAGATTTCCTGTTTGGGTCTAACCCAAACTTGCTCCCGCTCTTAAGTGTGTGACCCGACAGGCTCATGGTGACTCGGACACGATCTGAGTCTCACTTGTGACCGATCAGTTGGTAGCGGCTCCTAGCAGAACGTGCCAACTCCCAAGTACCAAAGAGTCATGACGATATACCTTCCAATGCGACTTTTGTCTGAGTCCCTTTTACCTCATGATATACCTTGTCGAACTATAGGCGATTAATCGTCATCCCTTAAATAGTTCGACTCTCTTTCTCGATCCGAGATAAGTGATTCATCCGACTAACTCTTAGTCGGTCGCCTCGGTTAACACTTAACCGAGTCACGCATGGCCATGCTTTCCGAATCATATCTTCTGAGAGGGCCCAGAGAATATCTCTCCAAATGGAGGGGGAAAATCCCATCTCGGTTATTCACATCACGCAGCTTGATTCTCAGTCGACCCGAACTCCGACTTTATAACTGCCCAGTGACGGAACAACGTTTGACAGAACCTAAGTCGGTGATCCTCAACTCGGATTATGCAATAACCTCAGGTCTAAGGATTACATTGATTGAGATATACAAATGAGGACTTACTCGTTGTATCTCCATATGGGTCAGTACGACTCGCTAAACTCTTTAGCCGAATCCGTGTAAGTCGGAATAGCATCTCCATGCCCATGACAAGTGGAACCTAGTCATCTGCCGACTTTCACATTGATCTAAGTTGTGTGTTCAGCACAACCTCAATGACCAAGGACAATTAGCATGAACAACATGAATATATAGTTCCACAATCGAATCACATATTCGATGATACATATCAGTAGTTCATACATGGACTATAACTTTATGAATACATTGAGAAATATCATCAACCATGATTGCCTCTAGGGCATTTTCCCAACAAATGCATTATGTATTTGACTACTAATCGTAGGGGTTGCCGGAGTGACAGAAACCTGAACCCCCATTAGGAAACCATTGCATAAGGGACGTAAGGGTCTTAGAGTTTAAAGTTGTGGTTAGGTTTCTACCTTAGTTACTTTCTTGTACTTACGGATGTTTGCAAGGGGTATAATCACAAGTATATATTAGTCCTAGGAAGGTCGGTACATTAGCACAGGTTCACCCACACAACACTTAGCAAGCTAAAGAAGATTAATCAACTATATGAAGCGAAAGCACTTGACAGTCTTCCCATGTGTCCTCGAGAACGTTTGATCATCTTAAGTAATACAGCTGGCTTGTCCTTTGCTGCATAAAGGATTGGGCCACTTGCTGCATTTATTCCCACTGTCTTTTATTTACTCGTACTTTATTTACTTGCTTTATAAAAAACCTAAAAATCCGTTTGCTAAGTATTTGTAGAGAGTTCTTGATCCATACGACTAGCCAGCACCTTCTGATCCTCGTTGGGTTCGACACTCTTACTTATCGAAAATACTGCGATACACCCCCTATACTTGTGGGTCATCAAGACTATTTTCTGGCGCCATTGCCGGGGAGTGAAGCGCTATTGGAGAGTGGAACTGGTAAAGGAAACTTCTACTGTGAGTATTGTTTACTTCTGTTAGTTGCTTTATTTTTGTTATGGATAATTCGTTGAGTTTCTTATTTGGTAATGCTACTACCACTACTAAGGTAGTAGATGAATCACCACCTGCTGAGAATAATGCTTTTAAAATACCTACAAGAATTATTGATCGTGTTATGGATAACTACTATGTTGGGGATGGAACTATCCATCCCGATGATCATTTACTCTTTATACATGAATTATGCGGGTTGTTCAAGTGTGCAGGTATCACTACAGATCAAGTTAAGAAGAAGTTATTCTCATTATCACTAAAAGGAAGAGCCGAGGAATGGTATAAGCTGCTGAAGAATGGTCAAGCTCTGGAATGGGAGGAAATAGTACCTCTCTTTTATTCAAAGTTTTATCCTCCTAGTGAGATTCATAAAGATCGAAATCAAATATACAACTTTTGGCCTCTTGATGGAGAGAGTACAGCTCAAGCTTGGGGAATATTGAAGTTACTAATGCTCAAATGTCCCATTCATGAGCTCCCCAACAATATCATTATCAATAACTTTTATGCAAGGCTCCCTCTACATGACAAGGATTTATTGGATGCTTCTTGTGCTGGATCATTCACTCGCATGGAAGAAGAAGCTAAATGGGATCTTCTGGACCATATTCAAGACAATGCTAAAGCTTGGGAGAATGATAAAGGTAGAAAGTCAGGTATAAATTTTGATTATGAATGCATTGAATCTTTTACGAGAACTGATAACTTTCAAAACATTAGTAATGCTTATGGTCTTGATTTACAAGTTATTACAAATTGCTTTAAGGCTTTTGCTTCTTATATTGAAATTCCAAAAAGGGGATGGAACAAGTACCATGCACCTTATAAAGATATTGTTGACTATATTCCTGTTGGGAGTACTGAGTATTGCACTATTGATCACATCTTACCTGAACCTTATATCGAGAAGATTCCCTTCCCAGATAAGGTAAAGGATCATCCTATGATAACTAGTGTAATCACTAAAAGTGAAAAGAGAACTATAAAACCTGATGAACAAATAAACGTTGAACTGGTGGTAGCAATTGTGAAAGACCTTGTCACTAAAAGCATAGAAGATGGACACATAGTCTTTTGTGAGGATGCTTCTAATATTGTTTTACATCCTAATAGAACTAAAAAGGCTAGTGTCCCTGTGCTTTCCATTAGAATTGGTGATCATTGCTATTATGGTTTATGTGATATTGGTGCGAGTTCCAGTGCTATTCCTTATGAGCTTAACAGAGAAATTATGCATGAAATCAGTCCCTGCGAATTGGAAGAGATTGATGTGGTTATTCACCTTGATAATAGAGAGACCATCTCTCCAATTGGTATTGTACGAGATGTGGAAGTTCTTTGTGGTAAGATTAAGTATCCTGCTGATTTTCTAGTACTTGGTTCAGCTGCTAGTAAAACTTATCCTATCATTTTTGGTAGACCTTTCTTGAGTACTTGTGGAGCTATTATAGATTGCAAGAGGGAGAAAATATTGACTAAGTTTGATGGGGAATCTTATGAGTTTAATTTTTCAAAATTTACTAAAGAACCTTGTGAAGAGGAAACCGATAATGAGGATTTTAGAGTTGAACAACTTGCTTCTATTTCTCTTGCTCCTAACAATGCTTTGCAGCAATTTATGGAAGATCACAAAAGTGAGATCTTCATGGAAGAAGAGATTGACGAGATTCTCCGTCGTTAACCCAAGATGCTTAAGCATAACTTGCATGTAGAAGACTTGGGTACCACGTTGCCACCTAAAATGGATCCGGTTTTCGATCTAAAAACCTCTCCCTAATGATCTTAAATATGCTTATATTGATGATAAAAATATATATCATGTTATTATTAGCTCTAAACTTTCAGGGAAGGAAGAAGAAAGGTTATTGGAGGTTTTGAAGAAACACCGAGGAGCTATGGGCTATACTCTGGATGATTTAAAAGGGATTTCACCTACTATATGTCAGGATTCTATCAATATAGAACCAGATGCAAATCCAGTAGTAGAGCACCAACGACGTTTAAATCCTAAGATGAAGGAAGTGGTAAGAAATGAGGTATTGAAACTCCTTGATGCTGGTATTATTTACCCTATTGTTGATAGTGAATGGGCTAGTCATGTTCATTGTGTTCCTAAAAATGGAGGAATTACCGTTGTTCCTAATGATAATGATGAGCTTATTCCCCGAAGAATAGTAGTAGGTTATAGGATGTGCATTGATTTTAGGAAAGTCAACAAAGTTACTAAGAAAGATCACTACCCGCTTCCTTTTATTGATCAAATGTTGGAAAGGTTGTCTAAAAAGAACCATTTTTGTTTTCTTAATGGTTATTCTGGTTTCTCTCAAATTGCTGTTAAACAACAAGATCAAGAAAAAACTACTTTTACTTGCCCTTACGGAACTTATGCTTATAGATGTATGCCTTTTGGTTTATGTAATGCTCCTGCTACTTTTCAAAGATGCATGTCTGCTATCTTTCATGGTTTTTGTGAGGAAATTGTGGAAGTGTTCATGGATGACTTTTCTGTCTATGGAACTTCTTTTGATAATTGTCTGCACAACCTTGATAAAGTTTTGCAGAGGTGTGAAGAAACTAATCTTGTTCTTAATTGGGAGAAATGTCACTTCATGGTTAATGAAGGGATTGTCCTTGGGCATAAGGTTTCTGAAAGAGGCATAGAAGTTGATAGAGCTAAGGTTGAGGCAATTGAGAAAATGCCATGTCCAAGAGACATCAAAGGTATTCGTAGTATCCTTGGTCATGCTGGTTTCTATAGAAGGTTTATTAAAGATTTTTCTAGGATATCAAAACCCCTCACTAATCTTCTTCAAAAAGATGTACCCTTTGTTTTTGATGATGATTGTAAGGAAGCTTTTGAAACTCTTAAGAAGGCTTTAAGCACAGCTCCTATCATTCAACCACCTGATTGGAGTTTACCCTTTGAAATAATGTGTGATGCTAGTGATTTTGCTGTAGGGGCTGTCCTTGGGCAACGAATTGATAAAAAGCTAAACGTTATTCATTATGCTAGTAAGACTCTAGACACTGCTCAAAGGAATTATGCTACTACTAAAAAAGAATTTCTAGCTGTCGTCTTCGCTTGTGATAAGTTTAGACCCTATATTGTAGACTCAAAAGTCACCATTCATACTGATCATGCTGCTATTAAGTACCTTATGACAAAGAAGGACGCAAAGCCTAGGCTTATTAGACGGGTGCTGCTTTTACAACAGTTTGATCGGTAGGGGTAAGCTCGCGAAGGATCCCTTGGTACACTGATTATGCTAACTTTATTGTGTCCGAGTATTTGCCTCCAACTTTTACAACTCAGCAAAGAAGGAAGTTCTTTTATGATTTGAGGCATTATTTTTGGGATGACCCACACTTATATAAAGAAGGAGTGGATGGTATTATGCGAATATGTGTTCTAGAATATGAACAAAAGGAGATATTGCGTAAATGTCATGGTAGTGCTTATGGAGGACATCATGCAGGAGATAGAACCGCGCAAAAGGTGCTACAATCAGGTTTCTACTAGCCTACCCTTTTTAAAGATGCAATAAAATTTGTTTTATCTTGTGATGAATATCAGCGTGTTGGTAATATTTCTAGACGCAATGAAATGCCTATGAACTACTCTCTAGTTATTAAACCCTTTGATTGCTGGGGATTTGACTTTATGGGTCCTTTTCCTCCCTCGAAAGGTTATACTCATATTCTTGTTGCCGTTGATTATGTTACTAAGTGGGTAGAAGCCATTCACGAAGAGTGCTGACGGGGAGACTTCTCTAAAAATGCTTAAGGATGTTATCTTTCCTAGGTTTGGAGTGCCTAGGTATCTCATGACTGATGGGGGTTCTCATTTCATTCATGGTGGTTTTAGAAAGACCCTTGCTAAATATGATGTTAATCATAGAATTGCTTCAGCTTATCACCCCCAAACTAGTGGGCAAGTAGAGTTATCAAATAGAGAAATTAAATCCATCTTGCAAAAGATTGTTAATAGATCTAGAAAAAACTAGGCTAAAAAGTTGAATGATGCTTTATGGGCTTATAGAACTGCCTACAAAAACCCTATGGGGATGTCTCCTTATAAAATGGTTTATGGGAAAGCTTGTCACCTACCTTTAGAATTAGAACACAAAGCTTATTGGGTAGTTAAAGAACTCAATAGAGATTGTAAGCTCGCAGGTGAGAAAAGATTATTTGATTTAAGTTCCTTAGATGAATGGAGGAGTGAAGCCTATGAAAATGCTAGGCTCTTTAAATAAAAAGTTAAAAGATGGCATGACAAGCGAATACTTAAGAGAGAATTTCATGTTGGTGAGAAAGTTCTATTGTATAGGTCTCGTCTTAGATTTTTTGCAGGAAAGCTACTGTCAAAATGGGAAGGACCCTTCATTATTGAAGAAGTGTACCGTTCGGGAGCAATAAAAATTTCTTATTTAAAAGACAATACTACACAAGTAGTGAATGGGCAACGAATCAAGCACTATATTGGTGGATATTCTTACAATGAAGATGTTGATGCCTTTCAAGTTATAACTCTGGAGAAATTTATCAAGGACCAAATTCAGAGACCTGCAGATTCTGTTTTCAAATAGGTAACAGTTCTGGTAAGAAAAGTTCCACGAAAATACTATCCAACTATATTTTTGCAGTTTTTAGACAATAAGGAAAGTTACGAAGCGAAAAAGGGACGGAAATGGAGCCAGGGTGGCTCACACCACCCTGTTGCGCGGGCCCACCCCTGGCCGTTCCACCAGGTGGTGTGGCCACCCTGGACTCCGCCTCCGACTCATTTTCTACCAGTACCTTCCTCTTGTTATGAAACTTCGTAATATATACCCCCCCCGGATCTCCCGAGGTTCGTATATCGTGTTTTCGTCGTGTTTTCATTTCGATCTATTTCTGACATGTAGAGTCCCAGATTTGGAGCCACAATGTCTTCCTCTGGATCAGCCAAGGGAGATTCTTTAGAGGATATCATCAACCCATACATGAGAGAGTTGAAGATTCATCCCAAGGAGTTGTTGCTTGAAGATGGGGAGATCCGGATAAAAGAGGTTCAAGGCCCTAAAGGTGAAGGAAGTCTGGAGGACAGGATGGAAGCACTGGAGCAAGAAGTCTTTAGGTACGAGAAGATGGCGAAACGCGAAGTGGATATCATCCATAAGATTTGTTCCGAACTCATCACCGGGCACTAAAAGGAGACTGCTGAACTCAAGGATGAAGTCCTCTCACTTTGCCAAACAACCAACGAACTGCAAGCATAGCTCTACATCAAAATTGTGAGTACGAGGTTAGGTTTAAACGCATAAGTGCTACTGCAAGTTTCAGGATGCTGGAAACCACGATGTCCTTTGTTGATGGGGAGACCTTACCCTGGAAGTCGGACGATGATGAGAGGATACCACCACCACCGAAGGAGTAATTCGTCATCAGGTTTGGCATCCCCTTGGTTTGTTCCAAGCTTGGGGAAGTGTCGCGGTATCATATCACTATCTTCTATCTTTTTACCCTTTTTAGTAGAGTCATATCATGAATATAGAAGTTATCATGTAGGATGGTTTGCATTATGGAAGTGTCCCCTCTCTTGTTAGATATGTATCCCTTGGTGTGAGTTACCGTTGTGGAATATTAATGAGAAGTTCTATCATTTACTCTTCTGCATATCTTATATTAGTTTTCAACTCATGGTTATACGATTGATCTTGTTGTTAGTATTGGTATCACTTTGGGATCATTGAGTTAATTTAGTTGGTTTTGGCAAACCTGGCTCGGTCAGTAGCACACTGTTTTTGAGAGTTGAATGAAAAAGATAGAAGTACTCTAGAAGAAAAATAATTTCATCATCTTTCTTTCTTGATTTGCTCATAAGTTTAGTATTCTCTAGTTAAGATCTTTTGTGCTTGCAAGGAAGATTGCATGTTTGTTTTTTATCACTTATATGTTTGTTTGTTTCCTTCAACTCTTATACTTGCTACCTAGCCTTGCTAGCAAAAAAACTGTACTGAGAGGGATTACTTCTTGTGCATCCACTTCCCTAAACCAAAACCCATGCCATTTGTGTCCACCATACCTACCTATTAGCACTATTGCTATTCCAAGTAAATTCTTGTTTTTATCTACCTTCCAAATTAAACTTGTTATGTGAAAATTAGTGATTAAAGCTCTCACGAACTTGATGGCACACTTTACTTTCTTGCATCTAATAAACTTGAACTATTGGATCCTTATTTGTTGCGTATATGCTTGCGCTTTATGAGTTGAAGTTAGCAGAACCATGTATCATGGGGAACGCTTTCAACACTGCCATGGTACTTTGTACCTAGTTGATATCATGATTATGTTGCCTATGGATCTCGGCGGTGTGAAATAAAAGGGGAACTTGTAAGTTCATGGAGTTCATATGTGTGTTAGAGAAACGCCTGGGCCGCTAGCCTAAGCCATGCCTAATCATGGTGGAAACTTGCAGCACAACTATAGTGAGCATTCTATGAAGCATCTTCAATAAAAACCTATGAAAATAGCAAATAAAAAGATCGTTGAGATGCTCATTGTCTGCTTGCCTTGTCATTTTGATTATGGGATAGCTCCTGTATCATGTGCAAGGGGTACCCCGTTGGCGGTTCTCAATGATACACATGTATTTACAATGACAAGAGCTTACTTGTGACTGAAGTTGAGTAGCATGAGGTTCGGTACTCGTAAGTGAGGGGCATGAGATTTCAACTTATAACTTGTCTAGCATATCCTCTTAGTTGTGTCACTTTAACTTTAATCACCCAAAAGATGCCTATGATAGGGGCAATGAGAGCTGAAAGCTAATAAGTACCATAATTTTTGGGAGCTCTTTATGAAACTTGAAATCCCTGCTTCCCTCTATGAAGGGCCTTTCTTTTACTTTTTAGTTGAGTCAGTAAACCTATTCCCTTCTATCTCGGCAAGTATTTTGAGTTGTTGTGTTTCATTCAGTCATATGATGATTTATTCAATCATGTTTCTTATGTTCCTTGTTTTGCACATTGCTCTTATCCTGGTGTCTACTACTTTGAAAGCTATCATTAAAAACCAGTTATTTGTGAACTCCAGCAAATTATCAACTATTCTTCGACCAAGAGCTAAGTTTGCCATTACCAATTATGATTTACTTCATGTATCTCTATTGTGTTTCCTTTACTTATTGCAAATAAGTTATATAATACTGAGTTGTCTTCTATTATGATCTATGTATTGATGAATGTGACACTTCTTGTCCGTATTCTTTTATCGACTCTTCACTCCATAAACCCGAGGTCATGTTTATTGAGCTTAGTTTCGCTTGGGGACAAGCGAAGTCTAAGCTTGGGGGGAGTTTATACGTCCATTTTGCATCACTATTCTATATCATAATTCACTGTTATTCATTGATATATTTCATATTAAGAGATGATACTTATGTTATTTTATCTGTTTTTGCATGGTTGATGACTTTTGGAGCATGGACCGCTGCAGTCAGGATTCTGATGGAAAAGGTGCTGTTTGGAGGCAAAATTCGCGAAGATCAGAAAATCCGGGAAAATATACGGAAAATCATATTTTTCCAGAAGACAAAGGAAGCCAGAAGGAGGAGTGGAGATGGGCCACATGGGGCCCACACCACCCCCTGGCGCGGGCCACCCTAGGCCGCGCCACCAGGTGGTGTGGCCGCCCTGGCCTACCTCTAGCTCTCCCCTCTAGCGTATATATTCCTCTCGAAACTCTAAGACTCAGGGAGCGACCACAGAAAGATTCCGCCGCCTCTACGGGGCAGAAAACACCAAGAGAGAAAGATCTCTCCAGTAGACAGATTTCTTCCGGGGGAATCCCTTCCCAAAGAGGGGAGATCATCGCCATCAACACCACCATCAAGCTAGACTTCATCAGGATCATCATCATCATCACCACCACCATCATCACCATCAGCACCCTCACCACCATCTCCATATTGCTGTAACAATTGCGTTGAATCTTGCATAGTTCTTAGGGGAAACTTTCCCGGTGTTGATTACTCTTTGTAGTTGATGCTATTGAGTGAACCGTTGAATTATTGTTTATGTTCAGATTGTTATACATCATTATTCCATCTCTGATCATGATCCATATGATGTCTTTTGAGTAGTTCATTTTGTTCTTGAGGACATGGGAGAAGTCATGTTGTTAGTAGTGGAATTGTGTTGAGAAAGATTTAATAGTTTGATATTTAAGTTGTGGTGTACTTCTTCTAGTGGTGTCATGTGAACATCGACTATATGACACTTCACCTATATGGGTCTAGGGGAATTTATTGTGTATTTGGCTACTAATCGTAGGGGTTGCCGGAGTGACAGAAACCTGAACCCCCGTTAGGAAACCATTGCACAAGGGACGTAAGGGTCTTAGAGTTTAAAGCTGTGGTTAGGTTTCTTCCTTAATTACTTTCTTGTACTTACGGATGTTTGCAAGGGGTATAATCACAAGTACGTATTAGTCCTAGGAAGGTCGGTACATTAGCACAGGTTCACCCACACAACACTTAGCAAGCTAAAGAAGATTAATCAACTATATGAAGCGAAAGCACTTGACAATATTCCCATGTGTCCTCGAGAACGTTTGGTCATCTTAAGTAATACAATCGGTTTGTCCTTTGCTACATAAAGGATTGGGCTACTTGCTGCATTTATTTCTACTGTCTTTTATTTACTCGTACTTTGTTTACTTGATTTATCAAAAAAAACCTAAAAATCTGTTTGCTAAGTATTTGTAGAGAATTCCTGATCCATACCACTAGCCAGCACCTTCTACTCCTCGTTGGGTTCGACACTCTTACTTATCGAAAATACTGCGATACACCCCCTATACTTGTGGGTCATCAAAGGGTCATGCACTATCTATGTGGTACAATGAGCTATGTGATTCACTACTTAGGGCACCTTGCTGTGCTTGAATGAAATAGTGATTCAAACTGGATCTCTGACATTGATGAACTCTACGCCACGAGAAGGTATGTGTTTACCCTTGGAGGTGGCGCAGTTTCATGGAGATCTCGTAGACAGGCCATATTTACGAGGTCAACTATGGAAGCAAAGCTTACTGCTTTAGACACATCCACTGTCGAGTCAGAATGGCTACGTGAGCTCTTGACAAAATCATAGATCAAACCACCAAATTCAATTCGGGAAAATATAAGTAAACGGGCTTCTGCCTGAGCTTCCAAGGATAAAGGTAGATGAACAACCATTTGATAGACTTGCATGTGGTTAAAAAACGTGTCTCGACAACCCTTTTGAATTGTGACAACCAAACTGTGATTGTCAAAGTGAACAGTTTGAAGGATAACGCGAAGTCATCAAGACACGTAAAGAGACGTTTGAAATCTATCAGAAAATTTGAGAAATCCCAGAGTAATAATTGTTACATATATTCAAATAGACAAAAACCTGTTAGATACCTTTACAAAGGGACTATCACGAATTGTGATAGAAAATGCATTGACCCGGAGATAGGGTTGAGACCCATGGATGTCACACCATAGTGGTAACCCAACCTATGTGATCGGAGATCCCGTGAATTAGGACTTAGGAAGAATAAGCTAGTGGTTTGACTGAGGAGAGTATTTTGTAACCCTCTCTATGTGAAGATGCATAGCTCTCAAATTCTATAAGGCAGGTTGGCAACATGTCTTAATGTGTTTATATTGGCTTATAACTAGCAAAGATGTTGTCCTACACAGAATTTTTGAAAGAACACACCTATATGAGGTCGATTATAAACGTCACAGTCTATTAGATTTGGGTGATCTCTAGTAAACTCATGAAGAGACCACGGAGTATGACACATATGCTCCAACCCGCAGGGTTGGCTACTGGAAGCCATGTACTAGTTATGGTTTTGAGTGAAATCTGTTGGCACCAAACTTGAAATTCAAGGTTCTTTCATTATTCAAGTTGCTGATAGACGTAGCTCAAGATTCTAGGCGGAAGTTCAACTTAACAGTCTCTGCTAAAATATTGATATATAAACAAGTAGAGAGTATTGGCAAATCTTTAAATGGACATTTGAGATCTGGTGGAGGATTGTTAGAAATAATATACCAATACTTTGGGCCCATGCTAGCTTTCAGATATTCCCTAAATCTCAAAGCCCATGTGTTTGGAAGCGCACATGTGATTTGGTCCAAATCGGTGGCAGGTCACATGTGTGTGTGGTAAGAGGAGTGAGAGCTAAAGTTTAGTCCCACATGGAAAGTTGGAGGAGAGTTTCACCACCTTATAAGGTGGAGTGTCTCAGCACTTTGTAAGTGAGTGAGAAAAGAAGTACTACACGCACGCTCCTCTGACGATGACGCTCGTCCGCCCGCTGCCCGCTCGTATCGTCACGACGCACGCGTGCGCGGGTTGCGGGAATATCGCCAAGCCAAGCTTTATTTTTGCTGCTTGGGAAAACTGTCAACGATTCGGGCCGTTCCTGTATCGTGGGCTATCTGTAACCGACCCGAATATGCGCGACATGGGCTTTGTCCATGCCGTGTCTTGTGCGGGTTTTCCCGAGCGGCTCTATACAAGCGCTGATGCGGCTTCCACCATGAACACCCTGAACTAATCTAGGGTTTGCCTCCTCTTTGCTTGCGCTGCCACCGTAGTCTATTCCATCCCGCGCGCTGACGTGCACCGGCGGATGGGAGAGCAGGTCTCCGGAACCAGTCGTCTTTGCGATCCTGTACGGGAAAGGTCGAATAAGATTTTTGGTAAGCGCTCCGCGCGACTACTCAAGTTCGTCATCACGACGCGTCTTCCTGGACGATCTCTTGATCCACGGGCGACTCGTTTTCAACGCCGACTTTTTTCACAGTCTACGGCAACTTCTGCACCAACGACGACTACATTGCCAACCGATCACTACGTATAATCTGATTTGTTGCTACACTATGGTTGTTATTACGTATGCACTTCTACTGTTCGTGTTGATTAATACGTCTAGTATGTTAGAGATTCACGTGATTGTACCTATTGCTGTCATGATTTATATTCTAAAATTAATTGTGAAAATTATGCCTAATAATCCAACAAAACTACATGGAATGGTAATATTCCACTAAAGGTAGGAATTTTTACTTGGAAGCTTGCAACTAACAGTCTTGTTGTACAAATTATTAGAAGCCACAGATTATCGAATGTTCTCCCTTCTTGCTCCATCTATGTGTGGGAGGAGGAGATGGCCTATCACATAACCATGCAATGCACCAAGGCACGGGCCTTGAGACAAGGTTTGGCCGATGTTTGGAATCTACCTCCTAAAACCAAACTAGCGTACACATGTCAAGGTTGGGTGCTTGTTCCTAACTCAAGAAATGAGAAGTAAAATGATGTTTATATGGTGGATGGCATGGCACCATAAAAATAATGTGATTTTCGATATTTGATAATTCCACTAGATTCCTACAAAATTGCCTAGATTCTTTGAAGGGTCTAACTTCTGGAAGAGATATTGCTAATAGGAACTCCTTTATATCAAGCGATAGTGCTAAAGAAACAAATTGTTCATGAAGGTGAATGTGATAAAGATCTCTGGAGAAAACCAAAAGAAGGCTGGGTAAAATGTAATGTTGACGTAAGCTATATGGATGGTGAAAACAACGGACCTTGGGGAGCGATCCTTCGAGATCATGATGGCCAAGTGGTCTCTTTCAGGCGTGGAGGCAGGGCGAGCAGGGTCTGACACCCCCCAATGGTTAGCCCTCCTAATGATTCTGTGTACTATTAGAAGTAGCTACAATACTGTATTTAAGCCCACCGCTGCCTAGCTATGTCCGTGCACCTACGCATCAAAGCCCATTAAGTAGCCTAGTTTAGGTCATTCTCCATGACTTTCGATTAGTTTCTCAAAGCCGAGTGGCAAGAGCACCTATCCAATTGTTTACCGCCCCACAAAGAAATCTTAGAGTTTTTTTATCCTAAACAAATATTCCTAATTCTGATGCCCTCCACCGGTTAATCGCATGGAGCCTACCGCCGCTCAAAAATCACATCAATCACCAGCCAACAGCAGACCAGATGTAGTCTAGCAATGTTGTTCTCCTACCGAGAACCAAGTGCTGGCTTGGTGGAATGACCTCACAGTGGTGAGCTCGTCCACCCAGATTCAAGTCGCAAGTACGACCGAATTAAATAAAGTGTTATCCAGCGTGTATAAATCTATTACTGGAGAGGTCTCATCTATCTAATAATGTATAGTCAAGGGAGAAATTCTTTCCATGTTGGTCAACGGTTATGCTGTTCTCCTACCACGCGCTTTGCTGAAGAGATCACGCTGAGTGCTTGTACAACTATCAAACATAGTAGCTTGAAGTGCTAGCCTACCCAATCATCGATTATTTGTCCTTTAAGGCTTGTACAAGTCATCGTATAAAATCAAAAATAAAGTTATATATAGTCTTTTTTTAAAATTTTTGATAGTAATATTTATATTCACGAGGGATAGTAGGCTGATAAAGGCTCTAAATTTGTGATAGTTTGCTATTTGCTATGCATGGTTAATCTTGAATATCATATAAAAAGACTAATTTATCATCCAAAATTTTATTGGTGCCTCCCCCTATACATAAATCCTGGCTTCGCTCCTGGTCTCTTCGGCTTGGAACGTCGTCGCACATTGTCGATCAACAACTATGGGTGAAGGCATCGCCTATGTGCAGGGTCTAGAAATGGCACTACAAAATTCTTTGGTTAACCTGGTCACTGAAACCGATTGCTCTGTTGTTTTGGAGTCTTTGAAAGAGGATAGCCCAGATAGATCTGAGTTGTGCTTAATTGTAAGAGAATTCAAACGCAAAATGCATCTAGATCGCCAAGTTTCTCTAATGAAGATGCAACAAGGTTGTTCACGATTTGTGTCGATTGAGTCGTGGATAGTTGAGTGGTGGTGTGTTATGTGCGGTTTCGACCTGCGCATCGAGATCGGATTGGAAAGATTGTAATCAAACCTTTGTTTCATAATTAACACAAAACCACTTTTTAAAAATAAAAATAAAATTGATTTGCTATTTCTCGGACGTCTGAGAACTTGTTAAATCTCAATCACCTCTCTGACCATTGGATCTGACTCGTGATCCATGCAATATGAGAGTTGCACGTAGGTTGCTACCGAGGAAAATGTTCACGAGACACAATTTTTTGTTCCTAGAGCACAAATTATTGTTCTTGCGGTACAATTTTTTTCACATACAAATTTTTGTTCATGAGATAAAAAAAGTAGATGATGTGAGCCGACCGAGTTATAGGCGCTCCTAAAAAACAAAAACATACATTTCTATGACAAGTTCACATTTCAGAACAGCTGCTCAAGAATCTGACCATATGATTTTCTTTACCATGCTGATTACATACATCAACTCTACACCAGACGTGTACTCTTGCACCGATGAGCGATATCGAGTTGTTGGCCGGCGCACGCACGCAGCTGCCTCTTCGGTGTGGCCCGGAAGTCGTCCGTCTCCGCCACGGCGCCGCCGGTACCAATCACGCACCGCGCCCTAGCAGCGGCACTTCTCTTGACACGGAGCATCTCCCTGAACGTAGTCTCATCGCCGTGGCGAACCTCGAGGTTGTTCCACCGTTTCCAAAATTCAGAGTAAACAAAGGGATCCGTGAAGCTCGCCGCGTAGACGTACAGCGCCCGGGCGCGCGCGACTTCCCCGAGCCCGATCTCAAGGTCGGCGAACCTGACGCACATCGCCCTGGCGTCCTCGTCCGGGAGGCCGCCGCCGCTTATCGCCCGGTAGTACACGTCCCTCGCCTTCAGAACACCGTAGAGCTCGGCAGCCCGCGCGGCGTACACCTCGTAGACGCCGAGCCTCTCGCCGGCAGAGACGGCCCTCGCCGCCTCCTCGTACACCTTCATCGCGCGGCTCGCGAGGCCGAACTCGTCCTCGAATCTCGCGTACGCGAAGTACACGGCCTTCTTCCTCTGCGGCGGCGCCTGCAGGACGGCGCCCTCGAACAGGTCCCTCACCCTCTCCGGCCTGCTCCTCCCGTGCCTCTCGACGAACTTGGTCAGGTACGCTTCCCATATGGCCTCGTCGTGCGGGTGCTTGAAGCACGCGACGCCGCGCTCGTAGACCCGGAACGCGTCCTCGAACCGCTTGTGCTCCTCGAGGAGGGCAGCGTGGTCCAGCACCAGTAGGGGCGTCGCGAGACCGAGATCGTGCATCCTGTCGAACACGGCGCAGGTGGACTCCAGCGATCCGTGCGTCTTCGCCAGGTCCAGGTTGTTAGATAATCACGTGTCCTACACGTATTGGAATTGCAGTCCGAGTAGGTGTAGGTGTCCAGGTAATATACGTATATGTGTTAGACTAGGTTTTGGAGTAGTACACCGACTCCTAGTTGATTAGGTCCTAGTAGTGCATATATATACACACACACCTGGCCTTATAATCTTGTACCGAACAACACCGTGGAGTTGAGCAATACAAGAGAGAAAGCAAGGCTCGACAAGAGCCTTTGGCAATCAAAGTTGTTTTGCGTGTGCGTGCGTGAGTGTACTAGTTAGATCAAAAGAATCGATCGGCTAGCAGCACGTGCATCTCAGCGGAAGTTATCGGATACGTGCGTGTCGTCTCGTCGAAATTTCCTCGTCGGTGTCGTCGGAAAGTACTCGGCGACAGGGGCTGTGCTAACAATTGGTATCAGAGCCAAGGTTATCGTTCGTGATCTGCTGAAAGTACTAGGAGGTCATGGCGATGGTGAAGTTTGGCGAGAGCTCGGCATCGGCACCGGTGACAGAGACGGTGGGGGCGGCTTTGTATCCGCGCCTCGATCGCAAGGACTACGGGCTATGGGCACTCAACATGGAGGTGGCCATGGAGGCTCAGGAGGTTTGGGAGGCCGTCGATCCAGGAGGCAACGAGTACGTCAAGGGAGGCGCGAAGTACCGGAAGGATCGCCAAGCGTTAACGGCGCTCTATTCCGTCGTGCCGAAGGACGTGATGCAGCACCTCGTCGGAAAGAAATCGGCGAAGGATGCATGGGAGACGATCAAGATCTTGCACCAAGGTCATGCCCGCGTGAAGGAAGCGCATCTTCAAACTTTGACAAAAAGCTATGAAGATCTGAAGATGGAGGAGAGCGAGACGGTTGATCAGTTTGCCGCCCGTTTCGTTACCCTTGTCAACGCAATCAGGGGATATGGCGAGAAATTGGATGAGATCAAGAACGTCAGAAGGTTCCTGCGTGCGACGCCGGCACGCTACATGCAGATCGTTACATCGATCGAACAATATCTCGACCTTAATACATTGACGGTTGAGGATCTCGTCGGAAGATTCAAGGCACACGATGAGAGAATCCGGATCAGCTTCGGTGATCCAGAACAGGTTGAGCACCTGATGCTCACAAAGCAGCAATGGATGACTCTTTCAAAAGAAAAGCAAGGAGGCTCCACGAGCGGCAAGGAGAAACAACGCCCAGCAAAAAAGTATATCGCGGGGCAGGAGGATGAAGATGACGCCCCGCCGCGGAGGAAGTTTGACATAAAGAAAGTAAGGTGTCATAACTGCGGCGAGCTCGGTCACTTCAAGGCTGATTGCCGGAAAGCACCAAAGGAAAAGGAGAGGGCTCTCATCGCCCAGGAAGGAGATGATGGACCGATGATGCTGATGCTCGAAGTAACTGAGTTAAAGGATGAGGAGGATCCTCCATCACCGGCTGCGGAGATTGTGGCGCAAGTGGATCACGATCTACCGTGTGTGCATCATGAGGAACAAAGTGCCCCTTTCCCATGTGAAGCCACGTTTGAGGCAAGTGAAGCCTCGGAACTTGTTCATGGCGATCTATGCGTTGGAATTTCACCTGCAACTCCGTCCGGCAATAAGTTCTTCATGCTTGTGGTGGATGATCATAATAAATACATGTGGATTGTATTGCTAAAAAGTAAGGGTCAAGCTCAACAAGCATTTGAGAAGATCAAGGAAGCCGAAGAGTTCAAGGTGGAGGCGAATATAAGAGTTCTACGCATTGATCAGGAAGGTGAGCTGCATCAAACCGTGTTGACCATGGCACGGAGCATGATGAAGAGTAAAGGCTTGCCAGGAAAATTCTGGGGTGAGGCAGTCAATACGGCTGTGTATTTGCTGAACATGGAATCTACTGAGAGTGGAGTTGGTATAACACCGTACGAAGCATGGTACGGATGGAAGCCCTCGGTTGATCATCTTCGTACTTTTGGATGTGTGGCGCATGTAAAGGCGGAATTGGCGGAGCAACGTATTCCGATGATCATGACGGGCTATGAAGGCTCAAAGACATACCGCTTGTGCAATCCTTATACCAATAAGGTGGTTTTCAAGGAAGACGTAATCTTTGAGGAAGGCAAGTCATGGAATTGGGGCTACGACGAACCGGAATATTCAACTTTTCACGTCATGTGGGATCTTGAGTATGAAGAAAATATGGATCAATCGAGCTTATCCTTGTCAGCAGTTCGGGCCCAGAAGACATTGAAGGCCTAGGGGCAGCTCCAAGCGTGGACACCAGGCCAGAAGCACTAGGGATTCTCCCAGAAGACAAAGAGTTTGAAGAAAAGTCTAGTCTGTGGCCAGAAGATACGGAACTGGAAGGGTGTACAGATTCATGCGCAGCGATACCTGCACTTGTTTGCCCAAAAATTAGAGGAGGAGGGGGAGCTGAAGTGAGCCCAGCAAACATGCCAGCAAGGCCAGAAGGCGATGGTCCAAGAGTGTGGACTGGTGGCCAGATAGATGGAGGAGACCCAACAATAGGGGGTGCAGATCCATCAAAAGGCTTTTCACATGGTATAGAGAAGTTAGAAGAAAACCAATTTGAGTTACCTCCTACTTATTTGTTCTATTGCATCCAAGAGCACCGGCAAGTAGTAGATCAAATATGCGAGGAACCGATGAGAAAGTACTTCATTGAACCAAGTATAATGTCTCAAGGCGCGGACAAAAAGGACAGTCGGCGTGAAGGCATGGAGAAGGGCGCGGACAAAAAGGGTTGTCGGCGTGAAGCCATGGAGAAGTCGACAAAAGCAAAGTCGGTGACATGGGTACTGAGTAAGGATGCGGCGAAAGCAATGCCGTGGATGACGCCCGCGAAAAGCAGCTGGCGCATTTGGGATCCAGGTCGATGTAAAGAAGTACATCGTGATTAGGGGGTGATTGTTAGATAATCACGTGTCCTACACGTATTGGAATTGCAGTCCGAGTAGGTGTAGGTGTCCAGGTAGTATACGTATATGTGTTAGACTAGGTTTTGGAGTAGTACACCGACTCCTAGTTGATTAGGTCCTAGTAGTGCATATATATATACACACACCTGGCCTTGTAATCTTGTACCGAACAACATCGTGGAGTTGAGCAATACAAGAGAGAAAGCAAGGCTCGACAAGAGCCTTTGGCAATCAAAGTTATTTTGCGTGTGCGTGCGTGAGTGTACTAGTTAGATCAAAAGAATCGATCGGCTAGCAGCACGTGCATCTCAGCGGAAGTTATCGGATACGTGCGTGTCGTCTCGTCGGAATTTTCTCGTCGGTGTCGTCGAAAAGTACTCGGCGACAGGGGCTGTGCTAACACAGGTACATGAGCCACAGCTTCAGAGACCGGTGCAGGTTCATCTGAACGGGCTCGCCGCCGGTGACGGCGCGCCTCTTGACCTCGATCGACGGCTCGGATGTCGCCTGACGGATGATGTCCATGGCGCTCTCGGGACCTTGCTGCCTCAGCTCCATATTTGCCCATTCGCAGTAAACCGCGGCGAGATGGTCCGCGGCCGTGAAGTTCGCCTGCGTGGCCCTCCGGAAGACGTCCCGGGCGCACTCGACACTGCTACGATCCTCGCACATCTTGGCCAGCGCCAGCCAGAGCGTGTGCGGCGGCTTGCCCGTCGCCTTCGCCGGATCGACAGTCCTGACGGCCTCCACGTAGGTGGCGGCGTGTCTCGCGGGGTCCTTGTCGAAGATCTTGGCCCTCTCGTGCCACGCCTGCACGTCGTACGGGTTCTTCCTCAGCAGCACGCCGTTGAGCAGCTCCGGGCGGCGTTCCAACAGCCGCTCCAGCCTTGCCATGGTGATGTCGGCGCTGTCTCGGTCGGCCAGCCAGCAGTCCTGGACGTAGGTGCTCTCTGCTTGGCCGAGCTCGCCGAGCTCCGCGGCAGCCACGGCGTGCTCGAAGTGCAGGTATGCGTCGAACACCATCCGGAACTCCTTCACGCTGGTCGCCGTGGTCGCGCCCTCCTCGAACACGTCCCTCGCCTTGCCGTGGAGGCCCATCCGCGCGTAGTGGCCGGCGAGACACGTCCAGAGCACGCCGGCCTCGTCCGGGAACTTGCGGATGCTGCCGCGGAGGATGGCGTCGACCGGCATCCCCGCCACCTCCTCCGGTTGCTGCGCGAGCAGGCCACAGAGGTCAATCAGGAGCTGGCGCTTCGTCGTGCCCTGGGTCGAGTGGAAGCCGTCGTCGTTGATGGCCGCGGCGAGTTGGCCGGCCGCGTCACGCCATCTGCCGGCGGAGACGAGGAAAGCGACGAAATCCTCGACCTGGCCGGGGTCAAACTGGAGGTGGCGGCGGTGGACGGCGAGGGCGGTCGGCGCCGGGCAGCCCGGGAGGGACGCGAGGCGGAGGAGGAGCGGCCACACGTGGTGGTGCTGCGTGACGGGCAGCGAGCGCAGCGCGCGGTCGAGGGCGCGGCGGGCGCGGGTGAGGAGGCGCTGGTCGAGGAGCGACGAGGCGTACATGTGCCAGACGCGCGGCATCCGGGACATGCCCGCGGCGAGCGCGCGCTCGAAGGCGGCGTTGAGTTCGGCGTGGGCGCCGTGGGTTACGGGCTGCGGGCGCGCGGCGTCGGCGAGCTCCGTGAGGTAGGCGTGCCATAGCTTGTACGAGCCCGGGAGGGCACGCAGCGCGCGCTCGAAGATGGCCGCGCGTTTCGCCGGCGGCGCCGTGCGGCGCGCGGACAGGTAGCGCAGCCAGCCGGACAGCCTGAACGGGTCTCGTAGGACGTCCTCCTCGTACGCGACGTCGTGTGCCGAGACCTCGATCTCCATAGCCATCGTAATGTCTCACGTCTTGGATCTCAACTTCTCTGATCGTGGGAACGTGATGAGCAGGTTGCGGCTGCGAATCCCCCCGTATATGATGCCTCAGCGGTTCGAACCCGACACGGAACTCTACTGCTCGTGTCGGTTCTTCCCCAGAGGCCGAGACGGAGTCGGTGCTCACACACCGGCCCGGATTCATATTGATGGGCCATATTTGCCAAGTCGGTAACGGGGAAACTGAGTGTCATGGCCCAAGATGTAGGTGGCAGCTGGCACAAACCGTGTAGAAACACATAGTCCGCTAAACAAAAGAAAGTCCGCACTAAAAACAACGGGCCGACCTTTTTTTTAATAAAAAACAATATTTATACTCCTCCTGTCCGAATTAACGGCCTCGCGCTGTCTTTTTCCCGACCAACAACGCACTGTCTCGTTTCCCTCGCATTGACCACCTTGTCCCCTTTCCCTGCCGGCTACCTCGCTCTCGCTCGCGCCGCTGCTCCCTCGTCAGCCGCCTTCAGTCCCTCGTCTTCCCACCTTCCTTCCTCCGGCTTCCACCAACCAGAACCCAAGGAGGAGGGTGATCAATGATGAAAGGGATTCCCTATTTTCCCAAAGCGGTGATCGTGGCCTGGAGAAGGATCTAGTACAGGTTCTATACGACGATGGGGTGGTGTCCAACCCTAACCTGATCGTGCAGGTACCAGATGCTGGTCGTGGCGGCAGCGGAGCAGCCCTCGGAGTCGGCAGCGCTGCGGGCGCTCGTCGTCCGGGTGCGTGCTGGGGAGGTAGAGGCGGTCCGCGAGGTGCGGCGCCTCACGTCGGCCTCCGCTAGGCACCGGTGGAAGCTCGCCGACGCGGTGGAGCACATCATCGCCATACCCAATTTCTCCCCCTCAAGCCCAATTTCTGATTTTTGGTAGATTTGGTGATATTCTCTTCTGAACTTGCTGCAAATGATCTAAACTTGAATCTCTTCATTTGTTATATGCTTGATAGACTATAAACTGAAAATCCTAAGTCCCTTGAGTACGAGGGCCGCTCCTCATGCTACTCAACTTTAGTTACCGGTAAGTTCTTGTCATCGTAAGTATGTGCGTATCATTGAGAACCGCCAACGGGGTACTCTTGCCCGATGATACAGAAGAATCCCCATATCAAAATGACAAGGCAAGCAGACAATGAGTATCTCAGCAATCTTCTTATTTACCATGGGAAAATGGTGCTTTTTTCTCTCTTTCCTCTTTTCATAAATCTCCTTTTTTTCTTTTTCTCAATAGTTATCTCTCTTTTTTTTATAAGAAGAATGCTTCATAGATATCATTATGGTTACGCTGCAGGTTTCCACCATGTCAGCATGGATTAGACCAGCGGCCCAGACGTTTCTCTAACACACATACATAACTCTATGGACTTACAAGCTCCTCTTTTATTTCACACCGACGATATCCGCAAATAAAAGAGCAAAGTATCAACTGGGTATATATTTACAAGTGTTGAAAGCGTACCCGTTGACAACACGGTTCTGCTAATCCCCAGGCTATAATTAGCAAGCATATAGCTTTCATAGAGAGTTCACAATGGTTCAAGTTTATTAAGTGTAGGAATTAAAGTGTGTCATCAAGTTCGTGAGAGCTTTACTAACTAATTTTCTCATAACAAGCAAACATTTTATTCAGAAGAAAACAAGGCATATTGAATATGCACAGAAGTAGCAAATGATGCTAAATAGGTAGATATGGTGGACACTTTGGCAACATTTGGTTTAAGGAGTTGGGAACTTGAGTAAAACATACTCAGTAAAAGTGAAGGCTAGCAATAGTAAGAGAGCGACAAACGAGAGAGCAATAGCTGTCATTATCATGCTTGCAACAAAACAGGACTACTCATGGTATGAAAGTGATTCAAGATTCTCAAGGCAAAATAATTCATCGAGGCTCAACTGATTATTATAGTCATGTGCATGCGTGAGCATGTGCCAAGTCAATTCAAATGAAACATTCAGAGGAGGATACCACGGTGTCATACCAATTTATGAATAGAGCAATGCAAGCAAACATTCATAAGACATGCTACAAACTATTAGAGAGCTAGAGTTAATCATAAGAAAGCAAGAACTACTAAGCATCCAAAGAAAACATACACTCTACATGAACGGACTAAGCATGCCCATAGTGATGAGTATATGTACAAAAATGAAAATAAATAGAGTTCGTTACCAGCCTCTTACCACGCCTCAAGTTGTCATTAATCCTCATTATTGCTCTTCACTTGTGTGGCTTGAATAATAATATGAAACCAATATTCCACTGAGGACTGCCGAACCCTGTAGCAAACTCACAAAACCAAAGAAGAACGACAAATATTTTTGTTGTTTTTTATTTTTAAAACAAGAACCAAAGGAAAAACAAGCAAAGCAAAATCTTTTTGGGTTTTTCAAATAGTTCAAACAAAGCAAAAAGGGAAAAACAAACCAAGGCAAAAAGAAGAAGCAAACCAAAGAGAAACAACAGAAATATTTTTGGTCTTTTTGTGTTTTAGAAATCAAAAGCAAAGAAGAACGAAAACTAGAAAGAGAACGAAAACATGAATATACAAAGTACCAACGCAGCATGATATGGAGATGAGTGCGGTGTCGGCGTACCTACCCTCAAGCTTAGGTTTTTGGCCTAAGTGGGTATCAATCCATGTATGAATAGGGGTTCCAAGCAGGCGGATCTTGATAAGAATGGTCGTAGTTGGACCCGTGGGAAGAAGAAGAAGCTCCCCAATCATAAGCAGGCTGCTGATATGAAGACTCTCCCTCATTCGAGGGCTGGACCGAATCATCCATGACCTTCCTTCTAGTGTCCTGCTCCTGTTGGGAGAGCTCTCTCAAGTACGTGTCAAGCTCCTCCTTAGTGAGGGACCATCCTTCCCTGTTATCAAGGTTAAACAAAACAGGTGCAGGCAAAAGAACAACACGCTCGGACTTGCTCTTTCTCCAACCAGCTTTGAGAAAGGTTATTTCATAAGATAACTCACTCATACTAGCCCACGAGGAAACAAATTTATGCTGTATCATGGAATTAAGATCAAGCCTTTCTATGGGAAACTGTAGGTCTAGATGATGAGGCACTAAACCATGCAATGCTAGTAAACGAGAAGCAATGAGGCCTCCACAAATTCCACCTTTCTCACGGTTAGCAGCAAGACGGAAAGCTATCAAAGCACCTAAGTTGTAAGACCTATCTTGTTTAAGAGCAACAAAGATAAATGCTAGATCAAACGAAGATAACTTATTGGCAGTTTTCCTAGCAAGAACACACTTGGCAATAAAGTAGGCAAAGTAGCGAATGGAGGGAAGATGAATGTTACGGATTTTTCCACTCTCCTTCGAGAAGCTACTCCCTTGGCAAATTTCTGCGTATAAATCCATGAGTGGTTCAGGTCTCTCCTTAAACTTTCTACATGATCCCCATTGAGGTACCTTAATAGCTGCACAAAAATCATCAAGACAAAGGTCGACAGCAATATTGTAAATTTTGTAATGGACCATGGGGTTAGGCAAAGAGTGACTAAATTGGAAGTCCTGCACCACAGACATGATTAGCTTCACAAATTGACAATGTTCATCTTCCAAAAAGTGCTCTAACCCTGCATTAGAAACCAAAGTGTGGAAATCTTGTAGAATTCCTGCAGCTCTCATGAACTCAGAGCATGGATAAATGAAGGGAAAAACTTCCTCCTCTCGGTGGACCTTCATGACCTCAGGCACCCAAAGCTCATGTTGGTTTAGGTGGTGTTCACTCATCTTCTATTCTGAAATTTAAACACCTATTAAACAAGTGATTGCAAAGTAAATATAATGAAGGATTCTACTCATAGGGACTTGTAAGAGGCCTAAGCATGCATCAAAACTGTATCTCTAAGCATTAAACAAGCTTACAGACTCTCATAACCAGTCACCTACAGCAGCAAAATACTCAATATATAAACCACTCAACACAAATCTACTTGGACAAGGGGAGGAGTCACATACCAGGGAACAAATGCTCCAAATTTCAGCAAGAAAGATGGCCTGAGCAAGGAGATCGAAAAAAATTGAGAGCAAGCACAGCAAGAATGCGATTTTGAGCAATGAACTGGAGCTTACTCGGGAGAGAGAAGAAAGTGGCAGGTGAGAGAGTTAGTGGGGGCCAGGGGTGGCCCACACCAGGGCATGGCGCCACCCAGGGCTGGCCGCGCCACCATGTGGTGTGCCTGCCTGGTGGCCCCCCGGTACCTCCCAGGTACTCCTCTGCCCCTTTTTTCACGTAAAAATTTAATATGAATTTTCTGAAATTTTTCGAGACACTTTATTTTTGGGCATTTTTCAGAAATAGAAGAATGATTTTCTGACAGACAGATTTTTTTTGGAAATGATGCAAGGACAAAACAAGGCTAGAACTACAGAAGTTCTAAAACACTCTAACAAGCAAGCAACTAACAACAAAAAGAAAACTAAACAAAAACAAAAAATAAAATGCAAAGGATAGAAATAAACGGAGATAATCATAATGAAAACATTGTTTTGTTCAATGAAATCCTTTTGTTAACAAGGTTGATCAAGTCTTGCTACCAAAACAATTCCATATGAGACAAAACTTTGTATTCCAGTAATGATTATGTTACCTCAACCTTGATAGCAATGGTCCCAATCATAATAGTTTCAAATTTTTCTCTTTGTGTGGGACAATATATTTCTCCAACTTGAATGCCTTCAACATGTTCAATTGAATTCAAACCATAAGTCCTTTCAATATTCTTGGGGAAATAGACAGTATGTTCCTTGTCATTAACATTGAAAGTCACCTTTCCTTGATTACAATTAATAACAGCTCCTGCGGTATTAAGAAAAGGTCTCTCAAGAATAATAGACATATTATCATCTTCAGGCATTTCAAGCACAACAAAATCAGTTAATATCAAGCAATTGTGGGCCACCTGAACAGGTACATCCTCACATATACCCACAGGAATAGTGGTAGATTTATCAGCCATTTGCAAAGATATATCAGTTGGTATTAATTTTTCAAGTTGAAGCCTCTTATAGAGAGAGAAAGGCATAACACTAACTCCAGCTCCCAAATCACACAAAGCAGTTCTAACATAACTGTTCTTAATAGAGCAAGGGATAGTTGGAATCCCTGGGGTCTCCAAGTTTCTTAGGAACCTTACCATTGAAGGAATAATTAGCAAGCAAAGTAGAAATTTCTTCATTAGGGATCTTCCTTTTATTCGAGACAATATCCTTCATATACTTTGAGTAATGAGGCAATTTAATAGCTTAAGTCAAAGGAATTTGCAGGAATAAAGGATTCATCCACTCACAAAACTTATTATAATGTTCATCTTCCTTTGACTTTTGTTTCTTATTAGGGAAAGGCATAGGTTTTTGGACCCAAGGTTCTCTTTCACTACCATGTTTCTTAGCAATAAAATCTTCTTTGGTGTATTTAGTATTCTTAGTGTGGTTTTCAGGTTCTTCCTCAACTTTCTCTTCATTAGGAGCTTCATTTTCTTCATTACCACTTTCAGTTTCAGCATTAGAGATAGATATAGTATTAGGATCTAAAGCAGGTTCAGAGGGTTCTACAATAGTTTTATGCTTCTTTTTCCTTTTCTTACGAGTAGAACCACTATTTTCAGCTTGTTGAGAATCCTGCTCAATTCTTTTGGGATGTCCCTCAGGATATAGAGGATCCTGGGTAGCAGCTCCACTTCTAGTTCTAATTTCATAAGCATGTTTTTCTTTAGCAGCATTAACTAGCAAGTTGTTTTGCACTTTAACGAGTTGATCTATTTGAGTTTGAACCATTTGAAAGTGTTTAACAATCATTTTAACATCATTATAGGTTCTTTCCGCAATGTCTTTCAACTCAACAATAGCTCTAGTGTTTTCCATTAGATGATTTTGCACCCTTTTATTAAAGTTATCTTGCTTAACAATAAAGATATCAAATTCTTCTAAGCATTGATCAGGAGGTTTAGAGTAAGGGATATCACCTTGATCAAAGTGTTGGAGAGAGTGTACCTCAATAGTGGATGAGTAGGGAATAGGCTTACATAATTCTTCTATAGGAGGTAAATTCTTGACATCTGCAGCTTTAATTCCCTTCTCCTTAAGACATTTCTTAGCTTCCTTCATCACTTCATCATTTAATTCAATAACTCCCCTCTTCTTTGATGTTGGAATAGGCACCGGAATAGATGGTTCAGGTATAATTACTTCAGGTATAGCTTGTTTAGGAGGAGTCCAATCTTCATAATTCTTGCTTATTTTAGCCATTAATTCTTCAGCTTCCTTAGGAGTCCTATTCCTGAAAACACAATCAGCACAACTATCTAGGTATGTCCTAGATTCTTCAGTTAGTCCATTATAAAATATATCAAGAAGCCCATTCTTAGGTAATGGACTTCCAGCCTGTGCATGAATCAAAGCACAAAACCTTGCCCAAGATTTAGGCAATACCTCTTTTTCTCCCTGTTTAAAATCAAAAAGTTCCTACAAAATAGCATGTCTAGCACTAGGAGGAAAATATTTCTGCAGGAAAGTACTAATCAAGCACTCAGGGCTATCAATAGATCCAGGAGGTAAATTACTAAACCAAGTTTTAGCTTCTCCTTTCAGTGAAAAGGGGAAAATCTTAGCAACAAAATAAGTATGCATCTTAATATCATCAGAAAACAAGTCACTCATGGTAGAAAGTTCATTCATATGTGCTACCACACTTTCATTCTTCGTCCCACAAAAAGGTTCTTTCTCGATAATAGCTATGTAAGATAGATCGAGAGAGAAATCATAATCTTTATCTATAATGTTTATGGGAGAAGCAGCAAACTTAGCAATAGGAGACAATTTGGGTCTAATAGTACGCCTCTCAAGGAGACTCTTAGCAGCGCTCCTATCATGGGTGTTTTTATATTCTTTAATAAATTCATCAGCTCAATATAACCATCTTCAATATCATAACTTTCACTAGACTCAGGTGAACTAACAGGTGTAGTAGTGTCTTCATTAGGAGTTTCGGTATTTCCAGCTATAGTTCTAGCAATCGTAGCATCTAGGAAAGGACCTAATGAACCACTCTTATCAAGCACAGTAGAAGCAGCATCAGAAGTTTTAGATTCAGCAGTAGTAGTAGTGTAGCATGTGTATCTGGTGGTGTAACGAGCTTACTTATAACAGATGGTGAATCAAGAGCAGCAGAGGTGTTCAGAACCGTACCTCTTCTTGTAGTGGATGGTAAAATAGGAAACTTGCCATCACGAGACTTACCCATGATGGATGGATAGCAGCGAACAATAGAGAATCTAAGTGAACTTGATAAATAAAGCTATGCTCCCCGACAACGGTGCCAAAAAATAGTCTTGATGACCCACAAGTATAGGGGGTGTATCGCAGTATTTTCGAGGGAAGTGAAACCCAATTTATTGATTCGACACGAGGGGAGCCAAAGAATATATATAAGCCCTAACAACTGAGTTGTCAATTCAGCTACACCTGGAAACAATCTTGTTCACAGCAGTTTATCAGTAGCAACAGTTTTGTAGTAGGAATAGCAAAGTAACAGAAGTAGTAAAGCAAAGACAGCAGTAACAATAGCAGTAGATAGTGGGATTCGAGTGCGGTAGGCATAGGGATGGATGGACGGGCGTTGCATGGACAAGACAATTCACATAGCAATCAGAACATAGGGCAATTGCAGATAAATAAGATAAAGTATCCAAGTACTAGGTAATCCTAGGCATGTGTTCCATATATAGTCATACGTGCTCGCAATGAGAACTTGCACAACATCTTTTGTCCTGCCAGCCCGTTTGCAGCCGGGCCTCAAGGGAACTACTAGCAATTAAGGTGCTCCTTTTAATAGAGCACCGGAGCAAAGCATTAACACTCCGTGAACACATGTGATCCTCACATCAAAGCCATTCCCTCCGGTTATTCCGATTTCTGTCACTTCGGGGCCATTGGTTCCGGACAACAACGTGTGTATACAACTTGCAGATAAGACCAAAAACAATACTATCATAATGAATCAATAACATGTTCAGATCTGAAATCATGGCACTCGGGCCCTAGTGACAAGCATTAAGCACAACAAGTCGCACCAAAGTCATAAAGCACTAATAGAAGATACTAGGCACCACGCCCTAACAATCTGATGCCATTACATGAATGATCTCATCCAATCCCTACCATCCCCATAGCCTACAGCGGGGGATTACTCACTCATGGATGGGGGAAACATGGATGGTCGATGGAGAAGCGATGGTGATGATGATGGCAATGATCTCCTCCAATTCCCTGTCCTGGCAGGGTGCCAGAACGGAGTTTCTGGTGCTATTTCGTGGAATCTAGTGGTGGCGGCGGAGCAGAACTCCTTCTGGAAAAACGTCGAATCCCCCGAAGTTTTTAGGTTAGAAGGCTCCTTATAGGCGAAGAGGGAGACCAAGGGGGTGCCTGGGGGGCCCACACCACCCCCTGGCGCGGCCTGGCCTGGCTCACGCCAGCAGGTGGTGTGGCCACCCCTGGCTCTTCTCTGTCTCGTATTCTGGCTCCTGGAGTCTTCGGGTGAAATAGGATTTTTGGCATATTTTCCCGGATTTTTCCTGATAGTTGGTTTTCTGCACAAAAAGTAGACACCAAGGCAATTCTGCTGAAAACAGCGCCAGTCCGCGTTAGTTGTATCCAAATCACACAAGTATAGAGGAGAAACAATAGCAAAAGTGTTCGGGAAAGTAGATACGTTTTGGACGTATCAAGCCCCTCCACAAAGTGGTAGACAAGTTCATCAGTGCAGTCTCCATCTAGGGTTTCGCTAACCCTCATCCATTTGGCGAGGTAATCACGGGGGGATTCCCTGGTCCTCTAAATGCATCTAGCCAGATCGAAGATGGTGATGACGCTGACAAAGTGTGACCTCCGTTTCTCGAACACTCAGGGAAGCCAAGTAGATCTGCGGGGTCCTTCCACCGTTACATCCTACACAGGGGCGGTTTGGGTGGGCCCTGAGTTTTTCCAATCTGGGCCAGCAAACTCCAAAGAGAGGTCCGGTCCCGATCCTTCCGTGAACGTGTACTTCCTAGAGCCCGGAGGCGGTCCGTGCGGGGCTTGATGAGTTTCCGACTTCCTGGAGCTAGGACCCGAGTCAGTTTCGCCGATGAAGATGTGGATGTCCCTGATTGGAACAACGGAACAACGGGCGGGGTTCGTCTTCGCCGGGATCCAGAACTCGTCTGGAGGGACGATCGCAACATTGCCGAAGAAGAGAACACGCCCAATGGCTACGGTGTCGCCGATTCCCGTGAAGAGGTTGTACCTCGCCCGGTGTAGAGCTCGAAGTGCCTCTTGCCCCACGGTGGGCGCCAACTATTGTGGTATTGCCGACGAGTACGCCATGGAGGGGTCCTCACAAAGTGTGTTTAGAGAGGTGGGTGAAGGCGGTGAGTTGACGGGTACGAGGTAACACAACTTACCCAGGTTCAAGTCCCACGACGGTGGCAGAACTCTACTATAGCTATAAATCACGATAATGGCAATACGCTGAGTTACAGGGATCGGTTCGCTGTGCGAGGTGTTATGAATCGTGCGTTTCCTAAATGCTCCCACATGCCCGGCTTATAAAGGCGCCAGAACCTAGGGTTACAGGGAAGGACCTAACCGAACATGTTACAGAGTCCTACGCTAATACCAACTAGTCTTCGTGTCTTGTACTCCAAGGCTCCGAGTAGGTCGGTGACTATAACGTAGTCTTTCTTTATCCGGCTTGGGCCTCCCTTCTGGATCCATTTAACTGGGCCGCCCAACAGGCCATGGGCGTGCTACCAACTATGGGCCACCCGGGCTATCCAGATTAGAGATATGCAATGGTGGTACCCATTCAGCATATCCCTAACAAACGGAGGAGCCATCTCCAACGGTGACATGACCATAAACAGGGTTTGGAGAAAGAGAGTGAAGGATACCGGCGTCCTTGGACAGGTGGGTAGTGGCACCGCTGTCGAAGACCCACTCCGTGGGGGGTGAGGGAGCCCATGTTGGCACCGATGCTGACAGCGCAGCATAGAAGGTGGTACTGTACGCGGCAACATCTTGCGGGGCACTGTACGTGACCGCACCGTAGGGGCCGATGTGACAGGCATGGGTAGGAGCCGCGTTGGGGGGAGGCGTAGCTAGCATGGGGAAGAGCCGCATAGGGGCGGCGCCAGGCGGAGCGCCGTATGAAGACGCACCATAGTGGGCGGCGTGGGTAGGAGCCGCGTTGGGGGCGGCATAGCTGGCCTGGGGAAGAGCTGCGTAGGGGGCGACGCCAGGAGGAGCGTTGTACGAAGACACGCCGTAGGGGCCGGCGTGGCCGGCGTGGGTAGGAGCCGTGTTGGGGCCGACGTAGCCGGCATGGGGAAGAGCCGCGTAGGGGCGGCACCAGGAGGAGCGTCGTACGAAGATGCGCCGTAGTGGGCGGTGTAGCCGGCGTGAGGAAGAGTCGTGTAGAGGACGGCGCCAGGCGGAGCGCCGCACGAAGATGCGGTGTAGGGGGCAGCGTGGTCGAGGAAGAAGGACGACTGTATAGGAAGAGTAGCCATGGTGGGGAGGACATAGGAGAGGGAGGGGGTTCGGCGGCGGCGACCGGCTGGGGTTGGAGAGAGGCCGACGACGGCTATGGTGGAGAGTGGGAGGAGTGGAAGGTGTGTATGATTGTTTAGCCTGATACCATGTAAGAAAGATAGACTAGTAAAATTGATGACCTTTCCATTGCATATGTATTTATACAAGAATTATAATCCTAATTATAATGTAGAGATCATAATAATAATAAGGACTCTCCACGATTCAGAGGATCAAGGAGTCATGTATCTCTAACATTAATCATTTTCCAAGCCATTGACATCTTAATTGCGCTACAAAGTTGGCACCTTAATGTTAACTATTTATATGCAGGATTCTGAAAAACAGTTTATGCATCGCCTCAAAAGAAAATGTGTGTGTGCAGTAAAATACATGTGTTAGGAGGCTGTGCACGTTAGAAAGAAGAACACATAAGATCGATCAACAGGACGAATTGGAGATTTGACCGTGCAAACGAGACTGTACCACTGCCACATGGGATCTCAGTTAAGACAGCTTGGCCGTGCTGGTACATCACCACAGTTAATTACCGCAGCGGCGTAATTGTGCCGCGCCGCGGAGCTCCAACGAGGCACTCGTGTCGTGTGCCGCAGATATAAACACCGCCGCGGACGAGACGAGACGGTCCCGCCCAGCCAAGCGCTAGCGCCAACGCCCAGAGCGGCAGACGAGCACGGTACCGGCCGAGCGCGAAACCCAACCAGCGTAGTACGTCCGTCCAGAGTAGTGGGCGGGGGCTACCATGCAGCATCGCCTCGGTCGCTAGTGAGTACCATACCACCGGCACCACCCACCGGCGCCGCCCCCATAAATCGTACTAGAATCGTCACCACCCGCCTTCGATCTCCCCTGCATGCCCACTTTGCCCGGACAGACAACTAGAGACAGAGAGTCAGCAGCGGATGGGGAACTGCCAGGCGGCGGAGGAGGCGACGGTGGTGGTGCAGCACCCCGGCGGGCGGGTGGAGCGGCTCTACTGGGCCACCAGCGCCGCCGAGGTCATGCGCGCCAACCCGGGCCACTACGTCGCGCTCGTCACCCTCCGGGTCGCCGAGGACAACCGCCACCCCGATTCCCAGCGGGGGCGGCAAGGCGGCACGGTGCGGCTGACGCGGGTGAAGCTGCTCAAGCCCAGGGACACGCTGCAGCTCGGACACGCCTACCGCCTCATCGCCATGGCCGAGGTCACCAAGGCCGTGCAGGCGAGGAAGGAGGAGAAGACGAGGAGGGCGCAGCGGCAGCAGCAGCAGCTGGGAGGATCGAACCTGGCCGCCGGGAGGGCTGCTTCCACCGGCGATGACCAGGAGTTGATGGATGAGGGTCTTGATCAGGTACCTTACTGAATACTGATCATACCTTGCTACCTGCTTAATTCCTCCCCTGTTTTGCTGTTCATGGATGTCAGCTGTATTGTTGTTTCCATGCTTTGCATGCTCTTCTGCTGTTCTGCATGATGGTCAACAGTAGTATAGTACTTTGCATGTACTAGAACTTTTTCCAATACTATTTGGTGTTTTTCCCCTTCTTGGACAGCTATATTTGATGTTACTTCCATGTTTGCTGGTTGATTTCTACTCTTCTTCACTGCTACACCGTTTTAATTTGAACTAGTTCATGTATGGAGTTTCTTTATACATGTAAATGGCAATTGTCCACAGCATCGTCCAACAACAGAGGAAGATGTTCTTGCTCTGACTCCATGTTCTTCAGAAGTTAATGTTTACTAATATAATTCTATAAATTTTATGTCAGTTCACAAGAGTAGGTAATCGCCTAGTTGGTTAACCTGCTATCATGTAGTTTTGCCGTTAACTTGGAGCAGTTTTGACCATAGATCATTTGACCTGTTAATTTTTGTTCAGTTGGCCACCCTCCTGAATTTTATAGAGTTATGACACACTAGTACCTAACCGCCCAACCGTTTTTTTGATTACTAAAGATCGATATCATATATTAGCTGATCACAAGATACAATCATAACTTGAATAATGTACTCTAAACATGATGATATGATAGCTGCTTATACGTGTAGTGGGCAAATTATTCCCATACCAAGCTAAACTATACCTTAGGTCCCATCTTGCTTTGCTCACACCACAGTGACCACATGGAAAAGGTAGGGATGGATACCTAACTTTTCTGCTACCTCTTCTCTTAAATAAAAAACCTTCAAGGTCGACGTTCTCCAGCCGAAATGTCAGGTTCCTAACAACTACTAACAGTAATGGACAAGGAATCGTCACCGTTTATTCTCTGGAAACTTGGGTGGAATCGTCACCTCGTTTGATATATTTAAACTTTGTAGTACAAACATGACATCAAAGCGCCATGTTCTGATTACTCTGCTGCCGCCGAATCTTTAATTGCAGTTGGAGCACCAGGAGAGGGACAGCCGCCACCGGAGCAACCGGGCGAAAAATCCCAGGCATCGCCAGTGGCGCCCTTCCCTGCACAGCATCGCCGAAGTCAGCATCTGATGCGAATCATCATCAGTAGTAGCCGATGAGTGATCTGTATTTTAGAGTTCATGTTCATCAGTTGGTTTGGTTCTAGGTTCGAGTTGGACAGCTCAATGCTAGAAGATGATCGAGCACTTGGGGTCTATAACTCGTTTTAGTGAGATTGAGATTGGTACCCCTGCATCTCAGGGTTTGGAGTTGGGATGCATAGAGATGTGGAAGAAGCCGTGTGATTGTGTGATGTCAGTTAAGATGTAAATTAGTACAGTGCTACATCTATTTGGAGATTTAGCTGTTGAGGATCTCTGTTGTGGTGTACTGTGTCTGTATCAGTTGTCCTTGGTGCCGAATTTGCAATCATTAGGCTTCGGTTCAGTGCGAGCTCGCAATCATAGGCTGACTGTAATGATGTACAGCGGAGCCCGAATCCACACTTTGGTGTGCTGGAAGCAAAGTGTATCTGCGTATATTTGTATACTCCATTGTTTTCGAGTTAGTGGTGACAATCAAAGGCGAAAGATCCTCAATCAGGTGCCCACACCTGAACTGAAGGAACGTGGGGTTGTACTTGCCGCATACAGTAGATGGAATAATTGTTTCCGCAGCCTCCAAAACAAATTGCCAGCCAAAGTAAGATTCTAGCTAGAGATCTTGTTTCTTCTATCAACCAGCAGACCCGAATACTTTTTGTTAAGTTTGTTCTTCTCATCAGACAGTTGCTTCAGCAACTTCGCATTCTCGACCCTCTCGTTGATTCTTGTACTGTTGGTATCATCATACATCCACCATAGCTTCGCAATTGTATTCTTTGTAGCATCTGGCCATTCGTTGACTAATATGTCACGTATCGTGACATGTCTGTGATTGCTAGCATATCTCCCATTATGGCTAGGATTATTCTCCATTGTGTCTAGGATTGGTTGTAGGATTATTCTCTCATTATTTCTAGGATTGAGATTGATTGTAATTGCTCTATATATTGACAAACAATAGAATAGCACAAGTGTGGCAAATATTTGTCCATTCTCTTTTTCTCACATGGTATCCGCCTAACCGTTTATCTGCTTCCACACCCTCTCTCTTCCCGGCGCCTTCGGCATCCTCCCTGCACCGCCGGCCCCTCCTCCCTCCCTTCCTCCTCAGTGCCCCTCCCCATGGTGCCCACCGAGCCCCACCCCATGCAGCCCGGCATCGACAGCCTCCTCGGACGGGGTCCGGCCCCTCGTGCCCATGCCCACATTGCCGCCGTCAACCACGGCTATGACGCCCCTCCTCCGGGCTACGACGCCCCACCCTCCGGCATACAGCGCCCCTCCGACTGGCGTTGCCCCCCACGGCCACGCCCACTTCGCCTGCCACCGACATCGGCGCCCTCATGGGACACCGCCGCCCTCTCGCAGCACTTCACCAACATGACGCTGCAACATCCCCAACCCGAGTGGGTCATGGACAACGACGCCACCGCCCACCTCCTGTCGGACGCCGGTATCCTCAACTCTCTCTCTCTCCCATCCCATGTACCGGCACGTTGTTGTTGGAGACGGTTCCACCGTCCCTGTCACCACGTCCGGCCATTCCTCACTTCCTTCTAACCTTCCTAATCATCCTCTTCATTTACGTCATGTCTTAGTCACACCATGTATCATATTAAATCTTATTTATGTCCGTCAATTCACTACCGATAATTCTTGTATTGTCGCGTTTGACCCTTTTGGTTTTTCTGTGAATGACCTTCATTCTCAGCGCGAGACCCTTCGGTGCAATAGTATGGGGGAGCTTTACACGTTGTCCCAAACTTCACCCCCCCGCGCCTCCCTCGCCATGCTCACCTCCCTTCATGTGTGCGCCTCCCTCCCCGCACGCGCCTCCATCACCTCGCGTGCCCTCGCTGCCCGCTCCTCCTTCCCCGTCTACCGCGCTCGCGCCTCCTCATCGCAATTGCAGCACCTCCGACATCCAAAAGGCCCCCCGCGAGCGGATTAACCTGCATGTTTCATCTGTTAGCAGGTACTCACCGGTTCCCACCTCGGCACGTGCGACTCTCAAGGATCCCAACTGTCTTGTTGCTATGAACGCGGAATATCGGGCTCTCCTCAGCAACAACACTTGGGATCTCGCGCCTCCTCCTCGGAACACCAACATCGTCACCGACAAGTGGGTGTTTTGCCACAAGATCAAGCCTGATGTCTCTCTCGACCGCTACAAAGCACGGTGGGTGCTTCACAGCTTCTCTCAGGAGCAAGGCGTGGACTTCGACGAGACATTTAGCCCGGTTATGAAACCGGCCACGGTGCGCGTCACCCTCTCCATCGCGCTCTCCCTCAAATGGGAGACCCATTAGCTCGTCGTCAAGAACACCTTCCTCCACTGCAATTCTGCTGACGTCGTCTACTGTTGCCAACAGACTGGCTTCATCGACTCCACTTGCCCCGAGCACATCTGTCGGCTGAACCGTTCCCTATATAGTCTCAAGCAGGCTCCTCGAGCGTGGTACAACGCTTCACGATGTTCATCACCTCCACTGGCTTCACTTGTTCGTGTTCAGACACCTCATTGTTCGTACTACAGTGTGCTGAGGGCACGACCTTCCTCCTCCTCTACGTGGATGACATCATCCTCACCTCCTCTTTGCCGCGCCTCCTCGACAGGATTATGGCTTCTCTCCGCTCCGAGTTTTCCATGATCGACATGGGAAGCCTCCACTACTTCCTCGGCATCGCGATAAACCGTGACTCCTCCGGTATGCATCTATCGCAAGCCAAGTACACCACAGAGATTCTGGACTGCGCCGGCATGACCGGTTGCAAGTCTGCCACGGCGCCTGTCAACACAAGCCCCAAGCTCGCCGCTACTGCCAGACCTCCCGTGGCCGATCCCACCGAGTATAGGAGTCTCGCTGGCGCTCTAAAGTACCTCACCTTCACGTTACCCGACATCGTGTATGCCATTCAGCAGGTGTGTCTCTGATACATTGCAAATGTATCTATAATTTTTGATGTTCCATGCTTGGTTTTATCTACTTTCTTATGTTTTGTCCATAATTTGGAGTACTTTTCATATGATTTCTTGGACTAACCTATTAACAAGATGCCACAGTGCCAGTTGCCTGTTTTCTGCTATTTTTGGTTCCAGGAAAGTCAGAAAATGAATATTCTCGGAATTGAACGGGACAAAAGCCAAAGTCAATATTTCACCGGGGGAACACGGAGCCAGAAGATGAGACGGAGAGGGGACAGGGGCCAGCCACACCATAGGGTGGCGTGGGTCCCCCTTGGCCATGCCACCAGGTGGTGTGGGACCCTCCGGCCTCCACCGACCTTGCCCTTTCGCCTATATAGTCCTCCCGAGGCAAAAACCCTAGGTCGTCAATCAGAAATCCACGAAAAGTTCCGCAGTGCCGCCGCCACCGAAGGGGAGATTCGGGGGACAGAAAGTCTCTGTTCCGGCACCCTGCCGGGACAGGGAAGTGCCCCTAGAGCCATCTCCATTGATCTCCACCACCATCTCCATCACCATTGCTGATTCCCATGATGAGGAGGGAGTAGTTCTCTCTCGAGGCTAAGGGTTCTACGGGTAGCTATGTGTTCATCTCTCTCTCTCTCTCTATGCATGATCATATTGTGATCATGAGCTTTGTAATCAAGTAGATCTACCTTGCTACTCAAGTGCTTTAATAGATCTCTGCTCTCCCCATGTGTGTGAAGTTGACAGTGTGCACACCATGGTGGCACTTAGGCTAGAGATTACAAATACTTGTTATGAGTTATATTTGGAGTTGGATGTCTTTATGAAATTGTGGTGTTTGTTGGAACCATCTAGTGCTCAAGGTGACAGTGTGGGGTTATCTAGATGGGAAAGGCTTACTTTGAGGTGTGCTGTTATAGCCCTACCATCGATTAGAGTGTTTAACCGGAGAGTAGTTAAGAGTAGTATCATGAAGATAATATATTTATGAGAGGGTGTTCACTAGTGAAAGTATGATCCCTAGGCCTTGTTTCTAAGCATGGATACACCGTTTGCAATTTGATCTGTTACATGTTTGCTTGCTTCCATCTTTATTTCAGTTTTACTTTAGTTTTTTCCATGCCACCAAGCTATTCTCTATCACCATTACCACTTATTATTATCCATACCACTTGTGTTTCATTATCTCTTCGCCGAACTAGTGCGCCTATACACCTGACAAGTGTATTGGGTGTGTTGGGGACACAAGAGACTTCTTGTATCTTGATTGCAGGGTTGCTTGAGAGGGAATACCTTTGACCACTTCCTCCCTGAGTTCGATAACCCTTGGGTGATCCACTTAAGGAAAAACTTACTGCTGTTCTATAAACCTCTGCACTTGGAGGCCCAACAACTGTCTACAAGAATAGAAGTGCATATACATCAGTCTCCACATGCATGATCCTCGTGAGCAGCACCTTGCAGACATCACGCGCATCCTTTGCTACGTCAAGGGTATGCTCTCACATGGACTCCAGCTCTACTCCTCATCGCCAAACTCCATGATCACCTACACCGACACCGACTAGGCCGTATGTCCAGACACTCGCCGCTCCACATTAGGCTTTTGTGTCTACCTCAGAGATAACCTTGTCTCTTGGTCGTCCAAGCGCCAACACACGGTATCTCGCTCCAGCGCCGAGGCTGAGTATCGTGCCATCGCCAACACCGTCAATGAAGCGAGTTGGATCCGACAACTCCTTCATGAGCTCCATCGACCATCCCATCCTGCTATAGTCGTGTTTTCCGACAATGTTGATGTCGTCTACATGTGTACGAACCATGTCGAGATCGATCTCCATTTTGTCTGTGATCGTGTTGCCATGGGCCAAGTCCGTGTGCTCCATGTTCCTCATCTCGCCAGTTCCCCGACATCTTGACAAAGGGACTCCCGTCGCTGTTGTTTCTAGATTTTAGGTCCAGTCTGAGTGTCCACTCTCCTCCAGTTGTGACTGCGGGGAGTGTTAGACTAATATTTCACGTATCGTGACATATGTTTGATTGTCGTATATCGTGGAGTTGTAATTAGCATATCTCTCATTATGGCTACGATTGTTCTCTCATTATGTCTAGGATTGATTGTAGGATCATTCTCTCATTATGTCTAGGATTGAGATTGGTTGTAATTGTCCTATATATTGACAAGCAATGGAATAGCCCAAGTGTGGCAAATATTTCGCATTCTCTTTTTATCACACACCCAAGCCACAAAACCACAGTTTTCGACCTCCTGGATGTTGGTTCCTTCAAATGCAACACGTCTGATAGGCTCATGTTTGTGGACGCAACAGAGCTCGGGACAATCTTTCTCTATGTCATAGATCTTCGTAGGAGTCAGGAGCATAGGCCATGTCCGTGATGTCCTAGCACACCAAATCGAGTTCATCTGATTGTAAATCAAGAATTTCTAACTCACTACCAAACCCTAACCCTATAAAAGAATTGGGGGAAAAGTGGACTTACCCCTAGATACGACTGAGAGGAGCCGTCATCATCATTCCATCTCGGCATGGCACCCGCCTTGCCGGTTTTGTCTTGTCAGGGGCGTCTTCGCTCTCGCCTCCGGTGGCCTAATTTGACCGAGGAAAGGTGAAGGGGGAAAAGGTGGATCTGGTTTTGGCGGTGAGCGGGTAAGGTGTGTCTCGGCGGGAGGCGAGGGAAGGATCCGGCCCCTTTTCCAGGCCAGTGGTAATCTCCCGCCTACGCCATCGTCGGCCGAGCTCGTGCAGGGGAGCGCCGCTTTCGGGCGCACGACGAGGGTGGCTCACTGGAAACGGCTAATTCGAGCGTAGCAATTGGGACTGCCCCAGGTTGCTTTACGATTCGCGTTGGCGCAGCCCAATGCCTCGTGCAGGTAACCAAACAATCTAATTTCACCTCCCGCTGGCCTGCCCGGAGGGTAGGCAGGCTACCAAACGCGTCCTAACTTATCACTTTGGTGTGGTTTGGAAGATTATGTTAGTTTATGTAGTTTGGGTTGTTTGGGTTTATATAATTGTGCCCGTATTTTTGCGAACTATAAACGCAGAGTACAGTCGACTGAAAACCTAGTTCGCAGTTCGTAAATTGTTTGCGTAGAATGGAGCCTGTAAACACGAAATGAAAATACAAAATTCAAACAATGCGGGTAAATCGAAGGACGAACTCGCTTTTGATCATAAGTCTTTGGCCATACTTAATTACATATAATTAAGCAGCAATTCAAAATCTGAACGATGCCTACATTGACTATTACGGGGCATCATCGCGTCCTAGACCAAAATTGAGCCCTCCTCTTCATCGGCGAGGGCTACAGGGCGTATCGGTGTTGTGGCAGCGAGGACCTCACTCAGTGAGGTCGTTGAGGTCATCGACCTCTAGCTTGACGGCGATGATGATGCTGGTCGAAGCGCACACCTCTTCCCTCTCCTTGGCCTCGCGCGTTTGGACAAGTAAGTTGGCCCGACGCTGCTCGGCCCGCTCGATAACAAGCTCTACCTCAACGGTGAGATTGGACTCACGCGTCATGATCTCGAATGCCATTTTCTCCTCGTAGTTGTTGCTGGCGTAATCCGCCTTGTCGACGACGCATGCACACGGAGGAGACGGGGAGCTGGAGCCTTTGGAGGAGGGAGGGGAGGGAGGAGCAGGGCCGCACGAGGATCCCTCGCCAGAGGTGACGTACCTGCGGATCTGCGCGGTGCGGCGAGCCGCCCTCACCTCCAGCCACCACGCCGGTGCGTAGACGCGGAGGGACGGCGGCGACGACTCATCGCGGTTCACCCATTTAAGGGCGGCCCGCTTCTTCGCCCTCTCGGAGCACACGAAATTCGCGTGTGCGTCATCGGCGAGGCGGCGTGGAGGGCAGTTGCCGCCGCCCTGCCTCCACATCTCCCTTCCCCGGTCCCAAACCTACCACTACGCGAAGACATACCGCCGATTGCGAAGCGAGGCAGTTGTGGATTGCTCACCGGAGTTGAGCTTGGCGGCGGCGGCGCTAGGTTGGGTGTGGGCATGAGTGAGGGTTTGGACATGCACCCGCCTGGGCTTCCGATACTTGTACCGACCTCGGCGCCAGATGAACGGGCCACTGTAAACGCTTTTACGGGTCGGGCCGTGCTCATGGTCTTGACTAGAGCGACGCAACGCGAGCATGCCCGTAAAGTCTCGGAATTTCACGGTTCCATCCTTTTTACGGGCAGGGTTAGAGATGCTCTTATCCCCATTCTCACCTTGACGTGGGACCCATTTGCTATTGGCGTTTTTATTTTCCTAAACGCCGCCACTAGGTTGAAGTGGTAGCGTTCGAAATTTTCTAAACGCTATTACTATTTTGCCTGAAAGTGGTGTCGTCTAAAGCGTGTCACGAGAAAAATGATTGCTGTAAGGGTTTTTCTATCAGTGTTGAAGGACCTGATTGCTTTTCTTGGTCTCTTCAGGATCCTGCTTGCAAAGTGGAAGGACTGAAATGTATTTTTTCTTCCTTTAGTGTCCGTCATGTAATTCTGTACCCACCGATTTAATTTGTAGCTTCTGGACTCATCGGGGTTGTTCTTGTTCAAAAAAATATTTAGGGCATCTCCACCGGGCCGACCTAAACTGACGACCCAAAACGTCAGTTTGGTCCGGATCGGTTGGGCCGAGGTGGGATTTCAGTCGCAGTCTGGCCTGTTCGGTGGGCCGTGCACAGCAGCCTGACGCATCTCGTCCGTCTCCCCCGCTGTCACCGCTTGACGCTTTCGGCGATGGGATGTTAATGACGACGTGACGTTGCCTATTAGCGCCGGCGGCTTCCCGCCATCGTTGCATTCCGATTCCCGCGCGCCTTCCTGCTCGCGGCCAGAAAATTTTCCGCGCCTGGCCGACCATTTCCCGCCTTCGCCGTCGAGAGCTTGCAGCGCACGGAGCAGTAACGCCGCGCCGCCGATGATCGGTTGGTGGAGGCTGCAGTGAGGGCGGCGAGAGGCGGCTCGGACCGACCAGGAGGCGAGGGACCACTGGGCGGCCGAGCTGGAGAGGGCCTGACCAGGAGGCGGAACGCCAGAAAGCAGCGAGCAAGGCGGATAAAGGGCAGGGCCAAATCTAATGAAAAACAAGCGGCCGACTGACGGACATCCGCGTTGTCTGGACCGACGCATTTGATGCGCTGACGCGTCAGGCCGGATGAGTCGAGCCGCTGGAGAGCCGCGCATGCTGCGTGAGTCCGTTTGGACCTTTTGGATCGTGCCGCTAGAGATGCCCTTAATCCGCTAGAGACGCTATTACCAACCTTTTAACCATTTGGACTAGTTTTTGATAAAAAAATCGTTGAAGCAGGCACAGTGGATTGTGCAGAGCCTGCGCGGAGGCAAACGACGGAACGCGCATAGTGGTCGCCACGTTGACCTATACCGAAGTGGCCTTCGCTCCCCTGACGGGCTTCGTTTGAGTAGTGCATCGGCAGCTCGACGCGTGCGTGTGTCTGGTCGCGGTCGCAGGTACGGTACCACAACTGTTGCCGGGCAGAGAGCACGGCCGCGCCCATGCAGTGTGTACCGCTCCACTACTTCCGCCACAGCATGTTCGATCGTGTGCCGAGCGTTCCTCCTGGCAGTGGCAGCACGGTGCAACGCCCATATCGTCGCAGCAGCCTTTTCTGCCTCCCGGCCGCGACGTCGACCGTACCATGCGGTGGCGTTGCTGTTCAGGCATGCAGTTGAGTTGGGGGCTCTTTTGATGTGTGTTGCTTTTGGCCGAAAGGGAACCCGCATGCTTGCATGCATGCACGCATGATTTGTTGCTGAGTGGTACTCCCTCTTGTTTCAAAATATACGATATTTTAGCCTACACACTAACTAGATTTATTTACAAAACTAAAACATCTTATATTTTAAAACAGAGGAAGTACTATACAAAGAGGATGAGATGGGCAGCAAACGTGGCAAGGCCATCGCGCTATCATCACCGTCGGAATGTTGGATTAGACTCTGCGTATCTCCCTTTTTTTTTCTTTGTGTTTCCTTTCACATGCATCTCACTTATAAGGGATAAGGTATTCAAGAGAGAGAAAAAAATCCCTTAATTGCCTGCCTCCGTGCTCCTCGGTCCCTCCCGTGTAACCCAGGAGCAGAAACCCTAGCCCCCATCTCCATCCTCCCTCTTCCCTCCCTTCCTCCCTGGCAGTCGTCGGACAAAGCCCGTAAGTGCTAGCGGCGGCTGGATTTCTATTCCCCAACACGCAGAGGACGCAGCGAGGCGGCGACCTCCCTGGTGGCGGTGTGCCTTGGTGGTGGCCGGTGGGCGACGCCAAGGGCGGCCTCGTGCGCCTAGAGGCGGCGGTGGGTGCTAGGGCGCATTGCTACTATAGCCCGTTGGTGGCAATGGTCCAATCGTCGCCCCTGCAAGCATCTCAGGCGGCAGAGGCTCGGTTCGGGGTGGCCTGGTGGCGGCGTCGGAGCGGTGACAGTGCGTCGCCGGCCTAGATCCGAGCCCTGCGAGGCCTACCTAGGTTTGGGCGGGCCGGCTCATTCAATCTAGCGGTTCCCTCTAGAGATGGTGGCAATGGTGCGGCTCGAGCAGGAGAGTAGCGGCGGCGGTGGCATACGTAACCCGGTCGGCAACCTCCTACAGCGGTGGAGGATAGTTCTCCTCCAGGTGGCCATGCTATTGCCGCCCTCTGGGTTCCTACCTAGCTACCTCCTCCACCTCGCAGGTCACACGATGGATCTCGCTACACTGCCCCGGAAGGCAGGGTGGAGCCAGGGGCTAGCAGGGATCAGACCCCCCTAACCTTTCGTCCCCCAAACAAATTACAGTACATACATGCGGTATTCACTTCGGATCCCAGGTGCAAATGCACCCATTATGAGAAAACATATTTCGAAATGTCAAAAAAAAAATTAAAAAAATCCGTATATACATTAGAACATTTTATGGTAGTTCACAAGTTTTTAGGATTAAAGGATATTTTATGTGTCGTATACAAAAAAGACAAAATGTGTCACAGGAATACGACTATTCACATTACATTTTTTGTCTTTTTTATACACAACACATAAAATGTTCTTTCATCCCAAAAACTTGTGAACCAACATAAAATGTTTGAATGTATATGTACAATTTTTTTAATTTTTTTTGATATTTCGAAAAATGTTTTCTCACAATGGGTGCATTTGCACATATGAGCCGAATTGTCGCCTCCACATATATGTTAGTATAGTACTTCCTTCGTTCAGAAATATAAGACGTTTTAGCTTTATAAATCGAATGTATCTAGACGTCTTTTAATGTATAGGTTCGTAGAGGTTCGGAATGAACCAAAACGTCTATATACATTCATTTCAGAAAACTAGAATGTCTTATATTTCTGAACGGAGGGAGTACATGCTAGTACCTTCTTTTACGAGAGTTGTATATACATGCAAATAGCTATTGATAATCATGGTGATACTTGGACCAAATCTAGTGTAGAAATATAATTTTCTCATAATAATTGATATTGTTTGAGAGATTACAGAGGGTATATATATGTGGCCGGCCAAGCAAACCCTAACTTATGTTACAAGCAAAAACTAAACCGGCTTATAATAACATCTCCCTGCAGTGTCAACGTGTGGTTCACCAACATTGAGACTGGATCAAATGTTGGTAAACGATGTTGTTGGAAGACCCTTTGTGAAGATATCTGCAAATTGAGCAGTGGTTGGAACATGAAGAACGCGAGTTTGTCCCAGAGACACCTTTTCACGAACAAAATGGATGTTGATCTCGATATGCTTTATCCGACGATACTGCACTGGATTGCTGGACATGTAAACAACTGAAATGTTATCACAATAAACTATAGTAGCCTGCTGGACATGACGACAAAGATCCGAGAGAAGCTGACGCAACCAGACCGTTTCAGAGACAATATGTGCCACTGCACGGTACTCAGCTTCTGCAGACGAACGTGAAACTATAACCTGTCATTTTCGAAGATCATGAAATCAAGTTGTTATCAAGAAAAACACAGTATCTGGATGTGGACCAACGAGTATCCGGGCAACCAGCCTAGTCTACATCTGAATATGCTATCAAAGTGTTTGGAGTGTTTGGAGATGATGAATATATGTGGAGACCATGATCAATAGTACCTTTGAGATATGGAAGAACATGTTTAACATGATTATAATGTGGAATGCGAGGATCATGCATGTAGAGACAGGCTTGTTGAACGGTAAAAGAAATTTCTGGATGAGTGAGAGTGAGATATTGAACATCACCGGTTATACTATGATAGAGAGTGGCATCGGGAAAAACATCACCTCAGGAGGAAAGTTTGGTAGTTGCATCTACAAGGGTTTTAGACGATTACAGTCAAGCATGCCTGGTTTAGTTAGAAGATCAAGAATATATTATCGCTGAGATAGAAAAAGACCATAGGTATCACGAGTGATAGCAATTCCTAAGAAGTGATGAAGTATACCAAGATGAGTCATGGAAAATTCAAAGCGAAGTAAGGAAATATGTAATCGAGAAAATGCTGAGTGGAGGCTGTTAAGACAATGTCATCTACGTATAAGAGTAAATAGGCTATGTGAGAGATAGTGTGATAAACAAAAAGAGAAGAATCCAAGGGAGATGGTTGAAAACCGATAGTGAGAAGAAAGGTAGAGAATCGTTGAAACCATGCACAAGGAGCTTGTTTTAGACCATATAGTGATTTTTTGAGAAGACATACGTGATTGGGATTAGTTGTATCTTCAAAACCAAGAGGTTGTTGATAGTAAACAGTTTCATTTAGATATCCATGAAGAACAGAATTATAAACGTCAAGTTGATGAATGGGCCAAGACGAAGAAACTGCAAGACTAAGAACTGTTCAAATTGTACTGGGTTTAACAATGGGACAGAAAGTTTCATTGTAATCAAGACCATGTGAAAGGGCATTTATGCCCTTCCTATTGTTTTGATGTTTGTTGACAACACTTGGATAGGTCTAATCTGTTGTTAAATGTTTCAGGAGATATCAGCTACATTAGTGTATTTTGTACCAAAGGAAAAGGCCTTCCCAAGATCAATTCTGTGTAGGAGCAAAGTTCCTGCCGGACTGTCTGGCTGATATGCGTCGGAGTGTCCAGCTCCGGCGGACTATCCGGCCGAATCCTGTCGGACTGTCCGGCCCTGAGGGCTCGTTGAACAGCTTGGTCATTCTGTGTGCCATATCGGACACCACCCGGACACTATCCGGACTCTAGCCGGAAACTTTGCTAGGCCGGAGTGTCCGGTGGTTGGCACCCAGAGTGTCCGGCTAAGCCGGACTGTCAGCCAATATTTGTCGGACTGTCCGGGGTAAGTGGCTCCCAGCGGCTCTATTTCCAAGGGCCCTATATAAAGGCCCCTTCTTCTACCTTGGGAGCTGCTCGTCCACCTCAAGAACTGCAACACCATTTGAGCCACCAAATCCTCAAGATCTCTTCACTCAACCATCCAAAGTCATTGATCTTTGGACAATCGAAGGAGGAGGCCTTGGTCTATAGCTTTACCCAGAGAGATGTTCATTTCCCCCTCATTCACTTGAGGGCCCCTTGCTCAAGTGTTTCATTGGAAACCCTAGCTTGTGATTTGGTTCTTACAAGCTTGTCTTTGATTGTTTGACAGCTTGCTTGTATTCGAGAGCCTCCAATTAGGTTGTGAATGTGTGCCTCAGACTTGTTGTAAAGGTGCCGGCTTCCACCTTGAAGGTTGCCGCTATAGTGGAAGAGGTGAATCGAACCCGTTGGGGTGAGGTTCATCGGAGAACAAGGGAGGCCTCTTGTGGCGTTGGTGGTTTGAAACCACCCCCTCTCCAAACGTAGACGTACTTCCCCTCAAAAGGAAGGAACTACGGGAAACAAATCCTTGTGTCTCTGTGTGCTCCACTTTGGTTACTTCTATCCTTTACCGCACTTTACTTATCTAGTTCTTGCTTAGTGTATGTGCTAGATTGACATATAGGTAAATTCACCATAGTTGCACAATCTACATAATTTACCTTTTGTGTCAAACCCTAACTTGAAAATGTGTAAAAATTGAAGTAGCACCTATTCACCCTCCCTCTAGGTGCCCATACGATCCTTTCAATTGGTATCAGAGCCTCGGCTCTTTATTCGGGCTTAACCACCTAAGAGATGATGGGCAACTCAGGAGATGAGGGAGGGAGTGAGGCTAGCAACACGGTGACCATGGTAGATCTCAAGAATTTGGAAACAAGCTTGAGCTCTACCTTGGGCAACGAAATCCAACAGTTGCATCAACTTGTTGAGCAACTTGTTATGGAAAATTCAGCCTCACCTCCTCCCTCTCAAGAGGAAACACCACCTAACCCTAAGGCAAATGCTCCGGCTAAGCCAATAGGTGAAGTGGTGGGGGATGAACATAATTCCACTGACTCCACCACCAAAAAGGGTGATGGGAAGGAAGAGCACCATGCGGTTCCCAGATGGTACTCTCCTAACCCTCCAATCCCTCATCCCCATATAAATAACAGAGGTGACCCACCTAAGTTAGCTGCACATACTTTTGCTCAATGGCAAGTTTTAATGAAATCTCATGTGCGCAGCTCTTGCATTGACTTGTGGAACATTATTGAAGAAGGACTCAAAATTGAGGATCCAACCAACTTGACTAGAAGAGAAGTGGTCAATAGCCAACTCAATGCGACAGCCTTGCACATGATCCAACTTGGAGTGTGGCCAAAGGATTTTCCCCACACTGAGCACTATAATACTGCCAAGGAAGCTTGGGATGCTCTTATTGACTTGTTTGTTGGCAATGAGAGCATGAGAAGAAATAGGTATGATGCCTTAAGCAATGAGGCTGAAGGTTTCTTTATGAAGGATGGTGAGGATCATGAAGACATGTATCAAAGACTCAAATCCATAGCCACCGCCTTCAGAAATGTTGGTGCCTCTCACATTGATGATGCTTGGATCAAGAGCAAGTATGTGAGTGCACTCATGCCCTTCGAGCCCACTGACTTGAAGAGTCTCCAAGGAAGACACAACTACCATCTCATGATCTCCAATGAAGTTATGCAAGAGATGGACTCTTTCAAGGTTGCTACCAAGAATGCCAAAGACGCCTGTGCTCATGCTATTGGAATGAGTAGTGGTGTGAATCTTGCCTTGAATGCCAAGGTTGTGGGGTATGATGAAGAAGAAGGGAGTGATGATGCACTCTCAATGAGCCACCTCGAAGATGTCAAGGTTGCTCATGGTGAATACATGGCCTTCTATGCAAGAAACTTTTGGAAAGACCCCGCCAAGGCCAAGATGGAGATGCAATGAAGAAGCAACCCCAATGGGAGAAGAGACAATGGGTCTAAATTGAGAACTTGCTTCAATTGTGGTGACCGCTATCACTTTGTTGCCGGTTGTCCCTATGAGAAAAGAGAAGATCATGGGGGTAAACTTGCGTTGAAGAAAACCTCCAAATCTCGTTTCAAGAAACCTTTCATCAAGAAGAATCCCATCAACAAGAAGTCGGGTGAAATTGTCTTGATAACACATGAAGAATTCTCCTCCTCCTCCGATGATGATGAATAGGATACATCAAGTGGTGTGGCTGCTCTTTCCACTACATCTACACCTACCTTCTCACTCTTCGACTCTCCAAACGAGAATATCTCCAACAAGAACGTCACTTGCCTTATGGCAAGAGGAATGGAGGTATTATCATCGTCACACCCCACCTCCTTAATTGATAATGAATTTGATGATGAGATGTCTCTTGAGGTCAAAAAGGAATTAGTTGCTTTTGATGTGTTTATGAATAACTTGCAAGGGGAGCACAAGAAACATTGTGGACCTCTTAAATCAACTTTCACACACACAAGAGCTTCTAGATGAGAGATGTAAATTAGGAAGAGAGCACATGGTTGAGGTAGAAGCTCTAAATAATGCTCTAGAAGAAGAACAAGAGACTAGGATGTCTCTTGAAACTAAACTTGAAGGGATTGATGAAGCAAATGATCTAATTATTAATAAACTCATCAAGGAATGTGACCATGCTATTGCTAAATATAAAAAGGCTAAAAGGGACAAGATTGAGTTTGGTGTTGTTCATGAAAAACTTGCGAGGACTTTAGGATGCTTGACAAGGCTCACAAGGCCCTGTAGAGTGAACTCTTGTTACGCACAAAGTCTCATGAAAAGCTTCAAACTCAATTGACCAATATGTCTTAACCTAGTACTTTCATTCCTTCTAGTTGTACAAATATACTTGAAGAAAATGCTAGGTTGAAGGGGGAGCTTGCTAAGGCCACCTTCCCCAAAGGAAACAAGTCAATTGATGACCTCTTGAGTAAGCAGAGGCCAAATGGGAGAAAGGGGGCATTGGCTTTGTCTCCAAAACCAAGAAGAAGAACAACAAGAGAAGAAGGCCAAGCCTGCACAAGAAAAAGACAAGGCCTTTGTGGGTAGTAAGACCACAAGTGGCAAAACCATGTCTCATGATGACTTTGCGGGAAGTGATAACCTTCACTATGTTTTAATGTGTGATTATTATGGTGATGTGTATGCACAATATGTTGGTACATTTGATGGTTATATTGCTTGGTCTATTTGGGTTCCCAAGACCCTTATTGCTAACAAAAGAGGACCCATTGAAAATTGGGTACCTAAAAACTAGCTTGATCTTTTGTAGACCTACGCTTCCGGTGGATCAAAATGGGTGCTTGATAGGTGGATGCACAAGCCATATGACCGGAAGCGCATCTAGTGTCAAGGAGTTGAGACCAAATGTTGATCAAATATCCGTGACATATGCCAACAAGTCAAAGTCTAAGGTAATGGGTTTCGGCAAGGTTGTAGTTGCCCACGATATAACTCTCATGGATGTCATGCTTGTTGAGACCCTTGGCAATAATTTACTTTCAGTCCGTGCTCTTGGAAGGATGGGTTTTGCCGTCTTTATTGATAATGATATTGTGATCCTCATGTGGAGCAAGTCTCTAAATGTCGCTTTCATTGGGTACGTCGAAAATGACTTGTATGTGGTGGACTTTTCAGGGAAAACCACTACAAGTGTGATGTGCTTAGTCGGAAAGGCTGATGTGGGTTGGTTATGACATCGTCGTCTAGCCCATGTAAACATGAGAACTTTGCAAAGTCTCCACAAGCATGGTCATATTATTGGACTAAAAGATTTTTTTGTCTTGCCAAAGATCATGTATGCAGGGCTTGTGTTGAAGGAAAGTTGCATGATTCTCCCCACAAGCCGAAGAACTACATCAAGTCCAAGAGGATCTTGGAGCTTCTTCATGTGGATCTCTTTGGTCCTCTGATACGTTGCAAACGTATCTATAATTTTTGATGTTCCATGCTTGTTTAGTATCTACTTTCTTATGTTTTGTCTACATTTGGAGATACTTTTATGCATTTTCTGGGACTAACCTATTAACAAGATGCCATAGTGCTAGTTGCATGTTTTCTGCTGTTTTTGGTTCCAGAAAAGTTAGAAAATGAATATTCTCGGAATTGGACGGGACAAAAGCCAAAGTCGATATTTTACCGGAAGACTCACAGAGCCAGAAGACGAGACGGAGAGGGGCCAGGGGCTGACCACACCACCTGGTGGTGCGGGCCATGCCAGGCCACACCAGGGGTGGTGTGGGCCCCTCCAGCACCCCCTCGGTCTCCCCTCTCTCCTATAAGAAGCCTTCGATGAGAAAACCCTAAATAGTCAAGCTTCCAGCCACGAAAAGTTCCGCAGCGCCGCCGCCACCGAAGGGGAGATTCGGGGGACAGAAAGTCTCTGTTCCGGCACCCTGCCAGGACGGGGAAGTGCCCCCGGAGCCATCTCCATCGATCTCCACCACCATCTTCATCGTCGTTGTTGATTCCCATGATGATGAGGGAGTAGTTCCCTCTCGAGGCTAAGGGTTCTATCGGTAGCTATGTGTTCATCTCTCTCTCTATGCATGATCATATTGTGATCATGATCTTTGTAATCAAGTAGATCTACCTTGCTACTCAAGTGCTTTAATAGATCTCTGCTCTCCCCATGTGTGTGAAAGTGACAGCATGCACACCATGGTGGCACTTAGGCGAGAGATTACAAATACTTGTTATGAGTTATATTTGGAGTTGGATGTCTTTATGAAATTGTAGTGTTTGTTGGAGCCATCTAGTGCTCAAGGTGATAGTGTGGGGTTATCTAGATGGGAAAGGCTTACTTTGAGGTGTGCTGTTATAGCCCTAGCATGGATTAGAGTGTCCAACCGGAGAGTAGTTCAGAGTAGTATCATGAAGATAATATATTTATGAGAGAGTGTTCACTAGTGAAAGTATGATCCCTAGGCCTTGTTTCTAAGCATTGAAACACCGTTTGCAACTAGATCTGTTACATGTTTGCTTGTTGCCATCTTTATTTTAGTTTGCCTTTAGTCTCTTCCACGCCATCAAGCTATTTTCTAGCACCGTTGTCTTATATCCATACCACTTGTATTTTACTATCTCTTCCTCGAACTAGTGCACCTATACACCTGACAAGTGTATTGGGTGTGTTGGGGACACAAGAGACTTCTTGTATCTTGATTGCAGGGTTGCTTGAGAGGGGATACCTTTGACCACTTCCTCCCTGAGTTTGATAAACCTTGGGTAATCCACTTAAGGGAAAACTTGCTACTGTTCTACAAACCTCTGCACTTGGAGGCCCAACAACTGTCTACAAGAATAGAAGTGCGTAGACATCAAGTTATTTTCTGGCGTCATTGCTAGGGACTGAAGAACAAGAAGAAGCTGCCACGTCAACCACGCGCCAGCAAGTATTTTCTGGCGCCGTTGCCGGGGAGGTAAGGGAAAAGGTACTCACATCCTCTGGCTACTAAGCTATCTTCTAGTACTGTAGCTGGTGTGTGAGTGCTCGAAGTTATTTTCTTTAGATTCTGCAATTATATCTTTTTGTTTCTTGTTTTTATTTTCACTAGTTAGGCTTAATGGAAAACAACAAAAAATCAGAGAGCTTTATAGTATTTATCTTGAGTTAGGACATGAAGTGTTTGAAGAGAAAATTAAAAAACCTATGGAACTTTATTTGCATGCTAATAGAAATGTTATTAGTATGAATTATTTGAACACCATTATTGCTAGTGCTATGGAAAATTCTAAGCCTGGGGAAGGTATTTTTAATGATATTTTTAGTCCCCCAAGCACGGAGGAGAAAATTTACTTTGATGATACTATGCCTCCAATATATGATGATTACAATGATGAATATGATATTTTTAGTCCACCTACTATTGAGGAGAAAATTAATTATGATTACAATATGCCTCCTATATTTGATAATTATGGTGATGAGAATAATAATGATAGCTATTTTGTTGAATTTGCTCCCACTATGATTAATAAGAATGAGTATGCTTATAGGGAGAGTATTAATTCTTTTATGCATGTGGATCATGATAAGAATGTTTCATGTGATAGTTATATTGTTAATTTTATTCATGATGCTTCTGAAAGTTATTATTAGAGAGGGAAACATGGTTTTATGCACCTCAACAATATTAAGTTTCCCCTCTTTATGTTGAAATTTTTGAAGTTGCACTTGTTTTGCTTTACTATGCTTGTTGCTTTGTGCTTTCATGACTTGTTTCTTTACAAGATTCCTATGCATAGGAAGTGGGTTAGACTTAAATGTGTTTTGAATTTGCTTCTTGATGCTCTCTTTTACTTCAATTTATATTTCTTATGTGAGCATCTTCTCAAACTATCATGCCTAACTTAAAGGCGTTAAAGAAAAGTACTTATTGGGAGATAACTCAAAAGTTTTAGATGAGTATTGGAAGTTATTACCTCTGTCATAACCGGTCTTTATCCTTTTTATTTGTTTTTTGTGCCAAGAGTAACCTCTAGTGAGAGAGAAGTAATGATTGGGAAAGTTGCTGTCCCGAAACAGATTTCTGTACTTCACCGTAAAAATTCGTGTAAAATCTCTGTACGTCGATTTGAGCTGTAATTGTTTGTGCTTCTGCCCCAGGTTGTTATATACCTTTCATTAGTTCAACACTTTTTGATTTGAGCAACACAAGGTCTTCGAAAAAATTCATCTTTACCTGCTGGTCTGTTTTGATAGATTTCTGCCATTATTTGCATTTGCTTCTTGTTGGTTCCTTTTTGAGTTCTTTTGGGGAATTGAGCTTTTTAAGGGAAGTGCTACAGTAGCTTGTGTTTTAATGGAAGTTTTATTGGTGTTGAAACTGAACCTAAAGACTTATTATCTTGAGTGCACTAATGTTACTAATAAAGATTGTGTGAAGTTTTGTATGAAGGAAAAATTGCAGGTGTATGGAAGGAATGAGTAATGAGATGAAGGATGGAATAAAGCTCAAGCTTGGGGATGCAACGCGTGTCACCCCAAGAAATATCCAAGAAGTACAAGCGTCAAAGCTTGGGATGCCCAAGGCATCCCCTTCTTCATCAATAAAAATCCCAGGTTTCTTCCAAACACTTCATTTTTATTGTTTCATGCACAGTTGTGTTGTTCTTGGAGCGTCTTCTTTTTCTTTTTTGTTTTGGTTTCCGTTTGCTTGGTTTGCTTAGTTTTCTGAATAACTTGGTTGGACCCCCTCTTTCATACATTGGTTTTCAAATAGTTCGGTTTGGATTGGAAAAGAGTAGGAAAGTTCATGCTTAAGTGGTAAAGAGAGTTTGTTTTTGACTGTGGCCTATGCTTTGTCATGCCATGCTTGATATTGTTTTGGCTTTATGCTTAGTGATCTTTGCTGTAGCATGAAATTTTATAAACAATTGATATTTCTTAATGTGCCTTGAAATAATCATGCGTTGTTTTAGCATATTAAAGCATAGTATTGTGGTATTCTCCTTTGATGCTTTATTTGGGTTGACTTGGCACATGCTCACACCATGTTATGACTATCCCAAGTCACCATAGCCTTTATGATCCTTTAGTTTTCGACTTGTAATATCACTTTATGCTTTGATTAATGATGTTTTCTCGCTCTGCATGATTATGGCCATTATTGCTCTCTTAGTTGGTCGCTCCCGGTCTTTTGCTAGCCTCCATAACCAAGTATGAGTTCCACTCATGCATCCAACTCCTAAAACAAAGTTATTCCTAAGGGTCCACCATACCTACCTATTAGAATTTGCTATTCCAAGCATATTCATGTTTTTATCTACCTTCCGAATTAAACTTGTTATGTGAAAATTAGTGATTAAAGCTTTCACGAACTTGATGGCACACTTTACTTTCTTGCACATAATAAACTTGAACCATTGCATCCATCTTTGTTGCGTATATGCTTGCGCTTTATAAGTTGAAGTTAGCAGAACCATGTATCATGGGGAACGCTTTCAACACTGCCATGGTACTTTGTACCTAGTTGATATCATGATTCTGTTGCCTATGGATCCCGGCGGTGTGAAATAAAAGGGGAACTTGTAAGATCATGGAGTTCATATGTGTGTTAGAGAAACACCTGGGCCGCTAGCCTAAGCCATGCCTAATCATGGTGGAAACTTGCAGCACAACTATAGTGAGCATTCTATGAAGCATCCTCAATAAAAACCTATGCAAATAGCAAATAAAAAGATCGCTGAGATGCTCATTGTCTGCTTGCCTTGTCATTTTGATTATGGGATAGCTCCTGTATCATGTGCAAGGGGTACCCCGTTGGCGGTTCTCTATGATACATACGTACTTACAATGACAAGAGCTTACTTGTGACTAAAGTTGAGTAGCATGAGGTTTGGTCTTCGTAAGTAAGGGGCATGAGATTTCAGCTTATAACTTGTCAAGCATATCCTCTTAGTTGTGTCACTTCAATCTTAATCACCTAAAGATGCCTATGATAGGGGAAATGAGAGCTAAAAGCTAATAAGTACCATAATTTTTGGAAGCTCTTTATGAAACTTGAATCCCTACTTCCTTCTATGAAGGCCTTTCTTTTACTTTTATGTTCAGTCTCCACCTTCTATCTTTATGCACCTATTGAGGGAGCATAGTGGCCATTCTTAGTTCTATGTGCATTGTCCCAAGACTTGTTGATTGATGCATAACTTTGGTATTGCTTGTTCTTAAACTATTTGTATCTAGTCACCCTTATGAATTTGAAGGTGTCCTATGCAATTATGATTTGCTACTCTATGAGGGACAAGCTGAATGCCACTATGTTATGTTTTCTTTATGTGAAACAAACAAACGTCTTGCAAATCATTGTTATTCATGAATCTTTTGTTTGTGCCTTTTCATGTTGCAACATAGTTGCTATGTCTTATTGTTAGAACTTTATCTTTCATGCTATATTGAAGTACTATGATCCCAGCTATCAATGTTTTAAAAATACTTTGATCAAGTCTATGATGGTGCATGTCACCTCAAAAATTATTCTTTTCTTTTTATCACTTACCTACTCGAGGACGAGCAGGAGTTAAGCTTGGGATGTTGATACGTTGCAAACGTATCTATAATTTTTGATGTTCCATGCTTGTTTAGTATCTACTTTCTTATGTTTTGTCTACATTTGGAGATACTTTTATGCATTTTCTGGGACTAACCTATTAACAAGATGCCACAGTGCCAGTTGCCTGTTTTCTGCTGTTTTTGGTTCCAGAAAAGTCAGAAAATGAATATTCTCGAAATTGGACTGGACAAAAGCCAAAGTCGATATTTTACCAGAAGACTCACAGAGCTAGAAGACGAGATGGAGAGGGGCCAGGGGCTGGCCACACCACCTGGTGGTGCGGGCCATGCCAGGCCGCGCCAGGGGGTGGTGTGGGCCCCTCCGGCACCCCTCGGTCTCCCCTCTCTCCTATAAGAAGCCTCCGATGAGAAAACCCCAAATAGTCAAGCCTCCAGCCACGAAAAGTGTCGTGGTGGTGGCACGGCAGATGCCATGGATAGGCTAAAGTTTGGGGCTAATGGATGCTAGTGGGATCTGGGGAGGGAAGATGTAGTTGATTCTACACACAGAAAGCTAACGCAAAGATCTTTATTTCTCCGTCCTTGGGCTACAAGTGCTCCTTGAGCTGTATACGAGGAGAAAGAGAGGATTTTACCAGCCTAACGGTACCGAGAATGAGTCGATCCCTTCATCGGGGTCCAAGCCTCCCCTTATAAAGGAGAGCCCGGGGTTCTTCTAGGGCTGATGTGGCAAGCATATTCGAGGAATATGCTTGTCCCAATATAGTAGTTCGGCGCTCCTCTTTCCCTGTCGCCCTTCTCACTGCGGTAAGATTCCAGAGGGCCCCTCCTGCGTGCCTCGGGCTCCAGAACTGTCACCTCCGTGACCTCCTTCTGCCCCTCTGTCGTTCTGCACATTTGTCTTTAGCTCTTGGCTCTGCTCGGATTCCGCGACTAGGGTTTGACTTTGGGCTTCTCCTTCTCCTGCAAGCTTCGTACTATTCGGCCCTTCCTCGCGTAACTCGGCCTGTCCCTCACCTGCATTAAGATCATTCGGGCCAACCCGGCCGACATACGCCATATCTCTGCCGGGTAATGCCTTGCCATTACTATTGAGGTTCTGCCTTTTCCTATCTCGGCCGACCTTTACAAGACTCGGCCAGCTCAGGATATAACTCGGAAACTGGACGGGGAATAATCCTTTCGTCTTTCCTCGTCCTTATCCTATCCAGGGTTACCTCCCCAACAAAAAGTTCTACAGCGCCGCCACCACTGAAGGGGAGATTCGGGGGACAGAAAGTCTCTGTTCCGGCACCCTGCCGATACGGGGAAGTGCCCCCGGAGCCATCTCCATCGATCTCCACCACCATCTCCATCGTCGTTTACCCGGCAACGAGTTCTCTCCGGATGTTAGGGAGGGTGAATATGTAGTTTTTATGTGACATTTCTCGCGCGGCTTTGGTCTCCCTCTTAGCGATTTTGCAAGAGAGTTTCTCGACTACTTCGGCCTTCAGCCGCATCATCTTCCTGCGAATGCCATCGCTTCTCTTTCTACATTCATCTCCGCCTCGGAGGGATACTTCGGCCTATGGCCGTCCGTGCACGTCTGGTCGAAGTTCTTCCAGATTCGTTCTAATGTAGTCCCTGACAAGTCTCTGCACCCTTTCGAGAAACTGCTTACTCAGTGCGGGGCGGCGTCCATTACACCTGGAGGAAATCCGTATTTCCTCGTGTCACCGGGTTAGAGTCGTGCAAGAAGTGGCACAAATCCTTCTTTTATGTCAAGAACAGAGGGACGGAAGACAAGATTCGGCTCCCTGCCTTTTCCGTTGGTCCGCCTTCCAAGGTGAATTGGACTTACAATCCGAGGAGGAGTCACGTCTTGGCCGAGCTTTTCGAGACTCGGCTCAAGGAGCTGATCCGGGCCGGGTTATGTGGCGAGGACTTGATGGCTACCTTCATTAGTAGCCGAATTTGCCCATTCCAGAAAAGGACGCACAAACTTTGCTACATGAGTGGTCCACTTGATCCCAACCGAGTCTCGACCGTTGAGCTGGACAACTACCTCGTCTTCAAGCGTGTCCAAGCTATATTTAAGATGGAGATGCCTGAAGATTGGACTTGGGGATTGAAACCGTTTACCCGCGATCATCCTCCTCCCGCAGTAAGTTAAACCATTAATGCTTTGATTTTCTATTGTTTTCATAGCTGTTTTCGCTAACCTTCCTTCTTTTTCGCCTCACAGAGGTTCGCAGAGCAAAAGGACGAGGATGCCGAGGTTTTGTCGCTTCCGTGGACTGCGGACCGGAATACCCCGGACGTCGGGGAGCCGGACTCCGAAGAATTCGTCCCTAAGTCGGATCCCGCTCCGGCCCGTGCTCGTGGCAAGACTTCGGTCCATGAGGAGGAAGGTGATTCGGATGAGGTCCAAGTTCTTGAGGTAGTTGCCGCAATGCCTATTTCTTATGCATTTCCGGCTTCTACTTTCCCAGCTAATCTGGCCGGTCAGGTTCATGACGCCGAGCCTATTGCATCCCGGCCCCCAGTTACCTCGGGGAAATGCGGGGCTCCTGCTAGTGCCTCTGAGGCGGCCCCCAAGAAACGAATGAAGAAGTCTGCTCCGAATCCTCCCAGGCGCAAGATCATGTAGGGGTTCGTAGCATGGAAAACAAAAATTTTCTATCGCATACAAACAAACAAGCCAAGATCTATCTACTAGATTGTAGCAACGAGTCGATGGAATAACTCACCCTCGAAGATTCCAAAGTGTTTAACGAGAGCAGATTCTCGTGGGTGATGTAGTCGTACTCTTTCCGATCTCAAGATCGCGTAGACGATCCTTCCAGCGCTGCGTTCCCGCAGCGCTCCCGCAGTCGGTCACACGTTCGGTACTCTACGAAGACCTTCCTCTCCCTTGTTCCAGCAGGCAGCGGAGGTTGTAGCACTCTCCTCGCGATTCCGGCAGCACAACGGCGTGGTACCGGAGGTAGAGGGGAAATCCCGCAGGGCTTCGCCTTAAGCCGGTGCGAGTATGGTGGAGCTTATGAGAGAGGCTATTAGTGGTCTAGTAATTAGACACACCAATTAGAAGGCTCTAAACCAATTAGAAGGCTCTAAACCGAATAGCTCTAAACCGGGGTCTAGATCTAGGGTTTAGTTTAGAGGATAGGAAACTTGTGTGTCTAGGAGGGGAGGCCCTGCCCCTCCCTTTATAGGTGGGAGGGCCGGCGGCCAAGGGGAGGAGTCCCTCCCCAAGTCGGCCTTGGGAGGCGCGCCGGCCAAGGGGACTCCTCCCCCAAGTCGGTCTCCACCTCCTCCTCTTTTCCCACTTCCCAAAACTGCCGTTTGACTTTCAAACTAGCCGTTTGACTTTTCAATTTAGGATTTAAATAAATCCTTTATTTGGGACAGCAAGAACACTTAGTACATGATGCAATCATTCCAATATGCAATGACACACTCATGTACCCTTCCCCCTCCGGAGTGCCGGACATTCCGGGACCTTCTAGAATGTTCCCGATGAAAACACCGGAACCATTCCCCAACTCCAAAACGGGACTTTCCTTATATGAATCTTATTCTCCGGACCATTCCGGATCACCTCGTGATATCCCGGATCCCATCCGAGACTCCGAACAACATTCGGTCTCTTTCTCATAATACCATAACTACTCAAACAACGTCGAATCCTTAAGTGTGTCTCCCTACGGTTCGTGAATTATGCGGACATGATCGAGACACTTCTCCGAACAATAACCAATAGAGGAATCTGGAAATTCATATGGCTCCCACATATTTCTACGATTACTTTGCGATCGAATGAACCACTTACATACGATACCAATTTCCCTTTGTCTCACGATATGTTACTTATCCGAGGTTATGATCGTCGGTATCTCTGCATACCTAGTTCATCCTCGTTACTGATAAGTACTCTTTTCTCGTTCCCGTGATATGTGATCCCTTGTGACCAAGTCACATGCTTGCAAGCTAATTGGATGACATTTCACCGAGAGGGCCCAGAGAATATCTATCCGTCATGTGGATGGACAAATCCCACTCTTGATCCATGTGTTTCAACCAATACTTTCCGAACACTCAATGCCACCTTTATAGCCACCCTGTTACGGTGTGGTGTTTGATGACATCAAAGCATCCATCCAGCAAAGGTGATATGCATGATCTCATGGTCGAAGGAATTAGGTTACTATGTATCAGAAAGCATATAGCAATTGAACTATTGAAATGACTTGATCTTTATGCTACGCTTGTCTATAGGAGTATGTCCACCATATCATTCTCCTAACGATATGATCTTGTTGTTGATAACATCTCAATGTTCATGACAAAGAAACCACATCATCAATCAACCAACAAGCTAGTGAAGTATAGAGGCTATACTAGGGACTTCAAATTAAGTTTACAAATCACACAAGTATTAATGGTTTCCTTGTTAATACTATTATAGCATGAATGCAAACATTTATCATAAACACAAAGATATATAATAATAACTATATTTATTATTGCCTCTAGGGCATATCTCCAACAGTCTCCCACTTGCACTAGAGTCATCTAATCTAGATTACATGGTAATATACCGAACACCCATGGCAGTTTGGTGTTGGTCATGTTTTGCCCTCGGGAGAGGTTTAGTCAACGGATCCGCCACATTCAGATCTGTGTGTACTTTGCAAATCTTTATATCCCCATCCTGGATATGTTCTCGAATAGCGTGAAAACGCAGCTTGATATGCTTCAGCTTCTTGTGTGACCTTGGTTCTTGCGCATTGGCTATGGCGCCCATGTTATCACAGTAGATAGACATTGGGTCCAGCGCACTTGGAACCACACCCAGCTCTGTAATGAACTCTTTCATCCATATCGCTTCTTGTGAAGCCTCTGAAGCAGCCATGTATTCCGATTCAGTTGAAGATCTCGCCACAACGCTTTGCTTTGCACTCCTCCAGCTAACTGCTGCACCATTCAAAATAAATACGTATCCAGATTGTGATTTAGAATCATCCGGATCGGTGTTCCAACTAGCATCGGTGTAACCATTAACAACGAGCTGTTCATCACCTCCATAAGAAAGAACCATATCCTTAGTTCTTCTCAAGTACTTAAGGATGTTTTTGACCGCTGTCCAATGATCCACTCCTGGATCACTTTTATATCTGCTAGTTAAACTAACAGCATATGCAATGTCGGGTCTAGTACATAGCATGGCATACATTAGAGATCCTATGGCTGAGGCATAGGGAGTCTTACTCATTCTTTCTCTATCTTCTGCCGATGTCGGACTTTGAGTTTTACTCAAGGTCGTATTGGGCAACATGGGCAAGAACCCTTTCTTGCTATCTTCCATTCCAAACCTCTTTAGAACTTTGTCCAAATATGTACTTTGTGACAATGATATTTGGCGTTTCGATCTATCTCTATAAATCTTTATGCCTAATATGTAAGCTGCTTCGCCAAGATCCTTCATTGAAAAACTATTATTCAAATACTCTTTGGCACTATTAAGAAGGTCTACATCATTCCCAATCAACAATATGTCATCCACATACAGTATTAAGAATGCTACAGAGCTCCCACTCACTTTCTTGTAAATACAAGCTTCTCCATAAGTTTGTATAAAACCAAAACTTTTGATTACCTTATCAAAACGTTGATTCCAACTTCGGGATGCCTGCTTCAATCCATAGATGGACCGTTGAAGCTTGCATACCTTGTTAGCGTCTTTAGGATCGACAAAACCTTTGGGTTGCATCATATACAACTCTTCATCAATGTCTCCATTGAGGAATGCTGTTTTGACATCCATCTGCCATATCTCATAATCATAATATGCAGCGATTGCTAACATAATCCTCACAGACTTTAGCTTCGCTACCGGTGAGAAAGTCTCATCGTAGTCAACTCCTTGAATTTGTCGAAACCCTTTTGCGACAAGTCGAGCTTTATAGACAGTAACATTACCATCAGCATCTGTTTTCTTCTTGAAAATCCATTTGTTCTCGACAGCCTTCCGGCCATCCGGTAAGTCCACCAAAGTCCATACTTGGTTTTCGTACATGGATCCAATCTCGGATTTCATGGCTTCTTGCCATTTATTGGAATCTGGGCTCATCATCGCTTCCTCATATGTCTCGGGGTCATCGGTGTTGTCCACCAACATGACATTCATAACGGAATCATACCAATCTGGAGTGGTACGAGTTCTCGTTGACCTCCGAGGCTCTGTAGCAACTTCAACCGAAGTTTCATGATCACTATCATTAGCTTCCTCTCTTATTGGTGTAGGCACCACAGGAACTTCTTCCGGTGCTGCGCTACTCGCAATTTCGAGAGAAGGTTCGACAACCTCGTCGAGTTCTACTTTCCTTCCAGTCACTTCTTTCGAGAGAAATTCCTTCTCTAGAAAGGATCCATTCTTGGCAACGAAGATTTTGCCTTCGGATCTATGATAGAAGGTATACCCAATAGTTTCCTTCGGGTATCCTATGAAGACGCATTTTTCCGCTTTGGGTTCAAGCTTGTCCGGCTGTAACTTCTTTACATAGGCTTCGCATCCCCAAACTTTAAGGAACGACAATTTAGGTTTCTTCCCAAACCATAATTCATACGGTGTCGTTTCAACGGATTTAGACGGTGCCCTATTTAAAGTGAATGCGGCTGTTTCTAATGCATAACCCCAAAATGTTAGCGGTAAATCTGTAAGTGACATCATAGAACGAACCATATCTAAGAGGGTTCGATTACGACGTTCAGACACACCATTACGCTGTGGTGTTCCCGGCGGTGTCAACTGCGAAAGTATTCCACATTTCCTTAAATGCTTGCCAAACTCGTAACTTAGATATTCACCTCCACGATTAGAACGTAGAAATTTAATCTTCTTGTTACGTTGATTCTCTACCTCACTTTGAAACTCCTTAAACTTCTCGAAAGTTTCGGACTTATGTTTCATGAAATAGATATACCCATATCTACTCAAGTCATCCGTGAAGGTAAGAACATAACGATAACCACTGCGCGACGCTACACTCATTGGACCACACACATCGGTATGTATGATTTCCAATAAGTCTGTAGCTCGCTCCATCATACCAGAAAATGGAGTCTTAGTCATTTTACCCATCAGACATGCCTCGCATCTTTCAAGTGATTCAAAATCAAGTGATTCAAGAAGTCCATCGGAATGGAGTTTCTTCATACGCTTCACTCCAATGTGACCAAGACGACAGTGCCACATATAGGTCAAATTATCGCTTGATTTCAAACGTTTAGCCTCAATGTTATTAATATGTGTATTTCTACTATCGAGATTCAATATGAATAGACCATCTATCAAAGGTGCATGTGCATAAAACACATTACTCATATAAATCGAACAACCATTATTCTCGGATTTAAACAAGTAACTGTCTCGCAATAAACAAGATCCTGATATAATGTTCATGCTTAATGCAGGCACCAAATAACAATTATTTAAGTATAAAACTAATCCCGATGGTAGATGAAGAGGTAGCGTGCCGACCGCGATCACATCAACCTTTGATCCGTTTCCTACGCGCATCGTCACCTCGTTCTTTACTAGCTTCCGTTTATTCTGCAGCTCCTGTTTCGAGTTACAAATATGAGCAACCGAACCAGTATCAAATACCCAGGCACTACTACGAGTACTAGTGAGATACACATCAATAACATGTATATCAAATATACCTTTCTTCTTGATGTTGCCGTTCTTCAAATCCGCCAAGTACCTTGGGCAATTCCGCTTCCAGTGACCTTCTCCCTTGCAGTAAAAGCACTCAGTTTCAGGTTTAGGTCCAGCCTTGGTCTTCTTCGTCGGCGTGGTAACTTTCTTACCACCCTTCTTGAAGTGTCCCTTTTGCTTAGACTTGCCTTTCTTGAATTTGGTGGTCTTATTGACCATCAACACTTGGTGCTCTTTCTTGATCTCCACTTCTGCAGATTTTAACATAGCAAATAGTTCTGGCAACTCTTTGTTCATGTTCTGCATGTTGTAGTTCATCACAAAGTTCTTGTAACTTGGTGGTAGTGATTGGAGGATGCGGTAAACTCCCAAAGTATTAGGAATCACTATACCCAAACTTTGAAGTTTATTTGCGTGCCCAGACATCTTAAGCACATGCTCACTGACGGAGCTACCCTCTTCCATCTTGCAGTTAAAGAACTTTTCAGAAGCTTCATAACTTTCAATTGCCGCATGAGTCTCAAAAATTAATTTGAGATCCTCGACAATATCATATGGGTCTGAATTCTCAAACCTTTTCTGAAGCTCCGATTCTAAACCATACAAGATAGCACACTGAACTATGGAGTACTGATTCTTCCGAGCGAGGTAAACATTCTTTACTTCATCGGGAGCATCAGCTGCAGGTGGGTCACCTAGCGGTGCATCCAGCACATAGGTCAAATTACCAGCTGTGAGGACAATCCTCAAATTGCGGAACCAATCCGCGAAGTTGCTTCCATTGTTTTTCAACTTTTCTTTCTCTAGGAACGCATTAAAATTGATGGTAGGGGCTGCCATTGATCTACAACATATTTGCAATAGTTTAGACTAAGTTTATGACAAATTGAGTTCAAATTAATTAATGAAATTAAACTAGGTGAACTCCCACTCAAAACAACATCCCTCACATTGTTTTAGTGATCACACGAACCAAATCCACTACATCAACACCGATCATCACGAGAGCTGATATAGTTTTAATGGCGAACAATCATCATGTTCATCATATCTACTATATGATTCATGCTTTGCCTTTCGGCGATCCGTGTTCCTGAGGCCATGTCTGTACATGCTAGGCTCATCAAGATCAAACCTTAGCTACCGCATAAGCAAATCTGGCTTGCTTACGTTGTATTCACCCGCGGAATCAAAGACACCCGATCATCACGTGGTGCTTCGAAGTAGCAAGCTTTGGCAACGGTGCATACTAAGGGTGAACACTTTAGAACTTGAAATTTATGTGCATGAGGGATCATCTTATAATGCTACCGTCGTCTACTAAGCAATACAAGATGCATAAAGGATTAACATCACATGCAATTCATAATATGTGATATGATATGGCCTTTCTTCTTTGTGCTTCCGATCTCCATCTTCAAGCACGAATATGATCTCCATCATCACCGGCATAGCATCAAGGTCAATGACGCTTCTCCATGGTTGTCGTCCACCAGCTTCAACTATTACAACTATTTTGAATAGACACGCAGGTCTTAACAGAAATTAAAGACAACCATATGGCTCCTGCCGGTTGCCAACTTACAATAAGGAACATTGCATACATCAAATATAATCACAATCATGGCCATATCACATCACTGCACACCCCTGCAAAACAAAGTTAGACGCTTCTACTTTCTTTGCATATTTTACGTGGTTTGGGGCTTTCCATAAGTGTCGTTCTAACTTACGAACAATAACCACAACATTGATACTAGCATTGTTGATCACCCGTTGTAAATTGGATCTTTACTATGCTAGGAGAAACAGGCACCCGCAAAGCCACTTATGCAAAACGAGTTGCATGTCAAGCGTGGAGCAAGTCTCATGAACGATGTCATGTAAGGTTAGCCCGGGCCGCTTCATCCCAACATACCGCAAGATGCAAAGTACACAAAAGGCAATCTACAATAAAAGCATCAATGCCCACAATGACCATTGTGTTCTACTCGTGCAACAGATCTACATATAGACACGGCTCTGATACCACTGTAGGGGTTCGTAGCATGGAAAACAAAAATTTTCTATCGCATACAAACAAACAAGCCAAGATCTATCTACTAGATTGTAGCAACGAGTCGATGGAATAACTCACCCTCGAAGATTCCAAAGTGTTTAACGAGAGCAGATTCTCGTGGGTGATGTAGTCGTACTCTTTCCGATCTCAAGATCGCGTAGACGATCCTTCCAGCGCTGCGTTCCCGCAGCGCTCCCGCAGTCGGTCACACGTTCGGTACTCGACGAAGACCTTCCTCTCCCTTGTTCCAGCAGGCAGCGGAGGTTGTAGCACTCTCCTCGCGATTCCGGCAGCACAACGGCGTGGTACCGGAGGTAGAGGGGAAATCCCGCAGGGCTTCGCCTTAAGCCGGTGCGAGTATGGTGGAGCTTATGAGAGAGGCTATTAGTGGTCTAGTAATTAGACACACCAATTAGAAGGCTCTAAACCAATTAGAAGGCTCTAAACCGAATAGCTCTAAACCGGGGTCTAGATCTAGGGTTTAGTTTAGAGGATAGGAAACTTGTGTGTCTAGGAGGGGAGGCCCTGCCCCTCCCTTTATAGGTGGGAGGGCCGGCGGCCAAGGGGAGGAGTCCCTCCCCAAGTCGGCCTTGGGAGGCGCGCCGGCCAAGGGGACTCCTCCCCCAAGTCGGTCTCCACCTCCTCCTCTTTTCCCACTTCCCAAAACTGCCGTTTGACTTTCAAACTAGCCGTTTGACTTTTCAATTTAGGATTTAAATAAATCCTTTATTTGGGACAGCAAGAACACTTAGTACATGATGCAATCATTCCAATATGCAATGACACACTCATGTACCCTTCCCCCTCCGGAGTGCCGGACATTCCGGGACCTTCTAGAATGTTCCCGATGAAAACACCGGAACCATTCCCCAACTCCAAAACGGGACTTTCCTTATATGAATCTTATTCTCCGGACCATTCCGGATCACCTCGTGATATCCCGGATCCCATCCGAGACTCCGAACAACATTCGGTCTCTTTCTCATAATACCATAACTACTCAAACAACGTCGAATCCTTAAGTGTGTCTCCCTACGGTTCGTGAATTATGCGGACATGATCGAGACACTTCTCCGAACAATAACCAATAGAGGAATCTGGAAATTCATATGGCTCCCACATATTTCTACGATTACTTTGCGATCGAATGAACCACTTACATACGATACCAATTTCCCTTTGTCTCACGATATGTTACTTATCCGAGGTTATGATCGTCGGTATCTCTGCATACCTAGTTCATCCTCGTTACTGATAAGTACTCTTTTCTCGTTCCCGTGATATGTGATCCCTTGTGACCAAGTCACATGCTTGCAAGCTAATTGGATGACATTTCACCGAGAGGGCCCAGAGAATATCTACCCGTCATGTGGATGGATAAATCCCACTCTTGATCCATGTGTTTCAACCAATACTTTCCGAACACTCAATGCCACCTTTATAGCCACCCTGTTACGGTGTGGTGTTTGATGACATCAAAGCATCCATCCAGCAAAGGTGATATGCATGATCTCATGGTCGAAGGAATTAGGTTACTATGTATCAGAAAGCATATAGCAATTGAACTATTGAAATGACTTGATCTTTATGCTACGCTTGTCTATAGGAGTATGTCCACCATATCATTCTCCTAACGATATGATCTTGTTGTTGATAACATCTCAATGTTCATGACAAAGAAACCACATCATCAATCAACCAACAAGCTAGTGAAGTATAGAGGCTATACTAGGGACTTCAAATTAAGTTTACAAATCACACAAGTATTAATGGTTTCCTTGTTAATACTATTATAGCATGAATGCAAACATTTATCATAAACACAAAGATATATAATAATAACTATATTTATTATTGCCTCTAGGGCATATCTCCAACAGATCATGCCTGGGGTCGCAGGGTAAGTTCCTTTTGCTCGCATTTCTTGTTTCCCTCTTTCTGTTTTTCATCCTGACACCCTTTTTTCTTTCTTATTTTCGTAGTGCTCCGCTTTTCGTTAAGCCTGGCGGTCCTAGCATGACTAGCCGCCCGATTCGGCAGCCGTCTCCTCCGCCTGTTGAAGATACTAGGATTCCCAGTCCTGCTTGTGTTGCCTCTCCTTCCGCTTCGAATCAGTCGCCCCCTCGTCGCGACGTGCCTGAAACTCCTTCTGTTGACATCGATTCCACTCGGCCCTCCGAGATTTCCGTCGAACCCGTTGCCCCTTCTGTGAATCCGAGCGCCTCTACCGAGCCTCTATCTGCCCCAGCCGTCTCTACTGCAACTCCAGCCCCGGCCGAAGAGGTTGTTATCCCGGCGCCTTCTACGGTCGTGACTCCTGCTGCTCCTAAAGATATCGTTCCCATTACCGCGGTATCGGCTCCTGCTGATGCCTCTTCTAAGGCAAGAAAAACTGTTGCCATCAGGGCCTCCTCTTCCCAGAAAGGTCTGGTCGGCTCTTCTCAGCCGAGTATTTCCGACGTGCTGCATAAAGGAACTGCGCCTACCAAAGCCTCTGTTACCTCGGCTGCCAGCACCCAGCTTGCTCTTCATACAAGCCCTGCGGCCGCAGTGGTTGCACAACATGTCCGAGGTAAAGTCTTGACTCAGACGGCTAGTGGGAACAGCCTCGGCTCGCTGGTGGAATATGCTCATAACTGGAATGCTGCTGATCAGCTCGAGGGCAATCCAATCAGTCAGTCGTTTCAACTTTCCGACATCAGCAGCCGTTTGGATCAAGCTGCCAAGATCATTCTGGATAGCAACAAGATGAACGAGGTAATTGCTGCTTCTCAGGGTTTTGACTGATTCTCCATATGCTATTATATATACATTAGTCCCCGAAACTTGCAAACGAGTAATTTGTTATTCGCTTGGAAGTTTTTATAGTGCTATACTTAACTCGACTTAATTTAGGGTTCGAGCCTATATCCGAGTAGATCTATCTTAAACTTTGCTTAAATTTTATCTAGCTTTTCTTTGAATGTCTAGCCACATAGGTCCGGGTTAAGCTTTCGACTGACTCGAATCGACTTTTGGCTTTGAATATCCAGCCACCTAGATCTGGGTTAAGTTTTCGCTTAACTCGGATCTGTTTTGGCTTCGAATATCCAGCCACCTAGATCTGGTTTAAGTTTTCGCTTAACTTGGATCTGTTTTATCTTCGAATATCCAGCCACCTAGATCCGAGTTAAGTTTTCGCTTAACTCGGATCTGGTTTAGCTTCGAATATCCAGCCACCTAGATCCGAGTTAAGTTTTCGCTTAACTCGGATCTGGTTTAGCTTCGAATATCCAGCCACCTAGATCCGAGTTAAGTTTTCGCTTAACTCGGATCTGTTTTGGCTTCGAATATCCAGCCACCTAGATCCGGGTTAAGTTTTCGCTTAACTCAGATCTGTTTTGGCTTTGAATATCCAGCCACCTAGATCCAAGTTAAGTTTTCGCTTAACTCGGATCTGGTTTAGCTTTGAATATCCAGCCACCTAGATCCGAGTTAAGTTTTCGCTTAACTCGGATCTGTTTTGGCTTCGAATATCCAGCCACCTAGATCCGGGTTAAGTTTTCGCTTAACTCGGATCTGTTTTGGCTTTGAATATCCAGCCACCTAGATCCGGGTTAAGTTTTCGCTTAACTCGGATCTGGTTTAGCTTCGAATATTTATTCGTCGTTTTGCTCCATTGTTCAGGTTGCACACGACAGGCGGACTGCCGAATTTCAAAGGTTGCTTTTTTCGCACCGCAAACTGGAAGAGAAATACGAGAAAGTCCTTCCTGTGGTAAAAAAGGTTGGTAAGTTGATAGTTCCTTTTCATCATTTTCGACATTCTTATTCTTTTGTCCGCGAGGTGTCGGCTCACTTTTTTGGTAAACAAGTAATATCAATAATCTCAACATTCGTCTTGAGAAGAAAGTCAAGAGCTTGGAAGGTTAGTTTCCCTCTTACCCTACACCTTTTCGCCCTTTAGAATACGCGCTAAACTTTTTTATTTTGTTTGGCTGTGGCAAAGCCGAGTTGCAAACCTTCGCAGCATCTCACCAAGATTGCACGCCTATGCCTGACATGATGCTGCATTTTTTAGAACAAAGCGCTACTCATTCGGCGCAGCTAAAAGAAAAAGATGATGAAATAGCTCGCCTGCGGGCCGAGGTGGAGACCCTTAAGCTCTCTCAGAAATCTGAACTAGAAAAGGTCGATCAGGAATTCTCCGAGGAGAAGAATCGGCTAGCTCTGGAGCTGCAGAGGAATAAAGAACTCCTCGAGGCTGCCGAACTAAAAATTTGTGGAATGAGCAAGGAAATCGCTTCTTTTGAGAAGAGCAAGATCATCTGGGCTAAAGACCTCCAGATAATGTTGAGTTATATTCATTGTAAGTTTCTTATCGCAGCCGAATTATGTTTTTCTCTGTCTTTGCTGTCTCCTGACGCATTCGTGTTTTGCGCAGGTCATTTCCCAGAAGCTAAGCCTGTGAGCTCGAAAGCGGTTCTTGCAGCTCGTGCGCGTCGAGGTGTCCCTGTTGACATTGGTTCGGAGTATACGATGGAAGATTTTCTTGTCGCTGTCGGTGCTGCCGTTGGTTCGATGAAAATTATGGGCAGGGACTTGGTGCAAGCAGCTATCCGAGCCTACCATGTTCTCTGGCCGAATACCTCTGGGACTCCTAATATCAGCGAGGTCGAATTGCTGGTGAAAAGATTAATGGCCTCTGAAAAACAACTAAGTCTCTGGAGGGAATCAGCTGGGCGAGCTGGCGCTGATATGGCCCTCACCGTTATCATGTCATGGTACGAAGACATTTCTCTTGATATCCTGAGGAATTTGCGCACAGGTTCCCGTTGGGTTGAGGACCCCACCTTTGTTGCTCTTCGGCAAGCTCGCGCCTTCCAGCTCGTTGAGTATGCCGACGTGCATACCTGGCATGAAGGTCCGAGCTTTCTCCCGAACTCGGATGATGAGGTTGTGGTAGAAGATGCATCAGACGATAACTCGGCTAAACAAGGTGAAGATGCAGATGATTCGGCTTCCTCTGGTGACTCCAGTTCGAGCTCGGACGGCAACGGTGACGCGCGATCCTCCTCCAAAGGTACTGGGCATTCAACTGCGCAAACTGATGCCCCTCAGCAGCCTCCAGCTTCAGCCGAAGTCGTACCTGGGTCTGTGGAAAGCGAGGCAACCTCGACCGAGGTTCCACCTATCTCGGAGCATCCGGCTCCTAACGCAACTATTGCCTCTCCAACGGAAAATCTTTAAGTTATTACTTGTCCCTGGTATGACGGGCGTACGATGTCCGTGGAACACTTGTTTATTTCCTGTATGACCTGAATCTCCTTTTGCCGTACATTGCTGCGACATATAAGTTTGCAGTTATTATAACTTTGTTTAAGTGGGTTTCCATCCGAATTCTTGCTTTGGTAGCCTGCAGTTTTTTGTTGTTAGGATGTATCTTTGTCTTTGTTTTCTCGTGTTTTAGTCGAGTAATCTGGGTGTGAGCTTCGAACATCATACGGGGTTGATCTGTTCTTATTCTGAGTGCCGAAGTGCGATACCTTCTTTGTATCAAAGATTGACTGCCACTTTGGAACAATATATGGCAGTCCCCGAGTGACTGCCTGTTCCGCTGAAGTCTAGTGTGTAAACTAAATTTCAGGAACAATATAAGACCACCGCCGAGGCGTTGCCCAGGGTGTCAAGTTTTGGTGCTCAACATAACACTGGGGCGGTATATGGTAGTTCTCTAGTCGCTGCTTTGAATGCCGAGGTTTAGTACTTAAAACGAAATTTCAATAACACATAGCAGTCCCCGAGTCACTGCTCTAGACGCCGAGGTTTAATACATAAGATGAAATTGAAATAACATATGGCAGTCCCCGAGTCACTGCTCTGGATGCCGAGGTTTAATACATCATTGGTCCTTGACCTTGAAATACTATGCTATGAGTAAAATGGATGAAGCAAAGCTACATTCCATGGCCGCTTCGTTTCTTCGCCAGCTTTGTCTGCCTTGTTCCTTCCAGGGGACTGAGCGTCGATTAGATAATAGGCATCGTTATGTAATGCTTTGCTCACGATGAATGGTCCCTCCCATGGAGGTGACAGCTTGTGCATGCCGGCCGTGCGTTGCACCAGTCGGAGGACTAAATCTCCTTCTTTGAATACCCTTGGATTCACCTTCTTGCTGTGATATCGTCGTAAGTTCTGCTGATAAATAGCTGATCGTGGTAGTGCCAGTTCTCTGGCTTCTTCTAGCAGTTCTACAGTATCTTGCCGAGCTATTTCGTTTACCTCTGAGGTTGTATATTGAGTAACTCTTGGCGAGTCATGTATTATGTCGGCTGGAAGCACAGCCTCTGCTCCGTATACCAGAAAGAATGGTGTGTACCCTGTTGATCTATTCGGAGTAGTCCTGAGGCTCCATAATACGGCTGGGAGTTCCTTAATCCAACATCCTGCCGACCTTTGCAGTGGTTCAACAAGTCGTGGTTTTATTCCTGACAGTACTAGTCCATTAGACCTTTCCACTTGCCCATTAGATGCTGGGTGAGCCACAGAGGCAACATCTAACCTTATGTGTTTTTCTCTACAAAACCTAGCGAAGGCTCCTTCTGCAAAGTTTGTGCCGTTATCTGTAATAACACTGTGTGGATAGCCATATCTTAAAATAGTATCTTTGAGGAATTTCACTGCTGTGGGCCCATCGCATTTTTTTATTGGTTTCACTTCAATCCATTTTGTGAACTTGTCTACCATAACCAATATGTGGGTCATTCCCCCTCGGGCCGACTTAAATGGTCCCACCATATCTAAGCCCCACACAGAAAATGGCCAAGTGATGGGTATTGTTTTTAACTCGGCCGATGGCATATGTATCCTGGTTGCATATCTCTGACAACCATTGCATTTTTCAACCAACTCTTTGGCTTCTTTCAACGCCGTCGGCCAATAAAATCCATGCCTGAATGCTTTGGCTACCAAGGCCCGAGATGAGGCATGGTGTCCACACTCTCCTTGATGTATATCTAGGAGGATCTCCTGGCCTTCTGCCGAACTCACACATTTCTGCAATATGCTTGTGACGCTTCTTTTATATAGCTCATTGTTTATGATCGTATAGGCTTTCGCTCTCCTTACAGTTTGTCTTGCTAATACTTCATTGCTCGGTAACAGCGCATCTTTAAGGTAAGAGAATATGGGTTGCGCCCATAGCGGTGTGATTTTTTCTCGTGTGGTCTCATTGTCTATTTTCATGTTTTCTGCCGACATATCTACCTCGGCCTTCTCTATGATGGTGCTTACTTCTGCTGTCCTCCTCTTGGGGGATTCCGAGTTATATTGCTGGTCTACTTCCATCGGCACATTGTCTGCTGCCGAATTAGCCGAAATAAAGATAGATTCAGATTATGGTGAAGGGATTATTGATGGTTTTCTGAGGTGTTCCAGGGCAATACCCGGTGGAATTGACTGCCGGGTTGATCCGAGCTTTGACAATGTGTCTGCGGCATCATTTTCTGCCCGAGGTATGTGGTGGAATTCACATCCTTCAAAGTATCCATTGATCTTTTGCACATGAAATCTGTATAAAGCCATATTAGCATCTAATGCATCCCAATTGCCTGAGACTTGCTGTACTACTAGGTCCGAGTCCCCATAGCATAAGATTCGGCGTATGCCGATCTCTTTTTCTACCTTCAATCCATGGACTAGTGCTTCATACTCGGCTACGTTATTAGACGCGGCAAAATGTATTTGTAGCACATATTTCAGCTGATCTTTTTTAGGCGAGGTTAACACTATTCCTGCCCCCAAACCATGTCTTAGTTTGGAACCATCGAAATGCATCGTCCAATAATTTGGATCTGGTAATGGTGGCTTATACTGCACTTCGGCCCAGTCTACGAAGAAGTCGGCGACTGCTTGAGATTTGATTGCGTCTCTCCTATCAAATTGTGGAGCGTATGGCGACAATTCGATTGCCCATTTTGCTATTCGGCCACTTGCGTCTTTGTTGCTCAATACGTCGGCTATGGGCGCCTCACAAATCACTTTGATTGGATGCTCTTCGAAGTAATGTTTAAGCTTTTTCGCCGGCATATATACTCCATAAGCCATCTTCTGATAATGTGGGTAATTCTGCTTTGAAGTGGATAACACCTCACTTAAATAATACACCGGCCTTTGTACTGACTTACCATCTTCGAGTCGTTCCACTATGACTACAACAATCACTACTCTGTTAGTGGCTGCTATGTAGAGTAGCATAGGCTCTTTTGACAATGGAGAAGCTAAGACAGGCGCTGTGACCAACATCTTTTTCAATTCATGAAATGCACCGTCTGCTTGTGGAGTCCAAATGAACTTATCTGATTTCTTCATCAGTTGATAGAGTGGTAATGCCTTCTCTCCCGGCCGACATACAAATCGGCTGAGCGAGGCTAAACAACCTGTGAACTTTTGTACGTCATTTAGACACCTCGGCAACTCCATTCTTTCTACCGCCTTTATCTTGGTTGGGTTGGCCTCTATACCTCGGCTAAATACAAGAAAACCGAGTAATTTTCCTGCCGGCACGCCAAACGTGCACTTGTCCGGATTAAGCTTCATTCAGAACCTTCTTAAGTTCGCGAAAGTCTGCCGTATATCCTCCAGTAACGTTTTGCTTTCCTTGGTTCTAATGACCACGTCATCTACATATACTTGTACGTTTTTTCCTATTTGATCGTGTAGACATTTTTGCATGCATCTCTGATATGTTGCTCCTGCATTTCGCAGGCCGAATGGCATTATGCGATAGCAATAAGCCCCGTACGGGGTAATAAATGCAGTTTTTATTTGATCGGCCGGATTTAACGGTATCTGGTGGAAACCAGAGTACGCGTCTACAAATGATAATAACTCACAACCAGCGGTCGAATCAATGACTTGGTCTATTCTAGGCAATGGAAAAGGATCTTTTGGACACGCCTTGTTCAGGTTCGTGTAATCGATACACATTCGCCATATGATGGCTACATTGGGATCATCTTTCTTTTTTTCTACCAGCACCGGATTCGACAACCAATCCGGGTACAGCACCTCCATGATGAACCCGGCTGCGAGGAGCCGAGCTATTTCATCTCCTATTATTCTTCTCCTGTCTTCGGCGAAGCGGCGGAGAGGTTGATTCACCGGCCTTTCTCCTGGCCTTACATTCAAAGAGTGCTCAGCCAACTCCCTCGGAACACCTTGCAGATCCTGAGTCGACCATGCAAATATGTCCCGATTCTCACGGAGGAAGTTGGTGAGCTCGCTTTCCTATTTAGCGTCCAGGCCTGCACCAATAGTAACAATACGCTCCGGGAATTGCTCATCTATCTGAAACTTTTTCGTTTCTCTAGTCGGCTGAAAAGAGACACTGCCATGCGGGTTGGCTAGTGCCAGCATGTTCAGCTATGCCGACTGAGCGAGGGCTGCTACCTCCTGAATCCTTCTTTTTTCTCTTGCTATAACCAATGATTCGGCCAAATTTGACCCGGCTGATGCACACTCCATTGATTTCTTATAATCCCCTGCTATAGTTATCACTCCTTGTGGTCCGGGTAGCTTCATTTTCAGATAACTTATATGACAACTGCCCATGAATTTGGCCAATGCTGGCCGTTCGAGTAGAGCATGATAACAGCTCTCTAGATCCACCACTTCAAACTCTAAGTTTTCTGCTCTGCAGTTATCTCTTGTGCCGAATAATACATCCACTCGGACCTTACCAACGGGTTCACATGAAAGCCCTGGCACTATCCCATGGAAAGTGGTCTTCGTGGATTGCAACATGTTCTGTGATATTCCAAGTTTATGCATGGTATCTTTGTACATGATGTTGATACTGCTTCCATTGTCAATGAGTACTTTTGAGAATTTCACATTGATGCTCGGTCCAACAAATGTCGGACCCAACACGAGTGCATATGATCCGGGACTCGGCATTATCTTAGGATGATCCTTTATGCTCCAAGTTATCTCCTGATCCGACCAAGGCATATATCTTGGTACTGCCGGCATAACTACATTCACCTCCATATGCCGGCGCTGCACGCTTTGCTTGTCTTGCTGTTCCGTTGTGAACACGCAATAGGATTGATGATGTTCTCTGTAATCATTGCGTCCGGTATTCGCCAGATTTGTCCTTCCATCTTGGACTTGGTTCATCACTTGATGCACCGCGTCTCTCCGATCCGAATTATCGTATCTCGGGGGAGGGGGCGGTAACATCAGTTGCTGTGCATTTGCTCCAGTCAACTGTGGCTGATGTACTTGATGGGGTGCCTGAACCCCTGCGGGGTTCCCCATTGCATTTTTCATCCATGCACATTAGCGGGTGGTATGGTTGGCTGGCCTGGATGGGTTTGACGTGTGAAATTTGCACGGCTGATCTAACATGGATTCGAACGTGTACTTCGGCCTCTCCTGCCACTGTTTCTTTTGTTCTGGGGTCCACTGCCTTTTTCCTTCATTTCTTGGTGTCCACTGTTGAGGACCATTCTTCTGCCGTTGAGTTGCTCCGTGACTCGGAGGGTCTTGCGCTACTGCCGCCACTTGGGCCGAATTATATCTATAATCTGGCCTTTCCTCTCTTCTTCTTACTCTGAAATCACCGCGCCTAGATGACCCAGCCAAATCTCTTGCATAATGGTCCTGCTGCTCGCGATGATCCGCCGACATTAATTCTGGCTGCGTTGGGTCTCCTAATGCGTAGGAGTCCGCTATTCTGATAGTTTCTGCCAGTGTGGTCGGCATATCTCTTTGCAGACGTTGCCACAATACACTGCCATAACGGCATCCTTGTGCGAACCAAGCTATTGCCTGCGATTCTATGACTCCTTCACATGAGTTTCTCAGGTTGCACCACCGAGTTAAAAACTCTCTATCTGTTTCATTCGGCCTCTGCTTGCACATGGCTAACTGTTGTGGCCTGTTTGGCCTCTTGTATGTGCTAGTAAAGTTGCTGACAAACATTTCCTCAAAATCCAGCCAACAGTTGATACTGCCGGCTGGTAGATTATTTAGCCACACCCTAGCTGGTCCTTCCAGCATTTGTGGTACATACCGTACTGCCCATCGTAAGTTCCCACCCGCTATTTTTACAGCAGTGGCATAGTCAATCAACCAGTCTTGTGGTTTGGTACTCCCATTATATGTTTTCGTGCCCCTTGCTAGCTGAAAGTTCGGCACAGGTGGCTCGCCCATGATACGTGGTCCAAAGCATGTCGGCCCTGGTGGACCCTGTTCTTCCAATAACTCGGACCTGTATAGCCGGTCTAGCTTCACTCTTGCATCATTTGACGGCAAATCTCTGTACAGAACTCTGTCTTGTATTCCATAGTGGTTGTTTCCGCCATGGATCGCATATTCCATTTCGGAATAACCATCATTGTATCTCTCATTAATTTGATTGTGGCGAGCTGGCCTCGTTTCTCTTTCCTGCCGGGGTTCATGCCTCGGTTGCGGGTTGAGTGGCAGTTCTCTCCTTACTTCGACCGGGGTATTGTTCTCATGATTGCCTCTCGCGGGTTCTCTTCTGCCGAGATCTCCGTTGCCTCGGCTTCCGCCATCTTTTTCCACACGGCCGTGGTTCCTCTCCCCACTGTTACCTCGGCTTGCATTGCCTCTGTTCTCATTTGCCTTTCCGGCCATTGCCGGATCATATGGGACAATCTGCTTGTTCCTCTTTCCCAAGGTTACTGCTTTGTCTCTTCGAGCATTATTTCCGGGTGAAGATGCTGCTGCCACGGACAAGGCAGGTGCTGCTCCTGCCGAATGAACCATTCGCGAGGCCCCCGGTCTTGACGGGTTTGCTCTGAGCATTTCTTTGTTTTGCTGGTTCGCGATGCGCACCAGCTCGTTCACTCTTTCTTGCTGCTTCTGCCGGGCTTCGCCGGTCAACCCTTTTAACTCTAATGCTGCGGCATTTGCCGCTCTTAGGTTCTTGGCCGGGGTACTGTACCTCGGCAAACCCAAATCCTCTGATTCTGCTTTATCAGCATCATGCTCTTTGTTGATATCATCCATGAGGTTCTTCCTTCTCAACCTTAACTCGTCTACCCATTCGGGTGCGACGTCAAGCTTATTAGCTTTGGCATATTCTCGCAGGGTCCTGTTTAAGGACTCCCGCAAGGCCGGAACCTTTTTGGCCTCTACCAGCACCTTTTGCCTGGTTTCTTCCAACTCTGCCTGAGCATTTGCCGGATCAAGTATCGGCGCTACAGGCGTAGTCAAGTTTTCTATGGTCGCCTGAAGAATGTTCTCTGGCCTTTCCAGAGGTGGTCCTCTTACCCTTGGTGCCTTTGGGGTGGTGTCCTGCACCTCTGTCGGGTTGGTCGCAGGCGGGATTACCTCGGTAGGGAGTGGTGCGGTCTGCCTGGGTGCGCCCTGTACACCGGTAGCGGGTTCTCTGCTTGACCCGGTAGCTGCTGCTCCAGTCTGCACTCCGGCTGCGACCATTACCTCGACGCTGCCCGCAGGATGTGCTCTGGGCGGACGGCTCGCAGCGTTAAGAGGCGGCTCTCCTGCAACAACAACTTTGTGAGGATAAACACTGGAGATGTCGACGCCAACGTAGACCTCGTGCTCGCCCAGGCTGATGAAGATGCCATTACGCGGGGGAGTTTTCCCCCTGGAGCTCCCTGCATTGTCGCTGACGTAGTCACAGAGACCAAATCTCTGGACCAAGCCAGAAACCACGCGCTCGCCCGTCTTGATGAAGTTTCCCGTCTGGATCATAACTCCAGCTAGCACCGCTGCTGGCCCCATGGTGGGCGCCAACTGTCGTGGTGGTGGCACGGCAGATGCCATGGATAGGCTAAAGTTTGGGGCCAATGGATGCTAGTGGGATCTGGGGAGGGAAGATGTAGTTGATTCTACACACAGAAAGCTAACGCAAAGATCTTTATTTCTCCGTCCTTGGGCTACAAGTGCTCCTTGAGCTGTATACGAGGAGAAAGAGAGGATTTTACCAGCCTAACGGTACCGAGAATGACTCGATCCCTTCATCGGGGTCCAAGCCTCCCCTTATAAAGGAGAGCCCGGGGTTCTTCTAGGGCTGATGTGGCAAGCATATTCGAGGAATATGCTTGTCCCAATATAGTAGTTCGGCGCTCCTCTTTCCCTGTCGCCCTTCTCACCGCGGTAAGATTCCAGAGGGCCCCTCCTGCGTGCCTCGGGCTCCAGAACTGTCACCTCCGTGACCTCCTTCTGCCCCTCTGTCGTTCTGCACATTTGTCTTTAGCTCTTGGCTCTGCTCGGATTCCGCGACTAGGGTTTGACTTTGGGATTCTCCTTCTCCTGCAAGCTTCGTACTATTCGGCCCTTCCTCGCGTAACTCGGCCTGTCCCTCACCTGCATTAAGATCATTCGGGCCAACCCGGCCGACATACGCCATATCTCGGCCGGGTAATGGCTTGCCATTACTATTGAGGTTCTGCATTTTCCTATCTCGGCCGACCTTTACAAGACTCGGCCAGCTCAGGATATAACTCGGAAACTGGACGGGGAATAATCCTTTCGTCTTTCCCCATCCTTATCCTATCCAGGGTTACCTCCCCAACAAAAAGTTTTACAACGCCGCCGCCACTGAAGGGGAGATTCGGGGGACAGAAAGTCTCTGTTCCGGCACCCTGCCGATACGGGGAAGTGCCCCCGGAGCCATCTCCATCGATCTCCACCACCATCTCCATCGTCGTTGCTGATTCCGATGATGATGAGGGAGTAGTTCTCTCTCGAGGCTAAGGGTTCTACCGGTAGCTATGTGTTCATCTCTCTCTATGCATGATCATATTGTGGTCATGAGCTTTGTAGTCAAGTAGATCTACCTTGCTACTCAAGTGCTTTAATAGATCTCTGCTCTCCCCATGTGTGTGAAAGTGACAACGTGCACACCATGGTGGAAATTAGGCGAGAGATTACAAATACTTGTTATGAGTTATATTTGGAGTTGGATGTCTTTATGAAATTGTGGTGTTTGTTGGAACCATCTAGTGCTCAAGGTGACAGTGTGGGGTTATCTAGATGGGAAAGGCTTACTTTGAGGTGTGCTGTTATAGCCCTAGCATGGATTAGAGTGTCCAACCGGAGAGTAGTTCAGAGTAGTATCATGAAGATAATATATTTATATGAGAGTGTTCACTAGTTAAAGTATGATCCCTTGGCCTTGTTTCTAAGCATTGAAACACCGTTTGCAACTAGATCTGTTACATGTTTGCTTGTTGCCATCTTTATTTCAGTTTGCCTTTAGTCTCTTCCACGCCATCAAGCTATTTTCTAGCACCATTGTCTTATACCCATACCACTTGTATTTTACTATCTCTTCGCCGAACTAGTGCACCTATACACCTGACAAGTGTATTGGGTGTGTTGGGGACACAAGAGACTTCTTGTATCTTGATTGCAGGGTTGCTTGAGAGGGGATACCTTTGAACACTTCCTCCCTGAGTTCGATAAACCTTGGGTAATCCACTTAAGGGAAAACTTGCTGCTGTTCTACAAACCTCTGCACTTGGAGGCCCAACAACTGTCTACAAGAATAGAAGTGCGTAGTCATCAACCTATTTTCTGGCGTCGTTGCCGAGGACTGAAGAACAAGAAGAAGCTCCCACGTCAACCACGCGCCAGCATCCTCCGTCTCATGCAAGTCTTCGTGGGAAGAAATATTGTTTGGTGATTGTTGATGACTACTCAAGATAGACATGAGTATATTTCTTCAAGGAGAAAAGTGAGACCCAAGAAAACTTCATTGACTTCATCAACATGGCTCAACATCAACACAATGTCCCTGTGTTAACAATAAGAAGTGACAATGGCACTGAGTTCAAGAACTACACCTTGAATGGATTTCTTAGTGATGAGGGGATAAAACACCAATATACCGCTACATATACCCCTCAACAAAATGGTGTAGCTGAGAGGAAGAACCAGACCCTTATTGATATGGCAAGGACCATGTTGGCGGAGTTTAAATCTCCATACAATTTTTGGGCTGAAGCAATCTCCATCGCATGCCATGCATCAAATCGTCTCTACCTCCGCAAAGAATTGATCAAGACTCCATATGAAATTCTTACCGGTAACAAGCCCAACATTTCATACTTTCGGGTGTTCGGTTGTAAGTGTTTCTATCCCATTAAGGGTGTTCGTTAGTCCAAATTTGATTCCAAAGCATTAGAGGGTATTTTTGTTGGTTATGGTCTCGAATCCCACACTTGTAGAGTCTATGACAAGCTCTCCAGAATTGTCATAGAATCTTGTAGTGTGGTTTTTGAAGAATATGATGGTCCCCAAGGGGGGCATGTTGATGTTTGTGATGTAGATGATGAAATGCCTCAGGATGCCATAGGAAGAATGGGTGCGGGATTCATCTGCCCTGTTGAGGAACCCCTTGTGGCGGATCGAGAAAAACTATGCTCTACTCAAGTGGAGCCCTCATCTTCACAACACCAACAAGCTTCTATCGAGGAGGACAATGACCCAAGCGAAAGACAAGCTATGGACCCTCAACAAGTTGATCAGGGAGAAACCTCTAGTCAGGTGGAGCTTGAGTCTCCATTTGTAGAGTGTCTGGCACTGCTAAGTCTATCACACAAGGAAGATATGTAGAAATAGCCATAAGAGCATCCCAACGTCTGTCTAGAAGTGCGCCTGATCAAGACCAAGGTCAATCTTTGCCTCTTGAATAAGAGAATGATTCCAATGATGATCAAGGTCAAGTTAATGGTCAAGACGAGGGCCAAAATGATGAAGTGATCCCCACAAGAAACAACAAGGAGATCGAAACTTGTTTCCAAGCTAGAATGGATAGAATATTGGAATTAAGAGACCACACTCTTGAGAATGTGGTAGGACATCTAAGAAGAGGGATATCCACTAGAGCTCAATTGAAGAACTTTGGTGAACACCAAGCACACATTTCCATGGTGGAACCAAAGAAAGTATGGGAAGCTCTTGAAGATTCGGATTGGTTGGAAGCAATGCACAAAGAGCTTAACAACTTTGAGAGAAACAAAGTATGGAAGTTAGTTGAAAAGCCAAAAGATTGCCGCAATGTTATAGGCACCTAATGGATATTCAAGAACAAGCAAGATGAGCATGGAATTGTTGTGAGGAACAAGGCAAGATTGGTTGCACAAGGGTTCTCTCAAATTGAAGGCATTGATTATGGAGAGACATATGCACCCGTGGCTCGCCTTGAGTCCGTCCGTATCCTTCGTGCTTATGCGGCACATCATAACTTTAAATTACAACAAATGGATGTAGAAAGTGGATTTCTTAATGGTCCATTGCATGAGTTGGTATATGTAAAGCAACCCCCGGGGTTTGAGGATCCCAACTTTCCAAACTACGTCTGCAAACTTTATAAGGGGCTCTATCGGCTCAAACAAGATCCACACACGTGGTATGAGAACCTTAGAGATTTGTTGTTAGATCGCGGGTTTGAGGTTGGGAAAATCGATCCCACTCTTTTTACTAAGAAGGTCAATGGGGAGCTTTTTGTATGCCAAATATATGTTGATGATATTATCTTTGGCTCATCTAACAAAGCTTTTAATGATGAATTCTCAAAGCTTATGACTGACAGGTTCAGGATGTCTATGATGGGAGAATTGAGGGTATTTCTTGGTTTTGAGATCAAGCAAGTAAGAGGAGGTACATTCTTAAACCAAGCCAAGTATACTCAAGATATGCTCAAGAGATTCAACATGAAATATCTAAATGGAGCTCCCACTCCCATGGCAACAAAGACCCATCTTGAACTAAACCCAAATGGTAAAGATGTGGATCAAAAGGTATACCAGTCCATGATTGGTTCTTTGCTTTACCTTTGTGCATCTAGACCTGATATTGTGTTGAGTGTAGGAGAGTGTGCAAGATATCAAGCGGCTCCTAAAGAAATCCATTTGATAGCGGTCAAGAGAATCTTTCGATATTTGGTTCACACCCCAAACTATGGTATTTGGTATCCTAGGGGCTCAACTTTCTCTCTTTGTGGATACATGGACTTGGATTGGGCTGGTGATAAAATTGATAGGAAATCAACCTCCATGGCTTGCCAATTCCTTGGGAGGTCCTTGGTGTGTTGGTCTTCTAAGAAGCAAAATTGTATATCTCTCTCCACCACTGAAGCCGAGTATGTGGCAGCTTCTAGTGCTTGCACTCAATTGCTATGGATGAGGCAAACTTTAAAGGAATACGGTGTCCATTGTGACAACATGCCTCTTCTATGTGACAATGAAAGTGCTATCAAGATTGCCTACAACCTAGTGGATCATACAAGGACAAAGCATATTGAGATTCGTCATCACTTCATTAGAGACCATGTTGCTCGAGGTGATATTGAGCTATCTTATGTGTCAACCAAAGACCAACTTGCCAACATTTTCACGAAGCCACTTGATGAAGCAAGATTTTTTTATTTGAGGAATGAACTAAATATCATAGATTCAAGGAGCTTTACTTCATCACCTTGCATACTCACCTATGTCTTGACTCTTGTTTGGTTTAGGTGCAGGCATGGAGATAGGGGAGTGCGTTCCTAATACATTGGATTATCCCTCCCCCCATAATGCCAACATTAAGAATCAATTCTCTTAATATCATTTAGTGATATGTCAGCTTCATTGATGAGTAGTGGCTGTGAACCCAAGGATAATTCTTCGCGGTGTCATGCCACAAACTCTTACATGGTGGCCTCGGCCACCGCCCTATTCATTTTTGAAGAGTTGGTTCTTGGTTTGTTTCATTGGGAACTTAATTTGTTATCTTCTTGAATATCTATGGCTTCTTGGTTCTTCATAGTACATCATCTGAATCTCAGGCCTATTCTCATCTCTAAACATGCTCCTCTTGCCTCACATTTGTCCACTACTTGAATCTGGGGTTTTCTGGTCGTGGGGGCCGGACTGTCTGCACTGAACCGACTGGAGTGTCCGGCCAAGCTGTACTCTCCGCTTGATTCACTCCGGACACTCCGGCCGGGCCGGACACTCCGGTGAATTTCACCCAGACACTCCGCCCCCAGCGGTTTCGAACTTGTAAAAGGGGTCAAGGAGAAGTGGACGGTCCAGTCCTCCTTCTCCTCCCCAGCTTCCTCTTCCACATACCATGCTGCCCCCGACCAGGAGACCATCGGGAGGGCTCCTCCACCCCGGATCCGGCCGTTGCCACCAGCCATTCACTCCCTTTGCTGTTGGGATCCGTTCCCCTCCGGTGAAGGTCTCCATGGATGCTGGTATTGTGCCTCTCCCTGATGACCCACAAGTATAGGGGGTGTATCGCAGTATCTTCGAGGGAAGTGAAACCCAATTTATTAATTCGACACAAGGGGAGCCAAAGAATATTTATAAGCCTTAACAACTGAGTTGTCAATTCAGCTACACCTAGAAACAATCTTGCTCATAGTAGTTTATCAGTAGTAACAGTTTTGTAGTAGCAATAGCAAAGTAATATAAGTAGTAAAAGTAAAGACAGTAGTAACAATTGCAGCAAATAGTAGGATTGAAGCATAGTAGGCATAGGGATGGATGGACGGGCGTTGCATGGACAAGACAATTCATATAGCATCAAGACATAGGGCGTTTGCAGATAAATAATGTAAAGCATCCAAGTACTAAATAATCATAGGCATGTGTTCCATATATAGTCATACGTGCTCGCAATGAGAACTTGCACAACATCTTTTGTCCTACCAGCCCGTTTGCAGCGGGGCCTCAAGGGAACTCTTGGCAATTAAGGTGCTCCTTTTAATAGAGCACCAGAGCAAAGCATTAACACTCCATGAACACATGTGATCCTCACATCAAAGCCATTCCCTCCGATTATCCCAATTATTATCACTTCGGGGCCTTTGGTTCCGGACAACAATATGCATATACAACTTGCAGGTAAGACCATAAACAATACTATCATCATGAATCAATAACATGTTCAGATCTGAAATCATGGCACTCGGGCCCTAGTGACAAGCATGAAGCATAACAAGTTGCAACAAAGTCAAAAATCACTAATAATAGATACTAGGCACCATGCCCTAACAATCTGATGCCATTACATGAACGATCTCATACAATCCCTACCATCCCCATAGCCTACAACGGGGGATTACTCACTCATGGATGGGGAATAATGGATGGTAGATGGAGAAGCGATGGTGATGATGATGGCAATGATCTCCTCCGATTCCCCGTCCCGGCAGGGTGCCAGAACGGAGTTTCTGGTTCCGAATCGCGGTTTTTGGTGGTGACGGCGCAGTGGAACTCTCTCTAGAAAAATGTCGAACCCCCCTGGTTTTTAGGTCAAGAGGCATCTTATAGGCGAGGAGGAAGGCCGAGGGGTGACCGAGGCGGCCACACCACCCCCAGACGCAGCCTGGGCTGGCCTGCGCGACCAGGTGGTGTGGGCCCCTCGTGGCCCTCCTCCATCTTGTCTTCTGGCTCTGTGAATCTGCTGATGAAATAGGATTTTTTGGCATATTTTCCGGGATTTTTCCTGATAGTTGATTTTCTGGACAAAAACTAGACACCAAGGTAATTCTACTGAAAACATCGTCAGTCTGTGTTAGTTGTATCCAAATCACACAAGTTTAGAGAAGAAACAATAGCAAAAGTGTTCGGGAAAGTAGATACATTTCGGACGTATCAACTCCCCCCAAGCTTATCTTATTGCTTATCCTCAAGCAATTCAGTTGAAATCTGAGTGCGATAAAAGAACTTTCACGAACACATTTGCTTCATAAGATGTATATATTCTCAGCATATGATCAAGTACTTAGGCAATTCATAATAAAGAGTATGCAAATAAGTTTACTTAATTGTCAATGTAAGCTATGAAGAGATTCCAACTCAAAAAAATAACAAGTAGCATGAAGCATAAACATAAGCAACATTGCAATGCTCATAAAAAGGTATGATAGAGTGGTATCTCGCTTGCCTTTGATTGTAGAGCAAACATAAATGGCAAGACACCTCTGAAGTTCAAGTGAATACTAGAAGTAAAGATATCAAAGATAGAAGCATCAAAGTCATGACACAATTAACCAAATTTTGAGACAAGCACATTACACTAAGAATGATAACTATGCTCTCAAGAAAGTGCTCATAGAATAAGTGGTGACTCAAAAAGGAAGTGAAAAGGTTTTGAAAAGTTTGAAAGGCTTCCAAATGCTGAAAGTATGGTACTCATTAGCTTTGAGCTCTCATTGCCCCTATCATAAGCATCTTTAAATGATTAAGGTTAAAGTGACACAACTATGAGGATATGCTTGACAAGTTATAAGTTTAAATCTCATGCCCCTTGCTTACGAGTACCGAACCTCATGCTACTCAACTTCAGTCACAAGTAAGCTCTTGTCATTGTAAGTACATATGTATCATAGAGAAACGCCAACGGGGTACTGATGACCCACACGTATAGGGGGTGTATCGCAGTATTTTCAATAAGTAAGAGTGTCGAACCCAACGAGGAGCAGAAGGTGCCGGCTAGTGGCTTGGAGTAGGAATTCTCTGTAAATACTTAGCAAACGGATTTTTAGGGGGTTTTTGATAATGCAGGAAAATAAAGTAGGAGTAAATAAAAGACAATAAGTATAAATGCAGCAAGTGGCCCAATCCTTTCTTTAGCAAAGGACAAGCCAGTTGTATTACTTAAGATGACCAAACATTCTCGAGGACACATGGGAATTCCGTCAAGTGCTTTCGCTTCATATAGTTGGTTAATCTTCTTTAGTTTGCTAAGTGTTGTGTGGGTGAACCTATGCTAATATACCGACCTTCCTAGGACTAATACATACTTGTGATTATACCCCTTGTAAGCATCCGCAAGTACAAGAAATTAATTAAGGTAGAAACCTAACCACAACTTTAAACTCTAAGACCCTGACGTCCCTTGTGCAATGGTTTCCTAATGGGGGTTCATGTTTCTATCACTCCGGCAACCCCTATGATTAGTAGACAAATACACAATGCATTCCCCTAGGCCCATATAGGTGAAGTGTCATGTAGTCGACGTTCACATGACACCACTAGAAGAAGTACACCACAACTTAAATATCAAACTATTGAATCTTTCTCAACACAATTCCACTACTAACAACATGACTGCTCCCATGTCCTCAAGAACAAAACAAACTACTCACAAGACATCATATGGATCATGATCAGATATGAAATAATGATGTGTAACAATCTGAACATAAACGATAATTCAATGGTTCACTCAATAGCATCAACTACAAGTAGTAATCAACACTGGGAAAGTTTCCCCTAAGAACTATGCAAGATTGAACCCAATTGTTACAATGGTATGGAGGTGGTGATGATGGTGCTGATGGAGATGATGGTGGTGGTGATGATGATGATCCCGATGAAGTCTAGCTGGATGGTGGTGTTGATGGCAACGGTCTCCCCTCTCTGGGAAGGAATTCCCCCTGCAGAATTCTGTTTGCCGGAGAGATATTCTCTCTCGGTGTTTTCCGGCCCGCAGAGGCGGCGGAATCTTTCTGTGGTCGCTCCCCTAGTCTTAGGGTTTCAGGAGGATAATATACGCCAGAGCGGAGGGCCAGTGTCGTTGTATTGGGAACGGCAGTACCTAAGCAGGTTAGATAGAGGTGTGGGGACTAGCAAGGAAGCTATCGACGGCGTCCGCAGGCGGGATTGGATACAAGCAGGCGTAGCGGGACGCAAGAAGTACCCAAGTTCGGGGCCCTCGTGGTGAGGTAAAGCCCCTACTCCTACCGGATCTGACTATGGGGAATACCTGAACTACAAGTGCTCCTCGAGCTGTATGTGCTAGCTACTGCCTTAAATGCTGTATGACCAACCCTTTCTACTGAGGCCTTGCCTCTCCTTATATAGGCAGAGAGGCAAAGGTCTCACTGGCTAGTCCGACTGGCGGGCCCCATAGGCGGGTCCTAGCCGGCTAGTCATCTACAGTATCCAGTATGGCATGTCTTATCAGAGTACGAGCGGTATGGCTGTCGTAGGCACAGTGGACGCCGTGCGAGCCCGTTGTCAGCACAGGCCACTGTTCCTGCGTCACCCTCGCAAAGTCTTCGGTACGGTTGGGTGGTTTCCAGTCTTGTCATCGTACAGGGCGTGTCGTGCACTGATACGCACGTCGTCCTGTCTCGCTGATTGGGTCCGGCTACGTCATCGTATCCGGCTGTCCCTTCCTGATCCGGCTAGCGGGTGATAGTCGGCCTGTCTTACCCTGTCCGGCTGCATCTGGTCAGCCGGACACGATCCGACTGTCTTGTTTCTTATCCGGTTGGGGTACCTGGGGATCATTCCCCTGACACTAGCCCCCGAGCGCATGTGGATTTTGCCCTTAGGCGAAATGTGCACGCGCTCCTTCTTGTTTTTGAATTTGCGTCCGGCTGAGCCTGGCGGTTGTGCTACCCGTGACGTTAGTGCTGACGCCGGCCACGCGCGCACGCGCCATCATTGCACTGCGGCGGGCAGCGTAACGTCCTGTCGCACGTCGCCTCGGGAAACCGCTGTCCGGCGCTTCGGTTCTCGCTCCGGGATCTTCTGCGCATCCTGCCCTGGCACACGGGATCTAGGCGGCGGTTGGGGTGTGGGTTGCCCGGGTGTGCGCCACGTGGCCCCATCGACGGTTGCCCTTCCGGTCCTTTAAAGGGACGCCGCGGGGGAGGCAGTTCCTTTCCTTCGCTCCCCCGCTGCAGTCTTCTTCTCCCCCGCGTGCTCCTGCTTCTACGCTCTTGCCCTCTGCGCCGCAGCCCGCTGCGCCGCCCGCTCGCCGTCGTCGATGCTACGAGCCACCGCCACTCTTCCGTCGCTGCTCCTCTCCACCAGCCGGAAATGGCCGCCGACCGCGAGGCTTGGTACGGCTCCTCCATCACCGAGGACCAGATTCAGAAGTACCGCGCCACCCGCGTTCTCCTGTCGGAGGAGGTGGCGGTGCGGTTGGCGCCGGCGGGAGAGGTGTCGCCGCACCCGGCGAAGAGGGAGCGCGCCGTCTTCCTCTCCCATCTGGCGTGCGGGTTCGCCCTTCTGGTGAACCCCTTCCTCTTGATGTTCCTCACCTTCTTCGACCTTCGTCTTCACCATCTCGACGCCAACGCCATCGGGACGCTGGCACACTTCATGGCGTTCTGCAAGAGCTATCTCGGGATCCAGCCGGATCTCGGGATCTTCTGCCGGCTCTTCCGAGTCCGGCCGCAGGTGCAGTACACAAAGGGGCCGCTAGTCTTCTGCGGCGGCGCCTCCATCTACTCCCGCTCCCAATCCGGCTACCCCAAGTTCTTGCTCCAGGACACGGTACGGCTGTGGCAGTAGTCGTACTTCTACGTCAAGAACGTCACCAACATCGACCGGATAAATCTTCCGGCCTTCCAGGATGTCGAGTCCAGCCGGCAGAACTAGGACTTGAAGTTCCATGGCGACAAGGCGGAGACGGACGCGATGCTGCAGCGCATGCGCTCCCTCGTCACCTACCAACTATTCGGCCGGGACATCACTCTTAGCTGGATGTCCCGGCTGATGATGCCGATGTAGCAGCGGGCACACAAGATGTGCTATTACTCCGGCCGGCTGGACCCGACCCGGCTGTCGCGCCACGATCCCCGCTACCACAACCTGAAGGAGTGGTTGTGGACGATCAGTAAAGAGCGGTTGCCGGAGAACTGGACGTTCAGTCTGGCGCCCTATAGCCGGGAGAACCGCGCGCCCCGGGTAAGTTCTTATAGCTGGAACTTTATTTGCTCTTTCTGTGTTGTTTCCTTGTTCGGTCTGACTGACTTCGTTTATTCAGCAGATCTTCGCCTGCATCTTTCGCGAGGAGGGCGAGGCTCCCCTTGAGGTATTCACGCCTGACTTGCCCGAGCCGCGCGCTCGGCGGTCTGGCGAGGAATCGGACGGGGACGGCGATGCCTTCCCCAGCCAGAATGACGAGCCGGCTGCCGACCCGCACGCGGAGGTGCACGAGGAGGAGGAGGCCGCGCCGACCGTGGATCCGGTGACGCGCTCCGCGGCGGACGGCGAGGCGGGCAGGAGCGGCTCCAGTCGTTCCGGCTCCCGCCGGCCTACGACGAAGGAGCCGGCTCCCAAGAGGAGTTGGTCCGGCGCCCTGCCGCCAAGCCGTCTTGGCCGGAAGAAGGGGCAGCCCCCAGTTGTGTTGGGGTACGTTTTTTCTCTCCCCCTCTGTCTTTCAGCGCTTTCTGTCTGCTTGCCCTTCTTTTTCTGACTTTGGTTTGTTTTGCTTTTCCCTTCTCCTCTTTCTTTTTAGCACACTGGTCTCCTTTGGAGCCGTGAGCCCGGCACGAGCGCCGGCCGGGTCGCCGCCCCGTGCCTCGACTGCGCCAACCGGCGCCCCTCCTTCTTCTAGCGCCAGGCCCTCGCCTCCCCCTCGAGCTGAGCCAACTGCCTCCGCCCAGCCGGAAGGTCCTCAGCCGGAAGCGGAGCCCTCCCAGCCGGAAGGCTCTTCCGCGGGCGCGCGGGGGGCTGCCGGCAAGGAGCTCGTCGTTGTTGGTGACAACAACTCCGACGAGGAGCCCAGGGAGGAATGGCGGACGGCGGTGGTCACGGCGAAGGAGTCCTTGGCCGTCAATGCTGTGGACGACGACGCTTCCTCCGCCGCCTCGCTGTCGGACCTTGCCACCACGCTTGAGCTGGCGGTGAAGGAGATCCCGCTGTTGGAGGCCACAGCCGGCGGGAACCGGACGTTGGAGCAGAAGCTTGCTGCCGCCAACGGGACTTCCCAGAGTAAGTTCGCTTCACCCAGCTCGTTTTTTTACTGATAGCCAGTTTTGTTGCAGCCATCCTCGTGTGCGCTCAGCGCGAGATCAATCGCTTGAAGAAAGCGAACGACCGGCTGAGCAAGTCCAACTCTACTCTGCGGCTGCAGAACAAGGATTGGCACGCGAGGGTAGACAGTCTGGAGGCCACCATCAAGGAGCGTGATGCCTCGCTTGCTAGCTGGGCCGAAGCCTTCACCCTTCTCGAGGCCTAGAACAAGGACCAAGAGAAGGCGATCAAACGGTTAGCAGTCAAGGAGAAGGCGCTGGTGGAGGAGCTGATGCAGGTCGGCCACACTGCCAAGGGTGAGTTCCTTTTCCCGTCTTCCTTTCTTTTCGGATCCGGTAGCCGGATCTGACCCTCTTTTCTGATAGCCTTTTACCCCGGCATAGACCTGCTGGCCTACAACCGGCTGCAGGAGAACTGGCCGGGAGCGCAGCCGATGGCCCAGGAGCTCGTCGTCCTTCTTGGCGAGGAAGCCGCCAGGCTTCGTCAGGCGGCACGGGACGTCTTCTCCTTCGTGTGGTCGGAGGCTCCGGTTCCGGAGACGATGGCGCAGCTGGCTGCGAAGGTGGGAGAGGTGCCGGCTGCGATGGACCGGCTGCGGGACCTAGCGGCACGGGCCGGAGCGGAGATGGCTCTGGCCCTCATGCTCTCCTGGTACAAGGATGCCCGCGTCGAGAAGATCGACGGTGGCTTCCGTGCCGGGGCCTATCTTGCCGCCATCCGCCAAGCCCATCCAGAGCTTCGCGGATCCGCCATCAAGATTGCCGACTACGTGGACCCCGACGAGGCGCTCACCGACTCGGAGTCCGTCGGTACTCCCGACGTGGAGGGCCCGATGCCACCGCCCGCAGGCGCCGGAACCGGATCAAGCTCCGCGCCTCCTCCGCCGCCTGAAGCTTCTGCCGGCCAAGATCCCCCGCATGACAAGGGTCCTGCCGCCTAGTTATTGCCCTAGGATGCCGGGTGTATTTGTCTTGTGTTACATGTTTACGAATCTTGTCTGTTTGTACCGGCTGTCTTTGATGCCGGGTAACTTATGGGAGCTTCGTCTCCCTTTTGTTTGTTAATCGTTGAAATTCTTGAGTCTCTCAACTTATGCGTTGAGTTTCCTTTTGATGTTTTTGCCGGCTTGCTCCGCCTGGCTAACCTCATCCGGCTACACACTCTTAGCCGGATGAACTACACCTCCAGTGGGGACGTGCTAGCGCACCCACTGGGTGTAGCCCCCGAGATTCGGAGTAGCTGGCGTAGCCAGGTGCTTCGAATCTCCCTTATTTCTCCCAAGTCTTCTAACTTTATCCGACTGGCCTCGTCCTAGTTGACCGCTTTCGTCGGCTGAACGCCTTCAGCCGGGGGAACTAACATTCCAGTGGGGGTGCGCGAGCGCACCCACTGGGTGTAGCCCCCGAGATTCGGAGTAGCTGGCGTAGCCAGGTGCTTCGAATCTTTCTTGTCTTTTCTTGCTCCTGCCCTTGCCCTCACCTGGGCTCCGAACGGCCGGCTAAATGCCCTTAGTCAGTCAGGAACTACAAGATTCCACAGGGGGCGCGCGAGCGCACCCAGTGGGTGTAGCCCCCCGAGATTCGGAGCACTTGATGAAGGCAAGGACTTCGAATCTTCTTTCCTTCTCCTGAATTCCGACTCGAGGTAGTCGGACAAGAATGTACATATGCATACACACATGTCCAGATAGGTTAGTAGGTTAGTCTGTCAAATTGTAGCCGGAAAACGGCTTGTTTTTTCAAAAACTGGCTTGCTCCTTTCTAGACACTTAGTCGCTTTCCCGTGTGCTCTGCTGTTTTCGCTGCGTACTTGCCGGGTAGCCGGGTTGCGGTCTGCAGCCGGAATCGAAGGGAGCTGACAGTACATTACGCATGGTACTAACGGCTTAGCAGCTGGATTGGTTCGAGCTAGTTGCAGGGCCGGGACGCCCGATCTGTCGCATCTCCTCCCCATTTTTCGTGTGGGATGCCTCGGGCTTTTGCTCTTGCTAGCCGGACAGCTGGGTTGCGGTCTGTAGCTGAGACGAAGAGTGCGCCTCTGACATCATCACACACTACTCAGCCGGTTTGTTGACTTAGCAGGCCGGCCCTACCGGCGAACTCCCGGGTAGGGGTTGCCGGAGCCGGAAAACTTGAACCGGAAAACTTGAACCGGAAAACAGGTGCACACATTTCTAGCACGGAGCCCCCGAGATGGGTCCGCATTTTCATTCATGGGGTTTTCGGGATACATACACTACCTGGCGACTAGGTGTAAAACGGGCGCAGTAGGGCTGCGTTCCAGGGACGCTCGGTCTCCTCGTCTGATTTGTCCATCTTGTTCTTGCGCGGCTGTTGCACGTCGATGAGGTAATAGGAGTCGTTGGGCAGCGCCCGGCTGATGATGAAGGGGCCCTCCCAGGGTGGTGATAGCTTGTGCATGCCCTTCGTGTCTTGCACCAGCCGGAGAACCAGGTCGCCTTCGCGGAATGCGACTGGGTGAATCCGGCTTGAATGGTAGCGACGTAGTCGCTGCTGGTACAGGGTTGATCTGGACAGGACCAGCTCGCGGGCCTCCTCCAGGAGGTCCACTCCGTCCTCCCGCGCCTCTTTGTTGGCTTTTTCGTCGTACAGGAGCTTGCGAGGGGAGTCAAACTCGATGTCGGCGGAGAGGACGGCTTCTGATCCGTAGACCAAGAAGAATGGCGTGTAGCCGGTTGACCTATTCGGCATGGTGCGGAGGCTCCACAGCACAGCCGGAAGCTCTTCGATCCAACATCCGGGTGACCGCTCCAATGGCTCGATGAGACGCGGCTTGATGCCGGCTAGTACCAAGCCGTTTGCTCTTTCGACCTGCCCATTGGACTGCGAGTGCGCGACGGAGGCAAGGTCCAGTCAGATGCCCTTATTGCTGCAAAACCGGGCGAAGGCCCCTTGGCGAAGTTCGTGCCGTTGTCGGTGATGATGCTGTTGGGGTAGCCGAAGCGGTTGATGATGTCGGTGAAGAAGGTGACAACCGTTGCCCCATCTAGCTTCCGGATAGGCTTGGCCTCGATCCACTTTGTGAACTTGTCCACCGCTACCTGTAGGTGGGTCATGCCCGCGCCTGCTTGCTTGAAAGGACCGACCATGTCGAGGCCCCAAACCGCGAAGGGCCAAGTGATCGGTATGGTCTTGAGTACCAAAGTTGGCATGTGCCTGAGCTGCCCGAAGCGTTGGCACCCATTGCATGCGCGGACCAGCTTCTCAGCGTCCTCGAGGGCGGTGGGCCAATAGAAACCATGGTGGAATGCCTTGGCGACTATCGCCCTTGACGAAGCGTGGTGCCCGCACTCGCCCTGGTGGATATCCTTGAGTAGCCGGTAGCCCGTGTCCACATCAACACATCTTTGGAAGATACCGGATACGCTGCGCTTGTACAACTCGCCGTTTATGATGGTGTACGTGTGCGCGTGGCGCCGGATTTGCCTGGCCTCCACCTCGTCGTCCGGGAGTTCTCCATTGGCAATGTAGCTCATGAAGGGCTGTGCCCAGGATGGCACTTCCCGGATGACGAGGACGCTCCTGTCCTCCGGCTGACGTACCCGGGACGGCGGCCCCTGAGCCACTAGGCGAGCCGGCAGCCCCCGGGTCTTGCAAGCCGGAAGGCACTGCATGGCCGGAATTGGTGCAGGTCTTCTTCTTCGGCGGTTCTGCCGGCTCCGCCTCTGCCATTCCGTCAGCCGAAAAGCTTCCTACCCAGACGATGGAGTCTGATTCTGGTGACGGGTTGATGGATGGCTTGCGCAGGTGCTCCAAGGAGACCCCTGGTGGGATGGCCTGCCTGGTGGATCCGACCTTGGAGAGCGCATCGACTGCCTCGTTGTTGATGCGGGGTACATGGTGAAATTCACACCCGTCGAAGGAGGCACTGAGCTTCTGGATGTGGAATCGGTAGAGGGCCATGTTTGCATCTCTAGCGTCCCATTCTCCGGACACCTGCTGCACCACCAAGTCCGAATCACCGAAGCACAGGATCCGGTTGACACCGATCTCCTTGGCCAGCCGGAGCCCGTGCGCCAGTGCCTCGTATTCGGCTATGTTGTTGGAGGCCTTGAAGTGGATCTGCAGCACGTACTCCAGCCGGTCTCCTTTTGGCGAGGTGAGCATGATGCCGGCTCCCAAGCCCCCGAGCATCTTCGACCCGTCGAAGTGCATCTGCCAGTGGTCCGAATCTGGAACCGGTGGGAGATACTGGGTCTCGGCCCAGTCGACGAGGAAGTCCGCCAACGCATGTGACTTGATCGCGAGCCGGGGCTCGTACTGGATGGAGTAGGCGGCGAGCTCGATGGCCCACTTGGCGACTCGGCCGGTGGCGTCCTTGTTGCCGATGATTTCTGAAAGGGGTGCAGTGCACATGACCTTAATCGGATGCTCTTGGAAGTAGTGCTTGAGCTTCTTGCATGACAGGTACACACCGTAGCACATCTTTTGGTAGTGGGGGTAGTTCTGCTTGGAGAGGGAGAGGACCTCGCTGAGGTAGTAGACGGGTCTCTGAACTGAGCCTTGCCTTCCTCGGGGCGCTCCACCACCAGGACGACGCTGACGACCCGGCTGATGGCTGCTATATAGAGCAACATCGGCTCCTTGCTAGCCGGCGTGGCTAGAACCAGTGCTATGGATAGCATGCGCTTGAGGTCGTGAAACGCGGCGTCGGCTTGCGAAGTCCAGGAGAACTTGTCCGTCTTCTTCATCAGCTGGTACAACGGGAGTGCCTTCTCCCCCAGCCGGCTGACGAAGCGACTGAGGGAAGCTAGGCATCCGGTGAACTTCTGGACCCCAAGCAGGTTCCTGGGCGGCTGCATCCTCTCGATGGCCGCGATCTTCTCCGGATTCGCCTCGATACCTTGTTGTGATACGAGGAAACCGAGTAGCTGGCCGGATGGTACTCCGAAGACGCACTTCTCTGGGTTCAGCTTCATCTGGTACTGGCGGAGGTTGCCAAATGTCTCTCCCAGATCCTCGAGGAGGGTGCGCTTCTCCTTGGTCTTGATGACCACGTCATCCACGCGTGCACGTTTCGGCCTATCTGCGAGTGCAAGCATTTCTGCATACATCGCTGATAGGTGGCGCCTGCGTTCTTTAGGCCGAAAGGCATGGTTACATAGCAGAAAGCTCCGTAGGGGGTGATAAATGATGTCTTAATCTGATCAACCGGGTTTAGCCGGATCTGATTGTACCCGGAATAACAATCTAGAAAAGACAACAAATCACAGCCGGCCGTGGAATCGATGACTTGATCGATACGGGGCAAGGCGAAGGGGTCTTTCGGGCACGCCTTGTTCAGGCTGGTGTAGTCGATACACATGCGCCAGGTCTTGTTCTTCTTCAGCACCAAGACTGGGTTCGCCAACCAGTCCGGGTGGTACACTTCCATGATGAACCCGGCTGCAAGGAGCCGGGTGATCTCGTCACCAATTATCTTTCTCTTATCCTCTGCGAACCGGCGCAGAGGTTGCTTGACCGGCTTGGCATCCGGACGCACATGAAGTGAGTGCTCGGCGAACTCCCTCGGCACACTCGGCATGTCCTTGGGGGACCATGCGAAGATGTCCCAATTCTCACGGAGGAAGTCGACGAGCGCGCCTTCCTATTTGCTGTCCAAGCCGGCACCAATGGTGACGAACTTAGTCGGATCGGAGGGGTCAAGCAGGATCCTCTTCGTCTCCTTTGCCGGCTGGAAAGCTCCTTCTCCAGCCGGTTTGCTGCTAGCCGGAATGTCCTGCTGGACCATGGCCACATTGCGCATGGTCACGCGTTTTTCTTCGGCTATGATGAGGGCCTCTACTAGTTTGGAACCGGCTGAGGCGCACTCCATCGACCGCCTGAAGCAGCCGACGACGGTGATCACGCCGTGGGGTCCCGGTATCTTCGTATTGAGGTATGCGTAGTGGGGGATGGCCATGAACTTGGCGAGGGCGGGGCGCCCGAGGAGAGCATGGTAGGAGCTCGTCAGATTTACCACCTCGAACCAGATTGGTTCGCGGCGGAAGTTCTCCTCGGTCCTGAAGATGACGCCCAGCTGGATTTTCCCTAGCGGGGCGCAGGCTGGCCCTGGCAGTACGCTGTGGAACGTCGTGGTAGTCGGGCGCAGGTCGCTTTCGCGAATGCCCAGCTTCTCCAGCGAGGACTGGTAGAGGAGGTTGAGGCTACTGCCTCCGTCGATGAGGACGCGCGAGAATCGGCAGGTGCGCGCGTTGGAGACGATGAGATGGTCGAGCACCATGGCATAGCCCCTGAGAGTTGGCAGATTCTCAGGCTGATCCGCCCGGCTCTAGAGGATGGGGGTTTCTGACCAGTTCAGGTACTGGGGGACCAGAGAGACGATGGTGTTGACCTCCTTCGAGCATCGCCTACGGCTGTGCTTGTCGTCTTGCTCCATCTTGAAGATGTGGTAGGCATCATGTGGCTGGGGGGTAGCCGTTGTTGTTGTTGTCGCCGTTGCCGCCGTTACCATCATTACCGGCTCCCCTAGCCAGTGGTGGAGGTCCGCCCGGTGGGGGAGGGGGGAGGCGAGGCTGGTTGCCCTGGTCCTTTAGCTGGCGGGTCCAGCTGCAGTTCTGGGTGGTGTGCGTAGCCGGTTTGAAGGGACTGCTATGCCACTTGCACGGGCCGTCAAACATCTGGTGGAAGGTGAGCCGTGGCTTCTGCCTTTTTGCCTCATTAGCCGGTGCGTCGGGCGCACCCTCCACAGCATTGACCTGTCGCACGTGGTAGCGAGGCTTCTGCTGTCCGGCCTGGCGGTCCCCATGGAACCGGTTGTCGTTGCCGTGGCATCTGGAGGATCCGGCTTCTCCTGCCAAGTTGCTTGGTCGGTCGCGAGCCGGCTCCGTGGGAGTCGGACGACCGTCCGCGTTTACTTGGAGGGGCTTCTTCATGGCGGCATCTGTCGTAGCATACTGGTCCGCAACCGTCATGAGCTCCGCCATGGTTTTCGGCTCGTCACACAGTAGCCGGTGGCGAAGCATGGTGCCTTCTCGGCAACCCTCGATGAAGAAACTGATGGCTTGGCTCTCCAGGATGCCCTCGCAAGTATTGTGCAGCTCCATCCACTTGGCGGGGTACTTGCGGTCAGTCTCGCGGTCGCCCTGGACGCACAAGGCCAGGTCGTGCGGGCGCCCTAGACGTTTGTACGTGCCGTTGAAGTTGCGGACGAACACCTTTTCGAAGTCAGGCCAGGCGTTGATGCTGTTGGGCGCAAGGCTATTAAGCCATGTCCTTCCGACCCGATTAGCATGAGAGCGACGTAGCTAACGGCTGTGCGCTTGTTCCCGTGGGCGATGCCGACTGCCATAGCGTAGTCGGTCAACCAGTCTTCCGGCTTCATGCTGCTGTCGTACTTGGGGGTGTCCCTGGGCAGGGAGAATTTATCCAGAAACGGCTTGTTCCGGATGCGGGGTCCGAAACAAACTGGGCCGGTCGAATCTTCCTCCTCCGTGACATGCGCTTGAGCGAGGAGCTCGATGCGGTCGCGGGCATCCGGACAATCTGGGTTGGGCGCTCCCACCCGGCCCGAGAGACGGGAACCGGCTGGTCTGGGCGCTCCGGCTAGCGGAGGTGGAGGTGGCGGGTTGCTGTTCACCGTCTGCTCCTGGCACGGCTGGCCCCTGTTGCCAGAGCTGCGATGCCTGCTATGGGCCCTGGGCGACTGAGGGAAGGACGCCTGCTGGGTGTCGCGCGGCACGCCCCTACTGTTGGCAGGTAGCTTGCTCCCCCTGGAGTAGCTAAGGTCTTCCTGCATCTGCCGGTTGGCACCGGCCTGTTCGTCCGCGACGCGGAGGAGCTCCTACATGCGAGCGTGATGGCGGGCTCGATCCTCGCCCTCCAGGTTGGGTAGTTCCTCCGCCGTGGCACGCGCCGCACGCAGGTTCTTGATGGGCGTGTTGTAGGAGGGCCGTGTGAGGACAGGCGTGGGATCCGGTTCCCCGTCCTTTTCCATCCTGCTGCCCAGCTCATCGCCCCGACGCCATACCTGGCCGTGCCGGCTCGGCTCCGCGGTAGCCGGAGTGAGGCCATGTGCGCGGTCGTACTCGCGCCGGGTGATCTCGAGTTGCTTGCGGGCTGCCGCCAGCTCCATGGCCTCCTGGAGGAGGATCTGTCTCTCCATGGTGAAGTTGGCCTCCGCTTCCTCCGGTTTATCCCCGAGGTTAACCGGCGTCAGGAGCCGATCAATGGCATCCCCCACCGGGTTCTGAGGCTGCGGGGGGCGGAAGTTCCAACCTCGTCCGCGCCTCGCTCCCGCGGCTGGCGGGGATGCGAGCTAGAACCGGCCATCATGACCTCCACGCCATGGGGGTGCGACGGAGGCGCTGCCGCCTGAGCGCGGCAGCTCCGCGACAGAGACGATTTCCTTAGGGAAACGCTCCGGGACGGTGGCGACGTAGACAGGGAGATCGCCGAATAGCAGGACGGTGCCATTCGCTGGGAAGGAGGTTCTGGCGAAGCAGGAGGCGTTGTCGATGACACAGTCGAACTTGCCAAGCGTGAGCACCAGGACGGAGGCCACGCGCTCACCGGCTGAAGTGCGGGGTCCCGTGCGGAATGTGACTTCGGTCGAAGCCATCTATCCCCACGGTGGGCGCCAACTGTCGTTGTATTGGGAACGACAGTACCTAAGCAGGTTAGATAGAGGTGTGGGGACTAGCAGGGAAGCTATCGGCGGTGTCTGCAGGTGGGATTGGATACAAGAAGGTGTAGCGGGACGCAAGAAGTACCCAGATTCGGGGCTCTCGTGGTGAGGTAAAGCCCCTACTCCTGTCGGATCTGACTATGGGGAATACCCGAACTACAAGTGCTCCTCGAGCTGTATGTGCTAGCTACTGCCTTAAATGTTGTATGACCAACCCTTTCTACTGAGGCCTTGCCTCTCCTTATATAGGCAGAGAGGCAAAGGTCTCACTGGCTAGTCTGACTGGCGGGCCCCATAGGCGGGTCCCAGCCGGCTAGTCATCTATAGTATCCAGTATGGCATGTCTTATCGGAGTACGAGCGGTATGGCTGTCGTAGGCACAGTGGACGCCGTGCGAGCCCGTTGTCAGCACAGGCCACTGTTCCTGTGTCACCCTCGCAAAGTCTTTGGTATGGTCGGGTGGTTGCCAGTCTTGTCATCATACAGGGCGTGCCATGCACTGATACGCACGTCGTCCTGTCTCGCTGATTGGGTCCGGCTACGTCACCGTATCCGGCTGTCTCTTCCTGATCCGGCTAGCGGGTGATAGTCGGCATGTCTTACCCTGTTCGGCTGCATCTGGTCAGCCGGACGCGATCCGACTGTCTTGTTTCTTATCCGGTTGGGGTACCTGGGGATCATTCCCCTGACAGCCAGGGATTGACCAGGGTGGCCACACCACCTGGTGGCGTGGCCTAGGGTGGCCCGCGCCAGGGGGTGGTGTGGGCCCCCTGTGGCCCATGTCCACTTCCCCTTCTGGGTTTCTTCGTCTTCTGGAAAAATAGGATTTTCCATGTATTTTCCCGGATTTTCAGATCTTCGCGAATTTTGCCTCCAAATAGCACCTTTTCCATCAGAATCCTGACTGCAGCGGTCCATGCTCCAAAAGTCATCAACCATGCAAAAACATATGAAATAACATAAGTATCATCTCTTAATATGAAATATATCAATGAATAACAGTAAATTATGATATAGAATGGTGATGCAAAATGGGCGTATCAACTCCCCCCAAGCTTAGACTTCGCTTGTCCCCAGGCGAAACTGAACTCAATAAACATGACCTCAGGTTTATGGAGTGAAGAGTCGATAAAAGAATACGGATAAGAAGCATCACATTCATCAATACATAAATCATAATAGAAGACAACTCACTATTATATAACTTAACTTGCAATAAGTAAAGGAAACACAATAAAGATACATAAAGTAAATCATAATTGGTAATGGCAAACTTAGCTCTTGGTCGAAGAATAGTTGACAATTTGCTAGAGTTCACAAATAACTGATTTTCAATGATAGCTTTCAAAGTAGTAGACACTAAGATAAGAGCAAAGTGCAAAACAAGGAACATAAGAAACATTTTTAGTCATCGGTAAGGTTCTATCATAGGCATCTTTAGGTGATTAAGGTTAAAGTGATCAAATATGAGGATATGCTTGACAAGTTATAAGTTGAAAATCTCATGTCCCTTGAATACGAGGGCCGCTCCTCATGCTACTCAAGTTTAGTCATCGGTAAGTTCTTGTCATAGTAAGTACATGTGTATCATAGAGAACTGCCATCGGGGTACCCCTTGCCCGATGATACGGAAGAATCCCCATATCTAAATGACAAGGCAAGCAGACAACAAGCATCTCAGCAATCTTCTTATTTACCATGGGAATATGGTGCTTTTTTCTCTATTTCCTCTTTTCTCATCTTTTTTTTCTTTTTCTCAATCTCTATCTCTTCTCTTTTTTTTATAATAAGAATGCTTCATAGATGCTCATTATGGTTACGCTGCAGGTTTCCACCATGACAGCATGGATTAGACCGGCGGCCCAGGCGTTTCTCTAACACACATACATAACTCCATGGACTTACAAGCTCCCCTTTCATTTCACACCAACGACATCCATAGACAAAAGAACATGATATCAACTAGGTACAAAGTACCGGTGCAATGTTGAAAGCGTTCCTCATGACAGCATGGTTCTGCTAATTCACAACTTACAAAGTGCAAGCATATACTCAACATAGATGGGCACAATGGTTCAAGTTTATTAAGTGCAAGAAAGTAAAGTGTGCCATCAAGTTCGTGAGAGCTTTAATCACTAATTTTCACATAACAAGTTTAATTCGGAAGGTAGATAAAAACATGAATTTACTTGGAATAGCAATAATGCTAATAGGTAGGTATGGTGGACACAAATGGCATAGGTTTTGGTTTTAAGGATTGGATGCATGAGAAGTATTCCCTCTCAGTACAGGTTTTTGGCTAGCAAGGCTAGGTAGCAAGCATAAGAGTCTAAGGAAACGAACAAACATACAAGTGATAAAACAAACATGCAATCTTCCTTGGAAGCACAAAAGATCTTAACTAGAGAATACTAAACTTATGAGCAAATCAAGAAAGAAAGATGATGAAATTATATTTCTTTAGAGTACTTTTGTCTTTTTCATTCAATCCTCAAAAATAGTGTTGCTACTGACCGAGCCAGGTTTGCCAAAACCAACTAAATTAACTCGATGATCCCAAAGTGATACCAATACTAATGACAAGATCAATCATATAACCATGAATTAAAAACTAATATAAGATATGCAAAAGAGTAAATGATAGAACTTCTCATTAATATTCCATAACGGCAACTCACACCACGGGATACATAGATATCTAACGAGAGAGGGGACACTTCCATAATGCAAACCATCCTACATGATAACTTCTCTATTCATGATATGACTCTACTAAAAAGGTAAAAAGATAGAAGATAGTGATGTGATACCGCGACACTCCCCCAAGCTTGGAACAAACCAAGGGGATGCCAAAACATGATGACAAATTACTCCTTAGGTGGTGGCATTCTCTCGATTGGGGCCAGAAAATCTTCCAGCATCTTGTGAAGCCTGTTATTCTCCTCTTCAAGCATATCCACCTTCCTTCTCAGGACTCGGTACTTGTAGCAGAACTCATCAGTTACTCGTAGAGCTTCCACTACAGCAGGGCGGGAACTGAGGTCTAGAGTTGGAGGTATCAGCCCCTTCATGCTTGCTGACATGTCCTTTACTTCCTCCCTGATGTTCCAGTCCATGTCTTCGCACCTAGTTGTGATACTTTCTTGTTTCACCCATCCCACGAGAGTCTCCTGCTCAAGATTGCGATGGAGCTCGCGACGGCGTCGAAGCTCATAACCCTTTGAAGACAAATCCTGGAACGACATCTGGAACAAAACAGATCGAAACAAAAACACGGCGAGAACATGATATACGAACCTCGGGGGATCCGGGGGATTATATATTATGAAGTTTTACAACAAAAGGAAGGTACTGGGAGAAAAACGGGTCGGAGACGGAGTCCGGGGCGGCCATACCACCTGCTGGCGCAGCGAGGGGGGACCGCGCCAGGGGGTGGTGTGAGCCACCCTAGCTCCGTTTCCGTCCCTCTCTCGCTTCGTTGCTTTCCTTGTTGGATAAAAATTGCAAAAATATAACTGGATAGTATTTTCGTGGAACTTTTCTTACCAGATCTGTTACCTATTCAAAAACGGACTCTGCAGGTCTCTGAATTTGGCAATTAGTACATTCTTCTGGAGTCACCACTTGAATGACATCAATATCTTCATCTTCATACTCATATTGCTCGAGTCATGAAACCTTTCACTTTTTTTATTACACTATTTTCTCCAATAACCTGGAAATTTCTTTCACACAAAATTTCACACAATTCTCATTAGCAACATTGGTGTAAGCGAGGTAATAAACCTTTTAAATCCAATTTCAACTGAAATCCATCAAAACATAAGCTACTGCAGCAACTCCTTCCGAAAACTCAAAAAGAATTCAAAAAGGAAATCGTTTTAAAAAGCAAATGCAAGAGCGGCAAAATCTGTCAAAACAGACCAGCAGGTAAATATCAATTTTTTCGAAAATCTTCTGTTGCTCAAATAAAAAATTGCAAACCTAACGAAAGTTAAATAACAACCTGAGGCAGAAGCACAAAAACTTACAGCTCAATCCGACGTACAGAGCTCTCTCACGAATTTTTATGGTGAAGCACAAAAATCTGTTTCGGGACAGCAACTTCCCCAAATCTTACTTCTCTCTTATTAGAGGTTGATCTTGACACAAAAACCAAACAAAAAGGATAAGAAGAGGTTATTACAGAACTAATAACTTCCAAGACTCAAAGAAACAAAAACAAACTGAAAGCAAGAATAAACTGGATTGTCTCCCAAAAAGCTTTTTCTTTATAGCCATTTAAGATGGGCATGATAATTTCAATGATGCTCACACATAAGAATATGAATTAAAGTGAAAGAGAGCATTAAGAAGAAAAAATACACATGTTTAAGTCTAGCCTACTTCCTATGCAAAGGAATTTTTATAAACAAACAAGTTGTTGAAACCAGAGGCCACTAGCATAGGAAGGCAAAAGAAGTGCAACATAAAAACTTTCAGCATAAAACGAGGAAACTTGATATTATTGAGATGCATAAGAACAGTCTTCCCTCTCTCATAATAACTTTCAGTATCATGCATAAATTTAATGATATAGCTATCACAAGAACCATTGTAGCAATGATCACTTATCCTAACATAAAACACATGGACACTAGCTCTCATAACACTACTTTGTGAAACAATATTAGGGATATCCTTACAAAGGATAGTGTGTCCCTCTTCTACATATTTAGTGACAAAGTCTTTCACATTTGCTATTATAGGTTCATCATCCATTTGTTTATCAGGTTCAACAACTTTATTTGTACTTTCATTACCCATACTAGCTATCATAGAATGTTCCTTTATCTTAATTGGGAAAGGCATTTTCTCAATGTAAGGTTCAGGTAAAACATGATTAGCAGTATAAACTTCAGTATTTCTTGTAGGAACACACTTAGCAACATCTTTATATGGTTCATGATACTTGTTCCACTTCTTTTTAGGGACTTCAATATAGGAAGCAAAAGCCTTGAAATAAGTTGCAATAGCTTGGGAGTCTAGACCATAAGCTTTTTTAATATTTTGAAAGTCATTAGTCCCCATAAAAGATTCAATGCATTCATAATCATAATTTATACCTGAATTTCTTCCTTTGTCATTCTCCCATGCTTCAGCATTGTCTTGAATACGGTCCAGAAGATCCCATTTAGCTTCTTATTCCATGCGAGTAAATGATCCACCACAAGAAGCATCCAATAAATCCTTATCATGAAGAGGAAGCCTTGCATAAAAGTTATTGATAATAATATTGTTGGGGAGCTCATGAATAGGACATTTGAGCATTAGTAACTTCAATCTCCCCCAAGCTTGGGCTGTACTCTCTCCATCAAGAGGCCAAAAGTTATATATTTGATTCCGATCTTTATGAATCTCACTAGGAGGATAAAACTTTGAATAAAACAGAGGTACTATTTCCTCCCATTCAAGAGCTTGACCATTCCCCAGCTCTTCCTTTCAGTGAATGAGAATAACTTCTTCTTGACTTCATCTGTTGTAATACCTACACACTTGAACAACCCGCATAATTCGTGTATAAAGAGCAAATGATCACCGGGATGGACAGTTCCATCTCCAACATAATAGTTATCCATAACACGATCAACAATTCTTGTAGGTATTTTAAAAGTATCATTCTCAGCAGGTGGTGGTTCATCTACTACCTTAGTAGTGGTAGTAGCATTACGAAATAAGAAACTCAGCGAATTATCCATATTGAAATAAAGTAACTAACAAAAATAAACAATACTCATAGTAGAAGTTTTTTTACCAGTTCCACTCTCCAATAGTGCTTCACTCCCCGACAACAGTGCCAGAAAATAGTCTTGGTGACCCACAAGTATAGGGGGTGTATCGCAGTATTTTTGATAAGAGTGTCGAACCCAACGAGGAGCAGAAGGTGCTGGCTAGTGGCTTGGAGTAGGAATTCTCTGTAAATACTTAGCAAACGGATTTTTAGGGGTTTTTGATAATGCAGGAAAATAAATTACAAGTAAATAAAAGACAATAAGAATAAATGCAGCAAGTGGCCCAATCCTTTCTTCAGCAAAGGACAAGCCGGTTGTATTACTTAAGATGACCAAACGTTCTCGAGGACACATGGGAATTCCGTCAAGTGCTTCCGCTTCATATATTTGATTAATCTTCTTTAGTTTGCTAAGTGTTGTGTGGGTGAACCTGTGCTAATGTACCGACCTTCATAGGACTAATACATACTTGTGATTATACCCCTTGCAAGCATCCGCAAGTACAAGAAAGTAATTAAGGTAGAAACCTAACCACAACTTTAAACTCTAAGACCCTGACGTCCCTTGTGCAATGGTTTCCTAACAAGGGTTCAGGTTTCTGTCACTCCGGCAAACCCTATGATTAGTAGCCAAATACACAATGCATTCCCCTAGGCCCATATAGGTGAAGTGTCATGTAGTCGACGTTCACATGACACCACTAGAAGAAGTACACCACAACTTAAATATCAAACTATTGAATCTTTCTCAACACAATTCCACTACTAACAACATGACTTCTCCCATGTCCTCAAGAACAAAACGAACTACTCACAAGACATCATATGGATCATGATCAGAGATGAAATAATGATGTGTAACAATCTGAACATAAATGATAATTCAATGGTTCACTCAATAACATCAACTACAAGGAGTAATAAACACCAGGAAAGTTTCCCCTAAGAACTAAGCAAGATTCAACCCAATTGTTACAACGGTATGGAGGTGGTGATGATGGTGCTGATGGAGATGATGGTGGTGATGATGATGATGATCCCGATGAAGTCCAGCTTGATGGTGGTGTTGATGGCGACGATCTCCCCTCTCCGGAAAGGGATTCCTCCGGCAGAATTCTGTCTGCCAAAGAGATCTTTCTCTCTCGGTGTTTTCCGCCCCGTAGAGGCGGTGGAATCTTTCTGTGGTTGCTCCCCTAGTATTAGGATTTCAGGAGGATAATATACGCCAGAGGGGAGAGCCAGGGGTGGACCAGGGCGGCCACACCACCTGGTGGCGCGACCTAGGGTGGCCCGCGCCAGGGGGTGGTGTGTCCCCCCCTGTGGCCCATCTCCACTTCCCCTTCTGGCTTTCTTCGTCATCTGGAAAATAGGATTTTCCATGTATTTTCCTATATTTTCTGATCTTCACGAATTTTGCCTCCAAACAGCACCTTTTCCATTAGAATCCTGACTGCAGCGGTCCATGCTCCAAAAGTCATCAACCATGCAAAAACAGATGAAATAACATAAGTATCATCTCTTAATATGAAATATATCAATGAATAATAGTAAATTATGATATAGAATGGTGATGCAAAATGGACGTATCAGGTACCCCTTGTCCCATGACACAAGAGCTATCTGATGTCTACGCACTTCTATTCTTGTAGACAGTTATTGGGCCTCCAAGTGCAGAGGTTTGTAGAACAGCAGCAAGTTTCCCTTAAGTGGATTACCCAAGGTTTATCGAACTCAGGGACGAAGTGGTCAAAGGTATCCCTCTCAAGCAACCCTGCAATCAAGATACAAGAAGTCTCTTGTGTCCCCAACACACCCAATACACTAGTCAGGTGTATAGGTGCACTAGTTCGGCGAACAGATAGTGAAATACATGTGGTATGGATATAAGACAACGGTGCCAGAAAATAGCTTCATGGCGTGGAAGAGACTAAAGGCAAACTGAAATAAAGATGGAAGCAAGCAAACATGTAATAGATCTAATTGCAAACGGTGTTTCAATGTTTAGAAACAAGGTCTAGGGATCATACTTTCACTAGTGAACACTCTCATATAAATATCTTCTCTTCATGATACTACTCTGAAGTACTCTCCGGTTGGACACTCTAATCCATGGTAGGGCTATAACAGCACTCCTCAAAGTTCGCTTTCCCCATCTAGATAACCCCACATTGTCACCGTGAGCTCTAGATGGTTCCAACAAACACCACAATTTCATAGAAACATCCAACTCCAAATATAACGCATAACAAGTAATTGTAATCTCTATCCTAAGTGCCACCATGGTGTGCATGCTGTCACTTTCACACACGTGGGGAGAGTCAGAGATCTATTAAAGCACTTGAGTAGCAAGGTAGATCTACTTGATTACAAAGCTCATGGTCACAATATGATCATGTATAGAGAGAGAGATGAACACATAGCTACCGGTAGAACCCTTAGCCTCGAGGAAGAACTACTCCCTCATCATCATGGGAATGAGAAACAGCGATGGAGATGGTGGTGGAGATCGATGGAGATGGCTCCGGGGGCACTTCCCCGTCCCGACAGGGTGCTAGAACAAAGATTTTCTGTCCCCCGAATCTCCCCTTTGGTGGCGGTGGTGCTGCGAAACTTTTCGTGGCTAGAGGCTCAATTATTTAGGGTTTCTGCATCAGAGGCTTCTTATAGGCGAAAGGGCGATGTCAGAGGGTGGACTAGGGGCCCACACCACCTGGTGGCGCGGCTAGGGGGACCCGCACCACCCTATGGTGTGGCTAGCCCTGGCCCTCCTCCGTCATCTTCTGGCTCCGTGTTCCCCTCGATGAAATATTGACTTTGGCTTTTGTCCCGTCCAATTCCAAGAATATTCATTTTCTGGCTTTTCTGGAACCAAAAACAGAAGAAAATAGGCAACTAGCACTGTGGCATCTTGTTAATAGGTTAGTTCTAGAGAGTGTATAAAAATACTCCAAAGTGTGGACAAAACTAAGAAAGTAGATATAAAACAAGCATGGAGCATCAAAAATTATAGATACGTTTGCAACGTATCACTATCCCATATCAAAATGACAAGGCAACAGACAATGAGCATCTCAGCGATCTTTTTATTTGCTATTTGCATAGGTTTTTATTGAGGATGCTTCATAGAATGCTCATTTTGGTTATGCTGCAAGTTTCCACCATGATCAGGCATGGCTTAGGCTAGCAGCCCATGCGTTTCTCTAACACACATACAAACTCCATGATCTTACAAGTTCCCCTTTTATTTCACACCGCCGGGATCCATAAGCAAAAGAATCATGATATCAACGGAATAATAAGTGTAATGTTGAAAGCGTTCCCCATGATACATGGTTCTGCTAACTTCAACTTATAAAGTGCAAGCATATACGCAACAAATATGGACACAATGGTTCAAGATTATTAAGTGCAAGAAAGTAAAGTGTGCCATCAAGTTCGTGAGAGCTTTACTAACTAAGTTTTTCATAACAAGTGAACATTTTATTCAGAAGAAAACAAGGCATACTTAATATGCACGGAATAGCAAATGATGCTAATAGGTAGGTATGGTGGACACTTTTGGCAATATTGGTTTTGGGGAGTTGGGAACACGAGTAGAGCTCATACTCAATGCAAGCGAGGGACAGCAATAGAAAGGGAGTGACAAACGAGAGAGAAATAACTATCATATTCATGCTTGCAACAAAACAGGACTAATTATGGCATGAAAGTGATTCAAGGATCCTAAAGCAAAATAATTCATTGAGGCTTGATACATTGCAAATGTATCTATAATTTTTGATGTTCCATGCTTGGTTTTATCTACTTTCTTATGTTTTTTCCACACTTTGGAGTACTTTTCATATGATTTCTTGGACTAACCTATTAACAAGATGCCACAGTGCCAATTGCCTGTTTTCTGCTGTTTTTGGTTCCAGAAGTCAGAAAATGAATATTCTCGGAATTGGACGAGACAAAAGCCAAAGTGCCTATTTTTCTGGAAGTCATCAAGTGCCAGAATACGAGATGGAGAGGGGCCAGGGGCCACCACACCACCTGGCCGCGCGGCCCAGCCTGGCCCACGCCAGGGGGTGGTGAGGCCAGCCCTGGCACCCCCTCGGTCTTCCCTTCCGACTATAAGATGCCCTCGGGACGTAAACCCTAAGGGCCCGATCAAAAATCCACGAAAGAGTCTGTAGCCGCCGTCATCTCCATCCCTAGATAGGGAGGGATCTGAAGCTCTTCCCGGCACCCTGCCGGAGAGGGCAATTCACCCTGGAGGCCTTCTTCATCACCATGCAAGCCTCCAGTGTGATGCGTGAGTAGTTCATCCTTGGACTACGGATCCATGTAGTAGCTAGATGGCTGATTCTCCTCCTTTGTGCTTTCATGTTTAGATCTTGTAAGCTCCGTTCATGATCAAGATCATCTATTTGTAATCATACATGTTGTGTTTGCGGGGATCCGATGGATATTGAGATGCTATTTCAGATTGATTATTGATTCTATCATGTCTTTGTTATTTGTGATCTTGCATGCTTTTCGTTATTAGTAGCTATCTTGGCCAAGTAGATGCTAGCAACTCCAAGAGTTAGTATTTATGCTCGATAGTGGGTTCATGCCTCTGGTAATCTGGGGAAGTGATAGAAATCTCTAAGGTACTAGATGTGTTGTTGCTACTAGGGAGAAAACAACAATCCTTTGTTCATAGAACAATCGTATTGTTTACATTACACGCAGTTTGTAAAGCAATAATCTGTTGCTTGCAACTTAATACCGGAGGGGGTTCAGATGATAACCTGAAGGTGGATTATTAGTCATAGATGCTGTTGGATGGCGGTCTATGTATAATGTTGTAATGCCCAATCAAGTCTCAAAGGAGTCAAGATGATTAGTATATGCATGTATTGCTTTCTCGATGTTTGTCAATTGCCCCGCTGTAATTTGTTCACCCAGCATGTTATCTTTCTAAGGAGAGCCACCTCTAGTGAACTATGGATCCCGGTCCTTTTCTTTACATACAATCTACAAACTGTTTACTGCTTTGTGTTTACTTTCTGCAACTATTAATTCTTTCCATTCGATACGTTTAATCCTTTGTTTTCAGCAAAACACGATGAGATTGACAACCTCATCGCAAGTTGGGGACAAAGTTCTGTGGTTGTGTTGTGCAGGTCTCCACGTTGCTACTAGCACCAGTAGTGCGCCCTGCCAAGGCTCAACTAGCAACACCTTTGGGGTGTTTCTTGCTCCTACTATTTCGATTAAACCTTGGTTTCATAACTGAGGGAAACTTGCTACTGTGCTCATCATACCTTCTTCTTAGGGTTCCCAACGATCTCTACATCAACACCGCACCAGCATTTTTCTGGCGTCGTACACTGAGCCATCAAGCATTTTTCTGGCGCCGTTACCGGGGAGGTAAGGTAAAAGGTATTCACACCGGAGGATTAAAGAAGAAGAACCTCCCACGGCAAACGCCTATTTTCTGGCGCCGTTGCCGGGGAGGTAAGGTAAAAGGTACTCACATCCTCCGGTGTGAGTGCTCGAAGTTATTTCCTTTAGATTCTGCAATTTTGTCTTTTTGTTTCTTGTTTTTATTTTCACTAGTTAGGCTTAATGGAAAACAACAACAAAATTAGAGAGCTTTATAGTATTTATCTTGAGTTAGGACATGAAGTGTTTGAAGAGAAAATTAAAAAACCTATGGAACTTTATTTGCATGCTAATAGCAATGTTATTAGTATGAATTCTTTGAATATCATTATTGCTAATGCTATGGCAAAGTCTAAGCTTGGGGAAGCTAGTTTTGATGAGCATGATATTTTTAGTCCCCCAAGAACGGAGGAGAAAATTTACTTTGATGATACTATGCCTCCAATATATGATGATTACAATGATGAATATGATATTTTCAGTCCACCTACTATTGAGGAGGAAATTAATTATGACTATAATATGCCTCCTATATTTGATGATTATGGTGATGAGAATAATAATGATAGCTATTTTGTTGAATTTGCTCCCACTACAATTAATAAGAATGACTATGTGGAGAGTAATAATTATTATATGCATGTGGCTCATGATAAGAATGTTTCTTGTGATAGTTATATTGTTACTTTTATTCATGATGTTACTGAAAGTTATTATGAGAGAGGGAAACATGGTTTTATGCATCTCAATAATATTAAGTTTCTCCTCTTTATGTTGAAAATTTTCAAGTTGCACTTGTTTTGCTTTCCTATGCTAGTTGCTTTGTGCTTTCATGACTTGTTTCTTTACAAGATTCCTATGCATAGGAAGTGGGTTAGACTTAAATGTGCTTTGAATTTGCTTCTTGATGCTCTCTTTTACTTGAATTCATATTTCTTATGTGAGCATCTTCTCAAACTATCAAGCCTAACTTAAAGGCGTTAAAGAAAAGTACTTATTGGGAGATAACCCAAAAGTTTTAGATGAGTCTTGGAAGTTATTACCTCAGTAATAACCGCTCCTTATCCTTTTTATTTGCTTTTTGTGCCAAGAGTAACCTCTAATGAGAGAGAAGTAATGATTGGGAAAGTTGCTGTCCCGAAACAGATTTCTGTACTTCACCGTAAAAATTCGTGTAAAATCTCTGTACGTCCTTTTGAGGCGTGCATTTTTGTGATTCTGCCCCAGGTCGTTATCTAACTTTCGTTAGTTCAACACTTTTCTATTTGAGCAACAGAAGGTCTTCGAAAAAATTAGTATTTACCTTCTGGTCTGTTTTGACAGATTTCTGCCATTTTCTGCATTTTCTTCTTGTTGGTTCCTCTTTGAGTTCTTTTGGGGAATTGAGATTTTTGAGGGAAGTGCTACAGTATATTGTGTTTTAATGGAAGTTTTATTGGTGTTAGAACTGAACCTAAAGACTTATTATCTTGAGTGCACTAATGTTGCTAATAAAGATCGTCTGAAGTTTTGTATGAAGGAAAAATTTAAGGTGTATGGAAGGAATGAGTAATGAGATGAAGAATGGACTAAAGCTCAAGCTTGGGGATGCCACGCGTGTCACCCTAAGAAATATCCAAGAAGTACAAGCATCAAAGCTTGGGGATGCCCAAGGCATCCCCTTCTTCATCAATAAAAATCCTAGGTTTCTTCCAAATACTTCATTTTTATTGTTTCATGCACAATTATGTTGTTCTTGGAGCATCTTCTTTTTCGTTTTCGTTTTTGTTTTGGTTTTTGGTTTGCTTTGTTTGCTTAGTTTGCTGAATAAATTGGTTGGACCTCCTCTTTCATACATTGGTTTTCAAATAGTTTGGTTTGGATTGGAAAAGAGTAGGAAAGTTCATGCTTAAGTGGTAAAGAGAGCTTGTTTTTGACTATGGCCTATGCTTGGTCATGCCATGCTTGATATTGTTTTGGCTTTATGCTTAGTACTCTTTGCTGTATCATGACTTGTTATACACAATTGATATTGCTTAATGTGCCTTTGAAGAATCATGCGTTGTTTTAGCATATTAAAGCATAGTATTGTGGTACTCTTCTTTGATGCTTTATTTGGATTGACCTTGCACATGCTCACACCATGTTATGACTATCCCAAGTCACCATAGACTTTATGATCCTTTAGTTTTAAACTTGTAGTATCACTTTATGCTTTGATTAATGATGTTTTGTCGCTCTGCATGATTATGGCCATTATTGCTCTCTTAGTTTGTCGCTCCTAATCTTTTGCTAGCCTCCACAACAAAGTATGAGTTCCACTCATGCATCCAACTCCCTAAACTAAGTTATTCCAAAGAGTCCACCATACCTACCTACTAGCTTATGCTATTCCAAGTATATTCATGCTTTTGTTTACCTTCCAAATTAAACTTGTTATGAGAAAACTAGTGATTAAAGCTCTCACGAACTTGATGGCACACTTTACTTTTTTGCATCTAATAAACTTGAACCATTGGGTCCTTCTTTGTTGCGTATATGCTTGCGCTTTATAAGTTGAAATTAGCAGAACCATGTTTCATGGGGAACGCTTTCAACATTGCACTTGTACTTTGTACCTCGTTGATAGCATGTTCTTTTGCTTACGGATCCCGGCGGTGTGAAATAAAAGTGGAACTTGTAAGATCATGGAGTTTGTATGTGTGTTAAAGAAACACCTGGGCCGCTAGCCTAAGCCATGCCTAATCATGGTGGAAACTTGCAGCATCACCATAATGAGCACTCTATGAAGCATCCTCAATAAAAACCTGTGCAAATAGCAAAAAAAAATCACTGAGATGCTCATTGTCTGCTTGCCTTGTCATTTTGATTATGGGATAGCTCCTGTATCATGTGCAAGGGGTACCCCGTTGGCAGTTCTTTATGATACATATGTACTTACAATGACAAGAGCTTACTTGTGACTAAAGTTGAGTAGCATGAGGATCAGTCTTCGTAAGTAAGGGGCATGAGATTTCGGTTTATAACTTGTCAAGCATATCCTCTTAGTTGTGTCACTTTAACCTTAACCACTTAAAGATGATTATGATAGGGGCAATGAGAGCTGAAAGCTATAAGTACCATAATTTTTGGAAGCTCTTTATGAGACTTGAATCCCTACTTCCTTCTATGAAGGCCTTTCTTCCACTTATATATTGAGTCTCCACCTTCTATCTTTATGCACCTACTTTGAGAGCATAGTGGCCATTCTTAGTTCTATGTGCATTGTCCCAAGACTTGTTGATTGGTGCATAGCTTTGATATTGCTTGTTCTAAACTATTTGTATCTAGTCACTCTTATGAACTTTGAAGGTGTCCTTTGCATTTATGTTTGCTACTCTATGAGGGACAGGCTGAATGCCATTATGCTATGTTTTCTTTATGTGAAACAAACAAACGTCTTGCAAAGCATTGTTATTCATGAATCTTTTGTTTGTGCCTTTTCATGTTGCAACATAGTTGCTTTGCCTTATTGTTAGAACTTTGTCTTTCATGTTATGATTTAAGTACTATGATCCCAGCTATCAATGTTTTACAAATACTTTGATCAAGTTTATGATGGTGCATGTCACCTAAAAAATTATTCTTTCTTTTTATCACTTACCTACTCGAGGACGAGTAGGAGTTAAGCTTGGGGATGTTGATACATTGCAAATGTATCTATAATTTTTGATGTTCCATGCTTGGTTTTATCTACTTTCTTATGTTTTGTCCACACTTTGGAGTACTTTTCATATGATTTCTTGGACTAACCTATTAACAAGATAGCACAGTGCCAGTTGCCTGTTTCTGCTGTTTTTGGTTCTAGGAAGTCAGAAACTGAATATTCTCGGAATTAGACGGGACAAAAGCCAAAGTTACTATTTTCCTAGAAGACTCACGGAGCCAGAAGGAGAGTCGGAGAGGGGCCACAGGGTGGCCACACCCCCCTTGGCGCGGGCCATCCCAGGCCGCGCCAGGGCATGGTGTGGGCCCCCTGGCCGGCCATCGACCTTGCCTCCTTCGCCTATATATTCCTTCCGAGGCAAAAACCCTAAATCATCAATCAGAAATCCACGAAAAGTTCCGCAGCGCCGCCACCATCGAAGGAGAGATTCGAGGGACAGAAAGTCTCTGTTCCGGCACCCTGCCAGGACGGGGAAGTGCCCCCGGCACCATCTCCATCGATCTCCACCACCATCTCCATCACCATTGCTAATTCCCATGATGAGGAGGGAGTAGTTCTCTCTCGAGGCTAAGGGTTCTACCGGTAGCTATGTGTCCATCTCTCTCTCTATGCGTGATCATATTATGATCATGAGCTTTGTAATCAAGTAGATCTACCTTGCTACTCAAGTGCTTAATATATCTCTGTTCTCCCCATGTCTGTGAAAGTGACAGCGTGCACACCATGGTGGCACTTAGGCTAGAGATTACAAATACTTGTTATGAGTTATATTTGGAGTTGGATCTTTCTATGAAATTGTGGTGTTTCTTGGAACCATCTAGAGCTCAAGTTGACAGTGTGGGGTTATCTAGATGGGAAAGGCTTACTTTGAGGTGTGCTGTTATAGCCCTACCATCGATTAGAGTGTTCAATCGGAGAGTAGTTAAGAGTAGTATCATAAAGAGAAGATATTTATATGAGAGTGTTCACTAGTGAAAGTATGATCCCTAGGCCTTGTTTCTAAGCATTGATACACCATTTGTAATTAGATCTATTACATGTTTGCTTAGTTCCTTCTTTATTTCAGTTTGCCTATAGTCTTTTCCCACATCAACCACACGCTAGCAAGCTATTTTCTATCACTGTTACCACTTATAATTATCCATACTACTTGTATTTCACTATCTCTTCGCCGAACTAGTGCACCTATACACCTGACAAGTGTATTGGGTGTGTTGGGGACACAAGAGACTTCTTGTATCTTGATTGCAGGGTTGCTTGAGAGGGGATACCTTTGACCACTTCCTCCCTGAGTTCGATAAACCTTGGGTGATCCTTTTAAGGGAAAACTTGCTGCTGTTCTACAAACCTCTGCACTTGGAGGCCCAACAACTGTCTACAAGAATAGAAGTGCGTAGACATCAAGGCTTAACTGATTGTTTCAGTCTTATGCATGCGTGAGCATGTGCCAAGTCAATTCAAGTGAAACATTCAGAGGAGGATACCACGGTGTCATACCAAGTTATGAATAGAACAATGCAAGAAAATATTCATATGACATGCTACAAACTATTAGCAAGCCAAATCTAATCATAAGAAAGCAAGAACTACTAAGCATCCATAAATAACATACACCTTACATGAACAGACTAAGAATGCCCACAATGATGAGTATATGTACAAAAATGAAAACAAATAGAGTTCATTACCAGCCTCTTACCACACCTCAAGTTGTCATTAATCTTCATTATTGCCCTTCAGTTGTGTGGCTTGAATAATAACATGAAACCAAACTCCACTAAGGACTGCTGAACCCTGCAATGAACTTCACAAAACCAAAGAAGAACAGAAGATATTTTTGGTGTTTTTGATTTTTAAAAGCAAGAACGAAAAGGAAGAATAAGCAAAGCGAAATATTTTTGGGTTTTTTGAATAATTAAGACAAAGCTAAAAGAAAGAGGCAAATCAAGGCAAAAAGGTAAAGAAGCAAGCAAAGAGAAATAACGATTTTTTTTGGTCTTTTTGTGTTTTGGGAAGTAGAAATAAAGCACGAACGAAGATTAAAAAGAAAACAAAACATGGATATACAAGGTATCGACTGAACATGATATGTAGATGAGTGTGATGTCGGTGTACCTCCCCCCAAGCTTAGGCTTTTGGCCTAAGTGGGTATCAATCCCAAGCTGGGTAAGAACTCCAAGCCGGCGGGTCATCATAAGAATGATCATATTCGAGCCCTTGTGTAGAAGAAGAAGCCCCCAATCATATGTAGGCTGCTTGTACGAAGACTCCCCCTCACTCGAGGGCTGGACTGAATTATCTGTAACCTCCCTTCCAGTATCCTACTCTTGCTGGGAGAGCTCCCCCAGATATGCATCGAGCTCTTCCTCAGTGAGTGACCATCCTTCCCTGGTATCAAGGTTAAACAAAACAGGCGCATGCAAAATAACAACACGCTCAGACTTACCTCTTCTCCAACTAGCTTTGAGGAAGGTTATTTCATAAGATAAATCACTCAAATTAGCTCAAGAAGAAACAAATTTATGTTGTATCATGGAATTAAGGTCAAGCCTCTCTATGGGAAACTGTAGATCTAAATGATGAGGCACTACACCATGCAAAGCTATTAAACGAGAAGCAATGAGGCCTCCACAAATTCCACCTTTCTCGCGGTTAGCAGCAAGACAAAAAGCTATCAAGGCACCCAAATTATAAGTCCTATCTCGTTTTAAGGCAGCTGAGATGAAGGCTAGATCATATGAGGATAGTTTATTAGTAGTTTTCCTAGAGAGAACACACTTGGCAATAAAGTAGGCAAAGTATCGAATAGACGGGAGATGAATATTACGAATTTTACCACTCTCCTTTGAGAAGCTGCTCCCTTGGCAAATTTCCGTGTACAAGTCCATGAGTGGTGTAGGTCGCTCTCTAATCCTTCCACACGAACCCCACTGTGGTACTTTAATGGCTGCACAAAAGTCATCAAAAGGGAGACCGGCAACTACATTGTAAATTTTTTAGTGGACCATGGGGTTAGGCAAGGAGTAACTAAAGCGAAAATCCTGCACTACAAACATAGTTAGTTTCACATATTGGGAAGGTTCGTCTCCCACAAAATGCTCCAATCCTACATTAGTAATCAAAGTATGGAAATCTTGAGAAATCCCTGCAGCCCTCATGAATTCAGGGCATGGATAGGCAGAGGGAAAGATTTCCTCCTCACGGTGAACTTTCATAACTGTAGGCACCCTCAATTCATGTTGGTTGAGTTGGTGTTCATTCATCTTCTTTTCTGAAATTTTTAGACAACCATCATACAAGTGATTGCAAAGTGAATACATAATGAAAGGAACTACTCATAGAGACTTGTAAGAGGCCTAAACATGCATCAAAACAATTTCTCTAAGCATTGAACAAGCTCACAAGCTCACATAACCTGTCACCTACAACAGCAAAATACTCAAGATATAATCCACTAAACACAAATCTACTTGGACAAGCGGAGGAGTCACATACCGAAGAACAAATGCTCCAAATTTCAGCAACAAAGATGGGCTGAGCAAGGAGATCGAAAATCGCGAGCAAGAACAACAGAAGCACGAGTTTGAGCAATGAACTGGTGTTTTCTTGGGACAGAGAAAGAAGTGGCAAGTGAGAGAGTGAGTGGAGGGCCAGGGGTGGCCCACACCATGGCCAGGCGTGCATCTGGTGTGGCCGTGCCACCAGGTGGTGTGCCTGCCTGGTGGGGCCCCCTGGGTCACTCCAGGTACTCCTCTGCCTCTTTTTCACGTAAAAATTTAACATGAATTTTCTAGAATTTTTTCGAGACACTTTTTTTTTGCAATTTTTAGGTATTGATTAATAATTTCTGACAGAAAGATGCTTTTAGAATGATGCAATAACAAAACAAAACTAAAACTTTAGGAGTTATAAGACACTCTAATATGCAAGCAACTAGCAATAGAAAAGTAAACTAAGTGAAAGCCAAAATTAAAATGGATAAAATAAAAGTAAGCAAAGATAATCATGGTGAAAACATTGTTTTGTTCATAAAAATCCCTTTGTTAACAAGGTTGATCAGGTCTTGTTACCAAAACAATTTTATATGAAACAAAACTTTGTATTCCACTAAATGATTATGTTACCTTAACCTTGATAGCAATGGTCCCAATCATAATAGTTTCATATTTTTCTCGTGGTATGGGACAATATATTTCTCCAACTTGGATGCCCTCAACATGTTCAATTGAATTTAAGCCATAAGTCCTCTCAATCTTCTTGGGGAAGTAGACAGTATGCTCCTTGTCATTAACATTAAAAGTTACCTTTCCTTGATTACAATTAATAACATCTCCTGGAGTATTAAGAAAAGGTCTCCCAAGAATAATAGACATATTATCATCTTCAGGCATTTCAAGCACACCAAAATCAGTTAATATCAAGCAATTATGAGCCTGAACATCTACATCCTCACATATACCAATAGGAATAGTAGTAGATTTATCAGCCATTTGCAAAGATATATCAGTTGGTATTAATTTTTCCAATTGAAGTCTCTTATAGAGAGAAAAAGGCATAACACTAACTCCTGCTCCCAAATCACACAAAGCAGTTCTAACATAACTATTTTTAATAGAGCATGGAATAGTTGGAATCCCTGGGTCTCCAAGTTTCTTTGGAACCTTACCATTAAAGGAATAATTAGCAAGCAAAGTAGAAATTTCTTCATTAGGGATCTTTCTTTTGTTAGAGACAATATCCTTCATATACTTTGAGTAAGGAGGTAATTTAATAGCACCAGTTAAAGTAATATGCAAAAATAAAGGTTTCATCCACTCACAAAACTTGTTATAGTGTTCATCTTCCTTTGACTTGTGTTTCTTATCAGGGAAAGGCATAGGTTTTTGGACCCAAGGCTCTCTTTCACTACCATGTCTCTTAGCAACAAAATCTTCTTTAGTGTATTTAGTATTTTTAGTGTGCCTTTCAGGTTCTTCTTCAACTTTTTCTTTATCAGGAGCATCATTTTCCTTATTACCACTTTTAGTTTTAGCATCAGAGACATATATACTATTAGGATCTTTAGCAGGTTCAGAAGATTCTACAATAGTTTTATGTTTCTTTTTCCTTTTCTTAGGGGAAGTACCACTATTTTCAATTTGTTGAGAGTCCTGCTCAATTCTTTTAGGATGCCCCTCAGGATATAGAGGATCCTGGGTGGCAGCACCACTTCTAGTTCTAATTTCATAAGCTTGTTTTTCCTTAGAAGCATTAACTAGCAAATCTTTTTGTACCTTAATAAGCTGATCAATTTGAGTTTGAACCATTTGGAAATGTTTAACAAGCATTTTAACATCATTAGAGGTTCTTTCCACAATATTCTTTAACTCAATAATAGCTCTAGAGTTTTCCATTAAATGATTTTGCACACTTTTATTAAAATTATCATGCTTAACAATAAAAACATCAAATTCTTCCAAGCATTGATCAGGAGGTTTAGAATAAGGAATATCACCTTCATCAAAATGTTGGAGAGAGTGTACCTCAATAGTGGATGAGTGAGAGATTGGCTTACATAGTTCTTCTATAGGAGGTAAATTCTTCACATCTTCAGCTTTAATACCCTTCTCCTTAAGATATTTCTTAGCTTCCTTCATCACTTTGTCATTTAGTTCAATAACTTCCCTCTTCCTTGACGTTGGTGTTGGCTCAGGCGCAGTTAACTCAGGTGTAGCCGTCTTAGGTGTAATTGGCTCGGGTGGAGTCCAGTCATCATAATTCTTGCTTATTTGAGCCATTAATTCCTTAGCTTCATTGGGAGTTCTATTCCTCAAAACACAATCAGCACAACTATCCAGGTATGTTCTAGATTCTTCAGTTAGTCCGTTATAATATATATCAAGAAGCTCATTTTTAGGTAATGGACATCCAGCCTGTGCATGAATCAAAGCACAAAACCTTACCCATGATTCAGGCAACATCTCTTTTTCTCCCTGTTTAAAATCAAAAAGTTCCTGCAAAATGGCATGTCTAGCACTAGGAGGGAAATATTTCTGAAGGAAGGTTGCCGAGGGTTTAACTCATCAATGCCCATTGTTATGGACTTGGGTTTTGGAGAAGGAAGGAGCGCTGGAGACATCTATCGGCTAGCAAACAAGCACACAGGGGACTCGGAGATTTACCCAGGTTCAGGCCTCGCAGAGGTCCCTACTCCTGCTTGTCTGCTCATGGAATTATTGAAGAAATCGAGGATTACAATGGTGCGCAGATGCAATCTGGCAAGGGTTGTGGAAACTAGGGTTGCGAGTGTCCTCCTCGCTGCCCCCTCCTAGCCTTTATATAGATAGGCTAGGTCTTGGGTAGCAGGTCGAGTCGGTTACAGGTTAGGGTTTTCCCCTTTGAACTTTCTATCTTTAGCTTCTTCTTGTTCTTCAAGCAATCGAGAGTCCGTAGGTTACTCGGGTTCTTCATTTGGGCCTTGGCGACACCGTGGGCCTCCACTATATTCAGGCCGTATATACCAAGCTCGAGTACCTGTAGGGTATACCCATGTCAGTAGCCCCCGAGTGTCCAGTGGAATCGCAGATTCGACTAGGGACTTTATGAATCCTTTTGAGTGCATGACTGAGTATGTTTTTTGACTACTCTGTTTGTGTCATAGGGATTGTTGATGTGCGTGCCTGATTTAACCGATATATCAGTATCAGTTAACTACCTTAGGGTAAAACAACACCATCTACTCGAACTCGAGTCCCCGGACTCGAATCCGGAAAAGTGTTGGTGTAATTCGACTCAAGCCGCGGAGGTCTTATAGGAGTCGAATTCCAGTATATGGGTGTGAGCACTTGACGCGTCTGTCAAGGCATGTTCGTTGTACCTGTTGGCACGGATATATTTCTGGTAGTGCGCAGAAAATGCGTTGCCAAGCCTTATTCAGGTCTTATCTTCACGCTGCAAGCGCGGCATCCGAATTTTGTCATCGCGGAGATGATTCGGGTGACCCAGGAGACGCAGTCTCTTTGTAGGGAAATATCATGAGGCGGTGTCGCCATAAGCTTCGAGTGTGGATGTCATCAACACACAGTATGATGTACAAATAATCATAGGGTGCGCGACCAGCGCTCCCTATGGGAGTAGCCCCCGAGTGCCTGGTTGAGTCGAAGACTCAGGCAGGGACTAAATAACTTTTGTGACTGCTGTCGTCTTTTGTTTGCTTGTTTCAGTCGAATTTATTTCATGCGCTCCCTATGGGAGTAACCCACGTCCATAATCGAATCGCGGATTCGAGCGGTTGGGTTTGTTTCAATTATCTATGTTCCTGCAAAAAGAAAAAAGAAAAAATCGTTGGGTGCGCGACCAGCGCTCCCTATGGTAGTAGCCCCCGAGTGCTTGGTGGAGTCGAAGACTCGAGAAAGGACTAAAGTAGTCGAAGTCTTCTGCTGCGTAATTTTGGATGATGTCGGTTCTGACTATGCGATGACCTCAGTTGCTCGCGTGAGCGAGTTTGACGGGACGTGACGAGCGGTGGGTCCCATTGTCTGACTCTGACTTGACCGAGCATGCGTAATATTTGTTTTAACTATGCCTCCTCGATTTTCGCGCGTAATGGTGGTAGTGGGGGACGGTTCACGCTTCAGGTCCTCCATGTGTCGAGCACGATGAACGCCACGCATCTGGTAGGGTTTTTCCTGGCTGTTAGATTGCATCTTCTAGGAGGTTAAGTAGTGATGTTGCGATGGTAATTTTCACATCTGCTTCCTCTTTGCCTTTTCCCCCGTCGCCATTGCTGCTGCTCCTCTGCTTCTTTGTGCTCCTCTCCTTCGCGGCGCTGGACCAGCTCCGCGTTTTTCCCAGTTACTTTCTCCGGTCACGCCGCCACCGTAGAATGGGGAAGAAGAAGGGAGGTGCTATGGCCGATTCCGCCGCCGCCACGGTTGCTGCGAAGAAGAAGGGTGGCTCCACCGCTGTGGGCACCAGCATCGCCGCCGCCGGAAAAAAAGAAGGGCATGGGCACTCGCGTCACCAATGGTGCGTGGCGTGCATCCGTGATCAAATCTTCAGAGCTTCGTCTTCTATGCCAAGACGGAGTTTTGTCCTCCGTAGTCGCTGACACACGCGTCCCTAGCAGCGAGGTAATCCCCTCTCCTCCTGCCGGTTGTCGGGTGATGTTCCTAGCGTTCATCATCCGTGGTCTCTCGTTGCCCCTGCATCCTTTCTTCAGGGGCCTTCTCTGCTTTTACGGGCTCCAGCTCCATCAGTTGTCCCCAAACTTCATCCTCCATGTAGCTTGCTACATTACTCTTTGCGAGTGCTGGCTCGGAATCGAGCCGCACTTCGGCCTTTTCAAGCGCCTCTTCAAGGTGAAGCGCCAATCGGCGTCTGGCTCCGTAGTCTACGATGTAGGCGGATGCGGTATCCACGTCGACTCCTCCACCACATACTTTGATATCAAACTCACGGCATCTGTCCAAGGGTGGAGGGACAAGTGGTTCTACATCCGCGACTTGAAGGCCGACGGAGACCACTTCGGACTCGCGCCCTTCGATTCCGCGACGCCGTGCAAGAGGAGGCGTTACTGGAAGAACGTAGTTATGCCCGGCGAGTCCGTGGAGACAGATGTGCTATACAAGCGCGTCTGTGACCTCGAGAGTTGCATGGGCAAAGAGGAGGGAGGTTGCGCCCTCATTCGCACATGGCTGTGCCGTCGCGTCCAGCCCCTGCAGGCCAGAGTCCACCCTATGTCTAGTGGGCTGGCGCAGACGATGTCACTCGCGTATCTACCGATGGCATTTCCGCGAGTGGTGTAGATAAAAGGGTTCGACTGGTCACCAAGTACACCGCCAAGGATGTGCTTCCCAATGATCTAGACGTTCCTCTGTTCGATGTTGCTAACCCTCCTCCTAAGGTACAGTTGTGCTACGTAGTAGCTTTGTTTGTCGACTGCTTCTTTGCTGTTTCTTGACTTTGTTCTAAATTGTTTTCTCTATGAAGGATTGGGCGGTGTCATCCTGTATGCCCCCTCTTCCCGAGGGGGTTATCCCTCGTGAAGCCTTGGAAGAGGATGAGTCGGAGTCGACCGTCCCGTCTGATGTGGAGGAGGAAGCCCCCAAGTCGAGTGGTCTAGATACTCGTAAGCGTTCGCGCAGCAAGGATTCGGATGCATCGTCTACTTCGACTCTGGAAGGTGCAGCTGTTGGTGCAGAGTCGCCAATACCTGCCATTCATGTGAGTGCCGTGGCGCCATCTTCTCGCAAGAAGATGCGCTTGCCGAAGGAGTCGTCGTTAGAGTCGGGGGATCCAACCTTTGATTTTGACAAGTTTGATTGGTAAGTGGACGGGTCTTTCTTCTGGTTGTTCTTTGAAGTTGCCTTTCCTTGATATTGGTTTTATTTTGCAGTTAGCAAGCGTCATCATCTTCCGGCGATGTATAATTTTTGAAAGAATCTGGAGTCGCGACCTCCAAAGCCAAGAAAATGGCTGAGCGCGCCCCTTATCCTCCATTGACGGCCCACTCCGGGCATAATTCATCAAGTTCTCCGCACAATGTGGAGCACCAGATGGCTATCCGGACGTCTGCAAATCCATCGACTTCAGAGTCTTCGGAGGATCATGTAAGTGTAGTATCTCTTCTTCTAATTTGGCAATCGAATTTTCATCTATGCCACATGTTGATCTCTTACCATGTCTTCTGCCGCAGGTCGTTGTGAAGGAAGCCGCTCGCCTTGCGGAGCAGGTTCTTGCGATGGGTCGTCAGCACGCAATGCTGGGCAATCGCCATCGTGCGGTTGAAAGTGAGTGTTCCTTATTTTTCCTTTGCATCCTTTTGATGTGTTCCACTGACAGTTTTATCTTTGTTTGCATCACAGCTGAGCATAATGCGCTCCTGCGTAGCACTGCTTCCCTCGAGAAGACACTCGCTACGGCGGTAAAGAGCCGCGATGAGGCAGTCGTAGCATGTGCCGAGTCGCAGAAGCGTGAGGAGGATCTGCGTGCCTCCATCGTGGCTAGGGAGAAGTTGTTCGAGGAACAACTTTTTTCGATTCCAAGGCTCTCTCAGGTATTCCTTTGTCTGAATTTTCGGTGTTTTCTCTTCTTTCGAATTTGTTGTTGGTGTTGACCCTTGTGCCTATGCTTGGTTGTAGATGCCAGCCGTTTGAGTTTCGACCCCCAGGCACTCCGTCGTGATGACGCCCTGGCGGGTGCCATTTCGGCAGTCGAAGATCGCAGCGCTGCCGTTCAGGGGACGCTCACCAAGGCCAAGGGCGTGCTCAGTCGCCTCCAGGAAGAGCTGGCGCCCAAAGCTGAGTCGATCGAGAATATGGATGAGCTGGTGGAGTCCTTTGCCGGAGGCATTCCTTCAAGCTTCAAGAACTCACTCCGTGCGGCTGGTGCTTCAATGTCACTCGCCATGGTTCAAGCACACGGAGTCGAAGTTGATCCTGCAGCAATCTCCAAGGTGATGCCTGTCAGCGCTGATGGCTAGCAGGTAGTTTTTGCTCCCTTCGCGACTGCTTGTGGCAAGTACGGCCCGTAGCTGATCAATACTGTTGCGAAGTACTCTAAGGAGCTTCAGCGAGCCAAGAACATGGCTAAGGCTGCGACGTCAAGGGCCGGGGGAAAGTCTGTGGCGTCTGACACTACCACAGACTCGATGAGGCCCCCAAAACCAAAGTCGAAGTCAAAGAAGCCAATCACTCCTCAGTAGTCGCATCTTGTAATAGTTAGATAGCTTATGTCTTTTTGTCGAGAACATGCCTTTTGGCGAATGTATCTGTTGATACTTTATTGATCTTGAATGTACTCGAGTCTTTTGTCTATCCCTCTCCTTAGTCCTCTTATTGTCTCTTGCTTGACTTGTGATAGGGCACATCGAGTGATCCTTTGAGGGAGCCTCGGGATTCGCCGCCCCTTCATGACAATTTGGCACCGCCGCGCTCAAGGGTGGATGAGCTGTCTCTGCTTTCGCGACTCCGTGACCGCGTGAAGCAATTGGAGCGTGAATTGCCCATACGCCGCGGTAATGCGGATGTGTGGAAGTCGAAGGCGGAGAAGGCCGCCGCCCGAGAACAATATCTGTTAGGGAGGTGACGCAGCTGGGCGACCAATTCAAATGTTAGTTTTATTATTCCTTATCTTGTAGTCACTCGCCATAGTTCCTTGTCTTCATACTTCTGTCTTTGCTTGGTATTGTTGTCAGTGCACGCCATCCTCAGGATGAGAAAGATAGGATCGCCATTCGCATGAATGATCTAACCTAGGAGCAGCTTCAGGCGAGTGGATACTTTTGGGTGGATCATGATCGCGCGATCGCACTGGCGACCCTGCAGGATCGTGCATCGCGAGGGCTTCACTTCCTGAGGAAGTCGCAATCGTGCCTGAAGAATATTTATCGGACGATGTTCTCGCTGGACATCGTTCCATCGAGCCTGCTGACCCTCCTTGCCAAATTCCAAGACTTGACTGCGGTCCACGTGTACGTACAACAGCAGCTAGTGGTTGGTGCCAAGGCTGCTCTATCGCTGGTGCGACTGCACAGACCCGATGTGGACGTTGCCGCAATTACGGCCGGACCCCCAACGCCACCAGCGGGTTCGACTTGGAACATGGTTCCTCACTACCAGGCGGTGGATCGCCCAGCGGAAGAGATCGTCGACTTCTTTGAGGAGCAGACCAATGTTCCTTTGCTGCAACAGTAGTTTAGTTTGTATCCTGCACATAGTTGTACCAGTGTTGTAAAGTTCATAGACATGCTGTGTATAATTGATTAATATTGATGTATATAGAAGGCTTGTTAGCGTGTATATTTTGCGAGTGTGTTGCACTATGTGACTCCTTTTCGTTAGCCTGGCCCTGTGTTTATCTCAGTCCCTTGTCAACCTGTCAGGTGCGTTGCAACTGGGTTGATGTTTGTCAAGGGTTTCGATTGGTGTGCCAGCTACTCAGGATATCGCGTTAGTTCGTAGAACAGATGTGTATAGGGTGGCGCAGCCCCCGAGTGGATAATTTGCGAAAAATTAAAGAAAAACACAGAGTTTCGGGGAACTTAGCTTTATTTATTCGCGGGATAGTATGAGGTACAATATGTGGCTAAGTAGCCTTGGCTGAGTAGCCTTATTTGCAACGAAAAAAACAGAAATGACTAAGGGTAGAAGCACCGCAGCTGCGCGATGTTCCAAGGGTTGGAGCATGCGACTCCTGTCTCTAAATCTTTAAGGCGATAGGCGCCACCTGGGATTACTTTTGTAATCACGTATGGTCCCTCCCAGGGGGACTGGAGCTTGAGATGCCCTTGCTATTTCAGTCGCAGGACCAGGTCGCCTTTGACGAAGGACCTGGGGCATAGCCTTCTGCTGTGGTAGCTGCGCAGGTTCTGCCGGTAGATCGTTGATCTCTCCGTGGCAATTTCCCTTGCCTCGTCAAGGAGGTCGACGGAGTCTTCGAGTGCAAGAGTGGACTCTTACTCGCTGTAAGCGACCACACATGGTGCCTTGTATCGTACTTCAGCGGGCAGCACCGCTTCGGCCCCGTGCACCATGAAGAACGGAGTATACCCTGTGGTGCTATTTGGAGTTGTGCGTAGGATCCAGAGTACTGATTGTAGTTCATCTGGCCAGCAACCCGTGACCCGTTCGAGTGGCATGAGGAGTCGTTTCTTGATGCCGCCGCAAACGAGCCCGTTAGCTTTTTCGACCTGACCGTTTGTCTATGGATGTGCTACGGAGGCATAGCTGACATTGATCCCCAGATTCTCGCAAAATTCTTGAAACTCCTTGGATGTGAAGTTCGTCCCATTGTTCGTGATGATGTTGTGTGGTACTCCGAAGCGGTAGACGATGGACTCGAAGAACTTGACTGTGCTGTATCCTGACTGATTGGTCACTAGTATGGCCTCTATCCACTTGGTGAATTTGTCGACTGCGACTAGGAGGTAGACGTAGCCTCCTCGTGAGGACTTTGGGAGCTTGCCGACCATGTCGAGTCCCCATTGCATGAAGGGCCAGGCCAATGGAATTGGCCGGAGCTCTGCACCAGGTGTGTGTGGCTTGTCTGCAAATCGCTGGCACGCGTTGCATTTCTGGACAATGTCCTTGGTGTCGCGCATGGCCGTAGGACAGTAGAATCTAGCTCGTAGAGCTTTGGCAATGAGGGCGCGACTGCCGGCGTGGTGCCCGCAGGTCCCCTCATGGATGTCGAGGAGAACATCTCTTCCATCGGCCATGGAGACGCATCGTTGGAGAGCTCCTATGATGCTGCGCTTGTATAGTTCGCCATTGATAACGGCGAATGCCTTGGATCGCCGCGTGATGTGCCGTGCATTAGTCGGATCGTCTGGTAGCCTCTTGCTGAGAAGGTATGTAATGTACGGTTGATTCCAGGATGGCTCGATCATCATGACGCTCATTGGTCCTTCGAGTCCTATATCCAACTCCAAGTCGTCGAGTGCCATTGGCTCATTGGGCGGTGTAGCCCCCGAGTCCGTTGCTGCGCTTGTTTTCTTCTCTGTGGCCTTTGGCTTGATGGAGCATTCACAAATGCGCTCGAGAAATACCCCGGGTGGTATGGGGGCGCAGGTAGAGCCTATGTTGGCGAGTGTGTCCGCCTCTTCATTGCTTTCGCGACCTATGTGTCGCAGCTCGCAGCCGTCAAAATCCCCTTCGAGTGTGTCGTAGAGGTCGTGGTAGGCGATCATGTTGTCGTTCAGTGCGTCGCACTCGTGCATTGTCTTGTTGACGACCAACTTGGAGTCGCCATATATTATGAGCCTCTTGGCGCCACAGGCTTTTGCCATCCTCATCCCGTGTAGTAGGGCCTCGTATTCAGCTTCGTTGTTGGAGGCGGTGAACTACATTCGCAGGATATATTTCAGCTTGTCTCCCTGGGGCGATGTCAGTATGACGCCTGCACCAGCCCCGTCTTTTCGCTTGGAACCGTCGAAGTGCATTGTCCAGAGGTAGCACATATATGGTTTTTTTGGGGGATCTGGTTCTCCATCCAGTGCACGAGGAAGTCAGGGAGAACTTGCGACTTGAATGCATCGCGTTTTTCATATGTAATGTCTCGTGGAGATAGTTCGATTCCCCAAAGTGCGACTCGTCCGGTGGCATCGGGATTGTTGAGGATGTGCCCGAGCAGGGCGTCGTTGACTACCACGATTGGGTGTTCCTGGAAGTAGTGGCGCAGTCGCCGGGCCATCATGAATACGCCGTACGCCAGTTTCTGGTAGTGCGGGTACCGTTGTTTTGTTGGCGTAAGTACCTCATCGAGGTAGTAGACTGGGCCCTGTACTCCATGGACCTTGTTTTCCTCGGCTCGTTCTACCACGAGCACTGTGCTGACCACCTGGTTGGTGGCGGAGATGTATAGCAACAGTGGTTCCCTTTCGCGTGGGGTCACCAGTACTGGCGAGGTGGATAGTAGGCTCTTGAGATCTTCGAATGCTTCCTGTGCCTCGTTGGTCCACTCGAATTTGTCGGCTTTGCGGAGGAGTTGGTAGAAAGGTAGTGCCTTCTCACCCATTCGACTGATGAACCACGATTCGCCCAGCCAGCTGTTGGACGCCTCTTATGTTTTTTGGCTTCTCCATGTCCAATATGGCTTTTATTTTCTTCGGGTTTGCTTTGATTCCTCTCGCGGAGATAAGATACCCGAGTAGTTTCCCAAATGGTACACCGAAGGCGCATTTGTCCAGATTGAGCTTGATCCGGTAGCGGTCGAGGTTGGCGAAGGTTTCGCACAAATCATCGATTAGTGAGGCTTCCTCTTTGGTCTTGATTACTATATCGTCGACATAGACTTGAATGTTGCGACCAAGTTGGTTCTTGAGGCAAGCCTGCATGCACCGCTGGTAGGTGGCTCCTGCGTTCTTTATCCCAAAGGGCATTGTGTTGTAGCAGAACACACCAAAAGGCGTTGTAAATGCTGTTTTTTCTTGATCTTCCTCCTTCATTCGAATCTGGTTATAGCCTGAGTAGGCGTCGAGGAAGCAGAGGCGCTCGCATTCCACGGTGGAGTCAATGATCTGGTCGATTCGCGGTAGCGGGAAGTGGTCCTTCAGACAGTGCTTATTCAAAGAGGTGAAGTCCACGCACATCCGCAGGATATCCGTGTCCTTTTTTGGTACTAGCACCGTGTTGGCGAGCCAAGTGCTTTCCTTGATCTCGCGTATGAATTTGGCGTCAAGGAGTCTGTTGATCTCCATTCCGACTGCCTTTGCTCTTGGTTCAGATAGTCGCCGAATTGTTTGCTTGACTGGCCTTGCATCTGGGTTGATGTTGAGTGCGTGCTCGGCGAATTCCCCGGGAACTCCTGGCATGTCCGCTGGACACCAAGCGAAGATTTCCTAGTGCTCATGGAGGAATTCGACGAGCGCGAGTTCCTATGCAGGACTTAAGTTGTTGGCGATGAGAGCCGTCTTGGCGGGATCCGATGGGTGGACCTGGACTTTCTTCGTGTGCACTGATGACTCGAAGGACAAGTCGGGTGAGCTTGGCCGGCTTAGGGGAGGCAGATTATTGTCTGTCGACTCCTTCAATTTTGCGAGTTCCTCCTACATGCCGAAGGACTGGGAGATTCTGTTGAATTCCCTGTCACAACTGTCGAACCTCTCGAAGCTCCCGTTGATTGTGATGACGCCATTAGGTCCTGGCATCTTCATCTGTAGGTAGGCATAGTGTGGCACCGCCATGAACCTAGCGAACGCGACACGTCCGAGGATGTAGTGGTACTGTAAGGGCCAGTCGACGACTTCGAAGTTAATGCGCTCGTGCCGAAAGTTTGTTCGGTGTGCCGAAGATGACGTCGAGGTTGATTTTGCCAAGGGGATATACACCCTTCCTTGGGATGATGCCGTGGAATGTTGTGTCTGAGGCCTCTAGGCAGGTCAGAGGGATCCTCATTGCTCGCAAGTTACTCGCGAACATAAGGTTGATGCCGCTTCCGCCGTCCATGAAGACGCGACTCATGTCAAAGCCTCCAATTTGTGCCTCGAGGACGAGGGGACAATGGCCTGGACGAGGTACTTGGCACGGGTGGTCACGCTTGTCAAAGGTAATGCAGGAGTCGCTTCCACTGAGGTACTCGATGGTGGATGGTGGTGAGTTTGTCGCCAAGTTGACTTGGCGAGTGATGGCCTTCTACACCCGATTCGAGGGGCGTCCCTTTTGGATCATCATGGTACCCATGGCCCATAGGTATGGTTTTCCTCCGTGGTGCTGGTCCGGTGCAGCTGCATTTGGGGGTGGTCCAGGTGGTGGTGGCGGAGCTCCATGTGACACGGCGCCTGGGGCGGCTCCGTAGCCCCTTTCGACTGTGTTGCGATTCATCCAAGCCAGTCCCTCATGTAGTTTGAGGAACTCGCGGCAGTCCTTGAGGAGGTGGCTGGACTTCTTTTTCCATCGTGCTTGTCGATGTAGAAGTGCACAGTGCATGGCCCGGACAGCTTGTCTTCAATGGATGTTGCGGGTGCCTCATCGCAATTGCGGCGCTGCCATACTTGCGTGGTTTTTCCAGAGTCGCGGTATCCACCGCTGCGGTAGCCCCTGTTGCGGTTGTCGTCGCATCTGTCGGCGTAGCCAGCTGCAACCATGTTGACGTCATCGCGGTCATCGTAGATGCGCATGCGGCGTTTGCTTTGGCAGTCGCGTCTGCGCTCGAGTTCTGCCTCGTCATCAGAGTGAACGCGATTTTCACCAAATCTTCTCCATCTGCCCAGCGATTCACGATTTCCATCAGGTGGTCGATGGTTTTGGGCTTCGAGCGGCCCAGCTCCTCCCTGAGCTCTATGCGGCGTACGCCGCTGTTGAATGCGTCAATCGCGTGATCCTCCGAGATATTCTCTGCGGAGTTCTTGATGATGGACCACCTCTGGATGTATGAGCGTAGTGACTCGCCTGACCTTTGCTGGCAGCATCTCAGCTCTTCGATTGATGCGGGACGTTTTTAGGTGCCCTTCAAGTTGCGCACAAAGCTGTAGACTAGCTCTTCCCAACTGTGAATGGATCCGCGTGGGATGTTGTTGAGCCATGCTCGGGCGGCGCCCTGCAGCTGCAGCTACAGGAATTGCATGGCCGTGCTTCAACTCCCGCCATGGAGCCTGACGGAGGAGATATGGTCCTCTAACCAGATTTTTGGGTCCTGTAGGCCGTCGAACTTTGGGTTCTCTGACGGGAGCTTAAACCCCTTAGGTATTCGCTTTTGTCTGATGGCACTGCTGAAGCATCTAGCGCCACAGAGCTCCACGTCTTTGTCCTCTGAGTCAGTCGACCAGGCGCGTCGCGCCCTTGATTTGTCAATCTTGCACTGCGTGAGGTCATCGTGCGCGTCATAGTCGTGGTCGTGTCACCGTGAGCAGCAACATCGAGACAGATCATGACTGTCGTCGCTAGATGAGGGCGAGGAGTAGCGTTTTGCCAGAGCCTTGCCTTTCTTCGGTTTCGATGTTGGGTCTTTATCAAGGGAGGCCTCGATTAACCCCAAGCCTACGATCGTAGATCGGTGCATGGAGGCTCGAGGGTCTCCAAGTGGCAGCTGGTTGTTAAGGAGGTACATGGTGGCTGCCGTTACCGCAGCTTGCGGCGTTTTCGGAAGCATGTTGCCGCGCGTATCCACCATCATGGAGCCGAAGTTGAGGACTTTGGCGGCTTCTATGCGTTCTTGTTCGGTGAGGTGGGCGAGTCGAGATCGTCTCTTGTTGGCGATGTACTCGTTGCACCTAGAAGAGGATCCTCCATGGGAGGAGAGCCCAGCTCATCGGAGGCTTGATTCATCAGCCGCCTTTTTATGCGCCTCGAGTTGCGTGATTGTTTGTAGCCCATCAGCAGTTCTTGTGGGGAGCCGAAGGGTAGAGGGTGGCCTCGTAGGGCTTCTCGGCAACGAGCCCACTCGAGGTCGTTGGGCTTGATCACGACGCGTTCGCCAGTTTGCTCATTTATCATAGTTGGAGGTTCGACTGCCCCTCCGTTGTTGACGGGGGTGCCGTTAGTGGGGCCGCCGTTTGGTGGTGGTCCGCCATTGGGTATGCCGCCGTTTGGCGGGTCGGCTCCATGGCCACCGTTGCCCGTGTTGTCGCGATTGGCGGAGGAGTCGCCCGCGTTGATGACGGCGCACATGAAGTGGTTGGGGAAGCTGCTGCTCCCACAACTTTCAGATCCGAAACCGTAGGCTTTGTCTTCAGTTGCCAGATCACCCAGATCGGATTTGTGACTGCTGTCGCTGGCCGTATTCTCGACTATTGTCGAGCCGTGGAGCTCACTGAGGGTGCCGATCGGCGGAGGGAACCATGATGCTGGAGCAATCAATGGTATTGTCGGCTGGTCAGGCATGCGAAGCGTGCCCATCTGACCAACTTGGAAGCGGAAGCTCCCGATCGCCAGGCTGATTCCGTCGCCCACAGATTCGAAGGCGGGGCGAGTGGCTAGCGTGTGGACGGTGAAGTCGCACGCACCGAAGAGTTGGCGAATCTCTGATGTTGCGGAGTTGTAGATCGCGGTTGATGGGGCCGAAGAAGCCACAACATTAGCACTCCCAATTCCCACAGATGGTGCCAATTGACGAGGGTTTAACTCATCAATGCCCATTGTTATGGACTTGGGTTTTGGAGAAGGAGGGAGCGCTGGAGACATCTATCGGCTAGCAAACAAGCACGCAGGGGACTCGAAGATTTACCCAGGTTCAGGCCTCGCAGAGGTCCCTACTCCTACTTGTCTACTCGTGGAATTATTGAATAAATCGAGGATTACAATGGTGCGCAGATGCAATCTGGCGAGGGTTGTGGAAACTAGGGTTGCATGTGTCCTCCTCGCCGCCCCCTCCTAGCCTTTATATAGATAGGCTAGGTCTCGGGTAGCAGGTCGAGTCTGTTACAGGTTAGGGTTTTCCTCTTTGAACTTTCTATCTTTAGCTTCTTCTTGTTCTTCAAGCAATCGAGAGTCCGTAGGTTACTCGAGTTCTTCATTTGGGCCTTGGCGACACTGTGGGCCTCCACTATATTCAGGCCGTATATACCAAGCTCGAGTACCTGTAGGGTATACCCATGTCAAAGGTACTAATCAAGCAATCATGGCTATCAATAGATCCATGAGGTAAATTATTGAACCAAGCCTTAGCTTCTCCTTTCAGTGAAAAAGGGAAAAATTTAGCAACAAAGTAGGTGCGCATCTTAATATCATCAGAAAATAGGCCACTCATGGTAGAAAGCTTAGTCATATGCGCTACAACACTTTCATTCTTAGTCCCACAAAAAGGTTCTTTCTCAATAATAGTTATGTAAGATAAATCAAGAAACAAATCATAATCCTTATCTTTAATGTTTATGGGAGATGTAGCAAACTTATCATTAGGGGATAATTTGGGTTTTATAGTACGCCTCTCAAGGAGACTCTTAATAGCACTTTTACCATGAGTATTTTGACATTCCTCAATAAATTCATCATTCATTTCTATATATCTGGCTTCAATATCATAGCTCTCTATAGACTCAGGTGAACTGACAGGTGTAGTAGTATCTTCATTAGGAGTTTCAGTATTTCCAGCTATAGTTCTAGCAATCATAGCATCTAGGAAAGGACCTAATGAACCACTCTTATCAAACACAGTAGAAGCATCATAAGTATCAGAAGTTTCAGATTTAGCAGAAGTAGCAGTATGTATAGCATGTGTATGTGGTGGTGTAAGGAGCTTACTCATCACAGATGGTGAATCAAGAGCAACAGAGGTGTTCAAAATCGTACCTCTCCTTGTAGTGGATAGTAATATAGGAACTTTTCCATCACGAGATTTACCCATGATGAATGGATGACAGCAGACAATAGTGATTCCAAGTGAACTTGATAAATAGAGCTATGCTCCTCGGCAACGGCGCCAGAAAATAGTCTTGATGACCCACAAGTATAGGGGGTGTATCGCAGTATCTTCGAGGGAAGTGAAACCAAATTTATTGATTCGACACAAGGGGAGCCAAAGAATATTTATAAGCCTTAACAACTGAGTTGTCAATTCAGCTGCACCTGGAAACAATCTTGCTCACAGCAGATTATCAGTAGCAACAGTTTCGTAGTAGCAATAGCAAAGTAATAGCACTAGTAAAAGTAAAGACAGTAGTAACAATTGCAGCAAACAGTGGGATTAAAGTGCGATAGGCATAGGGATGGATGGACGGGCGTTGCATGGACAAGACAATTCATATAGCATCAAGACATAGGGCGTTTGCAGATAAATAAGGTAAAATATCCAAGTACTAAATAATCATAGGCATGTGTTCCATATATAGTCATACATGCTCGCAATGAGAACTTGCACAACATCTTTTGTCCTGCCAGCCCATTTGCAGCGGAGCCTCAAGGGAACTACTGGCAATTAAGGTGCTCCTTTTAATAGAGCACCGGAGCAAAGCATTAACACTCCGTGAACACATGTGATCCTGACATCAAAGTCATTCCCTCCGATTATCCTGATTATTGTCACTTCGGGGCCTTTGGTTCCGGACAACAGTATGTGTATACAACTTGCAGGTACGACCATAAACAATACTATCATCATGAATCAATAACATGTCCAGATCTGAAATCATGGCACTCGGGCCCTAGTGACAAGCATTAAGCATAACAAGTTGCAACAAAGTCAAAAAGCACTAATAATAGATACTAGGCACCATGGCCTAACAATCTGATGCCATTACATGAACGATCTCATCCAATCCATACCATCCCCATAGCCTACAATGGGGGATTACTCACTCATGGATGGGGGAATCATGGATGGTCGATGGAGAAGCGATGGTGATGATGATGGCGATGATCTCCTCCAATTCCCTGTCCCGGCAGGTGCTAGAACGGAGTTTCTGGTTCCGAATCGCGGTTTTTGGTGGTGACGATGCAACAGAACTCTCTCTGGAAAAACGTCGAACCCCATGGTTTTTAGGTCAAGAGGTATCTTATAGGCGAAGAGGGAGGCCGAGGGGGTGACCGAGGCGTCCACACCACCCCCAGGCGCGGCCTGGGCTAGCCCGTGCGGCCAGGTGGTGTGGGCCCCTCGTGGCCCTCCTCCGTCTCATCTTCTGGATCCGTGAATCTTCTGGTGAAATAGGATTTTTGGCATATTTTCCAGGATTTTTCCTGATAGTTGATTTTCTGCACAAAAACTAGACACCAAGGTAATTCTGATGAAAACAGCGTCAGTCCGTGTTAGTTGTATCCAAATCACACAAGTTTAGAGGAGAAACAATAGCAAAAGTGTTCGGGAAAGTAGATACGTTTCGGACGTATCACCCCCCTTCTCCATCTTTAGGGTTTGCTCTAGATGAACTTTTGGAGGCAATGACTTACCTAGATCCTTGGATACATCATATTGCGTGCAAGACTAGTCTTGGTAGTGGTTCTAGCAATCCTGGTCTGATTTGGTTTAACACTCTCGGACTGCCCAAAAATCATCAAGACTCCAGTTGGAAGGTCCGGCGTGTATGGGGCGGACACTCTGGTCCAGCCGGAATGTCCGGCGCGTACGCACCGGAATGTCCGAGCAATGCAGAGTCTCCGGGCTGATTTTGCCGGACAGTCCGTGTTTTCCCAGCCAGTACAGATCCTGCATTACTTTGACTACTGCTATGTGATTGTGTCTCCTAGAAAAATTTGCTTACCCATATGCTATCCTTCTACTCTGATCTCACAGGTAGTTCTCGTCCTCATCGGTCCAAGGCTACTCGTCCCCACAGGCTCCATGAGGAAGATATTCATGTTGATCCATCCATGGTCAGACAGGCTGCTCATGACCATGCTGTAGCAAAGCAAGAAAAGGTCAGAAAATTGAAAAGGGATGAAGCCAAGCGCATGAAGTTTGAAGAATTAACCACTCTAGCAGATTTGGGTACCGAGGAGTTTGTGGAGATGAGAATCCAGCAGTTCTATTCTCTGTCTCACACCTCGAATGATGAGCGCTCCTGGAGAAATGAACAAGCCCTACTCTTTTCTGAGGTGTTTTGTGCTTTCAGGACTCCTGTGTGCCCCATGCAGTGGTTGGATCTTGGGAAGCTCCAAGCTCACATGTACTTTGAGGATGCTCTTTGGGTGACTGAGAAGATGGGGTTGCACACCATCTTTCAAGTAAAAGAATACTACAATGTTGAGTTGGTCCAGCAGTTCTATGCCACAGTGGTCTTTGGGGACACTACGGATATTCCCCTCGAGTGGATCTCTGGCACTACTAGGTGTCGCTCCAGCATGGCTCAGTTTGCACACATTCTTGGTGTGCCTTTCAATCCAAATGCTCCCAGTGGTCTCAGGATGCATGTACATGGTCAGGCATATGACAAGAAGAGGTTGGCCCCAATCTACTCTTAGAATGGTGTGGTTGGCCAAACCACCAACATCAAGCTCATCTACAACATTCTGCTTCGCATGTTTCGCCACACACTCACTCCCAAGGCGGGCAACAAGGATGAGATGAGAGGTGTAGAAATCAATCTTATGGCCCATGCTCACTCAGTCAATAACCATGGTCCAGACCATCTAGGTGGTGCTATAGATGTCGTGGATTTCATCTATCAGGACATATACAAGTGCATCACTGACAAGAAGTGCCCTCTGTTTGCTCCTTAGGTGATGAAGCTCATTGCTGCTCAGGCTCGAGCAACTCCATTGCTCTACACTAATCTTGTTACACACCTTCCTGCCAAGCTATAGAGGAAGGGTGCCCCACCACCAGGGCTCCTCGTGGCTACCCCCCTCCTCAGGACATATTTGAGGATGATGAGATGGATGCAGATGCTTCTGACAGTGATGATGGGTCTGAGGAGGTACCGGAGGCTGTGACATGTGGCCCTCGCATGAAGCATGCTAGCAACGCATATCGCTTCACCACCTCTAAGGAGGAAGTGCACAAGAAGGTGAAGAAGGCCTCTTGGTGGAAGAAGCTTCTTCTATGCCAGAACATTGACATTCGCCATGGACAGTATGATGCATACAAGGCTAACCGGAATGTCATGAAGGAGCTCAAGCGGATCAACCAGCCCATGGATGTTGATCCTTCTCAGCAGTAGGCATCTGATGGCACTCTTTCCAATGGTCACTGGAGTCTGGGACGTGTGGACTGGTCCATGTTTGAGAACATATCTTCTTCTTCTCGCCCTCACAGCCAGAGCTCTACTCGGGATGATCAGGATGATGAGGGTGGCGATGAGGATGAGGATGACGACACCGACGATGACTACAATGGTTAGAGTTGTCTTGGGGGCGCTTTAGTTGTGCTCTTTTCCCTTTTTGGTGTCTCGGTGCCAAAGGGGGAGAAGTAGCCCTTTTATTAGGTTGCTACCGGGGATTTGCATGGGTACACGAGCTTCACGTTATTCGATTTTCCTCTTTGAAGCTTCGTGTCGTTATCTTATTTGTTTGAGTACTATGTTGTGTTGAACTATGTTATGTGTGTTATGACATGCTTACCCGGTTACGTTAAAGACTATGTTATGTCGAGCTTATCGATCTAGTCTTTAGTACATCATGTCATAACCTGTTTCCTACAAAATCTAGTGAGGATGTGATCCTAGGATGTGTGGTCTTGTATTCAAATGCAAAGCCAAATTGGCCACACATCTAGGGGAGCCTTACTATATTTTGTAAATCTCCTTTTATGAAAATTATTACCTATCCTATATGCAAATCCTTGGGTTGTCATCAAACACCAAAAAGGGGGAGATTGAAAGGGCATTTATGCCCTTCCTATTGTTTTGATGTTTGTTGACAACACTTGGATATGTCTACTCTATTGTTAAATGTTTCAGGAGATATCAGTTGCATTAGTGTATTTTGTACCGAAGGAAAATGCCTTCCCAGGATCAATTTTGTGTAGGAACAAAGTTCCTGCTGGACTGTCCAGCTAATATGCGTCAGAGTGTCCCGCTCCGCCGGACTATCCGGGCGGTTCCTACCGGACTGTCCGGCCCTGAGGGCTCGTCGACCAGCTCGGTCATTCTGTGTGCCATATCGGACACCACCCGGACAGTGTCCGGACTCTGGCCGGAAACTTTGCCAGACCGGAGTGTCCAGTGGTTGGCGCCCGGAGTGTCCGGATGAGCTAGACTGTCCGGCCAATATTTGACGGACTGTCCAGGGTAAGTAGCTCCCAACGGCTCTATTTCCAGGGGCCCTATATAAAGGCCCCTTCTTCTACCTTGGGAGATGCTCATCCACCTCAAGAACTGCAGCACCATTTGAGCCACTAAATCCTCAAGATCTGTTCACTCAACCATCCAAAGTCATTGATCTTTGGAGAATCGAAGGAGGAGGCCTTGATCTATAGCTTCACCAAGACATTTCCCCCTCATTCACTTGAGGGGCCCTTGCTCTAGTGTTTCATTGGAAACCCTAGCTTGTGATTTGGTTCTTACAAGCTTGTCTTTGATTGTTTGATAGGTTGCTAGTATTCAGGAGCCTCCAATTAGGTTGTGGATGTGTGCCTCAGACTTGTTGTAAAGGTGCCGGCTTCCACCTTGAAGGTTGCCTCTATAGTGGAGGAGGTGAATCGAACCCGTTGGGGTGAGGTTCATCGGAGAACAAGGGAGGCCTCTCGTGGAGTTGGTGGTTTGAAACCACCCCCTCTCCAAACGTAGACGTACTTCCCCTCAAAAGGAAGGAACTATGGGAAACAAATCCTTGTGTCTCCACGTGCTCCACTTTGGTTACTTCTATCCTTTACCGTACTTTACTTATCTAGTTCTTTCTTAGTGTATGTGATAGATTGACATATAGGTAAATTCACCATAGTTGCACAATCTAGAGAATTTACCTTTTGTGTCAAACCCTAACTTGAAAATGAGTAAAATTTGAAGTAGCACCTATTCACCCCCCCCCCTCTCTAGGTGCCCATAAGATCCTTTCACCATGTTGTTGAGAAAAACCATGACAGGCCCAACGAGCTTTGTAATGAGAGAGAGAGTACCATCAGAGTGAAATTTTTGACAAAAAACCCATTTTCCAGAAACTACATTTGCACCAGGAGGACGAGGAACGAGTTGCCAAGTATTGTTATCGATGAGAGCTTGGAATTCTTCACGCATATCAGAAGTCCAATGACGATCGAGAAGAGCTGATTTGTAAGTTTTAGGGATGGGAGAGATAGATGGAGTAACATTGAGATTAAGTTTTTGAGTGGGTAAGCAAAATCCTGATTTTTCACGAGTACGCATAACATGATCATTGGTAGGTTTAGTAGTAGGCACAACATGGGCTAGAGGATTGAGTGGAGGGGAGGAACAGGCAGAGCTCGGTGCAGTGGATAACTCGGGCGAAGGGGAGGGAGGCTCGGGTTGCACGGTAGAGAAGTCTGCCACGGTAGAGTTTTTAGTCATTTTGGTTGCCGCGACAGAGCGCGCTGCCATGGGGCTGGTGTTGTCGGATGCTACTGCGGCAGGAAAAGAGGGTGAATTTCTGCCACGGCAGGGGTAGGGTTTTGGGTAGGGTTGTGGGTTGGTTGGTCTAAGGCAGGAATTGCATGGAGAGGGTGTAGTACGGCACGTCGGGTAGGGGCCAGCGGTGTAGAGGACTCGTGTTCGTAATATGGTGTGTGTTGCGAAAAAGGAAAGACGCGGTCTACGAACATGACGTGACGAGAGATGTGAATACGACGAGATAGTAACTTGAAACAACAAAAGCCCTTGTGTTCGTCAGAGTATCCGAGGAAAACACAAGAGATAGACCGGGGTGCTAATTTGGTAGGGGATGTGGCATACATGTTTGGAAAACAAAGGCAACTAAAAACATGTAGCTCGGAATGATCGGGGTGACATCGAAAAAGAGAAAAATAGGGAGTAGTGTGTGGGTTTGACTTAGTTGGTCTTATGTTGAGTAAATATGTGGCGGTGCGTAGGGCCTCAGCCCAAAATTTTGGAGGCATGGATGAATGAAATACGAGAGTAGGAATTATATCATTGCTTGTGCAGAGAGCTCGTTCGGCCTTGCCGTTTTGAGGGGAGGTATATGGGAAGGAAAATTGCAGGAGAATGCCATGGCTAAGGAAAAAAGTTTCGATTTCGAATATTTTCAAATTCACGACGATTGTCGCATTGGAGAAATCTTATAGGTAGAAAGAAGTGGGCAGACACATATCATTGGAAATTTATAAATATAGGTTGTACATCAGATTTGTTGTGTATTGGGAAAGTCCAAATAAAGTGAGTAAAATCATCTAGAATTACAAGATAGTATTTAAAACAAGAGATACTTGCATGGGGAGATGTCCATAAATCACAATGTAATAATTCAAACGGGAAGGTACTAGAAGAATAAGAGTAACTAAAGGGAAGACTAACATGTTTGCCTAATTGACATGACTCACAAACCAAGGGATCATGAGAATCTGTATTACATGAAATTGAAAAATCACTAAGAAGATGCGATAGTGTGGCGGCTTGAGGATGTCCTAATGTTTGATGCCATAGATCCACCAAAGCAACCATGGATGAGGGTTGGGCGGTGGTGGGAGCGTTGTTGATGGAATATAGATCTCTGGAACTATTGAAGGGTGTGATCTCCACCTTGGTCAGGTAATCCTTCATGGACAAGCCAAAAGAGTCAAATTCGATGGAGACAAGGTTATCACGAGTAAATTGATGGATAGAAATTAAGTTTTTGATGAAAGTAGGTGTGACAAGAACATCTCGAATGAAGAGGGGTTTAGAAGCGGAAGGAATATGTGTTTGACTAATACGGTGAATAGGAATCAAAGAACCATCTCCAAGAGTAATAGAATAAAAAGGGGAATAAGTGCATGATGAGAGTATATTACGTGAAGAATACATGTGACTAGAAGCACCGGAATCAAAAATCCAATCCATACCTGAGTTTCCTTGAGAAACAAAGTTGTTCATGGCCTGGAGGAAAGCATCTTGGTCCCAACTTGGCGTTGTTGCAGGAGACGGAGTTGGTGGAGATGGCAATGTTGGCACGATCGGTGGTGGCGACAGCTGGTACATCAGATAGTGGCTGCATGCTGAGGTGTTGTAGTTTGTTGGTGACGGGGCATCGTAGGAGTAGTAGGATGGTGCAGCAACGTAGGCATGTGATGGCGGACGAGATCCGAGTAGTCCAGGAGAGCCGGTGTGAGGGTGCATGCCTGGCATCTAGGAGCTGGAGTAGGCCGGTGGAGCGCCAATCGGAGAGGGGGCAGCCCAAGAGATGGACCAGGCCTGCACGAGTCCTATCCATGGGTCATCTGGAGGGTGCCAGATGGGTGACGCTGGAGGCGCAGGAGCCGGAGGTGGGTCGCCACTTGGATGAGCCAGGGCCGATGGTGCTTATGAAGATCATGGAGGTCGGTAGATCGGCTTGGTGCCGCGGTAGCTAGGACTAGGACACCAGCCGAGAGGCGGTTGCACCGATGTTGTAGGAGGTGGCGCAGTTGGGGCAGGTACGAGAGGCCGTGGGATGGCCGCAAAAACTTTGGGGCGAGACTCTTGTTGGTGATGGTGCGGTTGGCCCATTGCAGCATAGAGCGAACCTCGACGAAGGAGGGTCGTGGACACATCATGGGGATGAAGGAGGCTTGCTTCTCAAAACGTTCATTGAGCCTGACGAGGAGGACATTGATGAGTTGACGATCGTCGATGGGGTCGCCGAGTTCGTGGAGCTCGTCAGCGAGAGACTTGAGACACTGGCAGTAGACCCCCACTTGAGAGACGCCTTGAACGGTGTTGTGGATCTCGGTGTGGGGGATGTTGACACAAGCATAGACATTATCCTAAAAGAGTTGACGAAGGGCCGACCAGAGCGTGGCGGCGTTGGAGGCGTCGTGGAAGACGAGATTGAAGATCTCGGTGGACACGCGTTGGTATATCCATTGGATGATGGCGATGTCGTCCTTCACCCAGCAAGGATCCGAGGGCTGGGGGATAGAGTCGGTGTCATCATGGCCAAGGAGATTGCATCGGCCGAGATGAACTTCGAAGAGATGAAGCCAATGGTAGTAGTTGTGTTTTGCTAGATCTAAGGTGATTGGAATAAACGGGCTAACATCGGAGATAGTATCGGCATAGTGGATGGTGGTGGGTATTGTTGGGGCAACAGAAAGAGTAGAGGATGGAGAGGCCGCGGTGGAGTTATACCTTCGATCTGGATTACGAATGTAGTATAGCTTCTTTTTCCCTAGTAGAGCTAGGTTATCGAATCCTCGGGAAGCGAATGAGTAGTGAAGTTACTTTAACGGACCTTCGGGAGTTTTAGAATTCCTTTTGTGTTTTTACCGGACCAATAGCTTGCGTCTTTTTTTTATTGTCGATGATGGAGAGAGAGGGCCTAGGGCGTTCGGTTTCACCTCTAGCTGTGCAAAACATCTGATGGGAATAAAAGATAGAAATAAAGTATGCATGTACTTGTTAGAGCAAGATAAATTATGTGTGGACAGTGCATCCATAATTGTTATTGCCTCCGCAACCGCTTATAGCAATAACCTACTAGTCTCATCCATAGAATAAAGAGAACTAATGATATGCATAGTGATGTCACCGTTAACCCCAAGAAAATCCCTCACATATAGCCGTACTACCCCTTCTGTCACTGGGGTTCCCAACCTACAGATCAGTCATTACTCATACTCCCTATACCTGGCTCAACCCTCGGGGACTTGGGTACCTGACAAGTCCTTGGATTGAGGCAAGACAGGATAAAATAATCATCATGTCATACAAACTAATACATGATCCCATCTATGATAAATAACATGCACAATTGCTACAGGCTAGGACGAAGCCCTTAGCCCAAGGAGAATTACTCACACCTAGAGATGAGATCAACAATCATAAACATTATAATGAAAATCATAAGATTGATAGCAATAGTCTTACAATGTCGCCCATCGGAGAAGAGATCTACTATTACAAGTGGTGGAATATGGCTATCGAGATGGAGAAGGGTTTGAGATCTGGAGGCGGCTAGTGATCTGTGGCAGAGACTTTTTGCAAGGTCGGGGGGAATTTTCTCGTCGCCCGAGACTTCTTTATATAGGGGTCCCTTCACGAAACTTGTTCTGTTTGACCTAACGGTGGCGGCGCCAACTATACGACCGGAGCTATACGGCCAGAATTTTTGCTCCGGTCATATAGTTGGTCGTTAAAGCGTCTGCCTCCGCTTGACGGCTCCTGGTTTCTTTTGGTTGTTGGAGATCTTGTATCTTTGAATTTAATGTAGTGATTCCCTCCTTTAACGACATTATCTGCGCAGGGAAAATATAAAAGAAAGGATTGCATACCCCTCTAAATATTAGGCATTAGTGGCAGGATTTAGAGAGATATTTGATCAAAAGTATGAATAATATCCAGTTTAAATGTGGACGTAGATGGCTATATTTTAGAGCCATCAACCTCCCCAAGCTTAAACTTGATCGTCCCCGAGCAAGAAAACCAAAATCAAAAAGGAACTCAGCATTTAAACTAAAATAACGAGATGGTGATCTTACTCATGATTAGTAGTCTCATGTTTACTCCACTTCATAAATCTGAAAAACTTCAGCATAGATAGAGTAATGGCAAGCATATCATATGGGTTTCATGCATCCTTATAGTGCTGTTGGGGATATACTTTTTGGGTATCCTCACAGTTCCTCACTAACCAGGGTGGCCCACTTCGGGTTAGAGCTTTGCTTCACGGGCGGCCCAGTCAGGGAGAAAGACGGAGTCCAATCTGGCTACGAGAAGGCCCAGAAGACTTAGGCCCATAATGTTACTTGTAGTTCAAGATGTACTCTGTAACCGACTCTTAGTCGTAGCCGGATAGATCTCTCTTGTAAACCCTAGGCCGGTCTATATAAGCCGTCCTAGGGAGAGCCTTTAGGGCAACACCTCAATAGTCTACAATCTCAACTCGCACAGGCGAAACCTTTGTAACCCATATTCCGGCTCTGCCATATTACTGGATTGCTAGCAGGAGTAGGGTCCGTCCAAAGCCGGCGGATTCGAACCTGGGTAAACTTGTGTGCTCACCGTCCCGGAACACCGTACGTCTCACACCCCACTCTTCCGCACACCTCGAGGACCCCCTCATGGCGTACTTGTCATCAACCTGACGACAGTTGGCGCCCACCGTGGGGCAAGTGAGCTTCGGATCTACATTCCGAGCGGAATCTGCAAGAATCGGAATCGGCGAGACTATCGCTATCGGTCGCATCCTCTACGCCAGCGACGTCCCTCTCATCATCCTCGATGAGACTTGGATTCCGGCTAAGGAGGTCGTGACTGCCTACACAATCATGTCCTTTGGCGAGATCGATGTTTACATCGGTTTCACTGAACCTGCCCAACCCACCCCAGCGGTGATGATAGAGGCAGAAGAATCTTCTGGGTCCCCTTTGTCCGCGGAGGCGGCAGAGTTCCAGATCTCAGAAAACCCTAATCCCACCTAGCCCGCACCAGTTGCGGAGATAGTGGAGGAATCTGAGCCTGAAGAAGACCTAGCGGTCCAAGTCAAATCTGGAGTGGATCTCCCTGGAGAAGCCGGATCCCAGATCGACCCACCCGCAGAAGTCAAAATCCAGGAGGAGCATATCAGTGACACTGATTCTGGTTCTGATGATGCCGGGACAGACAGACCTTTCCTAAGGTACACATTACGACGTATGATACTGCAAGGCGAAAGCGCAGATGCAATTCTCGAGACCATCAAAAGTTTCGACATGGCTGATCGCGAAAGCCGCAGGTACCTCAGGAAGCACGCGTCGCACTTCGTCGGGTACGTGGGATCCGGATCCGGCTCTGCCGATGCTGGAGAAAACATCGACTCGGTGCTGGAGGCAATTGGAACAAACACCGACGTATCCGCATCCTCGGATGAATCGATGACGTCAGCGGATTTCTGAAAGTTCTCCATGGAGTATGAAGAGGAGTATAACTCCAAAGCTACAAAAGAGGGAGAAGCCATGGATGAAGGATCCGGGGAACACTCTCCCAAAGCGCAGGATGACATGGACGTCGAAGATAATCCCGAGGTCCAGATGTCCGAAAGTACCAATCAAAGCTTGACTCCGGGAAATGGACCCAAAGCCGTCTTTGCTACCGGCGCTACCAAGAAGGCAAAGAAGAAGAACAAGAAGAACAAAACCCGGGCAAAAGACCCTCTGGCTGAGGAGGTGATTGCCGAGGAATACGAAGAAGACTCGGATGGAGCACTTATCCCAAACGAGCCGAAAAAAGAAGAATGGGTGGATGGACACGTGATCACCTATCCCTACAACTGCAGAACTTACTGCTGAAGAGCTGGATGAAAGGGCCCAAGACCTAGAAGGGCGTCGTCAACAACTCCTCGATGAAGCTAAAAACATCGAGGTGGAGAAGAAACGCATGGCAACCAAGGACTACATGTCTCGGTTGTATCAGAAGACACGGAAGCGTCACACAGATGACAGCCAATTCCCACATATCTGTGCCATCCTTTTCGAAGATGAGATGGGGAAGCCACGGAAAGATAGCAAAGGAGATTGGGTATATCCAACCCCAGTACAGAATACCGTGGTGGCCCGAGAAATTCTATCAGCTAATCCAGGACCAGAGGAGATCCGTTTGGGTATCAAGCTACTCAACAAGGGACTGGAGCAGCAAAAGGTCGCCCTGTCCGGAAGTCAAAAACTGGTCTCGGATTCCGACCAATGTCGAACAGATCCGGCATGGGCTGACGTAAGACCCCACCGTGTTCCGGAGCAGCATTATCGCCCCGAACGACGGGAGGACAATTATTCGAGAACCGGATCGTCAGGACAGCATCGCAGGACTGTACGCGACTGGAGCAACGTCGCACCAGCGGCCGAAAAAGAAGCCATCGCTGCTCTGAATCCGAGGAATCCTCCCCGACGAGAATCTAATGATCGAATGGGAGAAGATAAAGAGAAACGCCGGGAGGAGGATCGTCAAAAAATGCCACCTCCTAGACATGCAAGCCGTCCGGCTGAGCCCCACCATGGTGGGAACGACGGACGAAGAAACGACGGAAACCACGCCGGAACAAGCAGGCAGGGGGCTCGTCGTAGTCAAGACCCTCCCCGGAATCGGAATAATGACGTTCCGGACGGAGGCCGGCGATCAGCCGGAAACTATCCAGCTGCCCCACCCTCTCCACCACACAGTCATCACAACGGCTCCCAAGGAGGGCAAGGAGGACGACATGGCGGAGGAGGTGGTGGCAGAATCCGAAGTCTGGCTCCAAGGCACCGCAGCCACAGCCGACATTCGGGGCGATCTTTATCCCCGAACGACGCAAGGCACATGATCAACTCCAACATAGAGGCTCGGCGCTACGAAAACGATGATATCTACGTGGGCCCAAAGTGCTTCGGACCACGCATCAGAGCTACAAAATTCCCAGAAGGATTTGCTATCTCAAGACATATCCAAGCCTACGATGGCATTGCTCGGCCAGATACCTGGCTACAGGATTTCTTCCAAGCTTGTTGCATCGCCAAAGGCGAAAACAGCCTGGTCGCAACCCGATATCTCCCACTTATGTTGCGGAAGACGGCACGATCATACCTCAATGAACTTCCGGAGAACACCATTCATAACTGGTATGACATGCAAAGTGCGTTCTTTCGGAATTTCGAAGGCACATATCGGAGGCCTTGTATGGTCGGAGACCTACAGCGTTGCACCCAGAAAGCCGGAGAAACTTGCCGAGACTACCTCGGATGATGGATCGACACCAAGAACTCCTGTGAGGGAGTAAATGATCAAACTGCGATTGAAGCTTTCATTGCAGGTCTCAAAATTGGCTACTGCGTCATCGCTTGAAGTGTGACAAGGTCACTGATTTGGGAGAGATGACAGAAACAACGAGCAAGTATGCAGATGCTGACGAAGATGCAGAGGGATTGCTCAATGCCCTAGATGTGCCTCATTCGGCAAGACAACCAAAGTAACAAGCTCAGAAGCGCAAAAATACCTCGGAAGAAAAACCCAACACGGAAACAGTGGTGGTTACTACTGTTTCTGGGTCTGGAGGATGAGGAGGACGTGGCGGAGGCCGCGGGCGTGGCCGTGTGACTTCAAGGAGAACAGCAACCAGGCAAAACCTACTCTTGGGCCAACATTGCCAATAACCCATGTGTGCATCACCTAGACGCCAATGGGCCCACACCAACGCCGAATGTCGTTTCAATGACGACATCAAAAGAGATGACACCGCGGGCTACAAAGCTAAGCGGGAGAAGGGAAAGAAAAAACCTGAAAAGGACAAGGAGACCAAGGAAGATTCCGACATGGAGGAAGCTGATGCTTCAAATCCCAAGCCGGAAGGGAAGAAAACTTTTCCCACCAAGAAGGACACTTATGTCACTTTCCTTGGATCTCAACCAGCAAAGGTCAGGAAAGCAGTTCTACATGAGCTCAATGCAATAGTTCCGGCTGTCCCCCAGTATCTGGACTGGTCGGAAGTGGCAATCACGTTTGATCGCGACGATCATCCGCCTAAGTTACATAGGTGAGGAAAATACGTCTTAATCGTCAACCCACTTATTGACGGTTATGGTTTCTCCAAGACCCTCATGGACGGTGGTAGCAGCATCAATATTCTCTATGTCGAAACGCTACACCGGATGAAGATCTCGGAGACCCAGCTGAACCATAGCTCTGTGATATTTCACGGAGTTGTCCCAGGAAGACAAGCTAATTCCCTGGGAGAGATTACTTTGGATGTTACCTTTGGAACTCCAAAGAATTATCGAACGGAGGCACTTTCCTTCGAAGTGGTCCCGTTCAAGAGCGCATACCACGCTATATTCGGACGTCTGGCTTATTGGGCTTTTATGGCTCGTCCGTGTTACATTTACAATATGATGAAAATTCCAGGTCCCAACGGCGTGATCACCATCAGGGGAGACCTGAAGAAAGCGCGAGAGTGCGAGGATGGAAATGCCGCCTTTGCCGAAGCCGTGCTGCACGCTTAGGAGTACTAGGAGATCAAGAAGAGCATAGATCCGTCCGAGATGCCCGCAACGAAGAAGGAGGTGACAAAGCCAAATTCGGAGTTCAAGGCATCAGAAGAGACGAAGAAAGCACCGTTGAAGGATGATGACCCCTCCAAGGTGACCTAGATAGGCGTAGGCCTAGGTAGCGCATAGGAAAGCGCGCTTGTCAAGTTCCTCCAAGCAAATCAAGATATCTTCGCATGGCAGCCATCTGACATGACCAGAGTACCTAGGGAACTTGACGAGCACTCTCTAAATGTAAACCCGAATGCTAAACCCGTCAAACAGTCCTTACGACGGTTTGGCGACAAAAAGCGTAAGGCAATAGCTAAGGAACTAGCGCGGCTCGAGTTAGCCGGATTCATAGAAGAGGTCATCCACACTGAGTGGTCGGCCAATCCTGTAATGGTCCCTAAAAAGGACACCACTAATTTAAGGATGTGTGTTGATTATACTGCCTTGAACAAGGCTTGTCCAAAAGATCCGTTTGCTCTGCCTAGAATTGATCAAGTTATCGATTCTACGGCAGGCTCGGAACTCCTCTGTTTTCTTGACGCATATTCCGGCTATCACCAAATCCGGATGAAGGAATCTGACAAAGTCAAAACTTCATTCATAACTCCTTTCGGAACCTTCTGTTTTGTTACGATGCCCTTTGGGCAGAAGAACGCAGGAGCTACGTACCAGCGCACGATGCAGCGTTGCCTTCATGACCAACTCGGACGCAATCTACATGCATACGTGGATGATATCGCAGTAATGTCCAAAAAGAAGGAAACGCTGATTTCTGACTTGGAGGAAACATTTGCCAATCTATGAAAATACAACATCATGCTTAACCTGAAGAAATGCTTCTTTGGAATACCAGCCGGAAAATTGTTAGGATTCATCGTGTCTCAAAGAGGCATAGAGGTGAACCGAGACAAAATCAAGGCTATACTCAATATTTCCAGGCCAACCCGCCTGAAGGACGTACAAAGACTAACTGGTTGCATTGTTGTGGTCAGTCGATTTGTAAGCCGGCTTGGTGAAAGAGCCGCACCACTATACAAACTCCTGAAAAAGACCAAGGATTTTTTCTGGACTGACGAAGCTGAAGGTGCACTACAAGACCTGAAGAAAGTACTCTCATCTGCTCCTATCCTTGCAGCGCCGGAACCTAAGGAACCGATGTTGCTCTATCTTGCTGCGACAAATAAGGTCGTTAGTATCGTCATGGTGGTGGAGAGACCAGAGGAAAATCAGGAACACCTGGTGCAGCGTCCGACTTACTTTGTCAGCGAGGTTCTGACAGAATCAAAACAGCGGTATCCGCATTATCAAAAGTTGACTTACGGTGTTTTTCTAGCATCTCGTAAGTTACGACACTACTTTCAGGAGCATCCAATTACCGTGGTGAGCACAGCTCCCATGAGAGGTATAATCAACAACAGTGACGCCACAGGACACGTCGCCAAATGGTCCAGCTCTTGGCGAAGCTCCTTGTTCTCCACCACTAGGGTCTTGAGTTTCTCGGCCTCTTCAATCATGGTGACGGATTGTTTCACCAGCGCTATAAGTCAAAAAGGAACAACATTTCAAGAACAAATTCAACATTGAAAATACAAGGACAAGGTTTGAGTCTCGGAATGTTTACCTTCAGCCTCATCCTTGGCAACTTTGAGTTCAGCATTTTTAAGCCGGAGAGCTTTGATCTCTCTCCGCTTATCGCAGACATTCTTCAGTAACAACTCAGCATTTAAACTAAAATAACGAGATGGTGACCTTACTCATGATTAGTAGTCTCATGTTTACTCCACTTCATAAATCTGAAAAACTTCAGCATAGATAGAGTAATGGCAAGCATATCATATGGGTTTCATGCATCCTTATAGTGCAGCAAAATTATTGTTAACATGGATGATTCAAATGAGTAAATTTTATTCCATGTCATGTAATCAACTCATAGGCTTGCCTTTGAACAATAAAGTATAATCATATAAATTAAGAGTGTGAGAGTTGCCATGAAAAGCATATATACTAGAGTATCTCAATTCTCCCACATCAATAAATCAAGACTTTTCAAGCACTACTTTTCTATTCATTGTCCTTCAAGAATTTCAGTTTTTAAGTATATGAGAGCATGCAAAAAAATATTAGTTTATCGGGCTGTGATGGACACTCGTGGCATCACTAAGGTTTTGTTCCTTTTGCATAATGATTTCTCATAACAGCTAGAGGAGTGATTCCATCATGATTACCGCTACCCAGGAGTGCCAAGAATCTTACCCACTATAGCATTGCTGCTACATGTGTTTAATCAACTCATAGCCGAAATCTAGGAGTTTCCTCCATTAAGATCGTTCGTAGGCCAGCGGAGTTGTTGGCATCCCATAAAGATTGACACGCATAAAGCTATATCATTCTTATGATTAACAAGTCAAACTTTGGCATGCTCACAAAAACCGCTAAACATTAATTCAATCGAACAAATCCTTTCAAAGAGAGCTATAAAGTCAATCAACATTTTCAGTGGTGTTGAGTGTCTCTAGAAATAAACCTTTAAGACTAAGCACTACAACACCCAAGCCTTCAATTGTGAGAATTTTTCTTATTACAATTGTTTAGAAATTTTTAGGCAAGACTTGGTTAAGTACGAGAGCTGGAACAAAACGTACCCAATTAAATACCCATGCAAACGAAAATACTACTACAATACAAAGGCTTACTCCACCAATATAATATCTCAACATTTACTACTAACTAGCATGGGTTTCTCAAACTTCAAAAGTGGAGAGTCATAAGGCATATCTCTCATGTTTGGTTCCACTTCTCTCTTCCTTTTTTATTTGTTTCTTGGAAACTCGAAGTCAATCACTCTCCTACAAATACATGAAGACCTCAAGGCGGAAAGAAAAGAAAGAGGGAAAATAAGGAAAAATAGAGAAATATTTTTGTGGTTTTTAAGAGAGGGAGTTTAAAGAATAGAAAATTGGCGGCAAAACTCGGCTAGAAAACTTCGAAAGCAAATAGAAAGAACTAAAAATAAAGTGTTGGGGAAACCAACACGTGTGCTTATAAACTCAAATAAAAATATAACCTCGAAATAAATAAAAGCAAATAAACGCCAAATAAAGATACATGAGGAAACTTTCCCAAGCTTAGGCTTTTGCGAGCTCTTCAAATTATTGTGGTAGCGGGAAAAAGACGTTACTCCAGTTTGCAAATTGAGTTGAGAGGTTACTTGTTGATTCTCGGAGGTTCAAAGAGAGACTATGCATCCTCTCCACAGTCCCTCCAAGTCCTTGGAAATCTTGGTACGTGGCAAACTGGGTTTGTGGCTACTCCTCTTGATAAGGAACTTCTTGCTCCTCCTCTTGGTCCTCATCCTCCTCCAGAATCTCCTCCTCGGGTTGGTGTTTCTCAACCTGCAACTCATATAGCAAACGTCCTTCCTCGATAGAGAAAAGACTATTAGGCATAGGAGCGGGGTAGAGACGCCTAGCTCTAGAAATATGCATATAATAAACACCACCTCTCCTAGTGAGCATTCCACAAGCTCTCAAAGTGGAGAAACCAACAAGTGTCTCACCTAGCACGGGTTGCAACTCACCTAGGTAGATGCCTAGGGCAGCGGCAAGCACGATGATGACGCCTCCACCTGTTATTGGTGCTTGGCTTTGGGAGGCTTGGTGCTCCAAGTAGCGCACAAGGATGGTGCCCCAGTTGAGTGACAAGTTGCAGTTGATGTAAGCACCCTTTGCAAGGACTAGGATGTCCTCCTTGTTGAGTCTCGTGAACTCATTATGTGCCTGCAAGGTGTTAGCAATAACATAGAACAAATAGCGAATTGCAGGATGTTGAATATTCTTCCCCTTGTTCACTCTACTAGTGAAACTCATTCCATTATAGTATTGTTCAGGGGTAGGTTCTAAGCCAATAAAGGATGCGCGTAAGGCATGAATATCATTGTTTGGCAAATTAAAACATGCGCACCATTCATCTAAAGTTAAAGTGTAGTTGTTATTCATCAGACGGAAAGAAATAGTATCCTCTCCTTGCCATTGTTTAACGGTGCTTTGCAATGAACTTAGAAATTCAACGGTTAAGCGGCGATAAGTAGGCACATCATTGTACACAAAGATTTGTAGGCCAGCTCTATTGCAAAGTAAATTGAAGTCATCAGAAATACTGAGTTGGTTCAATATAATGGGGCAAGCCCACTTGGTGGCCTTCACTTCGCGGTTCTTGATCCTGTTGAAGCGATCACGATGGGGCTCATCCCTGAACCATATCCCCATGCGTTCTTGAGCGGCATCTCAAGAAGCGCTAGCGGTGGCATGGGCATGAGTTTGGCTCCTTGTGTTCATCATCTAAAACATTGAAGAAAGGCAAAAATAAAACTTTTTGATCCAACAACAGTAAGTACATCATATTCCTTATCATATCACACTAAAGAATCTCCTCAAAATAATAATCTAGGCAAGAAAATCATGGCAATTGGTTCATAGTAGGTCTCACCCTAGATTGATAATGACAATAGATCAAAGATGAATTTGCAAAAAGTAATTGGAGGATCGGAGGAGAAACATACCGTAGATCACTTGTGTGTGAGAAAATCAAACGAAATTGAGCAGAGATGAAGATCTCTTGAGGTTTTGAGAGAGTTTGGAGGTATAAGAGAAAAAAGGATTGAAGTTTTGGAGTTGGAAGTACTTTCCCGTGCGATTTTGTGGTCGGACGCAACTATACGGTCGGAACAATGTGTTCTGGCTGTATAGTTGGCCTTCTGTCAAAATATTAGGGTTCCTCCTGGCGGCACGGCTATACGGACCTAACTATACAGCCAAAACAAAATGTTCCCGCCATATAGTTGGTCGTTAAACTGTCTGCCCCTATGAAATAAAATATACAAAGGCATCGATATCTATATGACCGGAACTATACGGCCGGAATTTTTATTCCCGCCGTATAGTTGGTAATTAAACTCTTAGTACATTGGAAAAGAATTCATACGGAGGCACTAATATCTATACGACCGGAGCTATACGGCTGGAATTTTCATTCCCGCTGTATAGTTGGTCGTTAAACTCTCAGTATATATTAAATAAAAATTATCGATGGCAAAGATATCTATACGACCGGAACTATACGGCCGAAATTTTTATTCCCGTTGTATAGTTGGTCATTAAACTCTCTGTGTGCATCAAAAAAATTATGTTTCTTCGAAAACTATTTCTTTTCCTGTAACTTAGTGATATACCTTGTTTATGACAGAAAATTGACAGGAAATATTATCGACCAACAATAGCATGAATAAAGCAGAATTTCAAGTACTACTGAACTTCTTCTCCTCAAATGGAGTTTTCTAGCACTCTTTATTAAACATAAACTAAAACTAAAACTAAAAACTTAACTCAAACCTTTATTTAACATGGGTTGCCTCCCATGGATCGCTCTTTTATGGTCAATAGCTTGACCTTGACGATACTCACTTGGGACAGATGAGTGGAACACCCACTCCAAAGTAATTGGCCTTCAAAGTGATGGCCTCCTTTTCATCATGCTTGGCTTTCTTCTTCCTGGGGAAATGAATAAAAAAAGGATCCCGCAAAGGCAATTGCAGCTTCACGTTCCCTTCATGTAGATTAATCAAAATCTTAATAGTTCTTAAGAAAGGATGTCCTAAAATAATAAGAGTAGTAGCATCTTCAGGCATGTCAACAATAACAAAATCAATGAGAGCGGGACAATCTTTAATGTATACTAAAGTGTTCACCTTAATTCATACAGCTTGTTTGTAGTTAGAATCTGCTAGATGCAATTTTAATTCAGTGATTTCAAAGGAGCCAAGATTTAACTTGTTAAAAAGACTCTTTGAAATTGTTGAGACGCTTGCACCTTGACCATAAAGTGCAGCTATCTCATTGATTCCAATTTTAATCTTAATAGTAGGCTCAAATATGTCATCTAGTTTAACAGGTAATTTGTCAGCAATTTGCTTCTATTCTTCCTCAAGCTCACGTACCTTTATTGCTATTTGATTAACGAAGTGCTGGTACATAGCTTCCTCACTACCTTCACTCACCGAAATCTTGACGTTGATCCTTTTTACGAGATCTTCAACGGTGTAGCTTGGTGAAGGGGCATTACTATAGTCAAGTTCTTCAGGCTCCTCCCTTTGGATCGTCATCATTTTGAGTTCTTCAACAGGATTGGGCTCAGCTTTACCTACAAATTTAGCTAGAATGAGAGTTTGACTCTCGATTATTTTACCTAGTTGTGCCTCAACGATCCTTGTTCTTTCTTGGAGGGCATATAAATCATTTCTCAAACTAACAGCTTGGTTAGATAGTTTACCAAGCATAGCATCATGGTTCTCCATTATTTTAACAAGAATATTTTTTTTGTTCATTTTGTGAGTCTATAAAAGACTTAAGTGTTTCTTGGAGACTACCATTACTAGTTTCCATATTATTATTAGAGTTACCTGCAGGACTAGAATAATATTTCTGAAAGTTGGGATTGTAACTCTTCTTCCAAGCAGGGTTATAATCGTTACGAGCTACAAAATCTATTTCTTCAATATTTGTTTCACGAGTGGCTCTTACCTAGGTTTCCTTATCTTTTACGGCTAGTATGAGCTTATCCAACTTAGCATTGAGTTCTTCGTTTTCTTATGGTGAAATAGAGTTCACCTTCTTCGTGTTTGATCTTTCCACATGCCATTGAGCACGGTTGTCTTGCATATTGTCTAGCAGCTGCTTTGCTTTGGTAATATGTTTACCCATAAATGTTCCTATAGCTGCAGTATCAAGCATAGACTTAGACATAGTATTAAGAGCATTATAGAATAAATGGAGGATTAACCAATCTTCCATCCCATGACTAGGACAGTTTCTTAAGCATTCTTTCATCCTCTCCCATGTAAGCGCTAGTGGCTCACGCTCTTCCTGTCTAAAGCCAGTAATATTAGAGCGGAGTTGCATAGTCTTTGCTGGTGTGAAAAATTTAGTCATAAATAAAGAAGTACATCCCACCCATGATGTAATAGTATTTCTAGGCAAAGATAGCAACCATTCTTTTGCTCTCCCTCTTAGAGAGAAAGGGAATAAACGCAAATTCACCGCATCGGGGTTAACGTCTTCAATACGCATCATATCACATATTTTAGTGAAAGTATTCAAGTGCATACCTGCGTCTTCAACAGCATAGCCTCCAAATTGATTTTGTTGAACCAAACTTAAGTAATGGGGCTTAATTTCATAGTCATCGGCAGCAATTGTTGGCTGGGTAATAGGAGTACGCAAATAATCATTGTTGGGAGTAGCAAACTCCCCAAGCTTCTTTTCAGCCATATTTCCTATGTTTTTGGGTTTTCTTAAACAAAGAATTATAATAGTAAAAGCAAGAATTTAAAGGCTAACTAATTTTTTTGGTTTATCAAATAAAGACTGAAAGCAAACTAACAAAATTAAAAACAAGAATTAAAACTAGCAAGGTTCCTAATAACCTCACCAGAGTAGCTATTGCTTCCCCGGCAACAGCGCCATAAAAAGGGTTGATATCTTCGATCCGGATTACGATGTAGTATAGCTTCTTTTTTCCCTAGTAGAGTTAGGTTATCGAATCCTCGGGAAGCGAATGCATAGTGAAGTTACTTTAACGGGCCTTCGGGAGTTTTAGAATTCCTTTTGTGTTTTTACTAGACCAATAGCTTGCGTCTTTTTGTTGTTGTCGATGATGGAGAGAGAGGGCCTAGGACGTTCGGTTTCACCTCTAGCTGTGCAAAACATCTGATGGGAATAAAAGATAGAAATAAAGTATGCATGTACTTGTTAGAGCAAGATAAATTATATGTGGACAGTGCATCCATAATTGTTATTGCCTCCGCAACCGCTTATACCAATAACCAACTAGTCTCATCCATAGAAGAAAGAGAACTAATGATATGCATAGTGGTGTCACCGTTAACCCCAAGCAAATCCCTCACATGCAGTCGTACTATCCTTCTGTCACTAGGGTTCCCAACCTACAGATCAGTCATTACTCATACTCCCTATACATGGATCAACCCTCGGGATCTTGGGTACCTGAGAAGTCCTTGGATTGAGGCAAGAGAGGATACAATAATTATCATGTCATACAAACTAATACACGATCCCATCTATGATAAATAACATGCACAATTGCTACATGGCTAGGCCGAAGCCCTTAGCCCAAGGAGAATTACTCACACATAGAGATGAGATCAACAATCATAAACATTGTAATGAAAATCATAAGATTAATAGCAATAGTCTTACAATGTCGCCAATTGGAGAAGAGATCTACTATTACAAGTGGTGGAATATGGTTATGGAGATGGAGAAGGGTTTTGAGATCTGGAGGCGGCTGGTGATCTGTGGCAGAGACTTTTTGCGAGGTCGGGGGAGTTTTCTCGTCGCTCGAGGCTTCTTTATATAGGGGTCCCTTCACGAAAGTTGTTCTGTTTGACTTAATGGTGGCGGTGCCAACTATATGACCAGAGCTATACATCCGGAATTTTTGCTCCGGTCGTATAGTTGGTCGTTAAAGTGTCTGCCTCTGCTTTACGACTCCTGATTTCTTCTGGTTGTTGGAAATCTCGTATCTTTGACTTTAATGTAGTGATTCCCTCCTTTAAACGCGCAGGAAAAATATAAAAGAAAGGATTACATAGCCCTCTAAATATTAGGCATTAATGACAGGGTTTAGAGAGACATTTCATCAAAAGTATGAATAATATCTATTTTAAATATGGACGTAGATGACTATATTTTAGAGCCATCATGGAGGCAGAGGTGGCCACGGCAGAAGCTTGTTTGGAGGCGGCGAGCCGCTCGAAGTAGCCGGGTGGCGGCGGCGGTGGGGGGGGGGGGGTGGTTGGGTTATACCCTAGAATCGAACTAATCTGATACCATGTAGAAACATAATTGTCTCATAATAATTGATATTGTTTGAGAGATTACAAAAGGTATATATAGGTGGCCCGCCGGATTAAGCCTAACTTATGTTATAAGTAAAAACCAAACCAACTTATAATCTAACAGTTCTAACCAGCTACGAAACATGTGTCCGGTGACACATATAAAAAATCAAGCTATACTTTAGAAAAGGGGTTATTATTATTTTATCAGAAAAAATTGAGGGAAAAAACTAAGTAAAGAATTTATCTTAGCCGATTAGCGTTAGGTGTTCACCACTGGGGTTCATCTTGGTGATAGCTTTGAAATAAGTTTATGTGTTGCCGTGTTTCAGAATATTTTTTATGTCTAGTTCCTTCGATTTATATTAGTGAGCTCAACTTTATCTAGATAGGATGGGTCTAGCCTAAACACTTAGCTACCTCGAAACAGGCTTATGCCTAGCTTTATAAAACTTAGCTAGATACAAACGTAGCCAAATTTGAGGCCATTAATATGGATCGGAGGGAGTACCATATTTTAATACTGTGGCTGACATATCAGAAGTAATTATCATGATACTAATTGTTGATAAATACTACCCCTTTTCCCCAAAATAGATATCAGAAATTTGTCTAAATTTGAATGTATCTACGCACTATTTAGTATTAGATATATTCAAATTTAGAGAAAAAGTTGCGACACCTATTTTGTGACGGGGGAGTAGTTATAATTTATATGCTTTCAGGAATTACAGTGTTATGCAGAGATAAAGTAAGTATTCACATGTTCAAAAAAAAAGTATTCACATGTCAACGTCAAGTAAGAGATGCCCGCAAAAAAAATACATCAAGTAAGAGATGATATCGACCCATGGAATTACTATTATGCAAGTCTACTTACTAACCAATGGGCTATAATATACTATGACTTGGTAAGTGATTATAATCTGACAATTACTGGCGGAGAAAAATTATCGAACATGTCAAAGATATGTATTCATATGAATCCAACTGCAATGCCAAATCTTCTTGGAGGGAACTATGTATCCACTTCATTAAAAAAAATAGGACGCAAATAGAAATAGAGAGTTTTTTTCCCATGAGAACGGAAAATAGAAGAATTCTACCATCCGTTACCACACTGCCAAGTTGATCCTGTAAAATCAGATAGTACCAAAATCTACAAAATTCAAGCGTTTTTCAGTTCTCCCTTTTTTTCTCCACACAATTCTAACATGCTCGTTTTATTAAAAAAAAACGATGTTTAAACCCTGTGAATGCAACCATCCGCACGTAATCCTCTGTTTCTCATGCTTGAATTCATAGTATCCCTCCATCACCTAATACTCCATAAGGATTACGTGCGATGATCCCTCGATCACATACAGATATCAGCAGAGATAAAACAGCAGCACAGGTAGCATTCACTACATAAGGAGGAGGTTTACATCCACCATACCATTCGTAGAATAGTTCAGGGTAATTTACAGATCACATACTTGACAGAAAATTAAACTACCAAGAAGAGCACATAGTATCATCATAGTCTAGCTGGAACCACTACCACATATACTACCTCTCATACCTAAGCTTAACAAAGTACTCCAAAATATAAGATGTTATAGAATTTTCTGAAACACATGTATCTAGACACCTTTTATGTGTAGATTCGCTCATTTTGCTCCGAATCTACACACTAAAAGGTGTCTAGATACATGTGTTTGAAAAAAAGCTAAAACATCTTATATTTTGAAACGGAGGGAGTATCTCCATTCTCTCTAAGAAAACTAAGTACCTCCACAAATGTCCATAGCTCATTGCTGCCAAATAAAGTCTTCTGCTGTAACATCCTCGAGATGGAACGTCAAGGCTTGATTTCCACCAGAAGTAGATTGTGGGATCATAGACCACAGGCGCACTGATCTGCTATCATAGAAGTGAACTCACCAAACAGGGAATAGAGGACCTGTACATCCTTTCTTTTCAGCATCAGGGATGCTGTTGTAGCAGTATAGGTGGTTGGATAGCTCCCAGCTCCAGTCCTCCTTCCTCGACACTTTCATCGGTGGCCATTGGTTGATCTTCACATAATGATCCCTGATTTTTCCATCGCCAACAAAGCTTGTCATGATCGTGTACTCACACTCATGGCCACCCCATACAGCGTCATGAGGATCTGCACTGTGGTAACCATCTTCGTGGAAGTATCGTCGCATTGGTGGACCAGTATGCTTCCATGACGGATCAAGGTTCCTCCAGTATTCTGGCGCTGCCTGCAATAGCAAAAGAGATGCAAGTCATGAATAGATCAAGCAATATGTAGAACAGTGTCACTTTTCTCCAATATCAATCAACCATACTCCACAAGTTTCATTTGTATAATGCACAATTAATTCTTACTAAAAACAGTAGTCGTCATCGTCTTCGAACCCTTTTGAAGATGCTAAACGATTTGAATACACAAAAGCAACAATCTAGAAATATGCAAACACGAGCATATTGTATATAACAGCAACAATCAAGTATATATATTCAAAACTAAATACTTTGAGTATGATATGTGCACACCAGTGAAAACTTGAATTTAAGAACAAGACCTATTATGGATTTAAACTACATATAACAGCATCCATCAGATCCTCGCACATCCCATAGTGCCAGAGAGCCAAGAACACACGAACCTCTTTCTTGTATCTCGCATACTTAACTTTAATTACCACCATGAAGATACATGCATCGATCTTCCTCGGTGCGTTTGGAAGCTAAGACATCTGAAGAAGCTAGAGGGACGCTGAAAATTCTCATGATCCAATGCATCCATCTCAGCGTGGTTGACTACAACCAGTTAAACTCAAAACTAGCAGGTCAGTTGTGCGGTAGGCTGTAGCAGCTTCTAGCATTAAGATTTTTAATATTGTATAACCTCATAGATCAAAACATGCAAAAAGACGAAAATTAGCAAAAACTTACTATAGTGAAACAATATTCCCATGCGTGATCACAGAGATCCTCTTTTGTGATCCGATTCTGCACAAGAAAATAGGTCAAAATAATACAAGTTTTTATCAGGACAATGAAGGATTGAACATACATAAAAGACTGTAATGGACATTAACAGAAGATTGTAATGGATATTATCATATTTTCGAATAGTCATGGCAATAGTACTGCTAGCATCATCACAGCTCATTATATCACTGATGAGCTACTGCACTCTTTAACTCAAAACAGAAAAAAATTCTGGGACTCACCCGTTTGCCATCCATGATGGCCATTGAATAGGTAGACAACTTTGATGCAGTGGGGATCATTGTCAGACGAGAAATATGTGCCTTTCCCGCCATCAATTCAGCACACTACAAAGGAAATATCAGAATTGCCTTATACATAAAAGAGTACCACGTCCCTCTTCAATGAACCCTCCAAGTTTAAATTTTGGAATCCCAATCCTCTGTCTTTAAAAGGAGATAATATTAAGGCCTTGTTTCTCAAGTCTTACTGTTGGAGTGTTGAGGACTCTGTCACTTACTGATGCTAAAAGAGGGTTTTACCGAGTCTAGTCAATTCCCATTAGGGAGTGGGTTTTCCTCGACAACTCTCTGTCTCTGTTTGGTAGTTTAGTTTAGCAATAGCTTAGCCCCTTCGTTTCTTCTTTTCCTCTTTATTATGCCCGTTGTCTTGTTTTCTTTTCTTTTTTTAGTTGTACTTTGCACTGGCGCCGTTCCTCTTCTAATGAAATAGGACATGTGGTTTGCTGAGCATTCGAGAAAAGAAAAACATATATGTCCCTAGGATGAGCTCAAATCTTAGGGTTTGTAAAGAAGTGAAGCCCATGTTTACTTCAATCAAGAAAGGTCGGTCATAACACAGCTTGAATTAGACCTACTCAATCAGTAGAGCGGTCTCCTCGCAAAAAAAAGGCATGAGCGAGATGATGTAAACATGCGGCACCTGGCCTAGCATTGACCAGGGTCGGAATAACAGATATAACTGAGACTAAATTGAACATTTTGAGAAAAAGAAATAAAGTTGGAGTACCCATATATAGTGAAAAATATATACTCTTTTGGAAGTTTAGTACTCGACACTTTTCCAGAGCTGAAAATGCCAACCAAAATGGAAACTAAATTAAAATATCACGCAGAAAATGTAAAAGAAAAATCAGGATATGCAGTTTTTTCTCCAAAATGTATATTGTTTCTTGACTTTTCTCCAAACATTTTTTAAATTAAAGGCTACTCCGTTTGGAGTCTTGGTTTTTCTAACACCAAAATATTTCAATACCACGGTATTCAAGTGCCAGGCAATGCAATACTTCGGTTTCTCCTATTTCTCAGTTTTAGAAAAAAGAGGTCCTGACCTCTTTCTCAAATACAGCTAAAAAACCACAGTTTTGATCATACCATGGTTTATAAAACTGCAGTATTTGTTGCTGCCGAACACATCGAAGTATTTGAGACTGCGGTATTTTGAGAAACCATGGTATTCCCCTAAATACTTCAAAAATACTGAGCATCCAAACGCACCCCACAAGTTTGTCCTTTGCAAAACATAATTGATTTTTGCAGCATGTCAACGTCACATAACGAAGTCTCTCTCAAGCTATCAATGCCACATGAAGTTTGTCACATTCGTCACATGTCGGACTCCTGTCTTATCGAATCAAGTACCCAGGGTCATCCATATAGTGCTCTCCGTACTAGAAAAAATTCTTTCCTGGACACCGGCATAGGCAAAAGCGTCAAACCTAACTAAACTACTCAAGAGGGACGGAAAGAAGGGAACCTAAACCGTCTTGCAAGAAATTGGTCGAACAGGTGCAGCTCACATCGCACACGCCAAATCAAGAATCACGCACGCCACTTTAAGCTGAAGCAGATTCCGAGAGCGAGAGATGGAGCGAGAGGCCGGCGGGAATCGGATGATGTACCTTGGGTGCCCAGAGGCGGTTGTCGGCGGCGACCCCGTACCAGGCGCAGGAGACCGCCGTGCATCGTGCCACGCTGCGTGCGTCCAAGAGCTCCATCACCAGCCCCACCACCTCCTCCCCCAGCACCTCCACCGGGTCGCTGCCGCTCCTCTTCCCCCTGCCCCTCCGCCACCTCCTCCTGCCCCTCTTCCGCCTCTCCCACTCTTCCGCCTCCGCCCCCGCCTCCGGGCGCGCCCGCTTCCTCCATTTCCGCGCCTCTGGTTGCCGCCGGGGAAGTGAATAACTGATGAACGATGCAGGTGGAGGCCGCGCCGATGTGTTGATCTACTCAGCTCCGTGGGGCCGTGCCGTGGCGTTCTAGTACTTTGCCATTTTTAGCAGGTTGCTGAGCCGTCCACGTCTCGGCTTTAGGTTATCTCTAGTGGCCCGATACATGCCGCCGCGTCTCTGCGGACGTGAGAGGATAAGCTACAACTAGGGTAGTTATCATTGGTTTCCTCTTGTGTCACATGAAACGAAACAGAAAATTTGGAAAACGAATACGGAAATATAAAAGGGATTCGATAAAAAACAGATATTTATTAGAATACAATAGTGGTGTAATATCATAGCGCGAACACTAAATGTAACATATAATAGATAAATAATATCTCACAACTTTGAAGAACGATAACTGAACTTAAAGTAACACATAATTTAACACTTCGACAACATATAAGTGCACATAAATAGTATCACATAAACGCTAAGCCACTCGCTTGATTAGTATGACGTTCGAGCTGGTTGCATATATTAAATAGACCATTCATATATATATTCTATGGCTCAAGAGCAAGAAAAATCCCTTGCGCAAAGTACTATTCCGTACATGAGCCTAACTGGTTATATTTTCGGAAATTTTCTGTATTGGTTTATCCGGAATTTTCTTACCGTTTTCGTTTCCGTAGAAAATGGCTCCCCAGTTTGTTTCTTCCTTCCGTTTAAAATATTTTTTTTATTCCTTTTCCACAAAATGCCATTTATGTTTCTGTTTTTAGCTCTCTAATTTTTTTTCTTCGAAAACGGACAGAAAGTTTTCTTACCGTTTTCAACCCTAGCTGCAACACGATTATCGGGACGATCAAAACTGACTGACTCGTGCAGATAGATCTATCTGTGCACCAAATTTGGGTTACAATTGCGTTGCCCCAGAAAGTGTGCGCGTCCTCCCACATCTTCCCCTTACCTTGATGGTCCCTTCCCGCTAGTGGCACACAAACCACCCCGTTTTCCCTTCAAAAAACCTCTCTCAAAATTCAGCTGGCGGAGCGGAAGCGATGGATCCCGCCGCCACGACTGTAATGACCCAAAGAAAGGAAAAGGGCTAAGGGCTGGTATTGAATTTGTGCATTTCATAGTAGGATATGAAATTGAGGGGGAATTTAATCTTTTTATGAATTGAGTTTTAACACTTAAGAATTGGAACTAGAGTTGAGTTTAACTCAAGTCAACCCTAGGATTTGAATCCAAATTCGAATTTGAAATGTTAGAGAGTCATTTGAATGAGTAGTCACTTTAGAAATTAGACATATAGTCATGAGGCACACACCTGACCAAGCAAGTCAATGAAATAAAAGGCACCCACACTTGGAAGTCAAATTGAGGTTTAAATAATTCAAATTGAGGTTTGAATAATTCAAACTTGAGTTCACAAGCAAATGATACAACATTAAAAGAAATAACTAGAAACAACGGGAATCTCATCAAACTCAAGTAATCTAAACTTTATTCATATTTGAAATGAGTACAAGCTTGAGATTTACAAAGTTTGGATCAAAGAAAAAAATTACAAAGAAAAAAAGAAAATCCTAAAGACTAGACCTATCTACTTTCTATATATCATCTATCTACTCTTATTATCTTGATCTTGCTGAACCCACACCATATCATCTACATTTCTCATCCTTGCTGTCACCTGAGCACTTCAAACTGCAAACACTAACACACAACAGAATATGGTTAAGATTAAAATGTAGTTTTTGCCCTAAGGTAAAACCAAATAAATATAGAATACAAAACAAAAATCCAAGAATAAGTCATGAATCCTAGTACCTTGAGTTAAAGTAGATAGGAAACCTAGGAGATGATAACCAATTAACCAGTAGAGAACAATAGGAACCAAAAAACCAGTCAGATTGCATAGATCACTACAGAAGACAGTAACTATCTCACAACAGAACATTATACAAGAAAATGTAGCCACTATCCATTAGACCTTAGGAGTCACCCAGAACTAGTAAGCTAATTAATAATATGCAAGACAAATGCAATAAGAGGAGAAGAACCAAATGGAATAGTTTTAATATGATGCTCAAATGCAATGTGGCATGGTGACATGAGCATGATATTATGATGATGCAATAAAATAAAAAGAACAAGCATATTCTAATTGGGGAATTCCTAGGGTGCTACAAGTCAACACCACTAATAATGGATCTCGTCTCGAGATCCGCTCCGTTGTACGTGAAAGAAGCATGATGATTGGATTCTTCTTACTTCGTGTGGACCCCCGCGACACCACTAACAAGGCTTCTTGCTCTATATTGAAATATTCGACACCACCAACAAAAGATCATTGCTCACGTTTATCAAGAGAACACTCCATAGAAACAAAGGCAAAGTTAAAGGCCTCTAAAGATAAAGCCACCTCTAACCTCCATAGAAGGAGTTGAACTCGCATTAATCCACCAAGTCAATGTACAAGAGAAAATGATAAGAGTAGTGGTATGGTCATGACTCCATCCCGCACTCAAAGCATTACTCCGTACATGAATAGAGTGATCATGCAACTAAACTCTCGAAAATTAGACTAGAGATCTCAACAAGCGATGTTCGGAAAGCTTCGAAAAACAAAGAAGTGATGTAGGCTCTTTATCGGGTCTAACGTAGATGATGTTGTTGTGTTGGAAACACTGGAAGATATAAACAAAAAATTAGTGGATTTTGGGTCAAATGATAGATACAACAGATGAAAGACTCCTCTGATAACATGAAGACTAGACATAGAAACACCGTTGAAAGAGGAAGGAATCGAATTTCAAAGGTACGATGAAAACCTAACCACGAGAAATCCTGGACTTGATGAAAGGTAAGAGAGTAGATTCATAACACGCAAAGGTAAGAGGAGAATAGCTTGGTGGTGATGGGTTCGTAGCATGGAAAACAAAAAAATTCTACCGCAAGAACGAACAAAACCCAGATCTAATCTAGATAAAATCCAAGATCTAATCTATTAGACATGTGCAACGAGATAGATCTGTACTAACCCTCGTAGTTTCCAAAGCGTTACAAGATTGGATCTCGGGGTTGATGTAGTCGATCACTTGCCGATCTCAAGATCGTGTGGACGATCCTTCCGGCGCTGCGTTCCGGCAGCGCTTCCGCAGACGGTCACACGTGCGGAGTCGAAGCAGACCTTCCTCTCCCCGTTCCAGCGAGCAGCGGAGGTAGTAGATCTTCTCCACGCAATCCCAGCAGCACGACGGCGTGGTGGTGGTGGTGGTGGAGAGAATTCTGCAGGGCTTCGCCTAAGCCAGAGCAGATGGAAGGAGGAAGAGAGAGGCGGCTAGGGTTTGGAGTGGGAAGGGGCAAGGAGGGGTGGCGCCTCCACCCCTCTATATATAGAGGGAGGGATGTGGCCTAGGGTTCCCACCCCTAGGCCCACCCCTTAGGGCCGGCGCACTAGGGAGCTTGGGGGGAGAGTCCTTCCCTCCCAAGTTTCCCCTTTAAACTCCCCTTATCTTATCTTATCTCGGTTTTCAAATAAACTCCAAGATATCTTCTAGAACCTTCCGGAACATTCCGAAACCTTCTAGAATCCCCATACAAACACTCTGGAACATTTCCTAACTTAGAAAATGATCCCCATTATATGAATCTTATTCTCCGGATAATTCCGGATCTCCTCGTGATGTCTCGGATCCAATCCGAGACTCCGAACAACATTCGGTCTCCAACGCACATTCAATATCTACTTAAAACAACTTCGAACCTTAAGTGTGTCACCCTACGGTTCGTGAATATGTAGACATGATGAAGACACCTCTCCGATCAATAACCATCAGCGGGATCTGGAGATCCATAACGGCTCCCACATACTCAACGATGACTTCATGATCGATAGAACCATTAACATACGAAACCAATTCCCTTTGTCACGCGATACTTTACTTATCCGAGGTTTGATCATCGGTATCTCCATACCTAGTTCTACCTTGTTACTGATAAGCACTCTTTACTCGTTCCGTGTTATGCCATCCCTTGTGACCTGGTCACATGCTTGCAAGCTAACTAGATGACATTCCACCGAGAGGGCCCAGAGCATATCTATCCGTCATATGGATGGACAAATCCCAATCTTGGTCCATGCGCTTCAACACATACTTTCAGAATACCTAATGACACCTTTATAACCACCCAGTTACGAAGTGGTGTTTGATGTCATCAAAGTACTCATCCGGTGATGGTGATTAACACAACCTCATGGTCGAAGGATTAGGTTACTATGTATCGAAAGCTTATAGCAATGTGAACTTAATGACTTGATCTTATGCTACGCTTACTATGGGTGTGTGTGTCCATTACATCATTCTCCTAATGATACAACCTTGTTATTAATGACATCCAATGTCCATGATCAGGAAACCATGATCATCAATTAATCAACAAGCTAGTTTAACAAGAGGCTTACTAGGGACTCTTTTATGTTTACAAAACACACATGTATTGGTGTTTCCTTATAATACAATTATAGCATGGGATGCAAACATTCATCATAAACACAAAGATATAATAATAACCACTTTTATTATTGCCTCTTGGGCATATCTCCAACAGTCTCCCACTTGCACTAGAGTCAATAATCTAGATTACATGGTAATATACCTAACACCCATGGCGTTCTGGTGTTGGTCATGCTTAGCTCTAGGGAGAGGTTTAGTCAACGGATCTGCCACATTCAGATCAGTATGTACTTTGCAAATCTTTATGTCACCATCTCGGACATACTCGCGAATAGCATGGAAACGTAGCTTGATGTGCTTCAGCTTGCTATGTGACCTTGGCTCCTGTGCATTAGCTATGGCACCTGTGTTGTCACAGTAGATGGCCATCGGGTCCAACGCACTAGGAACCCCGCCAAGTTCAGTAATGAACTCCTTCATCCATATGGCTTCTTGTGCAGCCTCCGAAGCAGCTATGTATTCCGATTCAGTTGAAGATTTCGCCACAACACTTTGCTTGGCACTCCTCCAGCTCACTGCAGCACCATTCAAAATAAATACGTATCCAGACTGTGACTTCAAGTCATCTGGATCGGTGTTCCAACTAGCATTAGTGTAACTGTTTACAACAAGCTGTTCATCACCTCCATAAGAAAGAACCATATCCTTAGTCCTATTCAGGTACTTAAGGATATTCTTGACCGCTGTCCAGTGCTCCATTCTAGGATCACTTTGATATCTGCTAGTCAAACTAACAGCATGTGCTATATCTGGTCTTGTACACAACATGGCATACATGATAGAACCTATGGCTGAGGCATAGGGAACATTATTCATCTTCTCTCTATCTTCTGCCGTAGCTGGACTTTGAGTCTTACTCAAGGTCTTACCTGACAACATGGGCACGAACCCTTTCCTGTTCTCTTCCATTCTGAACTTCTTTAGAACTTTGTCCAGGTATGTACTTTGTGAAAGCGCTAGCAGGCGTCTTGATCTATCTCTATAAATCTTGATGCCTAGAATATATGCCGCTTCGCCAAGATCCTTCATTGAAAAACTATTATTCAAATAGGCTTTGACGCTATTAAGAAGTTCTATATCATTCCCAATCAACAGTATGTCATCTACATATAGTACTAGGAATGCTACAGAGCTCCCACTCACTTTCTTGTAAATACAAGCTTCTCCATAAGTTTGTATAAATCCAAAGTTTTTGATTACTTTATCAAAACATTGATTCCAACTCCGGGATGCTTGCTTCAGTCCATAAATGGAGCGCTGAAGTTTGCATACCTTGTCAGCTTCACTAGGATCGACAAAACCCTTGGGTTGTACCATGTACAACTCTTCCTCAATGTCACCATTAAGGAACGCCGTTTTGACATCCATCTGCCATATCTCATAATCGAAATATGCAGCAATTGCTAACAAAATCCTCACAGACTTTAGCTTCGCTACTAGTGAGAAAGTCTCATCATAGTCAACACCTTGAATTTGTCGGAACCCTTTCGCGACAAGTCGAGCTTTATAGACAGTAACATTACCATCAGCATCTGTTTTTCTTTTGAAAATCCATTTGTTCTCGACAGCCTTACGGCCATCTGGTAAGTCCACCAAAGTCCATACTTGGTTTTTGTACATGGATCCCATTTCGGATTTCATGGCTTCTAGCCATTTGTCGGAATCTGGGCTCACCATAGCTTCTTCATACGTTGCAGGGTCATCAGTGTTGTCCACCAACATGACGTTCAAGGCAGAGTCATACCACTCAGGAGTGGTACGAACCCTCGTTGACCAGCGAGGTTCAGTAGTAACTTCGTTCGAAGTTTCATGATCACCATCATTAGCTTCCTCTCCAGTTGGTGCAGGCGACACGAAAATATCTTCCGGTGCTGCGCTACTCTCAACCCCGAGAGAAGGTTCAATAACCTCGTCGAGTTCTACTTTCCTTCCAGTCACTTCTTTCGAGAGAAACTCCTTCTCAAGAAAGGATCCATTCTTGGCAACGAAAACTTTGCCTTCGGATCTTTGATAGAAGGTATACCCAATTGTTTCTTTAGGGTATCCTATGAAGACGCATTTCTCCGCTTTGGGTTCTAGCTTATCAGGTTGTAACTTCTTTACATACGCTTCGCAACCCCAAACTTTAAGGAATGACAACTTAGGTTTCTTTCCAAACCACAATTCGTACGGTGTCGTTTCAACGGATTTAGATGGTGCCCTATTTAAAGTGAATGCGGCTGTCTCTAATGCATAGCCCCAAAACGATAGCGGTAAATCTGTAAGAGACATCATAGACCGAACCATATCTAAGAGAGTTCGATTACGACGTTCGGACACACCATTACGCTGTGGTGTTCCCGGCGGTGTCAACTGCGAAAGTATTCCACATTTCTTTAAATGCATGCCAAACTCATAACTTAGATATTCACCTCCGCGGTCAGAACGCAGAAACTTAATCTTCTTGTTACGATGATTTTCCACTTCACTTTGAAATTCCTTAAACTTCTCGAAAGTTTCGGACTTATGTTTCATAAAGTAGACATACCCATATCTACTTAAGTCATCCGTGAAAGTGAGAACATAACGATATCCACCACGCGATGCTACACTCATTGGACCGCACACATCGGTATGTATTATTTCCAATAAGTCTGTAGCTCGCTCCATTATTCCAGAGAATGGAGTCTTAGTCATTTTTCCCATTAGACATGCTTCGCACCTTTCAAGTGATTCAGAATCAAGTGATTCAAGAAGTCCATCAGAATGGAGTTTCTTCATACGCTTCACTCCAATGTGACCAAGACGACAGTGCCACATGTATGTAGAATTATCATTCAATTTTGTTCGTTTAGCATCTATGTTGTGAACATGTGTATCACTACTATCGAGATTCAGTAAGAATAAACCATTCATCTCAGGTGCATTACCATAAAAGATATTACTCATATAAATCGAACAACCTTTATTCTCGGACTTAAAAGAGTAACCGTCTCGCAATAAACAAGATCCAGATATAATGTTCATGCTTAACGCAGGCACCAAATAACAATTATTCAAATTTAAAACTAATCCCGAAGGTAGATGTAGAGGGAGCGTGCCGACGGCGATCACATCAACCTTGGAGCCATTTCCATCGCGCATCATCACCTCGTCTCTCGCCAGTCTTCGTTTATTCCGCAGCTCCTGTTTCGAGTTACAAATATGAGCAACCGAACCAGTATCAAATACCCAGGCACTACTACGATTACTAGTAAGATACACATCAATAACATGTATATCGAATATACCTTTCTTCTTGATGTTGCCGTTCTTCAGATCTGCCAGGTACTTGGGGCAGTTGCGCTTCCAGTGACCAGCACCCTTGAAGTAGAAGCATTCAGTTTCAGTCTTAGGACCAGCCTTGGGCTTCTTAGCAGGTGCAGCAGCTTTCTTGCCGTCCTTCTTGAAGTTGCCCTTGTTCTTAGGCTTGCCCTGTTTCTTGAAATTGGTGGTCTTATTGACCATCAACACTTGGTGCTCCTTCTTGATCTCCACTTCAGCAGTTTTCAGCATGGACGATAGTTCAGGCAACGTCTTGTTCATGCAGTGCATATTGTAGTTCATCACAAAGTTCTTATAACTCGGTGGCAGTGATTGGAGGACACGGTGAATCCCTAACTCATTAGGAATCGTTATCCCCAACTCTTGGAGCTTGTTTGCGTGCCCAAACATGGTGAGCACGTGCTCACTAACGGAGCTTCCCTCTTCCATCTTGCAGGTAAAGAACTTTTCGGAGGCCTCATAGCTCTCCACGGTCGCGTGAGTCTCAAAAATGAGCTTGAGCTCCTTAATGATCTCGAACGGGTCGTGGTGCTCAAAGCGCTTCTGAAGCTCCATTTCTAGACCGTACAGGATGGCACACTGAACTGTGGAGTAATGATTTTTCCGAGTGGCATAAACATTTTTTACGTCATCGGTGGCATCTTCTGCAGGTGGGTCACCTAGCGGTGCATCGAGCACATAGGTCATCTGACCAGCCCTGAGGACAATCTTCAGACCATGGAGCCAGTCTGTGAAGTTGCTTCCATTGTTCTTAAGTTTTTCTTTCTCTAGGAATGCATTGAAATTGATGGAGAGGTTCGCCATAATCTACAACATATTTGCAAGTAGTTTAGTCTAAGTTTATGATAAATTGAGTTCAACTTCAATTCTTAAATTAACTAGGTGAACTCCCACTCAAAACAACATCCCTCACATTGTCTTAGTGATTACACGAACCAAGTCCACTACACCAAGTCCGATCTTCACGAGAGAAGATGTAGTTTTATCGGCGAACAATCTTCATGTTCATCATATCATTCATATGACTCGTGCTCTACCTTTCGGTATTCCGTGTCCCGAGACCATGTCTCTACATGCTAGGCTCGTCAAGATTAACCTTAGTTTCCGCATGTGAAAATCTGGCTTGCACCCGTTGTATGCACACGTAGAATCTATCACACCCGATCATCACGAGATGCTTCGAAACGACGAGTCTTAGCAACGGTGCCAACTAAGGACGAACACTTTTATTACTTGATATTTAGTGAGAGGGATCATCTTATAATGCTACCTTCGCGATCTAAGCAATACAAGATGCATAAAGGATTAACACCACAGGCAATTCATAATTAATGTGACATGATATGGCCCTTTCTTCTTGTGCCTTTGATCTCCATCTCCAAAGCACGGACATGATCTCCATCATCACCAGCATTGCGTCAAGGTCAGTGGCGCCGCTTCATGGTTGTCCATCATCACAAGCAACTATTACAACTACTTGGAATAAAGCTATTACAAGATGAATAGACACGCAGGCCTTAACAGAATTAAAGACAACCATTAGGCTCCTGCCGGTTGCCATATTACAACAAGGATCATTGCATACATCAAATATAATCACAATCACATGATGGCCATATCACATCACAAAAACCCCTGCAAAAACAAGTTAGACGCCTCTAATTTTCTTTGCAAGTTTTACGTGGTTTGGGGCTTTCGAATAAGAACGGATCTTACCTACGAAACTGAACCACAACGTTGATACAAGTGCTATCAAGTGCAAAGTGTAGATTTGATCTATACTATGATGGGAGAGACAGACACCCGCAAAGCCACTTGTGCAAAGCAAGTTGCACGTCAAGCGTGGAGCAAGTCTCATGTGCAATGACATGTAATGTTAGCCTGAGCCGCTTCATCCCACCATACCGCAAGATGCAAAGTACACACAGCAAAAGACGGCACGAGCACCAACGCCCACAACACCATTGTGTTCTACTCGTGCAACAGATCTACGCATAGACAAGGCTCTGATACCACTGATGGGTTCGTAGCATGGAAAACAAAAAATTTCTACCGCAAGAACGAACAAAACCCAGATCTAATCTAGATAAAATCCAAGATCTAATCTATTAGACATGTGCAACGAGATAGATCTGTACTAATCCAAAGCGTTACGAGATTGGATCTCGGGGTTGATGTAGTCGATCACTTGCCGATCTCAAGATCGTGTGGACGATCCTTCCGGCGCCGCGTTCCGGCAGCGCTTCCGCAGACGGTCACACGTGCGGAGTCGAAGCAGACCTTCCTCTCCCCGTTCCAGCGAGCAGCGGAGGTAGTAGATCTTCTCCACGCAATCCTAGCAGCACGACGGCGTGGTGGTGGTGGTGGTGGAGAGAATTCTGCAGGGCTTCGCCTAAGCCGGAGCAGATGGAAGGAGGAAGAGAGAGGCGGCTAGGGTTTGGAGTGGGAAGGGGCAAGGAGGGGTGGCACCTCCACCCCTCTATATATAGAGGGAGGGGTGTGGCCTAGGGTTCCCACCCCTAGGCCCACCCCTTAGGGCTGGCGCACTAGGGAGCTTGGGGGGAGAGTCCTTCCCCCCCCAAGTTTCCCCTTTAAACTCCCCTTATCTTATCTTATCTTATCTCGGTTTTCAAATAAACTCCAAGATATCTTCTAGAACCTTCCGGAACATTCTGAAACCTTCTAGAATCCCCATACAAACACTCTGGAACATTTCCTAACTTAGAAAATGATCCCCATTATATGAATCTTATTCTCCGGATAATTCTGGATCTCCTCGTGATGTCTCGGATCCAATCCGAGACTCCGAACAACATTCGGTCTCCAACGCACATTCAATATCTACTTAAAACAACTTCGAACCTTAAGTGTGTCACCCTACGGTTCGTGAATATGTAGACATGATGAAGACACCTCTCTGATCAATAACCATCAGCGGGATCTGGAGATCCATAACGGCTCCCACATACTCAACGATGACTTCGTGATCGATAGAACCATTAACATACGAAACCAATTCCCTTTGTCACGCGATACTTTACTTATCCGAGGTTTGATCATCGGTATCTCCATACCTAGTTCTACCTTGTTACTGATAAGCACTCTTTACTCGTTCCGTGTTATGCCATCCCTTGTGACCTGGTCACATGCTTGCAAGCTAACTAGATGACATTCCACCGAGAGGGCCCAGAGCATATCTATCCGTCATATGGATGGACAAATCCCAATCTTGGTCCATGCGCTTCAACACATACTTTCAGAATACCTAATGCCACCTTTATAACCACCCAGTTACGAAGTGGTGTTTGATGTCATCAAAGTACTCATCCGGTGATGGTGATTAACACAACCTCATGGTCGAAGGATTAGGTTACTATGTATCGAAAGCTTATAGCAATGTGAACTTAATGACTTGATCTTATGCTACGCTTACTATGGGTGTGTGTCCATTACATCATTCTCCTAATGATACAACCTTGTTATTAATGACATCCAATGTCCATGATCAGGAAACCATGATCATCAATTAATCAACAAGCTAGTTTAACAAGAGGCTTACTAGGGACTCTTTTATGTTTACAAAACACACATGTATTAGTGTTTCCTTATAATACAATTATAGCATGGGATGCAAACATTCATCATAAACACAAAGATATAATAATAACCACTTTTATTATTGCCTCTTGGGAATATCTCCAACAGGTGGTAAGGAGTAAAATCAGAGCTACACAAATCTATCCAACTAATTTTGCATATACTTTTTGACACTCTACACTGTCCGTTAGCTAGGTTATCCTATAGGCTAAACTAGTGGGATATCGAAAACCATGGCTCTGATACCACTTGTAACACCCTTGAATCAACCCTATGCAAATTTTAGCGATTCCCATCAAACCCGCATAGAAATGGTTCGATGATGCCCACCAGGCACTTGTGTGCGGGTGAAAACAAAGTAATACTATTACACAATAGTCCACAATGGGACCCACAAGAACATGTATATACAACAATGACTCAGTGAGTGAAGAGTACATATATACATTACAAAGATACAAACCATATTGAAAACGATACAAAATCCGAGTATTGACAAGATGCAAATAGGACTAAGAGTCCTTGAATAACCAATGACGTCCATAACCTTGCCCAAGCCAAGCTAGAAGGATAACCTTGCTAACGTCATTGAACTCATACATGTCAAAGCAAAAAGGGTGCCGATAAAGGATAAAGGAAAAAGGGAGTGGTCAGTACTGAGGCCAGTACTTGACAAGTCTTAGAATTCGGCAGATCTCGCCTACATGGGTATGGTGGACTGAAGCGGCAGCAAAGCATGCACTAAATAACTGTAACATTCCAAAACTTCAATCCAAGCTTATCAAGATCTAAATCATCAAATTTGGGGTTAACAAAAACTTTTTCAAATTAAAAATAAAAGCATTCATATGTGTGTGCATTTAAAATAGGAGTTGTTTTGAATTGCCATGATTGTGTGATCCAATGCTTGTAAAATGTTTCTTAGGTGATTTAAACATCATCTACATCATTCCCAAACTTTTCCTATAGAAAATCAAACCAAAAAGAATTAAAAAGGAGGAATGGTCATTTTGGCCATTTTAATCCACTACACTACTTTGGCTATTCCTAGCACTCAGTTCTTAACAGAAACAATTCTTGATCTTTGTACCCCTTTCTAGTACACATAATGAGGTACCAAGGCCCACTTTTTGATCTGCTAAAAACATACTTTTACTTATTTTAATTGGCATTTGAAAATTGAATCTAATGCATATGCATAGATCACCCCTATTTCAAAACCCCTCTATTTGAGCTCCACTTTCAAAATCCTTGCAACCAGAGACTACCTAGCACTAGTGGAGATCACTCAAAAATTTTGAAACCAAAATTCAAAATTTTTCCTCTTTCGGCCATTTCATCAAACACCTTGCTGGCAAGATCATATTGGCCTAACTAATACTGTTTTGAGATGATTTTGTCTAGCAATTTGGAGGTGCCTCGATCATCTTGTCCCCCCTCAAGCCTGACCAGACCCACACCAGCATCTCCCCTACCTCCTAGCTGCACTGCACTGCCATGCCGAGCCCCCTCTCGCTGGCCGACCGTGCACTCGCCGCAGCAGCCCTCTCTCGCCTCTCTCTCCGTGTCTAGGAGGTAGCTCACACCTCACCGCCACCCCATGTCCCCTGCCCGAGCCCAGCCCTGCAGTGGACCACCGAGGATACCACGCGCCCAGTGCCACCGCACCATGCCGGTGCCGCCCCCAGAGCACGCTCTGTCCCCGCTCGCACAGACCGCCGCCTCTGCCGCTCAGAGCGCCACCTCGCCCAGACCGCATGCCACCGCCCCTATGGCCGTATTCAATCCCTAGAGCACCGCCAGGGGACCGCCCATCGATCGCTGCCCCCAGCCATGCCTCTACCCCGCCGTAGCCATGTCACCACTGTCGCTTGCCCATCCCGCTCGGTCTCACCATCGGGCCTATAAAAGGAGGCCTCCCTAGCCTCTTCTCTCTACACCACTCCACTACACTCACCTCTCTGAACCTCACCCACCTCTAGCCGGAGCAAGGGGAGCAGCAGCTCGCCGAAATTGGAGCCGGAGCAGCCGCCTCTGGAGGAGAAGGGCGCCGCTGATTGCGACCACCCCAAGCTCCGCCGCAACCGCGCCTCGCCTCGCCGTCGTCGTCCAGTTTGTTTGCCCGCCTCGCCGACCCCGCTGGAGCCCTGGTACGTCCCCAGCAGACCCCCACCGAGCTGCTAGGGTTCGAGCTCGCCGGTGACCTGTTCGTCGTTGACGACGACCCTCAGCCGTAGATCCCCCTTCTAATCCTACGGCTCACAGCGCGTGTACCGTTTCGCGTATTAAGTGCCGCTGACAAGCAGGACCCCCCTGTCAGCTGAGCCCCGCGCCGCGTAGCGCCACTGGGCCGGCCCAAGTCTTTTCCCGCGCTAGCCCACCCGTTCAAATCTGGATTTTTCTTTTTAGATTGAATCTAGTTTCTGTCCCCTAGTTTGAAAATCAATTCAGAGAGTTTTATAAATCCAAATTGCATGAAACCAACTTTGTCTAAAAGGTATGGAGATGATCTATCCAAGCACGTTGGATTTAATTCAATTAGAGTTATAGATCTCTCCTAATAAAAATAACAAAACAGAAGCTTTTGCAACTTGCAACATTTTTATAAAATCAACCAAGTTAGCTTTTGAGTTGATTCCAACTCTGAAAAATCACATTTCATCATATCTATCCAAATATGTAATAATATTAAGGTTTACATGCAGTGACTTTGGACTAGTACCAAAATAATGCTATATAGGCATTTCTAGTCACTTTAAATCATTAAATAATGAACTTAAACCAAAGTGATATTGATCCAACCCTTAAATCTCATTCCCACATGTTATAATATGTGGTGATGACATGTGTCAACATGATCCCGTATTTTAAGTGGTGAATATTAAATCTTAGTTAAATTTTCAATGAGTAGAAATTACTTTTCTAAATTAAAAAGAATGAAACTATTGAATTAAACTTGTGATGATAATAGATCATCAATTGTGTGTCTTAGAATGCTATCTAGCCTAGTTAAGTATTGTTTGGTGATTGACTACTCCGTATGTATTTTTATAGAAGATAGTACTGACCAAGCTTACGAGGAGGAGGAGTGATATCAAGACGAAGACAAAGAAAACTTCAACCACTGCACCAACCAAGGCAAGCCACCATTAACAGTGCAAGCTACCCTTAGCAAGCTAGCAATACCCAAGATTAACCCTTGCAAGTTTAGTACTTAGCAAACTAGAATCAAACTAGATGGTTTAGCAAATATGCCATAAGCATGCTTTGATCACACCCCCTTTAACTATTAGTACCTCAAGTCTTATTGACAAGTTTTACCTCCCTTAGTTTACACAAAGTTCTTTACTTGTTTTGAAGGTAGCATAAAAAGTATAAAACTTGACCTACTTAGAAACCTTTAGATGTCATTCTATGGCATGAGATTGAACCCATCACTTCCACCTTAGTGAACACTCTTAACTTAGTAATTTAGAGTAGATCAAAAACTTGAGTCACTTTAGATGGGAACAATTGGTGAAAATTAATTGTGAAAACCTTGGAATGATGAGTCATTCTATTGAGATGTTTTGACATGTGTTGAAAAACACAACTGGTTTATGATGATGAAAATGATGAGGCATGAGCCTTAACCCTTTTATAAAACTGATGGTTGGATTCGGATGCGATACCATTCCAAATTTACCGTACAACCACATTACCTGAATTGGGTAAGGCTTAGCTGGAAATTTATATGCATTAGTATTAGTTCCCTCACGGGAGAGGTCTGAGCTGAGGCTACCTCTCATGATGTCCACCTATGCAGTGCCCAAGATGACTGATGGTCATGGTTGGGAGGCCATGCTCATAGGAGAGGTGCTTATACTAGGGTGTGTAAAGGGAAGGTTATGTTTGATTATCTGCATAATAAGTATGATGATTCAGGGTTATCCCTGACAGATGTATCGAATCTTGTGGTGGAAGTGTATCACCTCTGCAGAGTGTCAAACTATTCGAATAGCCGCGTCCGCGGTTATGGACAGTTGGAATGGCCATACTGTTTTGTTGTCAGATGTTTTCCAAATAACTTGAAATGAATGATGAACTTTGACTTGACCACAATAGGGTTATGTTTATGATAATAGCTTCCCAACTTAAGTGATTCTAGAAATTTACTTTATCTTTCTTTGCTTCTGAACTCAGCTTAGGTTTCAAACTTAACTTTAGAGTTAAACTTAGATTTAGCACTTTAACTTAGAAATATAGTACATGTTAATAGTAATTTGCAAGTACTTAAAGAGTACTCATGGCTTTTGTCCCTGGCTATTCTCATGGCCAGACTATGAAGGAGACTATCAGGAGGATGGTCATCAGGACGGCTATGATAACTAGGACTATCTGCCTTCGTCAGCATTGCCTGTGCCCCTGAAGATGGACCCCACCGCTACGCTTATCTTATATTCCGCTGCTTGTTGTATTAAAGACTAGATCATGAGATCCTTATTTGTGTAAGACCTTATGTATGATTTGTAATGGATGATGTAATGTGATATCCAATCCGTTATGTCTCGCAAATATGGTAATCCTGGGATTGCGAGGTATGGCATAACGGGCGTCTAGGATTAAAAATCCGGGTGTTGACAATAACCTATAGAGACTCGATACAACTGCCGACTATCAAAGAAGGGTAAGAGAGATCTATTCAGATCCAACCTGATACTAACACCAAACATAGCCCATCCTAAAGTTTCCCCCTCGAGACCAAACAAGGAAGTCCTTCTGAGGAACGCACATAGTTGGCAGTTTTATTAATCATTCCATTATAATTGCAATACTTACTATTCAGATATAGATAGCATAAGACATACCAATATCACCAGTTGTTGGCACTTTTAATTAACCATTCCATTGTAGTGGAGTTGATTACTAGTCAAGCTAAAGTCAAATTTATAGAACTACTTTAGTTTGAGTTGTCTACGATCGAGACACTGTGCTCCAATTAGTCCATAACCGTGGACATGGCTTTTCGAAAAGATTCTCGGAGCTGGAGTATTTGATTTAATAAAGTTATCAAAGGTTTTGTATTTGTCCAACACAAAAAGAAGATTGCATCTATACGAAAGTGAATGAGAGCTCAGTGGCATTCGTGGTACTATATGTGGACGACATATTGTCAATAGGGAATACTGTGAATCTTTTGAATAGTGTGAAAGATTATTTAAATAGTAAATTCTATATGAAGGACTTGGGTGAAGCTGCCTACATACTAGGCATCAAGATCTATAGAGATATCAAAGCGTCCATTGGCACTTGATCAAAGCACTTACCTAGAAAATATCCTAAAGCGTTTCAGAATGGATCAGGCAAATAAAGGTTCATTTCCAATCATAAAAGGTAACAAGTTGAGTATGACTCAAGTGCCCAGAAATGGATCATGTTAAGGAAGCACTGAAAGGCATTCCTTATGCCTCGGCCATTGGCTCCATCATGTATGCTATGTTGAGCACTAGCCTTGCCTCTTAGCTTGACAAGAAGTTTCCAAAGTAACACTGGATCGGTTCATTGAAATGTAGTTAAGAATATCCTCAAGTATCTGAAAAGAACCAAGGATATGATTTTAGTTTATGGAGGACGTGAAGAAGAAATTGCCGTAACTTGTTACGTGGATGCAAGCTTCCGCACTGATCAGATGACTCAAAGTCTCAAACAGGGTACGTTTTCATGGTAAATGGTGGCGCGGTGAGCTGGAGGAGCGGGAAGCAAATCTCGGTGGCTTAATCTACAATGAAGTTGGAGTACATGATTGTCGGTGAAGCGGCAAATAAAGCTATTTGGATGCCGGAAGTTCATTAGTGAACTTGGAGTTTTTCCAAGCGCGTAAGACCCTGTGTGCATCTACTACGACAACATGGGGGCCATGCAAATGCGAAGGATCAGAGGTTCCACTCCACGGCCAAGTACATACTCCAACGTTACCATGTAATAAGAGATTACATAGCTAAGGGTAACATTAGAGTTTGCAAAATACATACAGATGTGAATGTAGCTGATCCATTCACAAAGCCTCTTCTACAAGCAAAACATGATCAACATCGGGATGTTATTAGTGTTAGATTATTGCCTGATGTAAACTAGTGTAATTGTACTATAGTGCAAGTGGGTGACTAAAAGAGATATGCCCTAGAGGCCAATAATAAAGTTGTTTTATTGATACATCTCTAATGTTTATAATAGTTTTATATCATGCTATAACTATATTAAGTGGAAACATTAATACATGTGTGGTATATAAACAAACCATGCCCCTAGTATCCTCTAGTACTAGTTCGTTGGGCATTGTGAATATCAGTTTTGCCTATTGAGCATGAAATAGTTGGTATTCCAGGATCTCCCGATTTAGACAATAGCTTCCCATTAGCAGGATAACTAGTCACCATGGCAACGGTTTCACTTATTTCTTTCTTTCTACTAAGAATATCACGCAGGAATTTAGAATAGGTAGGAACTTTGATTGCATCCACAAATAGAATTTCTAGACGAAGGTCACCAAGTGCCTTTGTAAAAGAATCATAGATTACCTGATCTAGTGCTTTCTTTTTCGATATGGATAAGGAAGCTTTTTCTCACTTTTCTTATTCTTGTCTTTTACCTTTTGTGGGGGTCAGGATCTTTTGTTGCTTTCTTTTGTTATTGCTTATCGTATTTCTTCTTTTCTACTACAACCACTTCATCTTCATTGCTTATCTCTTTTTGTCTTGGATCAACCGTCGCTACTTCAGAGTCATAACGGTCATCCTGTGCATCATCTTGGCCCTCCTTGGTTTGATCTTGTGTTTCTTGAGTAGTTTCATCTTGAGGATCCACCAGTGTATCATCTTCTTGGCTTGATTCGAGCAAGGCTTTTTCCTTTCGCTCATTTTCAGCTTCATATTCTGGTGGTCCTAATGGTCTTGTAACAACTGCACCTCTTCTTGTAACAACATTAGTAGAAACAGGAATATCTATATCATCTCGAAGAAAAATTTGATAACCAGATGCTATTTGTTCACACTGGGTTTCAATCATACTAAGATACTTATGAAATAGTTTTATTTCTTGGCCAATCTCATCATAATTTTCCATGAGTTCCACCAAAATCTTTTTATGTTTTTGAAAGTTCTTATGCAGGTTATTATGAGATTTGCTTGTTGATGTTTTAATTCTTGAAAAACTTTCCTAGTCTCATCTTCTTCAGTTAAAACTTGTAACAAGTCAAATTTGTTTTCCTCAAAAAGTTCAGAAGGTATACCTTTTCCTTTCATTGTTTTGCGTACTTCAGGCATAAGATCAGGAGTTATCCAAAGTATCCCTTTTTCTAGCTTAGTGCCAAAATCAAGATTATATAAAGAATCATTCTTAGCCCTAGTAGACATCAATTCCAAATATTCTTTAATAGTTAAAGTATTTATCGATCCTCCTACTAAAAATTCAAGCTCCTCTCTACATTGAGTATTAAGACCGTGGTAAAATAAATGGAAAATAGTTGATTCAGAATAGCCATGATTAGGAATACTATTGATCATCCAAAGAATCTATCCTAGGCTTGTGGGTAATTTTCTCCCGCGTTCTGACTAAAGTTGCATATATTATTTCTTAGTTTAGTTACCTTTTTAAAAGGATTAAACATGTTTATGAATTTAACAATGTAGTTTTCCCAACATTTAATATAATGGCGAGGGAGAGAATATAACCAGTCTAGAGCCTTACCTTTAAGAGACCAACATAATAATTTTAGACGAGAGAAGTCCCTTGGCAAACCTTTTGGTATAAGTGATGTTATCACATCATTGAACTCTCTAAGATGTCTTCCTAGGTATTCATCTTCCCTTCCACTAAAAGCTTTTTCCTGCAAAATTTTAATAATTCCACCATCAAATCGATATTCTCTAACTCCAGGATTAGGGAATTCTATTGGTTGTTTAAGAAATTCAGAACTTGGAGCACTGTATTCTCTGAGAGTTTTCTCAGGTTTCTTGGAAGTTGTCTGATACGTCCAAAATGTATCTACTTTCCTGAACACTTTTGCTATTGTTTCTCCTCTAAACTTGTGTGATTTGGATACAACTAACACGGACTGACGTTGTTTTCAGCAGAATTGCCTTGGTGTCTACTTTTTGTGCAGAAAATCAACTATCAGGAAAAATCCTGGAAAATATTCCAAAAATCCTATTTCATCAGAAGACTCTCGGAGCCAGAATATGAGACGGAGGGGGGCTGGGCCCAGGCCACACCACCTGGCCGCGCGGGCTAGCCCAGGCCGCGCCAAGGGGTGGTCTGGTCGCCCCAGACTCCCCCTCGGTCTCCCTTTTCGCCTATAAGTTGCCTTCTGACCTAAAAACTCAAGGGGGTTCGACGTTTTTCCAGAAGGAGTTCTGCTCCGCTGCCACCACCAGATTCCACGAAATAGCACCAGAAACTCTTTTCTGGCACCCTGCCGGGACGGGGAATTGGAGGAGATCATCGCCATCATCATCACCATCGCATCTCCATCGACCATCCATGTTTCCCCCATCTATTTGTGAGTAATCCCCCGCTATAGGCTATGGGGATGGTAGGGATTGGATGAGATCGTTCATGTAATGGCATCAGATTGTTAGGGCATGGTGCCTAGTATCTTTTATTAGTGCTTTATGACTTTGTTGCAACTTGTTATGCTTAATGCTTGTCACTAGGGCCCGAGTGCCATGATTTTAGATCTGAACATGTTATTGATTCATTATGATAGTATTGTTTCTGGTCTTACCTGCAAGTTGTATACACACGTTGTTGTCCGGAACCAATGGCCCCGAAGTGACAGAAATCGGGATAACCGGAGGGAATGGCTTTGATGTGAGGATCACATGTGTTCACGGAATGTTAATGCTTTTCTTCGGTGCTCTATTAAAAGGAGCACCTTAATTGCCAGTAGTTCCCTTGAGGCCCTGCTGCAAACGGGCTGGCAGGACAAAAGATGTTGTGCAAGTTCTCATTGCGAGCACGTATGACTATATATGGAACGCATGCCTAGGATTATCTAGTACTTGGATGCTTTATCTTATTTATCTGCAATTGCCTTATGTTCTGTTTGCTATGTGAATTGTCTTGTCCATTCAACGCCCGTCCATCCATCCCTATGCCTACCGCACTCGAATCCTACTGTTTACTTCTATTGTTACTGCTGTCTTTACTTTACTACTTCTGTTACTTTACTTTCGCTACTACAAAACTGTTGCTACTGATAAACTACTGTGAGCAAGATTGTTTTCAGGTGTAGCTGAATTGACAACTCAGTTGTTAAGGCTTATAAATATTCTTTGGCTCCCCTTGTGTCGAATCAATAAATTGGGTTTCAATTCCCTCGAAAATACTGCGATACACCCCCTATAATTGGCTTATAAATATTCTTTGTCTCATGCCCCTTACTTACTAAGACCGATCCTCATGCTACTCAACTTCAGTCACAAGTAAGCTCTTGTCATTATAAGTATATACGTATCATAGAGAACCGCCAACGGGGTACCCCTTGCACATGACACAGGAGCTATCCCACAGTCAAAATGACAAGGCAAGCAGACAATGAGCATCTCAGCGATCTTTTTATTTACTATGTGCATAGATTTTTATTGAGGATGCTTCATAGAATGCTCATTATGGTTATGCTGCAAGTTTCCACCATGATTAGGCATGGCTTAGGCTAGCAGCCTAGGCATTTCTCTAACATACATACAAACTCCATGATCTTACAAGTTCCACTTTTATTTCACACCGCCGGGATCCATAAGCAAAAGAACATGATATCAACGAGGTACTAAGTACCAATGAAATGTTGAAAACGTTCCCCATGATACATGGTTCTGCTAACTTCAACTTATAAAGCGCAAGCATATACGCAACAAATAAGGACGCAATGGTTCAGGTTTATTAAATGCAAGAAAATAAATTGTGCCATCAAGTTTGTGAGAGCTTTACTAACTAAATTTCTCATAACAAGCAAACATTTTATTCGGAAGAAAACAAGGCATATTGAATATGCACGGAAGTAGCAAATGATGCTAATAGGTAGGTATGGTGGACACTTTGGCAATATTTGGTTTTAGGGAGTTGGAAACATGAGTAAAACATACTCAGTGAAAGTGAAGGCTAGCAATAGTAACGGAGCGACAAACGAGAGAGCAATAGCTGTCATAATCATGCTTGCAACAAAACAGGACTAATCATGGCATGAAAGTGATTCAAGATCCTCAAGACAAAATAATTCATCGAGGCTTAACTGATTATTATAGTCATGTGCATGCACGAGCATGTGCCAAGTCAATTCAAATGAAACATTCAGAGGAGGATACCACGGTGTCATACCAAATTATGAGTAGAGTAATGCAAGCAAACATTCATAAGACATGCTACAAACTATTAGCAAGCTGGAACTAATCATATGAAAGCAAGAACTACTAAGCATCCAAAGATAACATACACCTTACACAAACAGACTAAGCATGCCCACAGTGATGAGTATATGTACAAAAATGAAAACAAATAGAGTTCGTTACCAGCATCTTACCATGCCTCAAGTTGTCATTAATCCTCATTATTGCTCTTCACTTGTCTGGCTTGAATAATAATATGAAACCAATATCCACTGAGGACTGATGAACCCTGCAACAAACTCACAAAGCCAAAGAAGAACGACAAATATTTTTGTTGTTTTCGATTTTTAAAACAAGAACCAAAAGGAAAAACAAGCAAAGCAAAATCTTTTTGGATTTTTTGAATAGTTCAAACAAAGCAAAAAGGGAAAAACAAACCAAGGCAAAAAGAAGAAGAAGCAAACAAAGAGAAACAACAGAAATATTTTTGGTATTTTTGTGTTTTAGAAAGCAAAAGCAAAGAAAGAACGAAAACTAAAAAGAGAACGAAACATGAATATACAAAGTACCGACACAACATGATAAGGAGATGAGTGCGGTGTCGGCGTACCTCCCCCCAAGCTTAGGCTTTTCGCCTAAGTGGGTATCAATCCAGATACGGGTAAGGGTTCCAAGCAGGAGGATCATGATAAGAGTGGTCGTAGTTGGGCCCGTGCGAAGAAGAAGAAGCTCCCCAATCATAAGCAGACTGCTGATATGAAGACTCTCCCTCATTAGAGGGCTGGACCGAATCATCCGTGACCTCCCTTCTAGTGTCCTGTTCCTGTTGGGAGATCTCTCCCAAGTACGTGTCAAGCTCCTCCTCAGTGAGGGACCATCCTTTCTTGTTATCAAGGTTAAACAAAACAGGTGCAGGCAAAAGAACAACACGCTCGGACTTGCTCTTTCTCCAACAAGCTTTGAGAAAGGTTATTTCATAAGACAACTCATTCAAACTAGCCCACGAAGAAACAAATTTATGATGTATCATGGAATTAAAATCAAGCCTTTCTATGGGGAACTGTAGGTCTAGATGATGAGGCACTAAACCATGCAATGCTAGTAAACGAGAAGCAATGAGGCCTCCACAAATTCCACCTTTCTCACGGTTAGCAGCAAGACGGAAGGCTATCGAAGAACCTAAGTTGTAAGACCTATCTCGTTTAAGAGCGGCAGAGATGAATGCTAGATCATATGCAGATAACTTACTGGCAGTTTTCCTAGCAAGAACATACTTGGCAACAAAGTAGGCAAAGTAACGAATGGAGGGAAGATGAATGTTACGGATTTTTCCATTCTCCTTCGAGAAGCTGCTCCCTTGGCAAATTTCTGCGTATAAATCCATGAGTGGTTCAGGTCGCTCCTTAATCCTTTTACATGATCCCCATTGGGGTACCTTAATAGATGCACAAAATTCATCGAGAGAAAGGTCGACAACAATATTGTAAATTTTGTAGTGGACCATGGGGTTAGGCAAAGAGTGACTAAATTGAAAGTCCTGCACCACAGACATGGTTAGCTTCATAAATTGACAAGGTTCATCTTCCAAAAAGTGCTCCAACCCTGCATTAGAAACCAAAGTGTGGAAATCCTGTAGAATTCCTGTAGCTCTCATGAACTTAGAGCAAGGATAAATGGAAGGAAGAACTGCTTCCTCTCGGTGGACCTTCATGACCTCAGGCACCCATAGTTCATGTTGGTTTAGTTGATGCTCATTCATCTTGTATTCTGAAATTTAAACACCTATTAAAAAAGTGATTGCAAAGTGAATATAATGAAGGTTTCTACTCATAGGGACTTGTAAGAGGCCTAAACATGCATCAAAACTATATCTTCAAGCATCAAACAAGCTTACAAGCTCTCATAACCTGTCACCTACAGCAGCAAAATACTCAATATATAATCCACTAAACACAAATCTACTTAGACAAGGGGAGGAGTCACATACCAGGGAACAAATGCTCCAAATTTCAGCAAGAAAGATGGGCTGAGCAAGGAGATCGAAAAAATCAAGAGCAAGCAGAGCAAGAACGCAATTTTGAGCAATGAACTAGAGCTTGCTCGGGAGAGAGAAAAAAATGGCAGGTGAGAGAGTTAGTGGAGGGCCAGGGGTGGCCCACACCATGGCATGGCGCCACCCAGGGCAAGCCGCGCCACCAGGTGGTGAGCCTGCCTGGTGGGTCCCCCTGGTACCTTCCAGGCACTTCTCTGCCCATTTTTCACGTAAAAATTTAATATGAATTTTCTGGAATTTTTTGAGACACTTTATTTTTGGGCATTTTCAGGCATAGAGATTTTCTGACAGGTAGATTTTTTTGGAAAATGATGTAAGGACAAAACAAAGGTAAAACTACAGAAGTTCTAAGACACTCTAACATGCAAGCAACTAACAAGAAAAAGAAAACTCAACAAAAGCAAAAACTAAAATGGATAGAATAGAAGTACACAGAAATAATCATAGTGAAAACATTGTTTTGTTCAATGAAATCCTTTTATTAACAAGGTTGATCAGGTCTTGTTACCAAAACAATTTCATATGAGACAAAACTTTGTATTCCATGAATGATTATGTTACCTCAACCTTGATTGCAATGGTCCCAATCATAATATTTTCAAATTTTTCTCTTGGTATGGGACAATATATTTCTCCAACTTGAATACCCTCAACATGTTCAATTGAATTCAAACCATAAGTCCTTTCAATCTTCTTGGGGAAATAGACAATATGTTCCTTGTCATTCACATTGAAAGTCACATTTCCTTGATTACAATTAATAACAGCTCCTGCAGTATTAAGAAAAGGTCTCCCAAGAATAATAGACATATTATCATCTTCAGGCATTTCAAGCACAACAAAATCAGTAAATATCAAGCAACTATGAGACACTTGAATAGGTACATCCTCACATATACCAACAAGAATAGTGGTAGATTTATCAGCCATTTGCAAAGATATATTAGTTGGTATTAATTTTTCTAGTTGAAGCCTCTTATAGAGAGAGAAAGGCATAACACTAACTCCAGCTCCCAAATCACACAAAGCAGTTCTAACATAACTGTTCTTAATAGAGCAAGGGATAGTTGGAATCCCTGGGTCTCCAAGTTTCTTAGGAACCTTACCATTAAAGGAATAATTAGCAAGCAAAGTAGAAATTTCTTCATTAGGGATCTTCCTTTTATTCGAGACAATATCCTTCATATACTTTGAGTAAGGAGGCAATTTAATAGCATCGGTCAAAGGAATTTGCAGTAATAAAGGTTTCATCCACTTACAAAACTTATTATAGTGTTCATCTTCCTTTGACTTGTGTTTCTTATCAGGGAAAGGCATAGGTTTTTGGACCCAAGGTTCTCTTTCACTACCATGTTTCTTAGAAATAAAATCTTTTTTAGTGTATTTAGTATTCTTAGTGTGGTTTTCAGGTTCTTCTTCAACTTTTTCTTCATTAGGAACTTCATTTTCTTCATTATCACTTTCAGTTTCAGCATCAGAGATAGATACACTATTAGGATCTATAGCAGGTTCGGAGGGTTCTACAACAGTTTTATGTTTCTTTTTCCTTTTCTTATGAGTAGAGCCACTATTTTCAGCTTGTTGAGAATCCTGCTCAATTCTTTTGGGATGCCCCTCAGGATAAAGAGGATCCTGGGTAGCACCACCACTTCTAGTTCTAATTTCATAAGCATGTTTTTCTTTAGCAGCATTAACTAGCAAGTCTTTTTGCACTTTAACAAGTTGATCTATTTGAGTTTGAACCATTTGAAAGTGTTTAACAATCATTTTAACATCATTAGAGGTTCTTTCCACAATATCTTTCAACTCAACAATAGCTCTAATGTTTTCCATTAGATGATTTTGCACCCTTTTATTAAAATTATCTTGCTTAACAATAAAGATATTGAATTCTTCTAAGCATTAATCAGGCGGTTTAGAGTAAGGGATATCACCATCATCAAAGTGTTGTAGAGAGTGTACCTCGATAGTGGATGAGTAGGGAATAGGCTTACATAATTCTTCTATAGGAGGTAAATCTTGACATCTGCAGCTTTAATTCCCTTCTCCTTAAGACATTTCTTAGCTGCATTCATCACTTCATCATTTAATTCAATAACTCCCCTCTTCTTTGATGTTGGAATAGGCACAGGAATAGATGGTTTAGGTACAATTACTTCAAGTATAGTTGGTTCAGGAGGAGTCCAATCTTCATAGTTCTTGCTTATTTTAGCCATTAATTCCTCAGCTTCCTTTGGAATCCTATTCCTGAAAACACAATCAGCACAACTATCTAGGTATGTCCTAGATTCTTCGATTAGTCCATTATAAAATATATCAAGAAGCTCATTCTTAGGTAATGGACTTCCAGCTTGTGCATGAATCAAAGCACAAAACCTTGCCCAAGATTCAGGCAATACCTCTTTTTCTCCCTGTTTAAAATCAAAAAGTTCCTGCAAAATAGCATGTCTAGCACTAGGAGGAAAATATTTCTGCAGGAAAGTACTAATCAAGCAATCAGGGCTATCAATAGATCCAGGAGGTAAATTCCTAAACCAAGTTTTAGCTTCTCCTTTCTTGTGAAAAGGGGGAAATCTTAGCAACAAAGTAAGTACGCATCTTAATATCATCAGAAAACAAGCCACTCATGGTAGAAAGTTCATTCTTATGTGCTACCGCACTTTCATTCTTAGTCCCACAAAAAGGTTCTTTCTCGACAATAGCTATGTAAGATAGATCGAGAGATAAATCATAATCTTCATCTATAATGTTTATGGGAGAAGCAGCAAACTTAGCATCAGGAGATAATTTGGGTCTAATAGTACGCCTCTCAAGGAGACTCTTAGCAGCGCTCCTATCATGGGTGTTCTTACATTCTTTAATAAACTCATCGGTCATCTCAACATAATCTTCTCCAATATCATAACTCTCACTAGACTCAGGTGAGCTAACATGTGTGGTAGTGTCTTCATTAGGAGTTTCGGTATTTCCAGCTATAGTTCTAGCAATCGTAGCATCTAGGAAAGGACCTAATGAACCACTCTTATCAAGCACAGTAGAAGCAGCATCATAAGCATCAGAAGTTTCAGATTCAACAGTAGTAGCAGTGTGTGTAGCATGTGTATGTGGTGGTGTAACGAGCTTACTCATAACAGATGGTGAATCAAGAGCAATATAGGTGTTCAGAACCGTACCTCTTCTTGTAGTGGATGGTAAAGTAGGAACCTTGCCATCACAAGACTTATCCATGATGGATGGATAGCAGCAAACAATAGAGAATCCAAGTGAACTTGATAAATAAAGCTATGATCCCCGGCAACGGCGCGAGAAAATAGTCTTGATGACCCACAAGTATACGGGGTGTATCGCAGTATTTTCGAGGGAAGTGAAACCCAATTTATTGATTCGACACAAGGGGAGCCAAAGAATATTTATAAGCCTTAACAACTGAGTTGTCAATTCAGCTGCACCTGGAAACAATCTTGCTCATAGCAGTTTATCAGTAGCAACAGTTTTGTAGTAGGAATAGCAAAGTAGCAGCAGTAGTAAAGTAATGACAGTAGTTGCAATAGCAGTAAACAGTGGGATTCGAGTGCGGTAGGCATAGGGATGGATGAACGGGCATTGCATGGACAAGACAATTCACATAGCAATCAGAACATAGGGCAATTGCAGATAAATAAGATAAAGCATCCAAGTACTAGATAATCCTACGCATGTGTTCCATATATAGTCATACGTGCTTGCAATGAGAACTTGCACAACATCTTTTGTCCAGCCAGCCCGTTTGTCGCGGGGCCTCAAGGGAACTACTGGCAATTAAGGTGCTCCTTTTAATAGAGCACCAGAGCAAAGCATTAATACTCCATGAACACATGTGATCCTCACATGAAAGCCACTCCCTTCGGTTATCCCGATTTCTGTCACTTCGGGGCCATTGGTTACGGACAACAACGTGTGTATACAACTTGTAGATAAGACCAAAAACAATACTATCATAATGAATCAATAACATGTTCAGATCCGAAATCATGGCACTTGGGCCCTAGTGACAAGAAGCATAACAAGTCGCCGCAAAGTCATAAAGCACTAATAGAAGATACTAGGCACCATGCCCTAACAATCTGATGCCATTACATGAAAGATCTCATCCAATCCCTACCATGCCCATGGCCTATAGTGGGGGATTACTCACTCATAGATGGGGGAAACATGGATGGTCGATGGAGAAGCGATGGTGATGATGATGGCGATGATCTCCTCCAATTCCCCGTCCCGGCAGGGTGCCAGAACGGAGTTTCTGGTGCTGTTTCGTGGAATCTGGTGGTGGCGGCGGAGCGGAACTCCTTCTAGAAAAACGTCGAACCCCCTCCCTGAGTTTTTAGGTCAGAAGGCAACTTATAGGTGAAGAGGGAGACCAAGGGGCAGTCTGGGGCGGCCAGACAACCCCCTAGCGTGGCCTGGGCTTGCCTGCACGGCCAGGTGGTGTGGCTTGTGCCCAGCCCCCCTCCGTCTCGTATTCTAACTCCTGGAGTCTTCTAGTGGAATAGGATTTTCGGCATATTTTTCGGGATTTTTCCTGATAGTTGATTTTCTGCACAAAAAGTAGACACCAGGGCAATTCTGCTAAAAACAGCGTCAGTCCGCGTTAGTTGCATCCAAATCACACAAGTTTAGAGGAGAAACAATAGCAAAAGTGTTCGGGAAAGTAGATACGTTTTGGACGTATCACATACCACGGTGACACTTCATCCTGGCCAGCTTGGGATTGACACCTACTTAGGCCAAAAGCCTAAGCTTGGGGGGAGGTACGCCGGCATCGCACTAATCTCTTTATCATGTTGTGTCGCTACTTTGTATATTCATGTTTTGTCCTCTCTTTAGTTTTCGTTCTTTCTTTGCTTTTGCTTTCTAAAACACAAAAAGACCAAAAATATTTTTGTTGTTTCTCTTTGGGTTGCTTCTTTTTTTTGCCTTGGTTTGTTTTTCCCTTTTTTGCCTTGTTTGAACTATTCGAAAAACCCAAAAAGATTTTGCTTTGCTTGTTTTTCCTTTTTGGTTCTTGTTTAAAGAAATTGAAAACACCAAAAATATTTGTTGTTCTTCTTTGGCTTTGTGAGTTTGTTGCAGGGTTCAGCAGTCCTCAGTGGATATTGGTTTCATATTATTATTCAAACCACACAAGTGAAGAGCAATAATGAGGATTAACGACAACTTGAGGTGTGATAAGAGGCTGGTAACGAACTCTATTTGTTTTCATTTTTGTACATATACTCATCATTGTGGGCATGCTTAGTCTGTTTGTGTAGGGTGTATGTTATCTTTGGATGCTTAGTAGTTATTGCTTTTGTATGATTAGTTCCAGCTTGCTAATAGTTTGTAGCATGTCTTATGAATGTTTGCTTGCATTACTCTATTCATAACTTGGTATGACACTGTGGTATCCTCCTCTGAATGTTTCATTTGAATTGACTTGGCACATGCTCACGCATGCATATGACTGAAATAATCAATTAAGCCTCGATGAATTATTTTGCCTTGAGGATCTTGAATCACTTTTATGCCATGATTAGTCATGTTTTGTTGCAAGCATGATTATGACAGCTATTGCTCTCTCGTTTGTCGCTCCCTTACTATTGCTAGCCTTCACTTTCACTGAGTATTCTAATCATGTTTCCAACTCCCTAAAACCAAACATTGCCAAAGTGTCCACCATACCTACCTATTAGCATCATTTGCTATTTCCGTGCATATTCAATATGCTTTGTTTTCTTCCGAATAAAATGTTTGCTTGTTATGAGAAAGTTAGTTAGTAAAGCTCTCACGAACTTGATGGCACACTTTATTTTCTGTACTTAATAAACCTGAACCATTGTGACTGTCCATGAAAGTTATAAGCTTGCAAATTATAGGCTGGGGATTAGCAGAACCGTGCTGTCATGGGGAACGCTTTCAACACTTGTAAATATATACCCAGTTGATACCATGCTCTTTTGTTTGCGGATGTCGTCGGTGTGAAATAAAAGGGGAGCTTGTAAGTCCATGGAGTTACGTATGTATGTTAGAGAAACGCCCGGGTCGCCGGTCTAATCCATGTTGTCATGGTGGAAACCTGCAACGTAACCATAATGATATCTATGAAGCATTCTTCTTATAAAAAAGAGAGATAGCTATTGAGAAAAAGAAAAAAAGAAATTTATGAAAAGAGGAAAGAGAGAAAAAAGCACCATTTTCCCATGGTAAATAAGAAGATTGCTGAGATACTCATTGTCTGCTTGCCTTGTCAATTTGATATGGGGATTCTTCCGTATCATCGGGCATGGGGTACCCCGTTGGCGGTTCTCTATGATACGTGATGCACTCGACTTTCAACGTAGAGCTCGTTGGGAACCCCAAGAGGAAGGTATGATGAGCACAGCAGTAAGTTTTCCCTCAGTTATGAAACCAAGGTTTAATCGAACCAATAGGAGCAAGGAAACACCCCAAAGGTGTTGCTAGCTGAGCTTTGGCAGGGCGCACTACCGGTGCTAGTAGCAACGTGGAGACCTGCACAACACAACCACAGAACTTTGTCCCCAACTTGCGATGAGGTTGTTAATCTCACCGTGTTATGCGGAAAACAAAGGATTAAACGTATCGAATGGAAGGAAGTAATAGTTTGCAGAAAGTAAACACAACGCAGAAACAGTTTATAGATTGTATGTAAAGACAAAGGACCGGGATCCATAGTTCACTAGAGGTGGCTCTCCTTAGATAGATAACATGCTGGGCGAACAAATTACAGCGGGGCAATTGACAAACACCGAGAAAGCAATACATGCATATACTAATCATCTTGACTCCTTTGAGACTTGATTGGGCATTACAACATAATACATAGACCGCCATCCAACTGCATCTATGACTAATAATCCACCTTCAGGTTATCATCCGAACCCCCTCCAGTATTAAGTTGCAAGCAACAGATTATTGCTTTACGAACTGCGTGTAAAGTAAACAATACAATTGTTCTATGAACAAAGGATCGTTGTTTTCTCCCTAGTAGAAACAACACATCTAGTACCTTAGAGATTTCTGTCACTTCCCCAGATTACCAGAGGCATGAACCCACTATCGAGCATAAATACTAACTCTTGGAGTTGCTAGCATCTACTTGGCCAAGATAGCTACTAACAACGAAAAGCATGCAAGATCTCAAATAACAAAGACATGATAGAATCAATAATCAATCTGAAATAGCATCTCAATATCCATCGGATCCCCGCAAACACAACATGTATGAATTACAAATAGATGATCTTGATCATGAATGGAGCTCACAAGATCTAAACATGAAAGCACAAAGGATGAGAAACCAGCCATCTAGCTACTACATGGATCCGTAGTCCAAGGATGAACTACTCACGCATCACACCGGAGGCTTGCATGGTGATGAAGAAGGCCTCCAGGGTGAATTCCCCTCTCTGGCAGGGTGCCGGGAAGAGCTTCAGATCCCTCCCGGTCTAGGGATGGAGATGACGGCGGCTACAGACTCTTTCGTGGATTTTTGATTGGGTTCCTAGGGTTTTCGTCCCGAGGGCAACTTATAGGCGGAAGGAGAGGCCGAGGGGATGCCGGGAGCCACCACACCACCCCCTGGCGCGGGCCAGGCCTGGCCGCGCGGCCAGGTGGTGTGGCCCGCCCCTGGCCCCTCTCCGTCTCGTATTCTGGCACTTGATCCCTTCCGAAAAAATAGGCACTTTGGCTTTTGTCCCGTCCAATTCCGAAAATATTCATTTTCTGACTTTCCTGGAACCAAAAACAGCAGAAAACAGGCAGCTGGCATTGTGGCTCTTGTTAATAGGTTAGTCCAAGAAATCATATGAAAAGTACTCCAAAGTTGGAACAAAACACAAGAAAGTGGATAAAACTAAGCATGGAACATCAAAATTATAGATACATTTGCAATGTATCAACATCCCCAAGCTTAACTCCTGCTTGTCCTCGACTTGGTAAGTGATAAAAAGAAATAATTTTTGAGGTGACATGCACCATCAAAGACTTGATCAAAGTATTTGCAAAACATACGGCTGGGATCATAGTACTTCAATCATAACATGAAAGACAAAGTTCTAGCAATAAGCAAAGAAACTATGATGCAACATGAAAAGGCACAAACAAAAGATTCATGAATAACAATGCTTTGCAAGACGTTTGTTTGTTTCACATAAAGAAAACATAGCATAAAAGTATTCAGCTTGTCCCTCAATAGAGTAGCAAATATAAATGCATAGGACACCTTCAAAGTTCATAAGAGTGACTAGATACAATAGTTTCAAACAAGCAATAACAAGTTATGCATCAATCAACTAGTCTTGGGACAATGCACATAGAACTAAGAATGGCCACTATGCTCTCAAAGTAGGTGCATAAAGGTAGAAGGTGGAGACTCAATATAATGGTGGAAGAAAGGCCTTTTGTAAAAGGAAGTAGGGATTCAAGTATCATAAAGAGCTTCCAAAAATTATGGTACTTATAGCTTTTAGCTCTCATTGCCCCTATCATAAGCATCTTTAAGTGATTAAGGTTAAAGTGACATAACTAAGAGGATATGCTTGACGAGTTATAAACCGAAATCTCATGCCCCTTACTTACGAAGACCGATCCTCATGCTACTCAACTTCAGTCACGAGTAAGCTCTTGTCATTGTAAGTATATGTGTATCATTAAGAACCGCCAACGGGGTACCCCTTGCACATGATACGGGAGCTTTCCCATAATCAAAATGACAAGGCAAGTAGACAATGAGCATCTCAGCGATCTTTTTATTTGCTATTTGCATAGGTTTTTATTGAGGGTGCTTCATAGAGTGCTCATTATGGTGATGCTGCAAGTTTCCACCATGATTAGGCATGGCTTAGGCTAGCGGCCCAGGCGTTTCTCTAACACACATACAAACTCCATGATCTTACAAGTTCCACTTTGATTTCACACCGCCGGGATCCGTAAGCAAAAGAACATGATATCAACAGGGTAAAAAGTACAAGTGCAATGTTGAAAGCATTCCCCATGAAACATGGTTCTGCTAATTTCAACTTATAAAGCGCAAGCATATACGCAACAAAGAAGGACCCAATGGTTCATGTTTATTAGAGGCAATAAAGTAAAGTGTGCCATCAAGTTCGTGAGAGCTTTAATCACTAGTTTTCTCATAACAAGTGAAAGGTAGACAAAAGCATGAATATAGTTGGAATAGCATAAGCTAGTAGGTAGGTATGGTGGACTCTTTGGAAAAACTTGGTTTAGGGAGTTGGATGCATGAGTGGAACTCATACTTGGTTGTGGAGGCTAGCAAAAGACTGGGAGCGACAAACTAAGAGAGCAATAATGGCCATAATCATGCAGAGCGACAAAACATCATTGATCAAAGCATAAAGTGATACTACAAGTTGAAAACTAAAGGATCATAAAGGCTATGGTGACTTGTGACAGTCATAACAAGGTGTAAGCATGTGCCAAGTTAACCCAAATAAAGCATCAAAGGAGAATACCACTATACTATGCTTTAATATGCTAAAACAACGCATGATTCATCCAAGGCACATTAAGCAATCTCAATTGTTTATAACAAGTAACAAGTAATGCTACAGCAAAGAATACTAAGCATAAATCCAAAATAATATCAAGCATGGCATGACAAAGCATAGCCACAGTCAAAAACGAGCTCTTTTTACCATATAAGCATGAGCTTTCCTACTCTTTTCCAAACCAAACCAAACTATTTGCAAACCAAAGTATGAAAGAGGGGGTCCAACCAACTTATTCAGAAAACTAAGCAAACCAAGCAAACTAAAAACCAAAACGAAAACGAAAAAGAAGACGCTCCAAGAAAAACACAACTGTGTATGAAACAATAAAAATGAAGCGTTTGGAAGAAACCTGGAATTTTTATTGATGAAGAAGGGGATGCCTTGGGCATCCCCAAGATTTGACACTTGCACTTCTTGGATATTTCTTGGGGTGACACGCGTGGCATCCCCAATCTTGAGCTTTAGTCCATCCTTCATCTCATTACTCATTCCTTCCATACACCTGAAAATTTTCCTTCATACAAAACTTCACACAATCTCATTAGCAACATTAGTGCACTTAAGATAAATAAGTCTAAAGGTTCAGTTCTAACACCAACTAAACTTCCATTAGAACACTAGCTACTGTAGCACTTCCCTCAAAAGCTCAATTCCCCAAAGGAACTCAAGAAGGAACTAACAAGAACCAAATGCAGAAAATGGCAGAAATCTGTCAAAACAGACCAGCAGGTAAAGACGAATTTTTTAGAAGACCTCCTGTTGTTCAAATCAAAAAGTGTTGAACTAACTAAAGTTAGATAACAACCTGGGTCAGAAGCACAAAAAATTACAGCTCAATGCAACGTACAGAGCTCTCTCAGGAATGTTTATGGTGAAGCACAGAAATCTGTTTCAGGACAACAACTTTCCCAATCATTACTTCACTCTCATTAGAGGTTACTCTTGGCACAAAAAGCAAATAAAAAGGATAAGGAGAGGTTATTACAGAGTTAATAACTTCCAAGACTTATCTAAAACTCTTGGGTTATCTCCCAACAAGTACTTCTCTTTAACGCCTTTAAGTTAGGCAAAAGAAGCAAAGAAAGAATCAAGTGTTCTCAAATGAAGAAGCGTTAAGACCAAAAAAAATTTTCATAGGAGAAGCAAAAGAAATCTTTTCTCTCTTTTTAGGGAAGTGTTCTATACCTTTCTTGAGTGGGAGTTGATATTTAATGGTGTCTTCTTTCATATCAATGATGGCACCAACAGTTCTAAGAAAATGTCTTCCCAAAGTAATAGGACAAGAAGCATTGTATTCAACATCCAAAACATAGAAATCAACGGGGACATAGGAATTGTTAACCATAAAAAGAACATCATTAAGACTCCCCATGAGTTTCTTTTTAGCATTAGCATCAAGTGGGACATTCAAATAACAATCTTCAAGAGGAGGCAAATCAAGCATATCATAAATCCTTCTAGGCATAATAGAAACACTACTATCAAGATCACACAAAGCTTTGAAATCAAAGTCATTCACTTTCATATTAATGATGGGTTCCCAACCATCTTCTTGTTTTATAGGAATAGAAGCTTTATGTTTCGTGTTTTCTTCTTTAATCTTTATGAGAGCATCAGTAATGTGTTTTGTAAAAGCCATGTTCATAGCACTAGCATTAGGACTTTTAGCAAGCTTTTGTAGGAACTTAATAACTTCAGAGATATTGCAACCATCAAGATCAAAATCAACTTTATCATCTAAAGTAATAGAACTATTACTAGCCTCAACACTAGTGGTAGTAATAGTAGAAACACTAATGTTTCTAGCAATTTCATCTTCTCTTTCCCATTTAGCATGTAATTCAGCTAATAGTCTAACATTTTCATCAATTCTTACTTGTATGGCATTAGTAGCTGCAAAGGGATTCTCATTAGTTTCAGGTTTAGCAGCCATTTTATTCAAACAAGATTGAGATTTAGCTAAAGATGCTATATTTCTTTCAGCATTAGAGAGTTTTTCCTCAATAGTTTTATTGAAAGTAGTTTGTTTACTAATGAACTCTTTAAGCATAACCTCAAATTCAGAGGGAGCACTCTTATTATTGTTGTAAGAATTTCCATAAGCATTGTTGCCAAAGTTGTTATTTCTTATGAAGTTCACATCAACTTGCTCTTCTTGAGCAACCAAAGAGGCTAAAGGAACATTATTTGGATCAATATGGGCTTTCCCATTAACAAGCATAGACATAATAATATCAATCTTATCACTCAAGGAGGAGGTTTTTTCAACAGAATTTACCTTCTTACCTTGTGGAGCTCTCTCAGTATGCCATTCAGAATAATTAACCATCATATTATCCAATAGTTTTGTTGTAGCACCCAAAGTGATGGTCATAAAGGTACCTCCAGCAGCTGAATCCAATAGATTCCTTGAAGAATAGTTCAATCCTGCATAAAAAGTTTGGATGATTATCCAAGCAGTCAGTCCATGAGTGGGACAATTCTTTACCAAAGATTTCATTCTTTCCCAAGCTTGAGCAACATGCTCATTATCAAGTTGTTTAAACTTCATTATTTCACTTCTCATGGATATAATCTTAGCAGGAGGATAGTGTTTTCCAATAAAAGCATCTTTGCACTTAGTCCAAGAATCAATACTATTCCTAGTTAAGGAATTCAACCATTCTTTAGCTTTTCCTCTCAAAGAGAAAGGAAACAATTTCAGTTTAATAATATCACCATCTATATCCCTATGCTTTTGCATCTCACAAAGTTCAACAAAGTTATTTAGATGGGAAGCAGCATCTTCATTACCAATACCAGAAAATTGTTCTCTCATAACAAGATTGAGCAAACCAGGTTTTATCCCTTCTGGAAAAATAGGCACTTTGGCTTTTGTCCTGTCCAATTCCGAGAATATTCATTTTCTGACTTTCCTAGAACCAAAAACAGCAGAAAACAGGCAGCTGACACTGTGGCTCTTGTTAATAGGTTAGTCCAAGAAATCATATGAAAAGTACTCCAAAGTTGGAACAAAACACAAGAAAGTGGATAAAACTAAGCATGGAACATCAAAATTTATAGATACATTTGCAATGTATCAATACGCACGTATTTACGATGACAAGAACTTACCGGTAACTAAAGTTGAGTAGCATGAGGAGCGGCCCTTGTACTCAAGGGACATGGGATTTTTAGTTTATAGTCTGTCAAGCATATAACTCATACTGGACCTCACTTTCACCTTAACCACATTAAAGATGCTTATGATAGGGGCAATGAGTGCTCAAAGCTAATGAGTACCATACTTTCAGAATTTGGAAGCTTTTCAAATTATTCAAAACCTTTTCTTTTACTTGTTGAGTCTCCACATATTCTTTGAGCACCTTCTTGAGAGCCTAGTTGTCATTCTTTGTGCTTGTCTCAAAAATTGATTATTTGTGTTATGACTTTGATGCTTGTATCTTTGATATCTTCACTTCTAGTCTTCACCTGAACTTCAGAGGTGCCTTGGCATTCATAATCAAAGGCAAGCGAGATACCACTCTATCATACCTTGTTATGAGCATTGTAATGTTGCTTATGTTTATGTTTCTTGCTACTTATTATTTTTGAGTTGGAATTTCTTCATAGCTTGCAATGCCTTTTAAGTAAACTTAGTTGCATACTCTTTATTATGAATTTTCTAAGTAGTTGATCACATGCTGAGAATATATACATCATATGAAGCAAATGTGTTCGTGAAAGTTCTTTTATCGCACTCAGTTTTCAACTGAATTGCTTGAGGACAATCAATAAGCTAAGCTTGGGAGGAGTTGATACATCCAAAACGTATCTACTTTCCCGAACACTTTTGCTATTGTTTCTCCTCTAAACTTGTGTGATTTGGATACAACAAACACGGATTGCCGCTGTTTTCGGCAGAATTGCCTTGATGTCTACTTTTTGTGCAGAAAATCAACTATCAGGAAAAATCCCGGAAAATATGCCAAAATCCTATTTCACCAGAAGACTCCCGGAGCTAGAATATGAGACAGAGGGGGGCTGGGCCCAGGCCACACCACCTGGCCGCGCAGGCTAGCCCTGGCCGCGCCAGGGGGTGGTCTGGCCGCCCCAGACTTCCTGATGACCCACAAGTATAGGGGGTGTATCACAGTATTTTCGAGGGAAGTGAAACCCAATTTATTGATTCGACATAAGGGGAGCCAAAGAATATTTATAAGCCTTAACAACTGAGTTGTCAATTCAGCTGCACCTGGAAAACAATCTTGCTCACAGCAGTTTATTAGTAGCAACAGTTTTGTAGTAGGAATAGCAAAGTAACAGCAGTAGTAAAGCAAAGACAGTAGTAACAAAAGCAGTAACAATGGGATTCAAGTGCGGTAGGCATAGGGATGGATGGACGGGCGTTGCATGGACAAGACAATTCACATAGCAATCAGAACATAGGGCAATTACAGATAAATAAGATAAAGCACCCAAGTACTAGACAATCCTAAGCATGTGTTCCATATATAGTCATACGTGCTCGCAATGAGAACTTGCACAACATCTTTTGTCCTGCCAGCCCGTTTGCAGCGGGGCCTCTAGGGAACTACTACAAATTAAGGTGCTCCTTTTAATAGAGCACTGGAGCAAAGCATTAACACTCCGTGAACACATGTGATCCTCACATCAAAGCCTTTCCCTTCCGGTTATCCCGATTTCTGTCACTTCGGGGCCATTGGTTCTGGACAACAACGTGTGTATACAACTTGTAGATAACACCAAAAACAATACCATCATAATGAATCAATAATAAGTTCAGATTTGAAATCATGGCACTCGGGCCCTAGTGACAAGCATTAAGCACAACAAGTCGCAACAAAGTCATAAAGTACTAATAAAAGATACTAGGCACCATGCCCTAACAATCTGATGCCATTACATGAACGATCTCATCCAATCCCTACCATCCCCATAGCCTATAGCGGGGGATTACTCACTCATAGATGGGGGAAACATGGATGGTCGATGGAGAAGCGGTGGTGATGATGATGGCGATGATCTCCTCCAATTCCCCGTCCTGGCAGGGTGCCAGAACGGAGTTTCTGGTGCTGTTTCGTGGAATCTGGTGGTGGCGGCGGAGCGGAACTCCTTTTGGAAAAACGTCGAACCCCCTAAAGTTTTTAGGTCATAAGGCTCCTTATAGGTGAAGAGAGAGGCCGAGGGGGTGCCTGGGGGCCCACACCACCCCCTGGCGCGGCCTGGCCTGGCCCGCGCCACCAGGTGATGTGGCCACCCCAGGGCTCTTCTCCGTCTCGTATTCTGGCTCCTGGAGTCTTCGGGTGAAATAGGATTTTTGGCATATTTTCCGGGATTTTTCCTGATAGTTGATTTTCTGCACAAAAAGTAGACACCAAGGCAATTCTTCTGAAAACATCTCCAGTTTGCATTAGTTGCATCCAAATCACACAACTATAAAGGAGAAACAATAGCAAAAGTGTTCGGGAAAGTAGATATGTTTTGGACGTATCAACTCCCCCCAAGCTTAGCTTATTGCTTGTCCTCAAGCAATTCAGTTGAAAACTGAGTGCAATAAAAGAACTTTCACGAACACATTTGCTTCATATGATGTAAATATTCTCAGCAATGTGATCAACTACTTAGACAATCCATAATAAAGAGTATACAGCTGAGTCTACTTAATAGTCATTGCAAGCTATGAAGATATTCCAACTCAAGAATAATAAGTAGCATAAAGCACGAACATAAGCAACATTACAATGCTCATAAAAAGGTATGATAGAGTGGTATGTCGCTTGCCTTTGATTATGAATGTCTAGGCACCTCTTAAGTTCAAGTGATGACTAGAAGTAAAAATATCAAGAATTCAAGCATCAAAGTCATAACACAAATAATCAAGTATTGGAACAAACACAAAGAATGACAACTATGCTCTCAAGAAGGTGCTCGGAGAATAAGTGGAGACTCAACAAGTAAAGGAAAAGGTTTTGAATAATTTTGAAAGGCTTCCAAATGCTGAAAGTATGGTACTTGTTAGCTTTGAGCTCTTATTTCCCCTATCATAAGCACCTTTAACGTGGTTAAGGTGAAAGTGAGGTCCAATCTGAGTTGTATGCTTGACAGACTATAAACTGAAAATCCCAAGTCCCTTGAGTACGAGGGCCGCTCCTCATGCTACTCAACTTTAGTTACCGGTAAGTTCTTGTCATCGTAAGTATGTGTGTATCATTGAGAACCGCCAACGGGGTACCCCTTTCCCGATGATACGGAAGTATCCCCATATCAAAATGACAAGGCAAGCAGACAATGAGTATCTCAGCAATCTTCTTATTTACCATGGGAAAATGGTGCTTATTTTTTCTTTCCTCTTTTCATAAAACTCTCTTTTTTTTCTTTTTCTCAATAGCTATCTCTCTTTTTTATAAGAAGAATGCTTCACAGATATCATTATGGTTACGTTGCAGGTTTACACCATGTCAGCATGGATTAGACCAGCGGCCCAGGCGTTTCTCTAACTCACATACATAACTCCATGGACTTACAAGCTCCCCTTTTATTTCACACCGATGACATCCGCAAATAAAAGAGCAAGGTATCAACTGGGTATATATTTACAAGTGTTGAAAGCGTTCCTCGTGATAGCACGGTTCTGCTAATCCCCAGCCTATAATTTGCAAGGATATAACTTTCATGGAGAGTTCACAATGGTTCAGGTTTATTAAGTGCGGAAAATAAAGTGCGCCATCAAGTTCGTGAGAGCTTTACTAACTAATTTTCCCATAACAAGCAAACATTTTATTTGGAAGAAAACAAGGCATAATGAATACGCACGGGAGTAGCAAATGATGCTAATAGGTAGGTATGGTGGACACTTTGGAAATATTTGGTTTAGGGAGTTTGGAACTTGAGTAAAACATACTCAGTGAAAGTGAAGGCTAGCAATAGTAAGGGAGCGACAAACGAGAGAGCAATAGCTGTCATTATCGTGCTTGCAACAAAACAGGATTACTCATGGCATGAAACTGATTCAAGATCCTCAAGGCAAAATAATTCATCGAGGCTTAACTGATTATTACATTCATGTGCATGCGTGAGCATGTGCCAAGTCAATCAAATGAAAAATTCAGAGGAGGATACAACGGTGTCATACCAATTTATGAATAGAGCAATGCAAGCAAACATTCATGAGACATGCTACAAACTATTAGCGAGCTGGAGCTAATCATAAGAAGCAAGAACTACTAAGCATCCAAAGAAAACATACACTCTACATGAATAGACTAAGCACGCCCACAGTGATGAGTATATGTACAAAAATGAAAACAAATAGAGTTCGTTACCAACCTCTTACCACGCCTCAAGTTGTCATTGATCCTCATTATTGCTCTTCACTTGTGTGGCTTGAATAATAATATGAAACCAATAATCCACTGAGAACTGCCGAACCCTGTAGCAAACTTGCAAAAACCAAAGAAGAACGACAAATATTTTTTGGTGTTTTCGATTTTTTAAATAAGAACCAAAAGAGAAAAACAAGCAAAGCAAAATCTTTTTGGGTTTTTTGAATAGTTCAAACAAAGCAAAAAAAGGGAAAAGCAAAGCAAGTCAAAAAGAAGAAGCAAACCAAAGAGAAACAACAGAAATATTTTTGGTCTTTTTGTGTTTTCAGAAAGCAAAAGCAAAGAAGAACGAAAACTGAAAAGAGAATGAAAACATGAATATACAAAGTACCAACGCAACATGATATGGAGGTGAGTGCGGTGTCGGCGTACCTCCCCCCAAGCTTAGGCTTTTGGCCTAAGTGGGTATCAATCCATGTACGAACAGGGGTTCCAAGCGGGCGGATCTTGGTAAGAATGGTCGTAGCTGGGCCCATGGGAAGAAGAGGAAGCTCCCCAATCATAAGCGGGCTGCTGATATGAAGACTCTCCCTCATTCGAGGGCTAGACCGAATCGTCCGTGACCTCCCTTCTAGTGTCCTGCTCCTGTTGGGAGAGCTCTCCCAAGTACGTGTCCAGCTCCTCCTCAGTGAGAGACCATCCTTCCCTGTTATCAAGGTTAAACAAAACAGGTGCAGGCAAAAGAACAACACGCTCAGACTTCCTCTTTCTCCAACCAGCTTTGAGAAAGGTTATTTCATAAGACAACTCACTCAAACTGGCCCACGAGGAAATAAATTTATGTTGTATCATGGAATTAAAATCAAGCCTCTCTATGGGAAACTGTAGGTCTAGATGATGAGGCACTAAACCATGCAATGCTAGTAAACGAGAAGCAATGAGGCCTCCACAAATTCCACCTTTCTCACGGTTAGCAGCAAGACGGAAAGCTATCAAAGCACCCAAGTTGTAAGACCTATCTCGTCTAAGAGCAGCAGAGATAAATGCTAGATCAAACGAAGATAACTTATTGGCAGTTTTCCTAGCAAGAACACACTTGGCAATAAAGTAGGCAAAGTAGAGAATGGAGGGAAGATGAATGTTACGGATTTTTCCATTCTCCTTTGAGAAGATACTCCATTGACAAATTTCTGCGTATAAATCCATGAGTGGTTCCGGTCTCTCTTTAATCTTCTTACATGATCCCCATTGAGGTACCTTAATGGCTGCACAAAAATCATCAAGAGAAAGTTTGACAGCAATATTGTAAATTTTGTAATGGACCATAGGGTTAGGCAAAGAGTGACTAAATTGGAAATCCTGCACGACAGACATGGTTAGCTTCACAAATTGACAAGGTTCATCTTCCAAGAAACGCTCTAACCCTGCATTAGAAACCAAAGTGTGGAAATCTTGTAGAATTCCTGCAGCTCTCATGAACTCAGGGCATGGATAAATAGAGGGAAAAACTTCCTCCTCCCTGTGGACCTTCATGACCTCAAGCACCCAAAGCTCATGTTGGTTTAGGTGGTGTTCACTCATCTTTTATTCTGAAATTTAAACACTTATTAAACAAGTGATTGCAAAGTAAATATAATGAAGGATTCTACTCATAGGGACTTGCAAGAGGCCTAAACATGCACCAAAACTATATCTCTAAGCATCAAACAAGCTTAAAAGCTCTCATAACCAGTCACCTACAGCAGCAAAATACTCAACATATAATCCACTAAACACAAATCTACTTGGACAAGGGGAGGAGTCACATACCAAGGAACAAATGCTCCAAATTTTAGCAAGAAAGATGGGCTGAGCAAGGAGATCGAAGAAATCGAGAGCAAGCACAGAGAGAACGCGATTTTGAGCTATAAACTGGAGCTTACTCGGGAGAGAGAAGAAAGTGGCAGGGAGAGAGTTAGTGGAGGGCCAGGGGTGACCCACACCAGGGCATGGCGCCACCCAGGGCTGGCCGCGCCACCACATGGTGTGCCTGCCTGGTGGGCCCCTGGTACCAACCAGGTACTCCTCTACGCCTTTTTTCACGTAAAAATTTAATATGAATTTTCTGAAATTTTTCGAGACACTTTATTTTTGGGCAATTTTTAGAAAAAGAAGAATGATTTTTCTGACAGATAGATTTTTTTTCTTTTGGAAACATGATGCAAGGACAAAACAAGGCTAGAACTACAGAAGTTCTAGCATGCAAGCAACTAACAACACAAAGAAAACTAAACGAAAGCAAAAACTAAAAATGGATAAAATGGAAGTAAGCGGAGATAATCATGGTGGAAACATTGTTTTGTTCAATGAAATCCTTTTGTTAACAAGGTTGATCAGGTCTTGTTACCAAAACAATTTCATATGATACAAAACTTTGTATTCCACTAATGATTATGTTACCTCAACCTTGATAGCAATGGTCCCAATCATAATAGTTTCAAATTTTTCTCTTGGTATGGGACAATATATTTCTCCAACTTGAATGCCTTCAACATGTTCAATTGAATTCAAACCATAAGTCCTTTCAATCTTCTTGGGGAAATAGACAGTATGTTCCTTGTCATTAACATTGAAGGTCACCTTTCCTTGATTACAATTAATAATAGCTCCTACAGTATTAAGAAAAGGTCTCCCAAGAATAATAGACATATTATCATCTTCGGGCATTTCAAGCACAACAAAATCAGTTAATATCAAGCAATTGTGAGCCACCTGAACAGGTACATCCTCACATATACCCACAGGAATAGTGGTAGATTTATCAGCCATTTGCAAAGATATATCAGTTGGTATCAATTTTTCGAGCTGAAGCCTCTTGTAGAGAGAGAAAGGCATAACACTAACTCTAGCTCCCAAATCACACAAAGCAGTTCTAACATAACTGTTTTAATAGAGCAAGGGATAGTTGGAATCCCTGGGTCTCCAAGTTTCTTAGGAACCTTACCATTGAAAGAATAATTAGCAAGCAAAGTAGAGATTTCTTCATTAGGGATCTTCCTTTTATTCGAGACAATGTCCTTCATATACTTTGAGTAAGGAGGCAATTTAATAGCATCAGTCAAAGGAATTTGCAAGAATAAAGGCTTCATCCACTCACAAAACTTATTATAGTGTTCATCTTGCTTTGACTTGTGTTTCTTATCAGGGAAAGGCATAGGTTTTTGGACCCAAGGTTCTCTTTCACTACCATGTTTCTTAGCAATAAAATCTTCTTTGGTGTATTTAGTATTCTTAGTGTGGTTTTCAGGTTCTTCTTCAACTTTTTCTTCATTGGGAACTTCATTTTCTTCATTACCACTTTCAGTTTCAGCATCAGAGATGGATATACTATTAGGATCTATAGCAGGTTCAGAGGGTTCTATAACAGTTTTATGTTTCTTTTTCCTTTTCTTACGAGTAGAACCACTATTTTCAGCTTGTTGAGAATCCTGCTCAATTCTTTTGGGATGCCCCTCAGGATATAGAGGATCCTGGGTAGCAACTCCACTTCTAGTTCTAATTTCATAAGCATGTTTTTCTTTAGCAGCATTAACTAGCAAGTCGTTTTGCACTTTAACGAGTTGATTTATTCGAGTTTGAACCATTTGAAAGTGTTTAACAATCATTTTAACATCATTAGAGGTTCTTTCCACAATATCTTTCAACTCAACAATAGCTCTAGTGATTTCCATTAGATGATTTTGCACCCTTTTATTAAAGTTATCTTGCTTAACAATAAAGATATCAAATTCTTCTAAGCATTGATCAGAAGATTTAGCGTAAGGGATATCACCTTCATCATAGTGTTGGAGAGAGTGTACCTCAATAGTGGGTGAGTAGGGAATAGGCTTACATAATTCTTCTATAGGAGGTAAATTCTTGACATTTGCGGCTTTAATTCCCTTCTCCTTAAGACATTTCTTAGCTTCCTTCATCACTTCATTATTTAATTCAATAACTCCCCTCTTCTTTGATGTTGGAATAGGCACAGGAATAGATGGTTCAGGTACAATTACTTCAGGTATAGCTTGTTTAGGAGGAGTCCAATCTTCATAATTCTTGCTTATTTTAGCCATTAATTCCTCAGCTTCCTTCGGAGTCCTATTCCTGAAAACACAATCAGCACAACTATCTAGGTATGTCCTAGATTCCTCAGTTAGTCCATTATAAAATATATCAAGAAGCTCATTCTTAGGTAATGGACTTCCAGCCTGTGCATGAATCAAAGCACAAAACCTTGCCCAAGATTCAGGCCATGCCTCTTTTTCTCCCTGTTTGAAATCAAAAAGTTCCTGCAAAATAGCATGTCTAGCACTGGGAGGAAAATATTTCTGCAGGAAAGTACTAATCAAGCACTCAGGGCTATCAATAGATCTAGGAGGTAAATTACTAAACCAAGTTTTAGCTTCTCCTTTTAGAGAAAAGGGAAAAATCTTAGCAACAAAGTAAGTACGCATCTTAATATCATCAGAAAACAAACCACTCATGGTAGAAAGTTCATTCATATGTGCTACCGTACTTTCATTCTTAGTCCCACAAAAAGGTTCTTTCTCGACAATAGCTATGTAAGATAGATCGAGAGAGAAATCATAATCTTCATCTATAATGTTTATGGGAGAAGCAGCAAACTTAGCATCAGGAGATAATTTGGGTCTAATAGTACGCCTCTCAAGGAAATTCTTAGCAGCGCTCCTATCATGGGTGTTCTTACATTCTTTAATAAACTCATCGGTCATCTTAACATAATCTTCTTCAATATCATAACTCTCACTAGACTCAGGTGAGCTAACAGGTGTGGTAGTGTCTTCATTAGGAGTTTCGGTATTTCTAGCTATAGTTCTAGCAATCGTAGCATCTAGGAAAGGACCTAATGAACCACTCTTATCAAGCACAGTAGAAGCAGCATCATAAGCATCAGAAGTTTCAGATTCAACAGTAGTAGCAGTATCTGTAGCATGTGTATGTGGTGGTATAACGAGCTTACTTATAACAAATGGTGAATCAAGAGCAACAGAGGTGTTTAGAACCGTACCTCTTCTTGCATTGGATGGTAAAATAGGAACCTTGCCATCACGAGACTTACCCATGATGGATGGATAGCAGCGAACAATAGAGAATCCAAGTGAACTTTATAAATAAAGCTATGCTCCCCGGCAACGGCGCCAGAAAATAGTCTTGATGACCCACAAGTATAGGGGTGTATCGCAGTATTTTCGAGGGAAGTGAAACCCAATTTATTGATTCGACACAAGGGGAGCCAAAGAATATTTATAAGCCTTAACAACTGAGTTGTCAATTCAGCTGCACCTGGAAAACAGTCTTGCTCACAGCAGTTTATTAGTAGCAACAGTTTTGTAGTAGGAATAGCAAAGTAACAGCAGTAGTAAAGCAAAGACAGTAGTAACAAAAGCAGTAACAGTGGGATTCGAGTGCAGTAGACATAGGGATGGATTGACGGGTGTTGCATGGACAAGACAATTCACATAGCAATCAGAACATAGGGCAATTGCAGATAAATAAGATAAAGCACCCAAGTACTAGACAATCCTAGGCATGTGTTCCATATATAGTCATATGTGCTCGCAATGAGAACTTGCAAACCATCTTTTGTCCTGCCAGCCCGTTTGCAGCGGGGCCTCTAGGGAACTACTACAAATTAAGGTTTTTAATAGAGCACCGGAGCAAAGCATTAACACTCCGTGAACACATGTGATCCTCACATCAAAGCCTTTCCCTTCCGGTTATCCCGATTTCTGTCACTTCTGGGCCATAGGTTCCGGACAACAACGTGTGTATACAACTTGTAGATAAGACCAAAAACAATACCATCATAATGAATCAATAATAAGTTCAGATCTGAAATCATGGCACTCGGGCCCTAGTGACAAGCATTAAGCACAACAAGTCGCAACAAAGTCATAAAGTACTAATAAAAGATACTAGGCACCATGCCCTAACAATCTGATACCATTACATGAACGATCTCATCCAATCCCTACCATCCCCATAGCCTACAGCGGGGGATTACTCACTCATGTATGGGGGAAACATGGATGGTCGATGGAGAAGCGATGGTGATGATGATGGCGATGATCTCCTCCAATTCCCCGTCCCGGCAGGGTGCCAGAACGGAGTTTCTAGTGCTGTTTCGTGGAATCTGGTGGTGGCGGTGGAGCGGAACTCCTTCTAGAAAAACGTCGAACCCCCTGAAGTTTTTAGGTCAGAAGCTCCTTATAGGCGAAGAGAGAGGCCGAGGGGGTGCCTGGAGGGCCCACACCACCCCCTGGCGCGGCCTGGCCTGGCCCGTGCCACCAGGTGGTGTGGCCACCCCAGGTCTCCATCTCGTATTCTGGCTCCTGGAGTCTTCGGGTGAAATAGGATTTTTGGCATATTTTCCAGGATTTTTCCTGATAGTTGATTTTCTGCACAAAAAGTAGACACCAAGGCAATTCTGCTGAAAACAGCGTCAGTTCGCATTAGTTGCATCCACATCACACAAGTATAGAGGAGAAACAATAGCAAAAGTGTTCGGGAAAGTAGATACGTTTTGGACGTATCACTCCCCCTCGGTCTCCCTTTTCGCCTATAAGTTGCCTTCTGACCTAAAAACTCAGGGGGGTTTGACGTTTTTCCAGAAGGAGTTCCGCTCCGCCGCCACCGCCAGATTCCACGAAACAGCACTAGAAACTCCGTTCTGGCACCCTGCCGGGACGGGGAATTGGAGGAGATCATCGCCATCATCATCACCATCGCTTCTCCATCGACCATCCATGTTTCCCCCATCTATGAGTGAGTAATCCCCCGCTATAGGCTATGGGGATGGTAGGGATTGGATGAGATCGTTCATGTAATGGCATCAGATTGATGGTGCCTAGTATCTTTTATTAGTGCTTTATGACTTTGTTGCAACTTGTTATGCTTAATTCTTGTCACTAGGGCCCGAGTGCCATGATTTCAGATCTGAACATGTTATTGATTCATTATGATAGTATTGTTTTTGGTCTTATCTGCAAGTTGTATACACACGTGTTTGTCCAGAACCAATGGCCCCGAAGTGACAAAAATTGGGATAACCGGAGGGAATGGCTTTGATGTGAGGATCACATGTGTTCATGGAGTGTTAATGCTTTGCTCCGGTGCTCTATTGAAAGGAGCACCTTAATTGCCAGTAGTTCCCTTGAGGCCCACTGCAAATGGGCTGGCAGGACAAAAGATGTTGTGCAAGTTCTCATTGCGAGCACGTATGACTATATATGGAACACATGCCTAGGATTATCTAGTACTTGGATGCTTTATCTTATTTATCTGCAATTTCCCTATGTTATGTTTGCTATGTGAATTGTCTTGTCCATGCAACACCCATCCATCCATCCCTATGCCTACCACACTTGAATCCTACTGTTTACTGCTATTGTTACTGCTGTCTTTACTTTACTACTGCTGTTACTTTACTTTCGCTACTACAAAACTATTGCTACTGATAAACTGCTGTGAGCAAGATTGTTTCCAGGTGCAGCTGAATTTACAACTCGGTTGTTAAGGCTTATAAATATTCTTTGGCTCCCCTTGTGTCGAATCAATAAATTGGGTTTCACTTCCCTCGAAAATACTGCGATACACCTCCTATACTTGTGGGTCATCAAGACTATTTTCTGGCGCCGTTGCCGGGAAGCATAGCTTTATTTATCAAGTTCACTTGGATTCTCTATTGTTCGCTGCTATACATCCATCATGGGTAAGTCTTCTGATGGCAAGGTTCCTATTTTACCATCTACTACAAGAAGAGGTACGGTTCTGAACACCTCTGTTGCTCTTGATTCACCATCTGTTATGAGTAAGCTCGTTACACCACCACATACACATGTTACACACACTGCTACTACTGCTGAATCTGAAACTTCTGATGCTTATGATGCTGCTTCTACTGTGCTTGATAAGAGTGATTCATTAGGTCCTTTCCTAGATGCTATGATTGCTAGAACTATAGCTGGAAATACTGAAACTTCAATAATCCTGAAACTATAGATGGACGAATGGTGAGTGTAACAATTATAATCTTATAAGTTTATGTGTAGGCGAGCAACCCATAATTAACCAGAACTCCTCTTGGTAGATTTCGTCCCAACTTCAATAATCCTACTAGTCTGTTATCAAAACCATGGTCAGACACTAGACGATTAAGACCCTTCAGGTCGCTTAGCGATTAAGCTCCTTGGATCGGACTAATGCAATAAGCACGGTGGTTCCTCGTTATCCCTGAGTCTACTAGTTTTCCATTGATATCCCCGTGTCACTCGGGAGGTCGCTGGTCTGCTAGCGAACAAGATCCTATCCATGTAGAACAAACTATCATGTTGTCCGGGCCCTTAATTGGACAACAAATATTAGGCATCCCACAGATAATCAAGCACACATAATATAGTAATTAGAATCAATCACAAACTAATGGAAAATATATAGAGGCACATCACATCTCACCAATCCCTTACATCTCCCACACCCAAGGAACTTACTCACACATGAGAAAAGAAATCACCATTGATATAATTAAATAAAGGGAGTTCTTCTCGATATTATCGTGGAGATCCACAATAAGAATAGAAAAGTAATCCAACACAATTCAAGATGAGAAAAAACAATCTCAAATCCTAGTCTTGCAAGGTGAAGATCTCTCTCTCTCTCTCTCTCTCTCAAGTACAAGTAATGTCTATGGGGGTGTATTGGCTAGGAGGTCGAAGATCATGGAGCGAGATGAAGAACGTCTTCCCCTTCTTCTTCGGATCTCTTCTTTCTCCCTTCTGGATGGGATGGCGGCTGTTGTGTTATGTTTTCGTCCTTGGCCTCTTCACGGAAATTGTCCCTTTTGACAAGACGAAGGTGGCGGCAGCTATACGATAGGACTATACAGTCGGGAAAATTGTTCCCGCCGTATAGTTGCTCGTTAAAGCCTCTATATGCTTCCCTCGATTTCTTCCAAAGAGAGACTTGCTTGTTTTTGCCTGAATATTGTGTTTCTCTAGTTAAAACCTTCCGTTGATGTTCAGAACCTGAAACACACATTAAAAACCAAGTTTTCTTCGCTACCGAAGTATTAGTCCGGGAGAAAACTATCAATAAAAACCATAAAAAATGTGTCGAATCTCAAAGCTATCAGTCGGCTTCATCAGAAATGTTTGTGCGGGAACATAATCCTGCGTCCAGTCTTCAAAGGTATGAACACAGTAGCCCGCTTGTTACTGTACTTCTCCATATATAGATATTGGGTTGGTGCATTCTCATAGTAAGTAATTTTTTCTGCCACGGAACCCCTTTAGAGGTGGCCTTCAAATCACTGAGGGTGCTAGGGATGGTGGGATCCACGATGCTAGTGTAATCAATGGTGTTGTCGACTGCTCCAGAACCACATGGATTTTCTTACAAGTTTGAGGGCGTAACCATAAAAGTTTCCTATCTAGCCTTGTCGTGTCCATCAAGGAGTCGAATCCTTCATGGATTTGGTCTCACCTGAATTAGCCATGGGCTTCACAAACATCAGCAAATCATCACGCTGGCCTCCTACTAGGCCAGACTAGATAGGCCAAAGGTGAATACCCGTTGGGCATACCTATATCACCTATCCCTTCAAAATACCGGAGAAACACCTTTATAATCACCCTGTTACGATGTGATGGTTGATGGAGTCAAGACAACATCGGGTGATAGTGATTAGATATGATCTCACGGTCTAAAGAGTATGATACTTCATTGTCCAACTATCGCAACACTGAACTTTGTGATTTGATTGTGTTGCAATACGGATATTGGGTAAGTGTGTCCATCACATCATTCACTAAAGATATGACCTTATTATCAATTGATATAAATATCCATGATCAGGAAACCTTAATCATCAGTTGACCAATGAACTAGTTGAATAGAGGCTCACTGGGACTTGGTTTGTTTACATACCACATGTGTACCAATATTTCCCATTGATACTGTTATATCATGGTATAAAACTATTATGAACTATATATTTTTTCAAAATGGGGAGCGTAGCCCCGCCCTCTGCATCAAGTGATGCACACAGCCTTTTTATTACGGAGTTCAAAAGGTTCAAAGTAATACAATCATGGATCAGCCAAGGTTGAAACAAAGATCAACCATCTAAAAATGAGAAGCAACAAATAGCTAGTCATTTTGAATTCTACTAGTATGCCGCCACCCAGTAGCCTGGAAATAGCAGTCCTGAGCGACCGTTAGGAGCTGGTTGCAGCCAGTAGCCATATGCTCCCGCTGATCCTCCGGGAGAAGGTGCGACCATAAATTGATCCAGTGCGCTGCCATACGAATAACCTGCAAGAAATTGATACCAGATTGCTTGTTAAAGATAATATTATTGCGGCATTTCCAAATAGCCAACATAAAGCTGACACGCCAATACGTATTCTAGCTTTAGTATTTTTATCAATCCCATTTAGCCAATTTCCAAACATATTGATAATATTGGAGGGTGGCGCAATATTATAAGTGAAGAATATCATACGTCAAATAATTTTTGCAAAAAGAGAAGAGATAAACAGGTGTTCTACTGTCTTCAAAGAATCACAAAAGCAACACTTCTAACATCTCGTCCAATTGCGTTTTGCTAGGTTATCTTTTGTTAGCAAAACCTTATTATTAAGAAACCACATAAATATCTTAATCTTAAGAGGGATTTTTATTTTCCATAGGTATTTACGCAAGTATCTTGTGTGATCATTCATTAGATCCAAATACAAATATTTGACAGTAAATACACCTGTATATGATAACTCCCACACAAAAACGTCAGGCTCATTTGTGAGCTATACTCCCATTAATCTCTGGCATAAATGAAGCCAATCATTCCACTTATTACCGGTCAAGGCCCTTCTAAAACCAATATTTAGAAGGGTTTGTCCCAAAACATCTTCAAAGAAGGACATTCTTCCTTCTCACAATGTTGTATAAAGAAGAGTACTTTTGTGCCAACGTCGTGTCACCCAGCCATACATCTTCCCAAAAACGTATCGTCGATCCATCACCAACTTTGGAAAAACCTCTAGCAAAGAAATCATCTTTAACCCTCATAAGGCCTTTCCAAAATGGTGAATCAGACGGTTTTGATTCCACTTGAGCTAGTGTTTTGTTGTGTAGGTATTTATTATGTAACAATTACTGCCACATTCCCTCTTCAGTGAGAAGTTTGAATAACCATTTACTTAGCAAACACTTATTTTTGAGTTCTAATACCTCGATTCCTAGTCCTCCTTGGTTCTTTGAGCGACATATAATGTTCTATTTAGATAACCTGTATTTCTTTTTAGAATCATGACTCTGACAAAAGAATCTTGACCTATAGAAATCTAAACGCTTTCTCACCCCAATGGGTATCTCAAGAAATGAAAGCATAAACATAGGTAAACTAGTGAGAACCGAATTAATTAATAGCAAACGGTCACCATATGAGAGTATGTTGCTTTGCCAACAACCCAACTTGGCCATTAAACGACTCTCAATTGGATTCCACTCGGCATTACGCAATTTTCTATAGTGGATAGGTACACCAAGATACCGAAAAGGGAGGGAACCTGACTCGCAGCCAAAAATTTGTTTGTATTGTTATTCCATATCTTTTGCTTTCCCAAAACAGAAAATCTCGCTTTTATGATAATTAATTTTCAATCCCGATAATTATTCAAAAATACTCAGGATCAACTTCATGTTTACAGCCTTATCCAGATCATGTTCCATAAACAAAATGGTATCATCCGCATATTGTAAAATAGAAACGCCTCCCTCCACCAAATGAGGTACAAGGCTCCCAACTTGGTTATCTTCCTTTGCTCTTGCAATAAGAATTGCTAACATATCCGCAACAAGGTTAAAAAGCATAGGAGATAATGGGTCACCCTGTCTAAGGCCCTTTCGAGTTTGAAAATAATGCCCAATATCATCATTCACCCTTATTACCACACTTCCACCTTGCACAAAATCTTTGACCCATTCACAAAATATTGGATCAAAACCTTTCATGCGTAAGACTTGTTGAAGAAATGGCCATTTAACTTTGTCATAAGCTTTTTCAAAATCAATTTTGAAAAGAACACCATCAAGTTTTTTACGGTGTAACTCATGAATAGTTTCATGCAGGATAACCACACCTTCAAGAATGTGTCTTCCCGGCATGAAGGCCGTTTGGGTAGGTTTAATAAACTTATGGGCCAACTCAGTTATACGATTAGTCGTCACTTTAGTAAATATTTTAAAACTTACATTCAAAAGGCAAATTGGTCTATACTGTTGTATTTGCACCGCATTCTCCTTTTAGGTAGGAGGGTAATCACCCCAAAATTCAACTTAAACAAGGGTAATTCATGTTGATGTACATGACTAAACAAAGTCATTAAATCAGTTTTGACAACCTCCCAAAAAGTCTAATAAAACTCTGCTGGAAAACCATCTGGCCCCGGTGCTTTGTTATATTCCATCTGAGAAATAGCCTCAAAGATTTCTCGTTCAGTGAATTCAGCTGTTAAAAGAGCATTTTCCTCCAACGAAAGTTGTGGTACATCCTGAATATGATCCTCCAACGATGAGAAACTATTCTGATTGGGATTACCAAAAAGCTTTTTATAATACTTAGTAATATAGACTTTTAGATTATTTTCACCCACTATGGTTCCTTCGTCTTGTTCAAGCTGAAATATTTTTTTCTTTCTATGCTTTCCATTCGCTATTAAGTGAAAATACTTAGTGTTATTTCCACCTTTTTGCACGTGCTTGACCTTAGCTCTTTGAGCCCATTTGGTCTCCTCATCTCGCATAAGAGTATTAACACGCTCATTCACTTTTCTTAAATTTTCTTTTTCTGTTGCAGTTAGAGGAGCTGTTTCGACTTTGATATCTAAGTCATCTATAATAGACATAAGCCGTTCTTTTTCTTTTTTGTATTTGCCACTTTGGTTTTTTGCCCATTCTTTTAAGAAGCGGCACAAGTGTCGTATTTTATTCTGCCATCTTTGAATAGGAGTACCACACATAGATACACTACCCCATTCAGCCGCCACCATCTCAAAGAAACCTTCCTGACGCAACCAGGATAATTCAAAAGAGAAGTGCGCTTTATTTCCAATATGAGTTTGATTACCCGAGTTAATTAGCAAAGGCGTATGGTCAGAACTCAGAACCCGACCTAGTCAGCGCCCTAACCGACACTAAAGGGAATTTTTGTTCCCACTCAACACTAGCTAGAACACAATCCAACTTTTCAAAAGTTTGAGTGTCTCTATGATTAGCCCAAGTGAATTGTCGACCAGAAAGTACAATTTCTCTAAGGTTCAAACTCTCAATGATGGCATTAAAAACAAATGGAGGACTACGCCGACGGATTTTCTATACGCCGACGGCCTCCGTGCGCTCCACCGAGGGAGATCTTTGATATGTGATAGTAAACACCTTTTACATATCTCTTTTAGAAAGGGTGCGACGTCGGGGTCGCCCGCTTACCTTGTGTTTATGTGTTGTGTTCAGCATAGAGTTTAGAAGCAGAGTAGGAGGGAGTTCTGGGTCTGGTGTGCTGGTTGTTGTTGATGGCGGCCACACATTGCCGAGGGCTATTTGTTGGGCTTTTCAATGTCGTTTGTGCATACTTTAAGTGGTTCGGTAGGATGGCGTGTTTGAAGGAGCTGTTGTAGTGTGTTCGTGTGTGTAAGGTCCATCATGTATTTACTTCGGTGTCTATAAAATGAAGTTGGGAGCCGTTTAGTCGGGAAAAAAAACCAGATATATTTTTCTACGCCGGTTGTTTTTTGCGGTTTTTTGTTTTTTGGTGATCCACCCATGGGCCAGAAAGACCATACGAAGAGAAGTGGCCCAGATTACTCTGGCACCGCACCCATCTCTCTTCTCCTTCTCACTCGCGTGGCGCGGCCCAATCCCAATCCCTCCCTCTGTCCAGTCCCTCAACGCCGAAGCCCTAACGCACGGCGGCTAAAGCTTCGCAGTCCGCCCCGAAAGCTTCGCGACCGGCCGCCGGACGCACGCACCCCACGGTGCCGCGCCGCTTCCTCCAACTCCCCCGTCCGCATCGTCGCGGCGGCTCTCCGGTTCGTCTCTCCCCTCTCTCCTCCCCAGATACCTACCAGTCGCGTCCCGACCGCCGCACGTTATCCTCGACTAATGCTCACGAACTGTTTGCTGTAATGCCTCCCCAGACAAAACTACCCGGGGCGCGTGACGCTGCTCCTGCGCGGCTTAGGCGCCGATGACGAGGACCAGCAGCGGCGCGAACGGTGGCGGCGGGCAGCAGGGGTCGGGAAAGCTCCCGCGGAAGCGCTTCTACCGGGCGCGCGCGCACAGCAACCCGCTCAGCGACTCGCACTTCCCGTTCCCGATATCGCCCGACGACTTCGACCTCTCGCAGCACTACCCGCGCTACTACCCGGCCGACAAAGGCGACCTCAGCGATGGTGAGGCGAATGCGCCCCTGATTCGCTTTGCGGATGTTGGTTGCGGGTTCGGTGGATTGCTTGTCGGGCTCTCCCCGCTCTTCCCAGACAAGCTCATGATCGGCATGGAGCTAAGGGACAAGGTAACCTTGATGTTTTCTTAAATTTGTTTTGCTGCCTGGAACCTGAATAGTGTTGTTATAGGTACACTAGCACATGCTCAGAGGTATTACCAGTGTTAACCTTAAGGACATGGACATAGTTCATTGAGAACCTTTGCCGCATCCCCAGTAGAGTGCATGATATGTTCTGTTGCTTCAGGCTTATACACCTTTTTCCAGAAAAGAAAAGAGAAATGCACGTTATGCAACATATTAATTTCAGTAGAGCAAATATGCCAACAGTTTATTTGATTTATTTTCTCTAGTGAATATGGATTTCCACTGCAGAAAGCATGCTTAATTGACTTTGTGATGATGGTATAATGAACAGGGATTTGTACTTAGCGGAAGAAGTAAAACATTCCTTAGTTCAAGCTTCAGGGTGCATTTTTACGATTGATTATTTTGTTCGTCATATTTTCATACAGGTGACTGAGTATGTCAAAGAGAGGGTTCTGGCTTTAAGAGCATCAAATCCAGGACAGTATGACAACATATCCGTCGTGCGCACCAATTCGATGAAATACATTCCGAACTACTTCAGAAAGGCTCAACTCTCCAAGATGTTCTTCCTGTTCCCTGATCCTCACTTCAAGGAGAAGAACCACCGGCGGAGGGTCATTAGCATGCAGTTGCTTGATGAGTATGCTTATGTGATGGAAGTGGGAGGAATCATATATACGATTACCGATGTAGAGGAGCTTGGCATATGGATGCGGTCATGTCTGGAGAAGCACCCACTCTTCGAAGCTGTTCCAGAGGAAGAGATAAAAGTTGATCCAGTTGTCACATTACTGTCTACTGCCACTGAAGAAGGACAGAAGGTTGCAAGGAATGGAGGGCAAACTTTCCAGGCCATCTTCAGGCGCATCTCCTTGCAAGAGGAATAGACAACTTTGGAAGTTACTATCACTAGTTCACTTTTCTTTACTGCTACATGGATCTGTGCCATTCATATACACTCGCGTAGCAGGATTATGGTTGAGTAGACTTCCCACAGTTCTGCTGTCCCAGCTGTTTGGTCCCATCTTACAAGCTTTTGTAGAAGATTGCTGCGTGTGCAAGCTCTGAGAGGATATGAGTTCTGTCCGAACTCCCTTGTTGCAGTATATTCCATGTTTGGAAGTGATATTTCTCTTTGGAAATTGATACCAGGTGCATTTTGTGGATGGTTCATATTTATGCAAATTGAAGTATTATATGAAATTGTTAAGGTGCCTCATATGGCAATAAAAGCAAATACTTTAGATAATAAAATTTAAATAGTATGTGAATATTCGACACAGATGAAAAATAGCTTTTAATATTAAAAAAATAAATAGCTGTTCTGTGTGCTGCAGTTTGAACACAATACAAGCCCAGTTTACAAAATTGCCATTGGGTAGTACGTACTCCCTCTGTTTCAAAATATAAGATGTTTTAGCTTTGTGAAGCTAATATATCTAGACCACTTGGATGGAGTAACTAGTAACTCAATCTTGTCTCTGAATGTTGCTAATCCAATTACAGTTCAGGCCAGATCTATGCAATTACAGTTGTGTCAACCGATTGAGGTACCCTACTCTAGCAGATTGATTTCCTGTATGCGCACTGCTTATCCCAAGGCATGATGTACAGACTACACAGCATGTCCATGAAAATAACTGCAGAGCAAGTCTGCCTAGTTAGTTTCGTCCTCGCAAAGTTTCTTGGTAGGCTGTCCATTAACTCATGGAAAATAAAGACCCACAATCCACGTACAATAAGGAGAACCATAAGATACAGTTGCCACTTGCTACCATTTGATCTTTGTTTCAAATTTCTGGCAGAGCAGAAGCTCACACAGTTCTGTTTGCTGGAACAAGTTTCAAAAGCTTTGCCAGATCATATGAGTTGAAATCCCTTCCGAAACATAAGCTCAGGTCCAAGGGGGTCTTTCCACCCTGCAACGTGGAATCCAAACAGCTCATGAATTCAGAGTTCAGAGCATCGAAATTAACAGTGGTCTAGAAGTCTAGAATATCAAGATTCAAGCTATACAGTGTATATCAGCATTTCTGAAGAAAACCACAGAGATTTTGTGAAGCAATATTAAGAAGCAATGATAACATGTCGAAAAAGGTTAGACCAAAGGGACATACATTGGTTCTTCTTGTCTGATCAGCACCATTGAGAAGCAATACCTTTGCTATATCCCTGTTTCTACTTTGTACTGCTACATGCAGCGGTGTCCAGCCATCCTGCATGAAAATAAAATATGAGAAAACACCTCACAGGCTCAGATTGGTTGAGATGATGAGAGAAGTGTTCCCTTTGAACTTACAACATCAGCAACGTTAACATCCACCTTGTACTTAATCAGTAGCTTCACAGTTTGCAGGGCACCAACTTGAACTGCGTAATGCAACGGTGTGGCTCCATCCTGAAAAAACAGGCAGACTAAATTCAAAGGCAAATGTACATGAACAATCTTAAACCTAAAATGACAACTGAACTGTTGCTACCGAGGAACCAATTCAATCTGACAAGTGTTGATGTCACTTCCCAAAGCTTTGGTTAGCACATTTACTATCCTTTTTTTCTGGAACTACAGAAAAATAAATCAGAGAACAGGTAGTGCCAGTTACCCTGTCCCTGACATGAGGATTTGCTCCTTTTCTCAGGAGATGGCTAATGACAGCTTCCTTTTTGCCTATTATCGCCTTGTGAAGAGGGGTGAAACCATCCTGCATCAGCAACAGTCCCAACATTAGCAGCAGTATCCCAGAGGAGGAGGGTTTTGGACAGCCATCACATTGAATAGACCAGGAGCCTACTTTGTCGAGTAAATTGATATCAACACCAGTGTCCAGCAGCTTGTCCATGAGAGGTATCTGCAGCGCCAACGCATATGAATGAAGCGGATGCCATTTTGGCTGCACCAAACAATGTAATTTCAGAAGTTAGAATCACCATCCGACATGCCACACATTTATATTACACTCAGACGCCATGAACAATTATGAGATGTAGCACCCGCTATTTTTTTCAGATTCAGGAAGGGCCATCCTTCCTGCCTCTGCATCATTAATGCGAAATTTTATCGAACCGATGCATGGGACATCGATGTCGAAATCGGCTAAAAAAAATTCGCCACCGCCATCAGACTGCATTTTACTTATACTACTAGCATAACCACTATAGTGAGGCACGCTTAACTGATGATATTTTGGTGACATCAGCGGTCTCGTTCTGGTCCAAGATAGCCTCTTCTTCCGGTGTTAAGAGAAGCTCGATCTCTGTAAAAACAAAACAGCGGCACGATAAGCTGTACGATCCAAAAACAATGCCGCGAAGTACTGTAATGAAATGAGAATGCAAACTGTAAGAGAAGAAGCACATCAAGAAATGCCGAAGGAGTAATTTTGCCCTTGAAAACACAACTGATGCAGTACCTCTCCGGAGCTCCTGCTCTTCACGGTCTTGCTGCCGCGCCGCGTCGACCCTAGAGAACGGGAGGGGTGAAGGGAAAGTGGAGATTCTCTGTCCGGTCGCTTGCTTGACCTCGTCCTCGTACTCGCTCCCGGAGCCGTCGTCCGGCTCCTCCCAGAAGGCGTCGCCGCCCCGAGAGAGTGCGCGTGCCGGGGCCCGGGAGCCAACTGAGAGAGGCGGCGGAAGAGGAGCGGACCTGCGGTAGAAAGGAATTGCAGCGCGGGAGGAAGCGGGGCGCGGAGAGGCATAGAGGAGGGGATATGCGGTGGCGGCGGCGGAGGAGGCCGGCGTCGACCATGGCCCCATTTCTTTACCGGCGCCTCTTATCGCGTCGCGGAGGGGCCGCTGAACTGAAGCTCTCGCTCCTCTCTCCTGTGTGGGTTCGGCATTTTCCAAAGTCGGTCAACCTAAGACCCGGCCTCCGACGTTGGATGGAAAAGGGAGGGACAGATGGCATTTGGCACGATGCACGGTGAGCTCAGTTGGTACATTTGTAAACAAAACCTCATACTTTATTGAAATGAAGTTGAAAACTACCGAACTCGTTCAATCATTAGCTCTCATACTAAATATTCATGAAATTACTGAAACCATTAAAAGTTGTTAATAGAGATTTCATACTTCCATTTTTATCCAATGATTCTTACAAGGGTTTGCACCCATTTCATGTTCATGTTCATGTTTGGTTAATATCGACCTCCATTAGCATTCTTAGACTTCAAATTTCATAGTAGCAAATGGGGTTACTTTTCTTTTTGCGGATAGCATATGGGGTTACTACGAGCAAGTGGTTACCACTTGGAACAACAAGCGCATCTACAAATCTTTGCCTCATCCATTGATTAAGAAGAACGTGTCCAGTTTTTTAGGAGAAAACCGAAGAGAAACCTACAACAATAGGGTCAAGCCCACCGAAACACCTACAACACAGGGACCACACCGACACACAACGACATCAAGACTAAGAGAAGACCCACAAAGTCACACGAACGAACACATCAAACACGACACTCCTACACCATGCCGATAAAGCTAGGTCATGACAAAGGGACATATGTCAACCAACTATAGATGCATTTCCTGTAGCACTCATATTCTTGCTTAATTTCTATTTTCCAAAGGCCGATATTGTCCTAGCACCGCCTCTTATGGACTTAACCTTTCACCCAATCGATTTGTTGGTTCCATGGCAGGAAACAACTACGGTGGCGGGAAAATAGCAAATCTCTCTAGCGATGATAGCTCCGGACACAGAATGCAACACTCCTGACTTAGCAAATCCATCACCTATGGGACCCACAAGCCTACCGGACTCGGGCAAGAGAGAGATTGTAGCATCGACATCGCCACTCTTCTCAAAGTCAAGTGCCTTAGCCATGATCAAGCCCATGCCCTCACACTCAGAGGTAGCCAACACAACAGGCTATGATGGGCCACGGGGATAGAAACAACTGTAGAGTCTCTCTTCCTCGACTACATATGACTTCTGCTCAGAGGAGTCAAGCACCACTAGATCCTATGCTTGGGTGAGCCCCATACCATCAGAAGGACATGCCTCCATCGGCTCCAAAGAATCACCACAACGCGCCACCAACAGCTTAAGAGCTGCCACCTCTTCACAAAGAGGGCGAGAAGCCTCCTCGATGCGTACGTCAACTAGCTTAAGGATCTCCAAGCGCATCAAGGTGACCTGGGACTAAAAGAGAGAGTACAAAGCGGCATTACCTTGAACTGCTCACACCACCTACGAGAGGGTCTTGGCAGCACTGGTGCAATAGGAGAAGGTCTTGGTGGATCCATTGCATGTGACGATGAGTGTGTAACATTCCAGCGTTTAGGAACCAACGAAGGGTAGATATAGGAATATGTGCATTTGCATGTATCTCTATAAAACTAGGGTAAATTTTTCACGAACTAAAACACTAGAGGGATCAGGGTTTCTTTCACTATGTTGAGTTAGGATTTAGCTCATCCTGGTGATCATTATAAATTCTGACAGGATCTCTAGGTATTTTGAGTTGTTTTGGGATAAATAATTTAAATTGACATTCAGATTTGAATTGACTTTTGAAATAATTCAAACCAAAAGAAATCAAGTGTTTAATGTTTAAAAGAACTTTTGATTGTTTTAATATGAAGTATTATTACATTATATAACAATAATACAAGAAAAGGAAGGGGCACGTTTCACCAAAAATGCAGCATCTATTCTTAATCACATCTTTGACTCAGACCAACATCATTAACAATGGACAAAGGGGCAAGTTTCACCAAGGAAGGTAGAAGTAATAGGGTAGAAATAAAACATCTTCACTTGATCTGATCCACATAGCTAGCAAGCAAGCATACAACTTACTCGTACATGCAAATATGAGTTGCTATCGACACTAGGAGCAAGGAGGAACTATATAAAAGGACACAACCATGTTAGCATAGCTCCTCTGCTACACATTCCCATTACACTAGCAAGAAACATAAGAACACAATCTTGTCTTAGTTATATCTCTACAAGATCCACCAGTAGAACACTAAAGAAATCCAGTAGTTCACAATACAACATGGTCACCTAAGGAGGGGGTGGATTGAGTGTTGGGCAAGGCCAAGCCAAGAGCTGGGAAGAGGGAGAAGGGTAACTCACAGGAAGCAGTAAGGTGAAGCCAAGCCAAGCAAATGATCACTGGAAGAAAAGGCAGCATAGCCACCACAACAACATCACCACCAACAGCAGGTTGAGTGTTTCCAAACAAATCATACATTGTATATGTTCTATTCAATTATAAGGACATGATTATTGGATTGGGTAAAATCCTCATAGTTACACCCAAATCAGGTGTAATCTCATCACTGGATATTTTAAAGCCATTAATAGTGTCTATTCTTTATCTATGAACTAAACTAGATCTCTGTCTTTGCATCTTTGATCTAGTCTAGTAAAAATTCAAGGCAGTGGCAGGTTATAGTGGAGGTTACCACTGTGTAACATACACTAGGAGGTTTCATAGTGGCAACCATCAAACAAAAGCCACTTCTACAATCAGGAAACTTAAGTAATCATTTTCCTAGAATACTAGGAATCATCCATGCTTAACCATCCATCTTAAGATAGCAACATCTAGATAGTTAATCTCAAGTACTATACCAGTAAAGACTAAATCTTTACTTATACATCTTGGAATCATTCTCAAATTCTGTCATCCATTCATCAATAGCAATCTTTCATTTCCAAACCAAGAACACCCAATCATTTTCCTAACTATTAAGTCAGGAATCATAGTAAGATTACCTATATGTCATTCCTTAGACATCCAAATAAACATTAGGACCAATAACCAATATCAGATAGTATTAATATATTGTTCCTTAGACAAAAATCACATTTCTCATCACTACCAGAGCATGTTACCAGCAGATAAAGCACATAGCACTTCAACATATTGTCCTAGAGTACAACTGGATGTAAACATCATCCATATCACAGTAATAGAAGCAACTGGATAACAATAGCATCAATAAGTACTCATAGTAAGGAACCAATAATCCAAGATCCTAAGGGTCACAACAAATGACAGTACAGGATAGGCGAGGCCATGGATTAAACCACATGCCAACATAGAAATTAACCATAGGAAATCCTTAAGGATAAACTCATCTAAACAGCATGAGCATACCAGTATAGGCAAAGGGAAGAACCCTAGAACAAAGCCTAATTAGGGTTACAACCATTCAATAGAAAGGGATCCAGAGAGAGAGACGGAGAGAAGGGGGAGAGGAAGAAATCACCTATGGCCCTCGCTCAACAAGTAGATGTAGAAGAGGGAGGAAGCTAGTGGCGAGGGCATGGCGTCATGAGGAGCACCAGTGGCGGTGCAACCCGCGCCAAGCCGCAACCAAGACAACCATCGAAGGAGACAGCGGTGCTAGCAACCAACGCATAGTCAAACTACTAGGGGAACACCACAGGGTCACTAGGGCACAACCAAGCAGGGAGGTCGTAACCCTAGTCACCAGTGAAGAGATGGTGTGGCCATAAGAGAGCTCGAGTGGCGAATCGTAGTGGACCACTCGATGCGGTGGCATCGACTTGGTCAGTAAGCACGCGCGACAGCGGTCGAGGTGTCCGGAGCCGACCGAAATCGAGGAGCAACGACGTCTGCGATGCGGCATCACTAGAGGTTGGAAAGAACGCGTGCTTGTGAGAGAGAGGGAGGAAGGACTGGGTCAGTCCCAACCTAGTGGATCGCTGAGTAGGTTAGCCCAACCCACTAGGCTGAACTAGGGCTGGGCCAGCCCAAGGGCCAGGCCCAGGTTTAAAAGAAGAAATGGTTAAAATCATAAAATGCAAAATTCCAAAAATACCCCTGAGAGTTTTTATGCTCTTGAAAAATAAAGAAATATCCTAAAAATACAAATAATATCTCTAAATGTTCAAAAACAATTATAAGCTATCCAATAAAAATACTAAATTGTATTTAGGATGATAAAACTTAATTTGATTATTTTAAGGAAATAATTCCTTTATGGAATTATCTAAAATAAGGAAAATACATAAAAATAAATAAAAATTCATTTTCAAGATCCTAAATAGATATTTTTTGTCAAAAAATACTAAATAATTAATTTCAAAAGGTTTTAGGAGTTCTAAAATTATAGACTTCATTTTGCTTTATATTCTTAAAAATTATGTTTTAAGTCTAATTGAATAAATAAAACACCTAAGAAGGGGTTTGAAATTAAAATAAATTATTGCATGACATTACTATGCATAACTCATTATTGCTTCTTTAAATATTGTCCTTATCAGGCAATAATAGTGTTTTGTAGAAATAGGAGCTCAAGGTCAAGTGGAAGCATCCAACTTTACTACCTTGCAGCACAAGGCAAGTCCATCACTTGCTCATGTCCTTTGATGTGTTTTCCAAAGTATTTGCAAATTGTTATGTTATCACTATATTCGAAAAAGTCAAAAAAGAATATTTTCACAATGATATGAAGTATTAATTATCATCCTAAGTGGTGGTATGTTATTATAACCAGAAATGGAATCTAGAGTTCCATGTGTAGTGAAGTGTATCATATAGGGATTAATAACCCATGACATCAGTGATTCTAGCGTCGTATATTACATGTTAACCATGAGATCTAGAATGGGATGGAGAAGTCAGTTGGATCTTCTTCCTTTCGTATGTCGACGGATGACCATATCGTGACGCTGGGATTCCTTGCGAGGACTCAATACATGGGTGGGATCCCTCAGTGCCCCGCGATCTTGGTATCTATATTATCTGTGAGGGTTTGTCAGAGGTAGGTCTTCCACTTTAGTGGGGGCTACTAGGGACATGATCTGCTCAGTAGAGTCTCTAAGGGGTCTACCAGAGTTATATCTGCCTTTATGGGGGTTAACATAGGTATTTCTGCTTAGGGAGCCATGTTGACATATGGGGTCGCGGAAGATAACAGTGATGGGCTTGGACCATTTACTGGGCCGCACATCACGGAATTGTGGACATGAAAGTACGTCCGATTGTGCAACAAGGATTTGATCTCTTATGGATAAAGCAACGCACCTTTGCAGAGTGTAAGAATTGTGACATGTTACTCCCTGTTCTAGGTAGGAGCTATGAACACGGCAGTAAAGGAACTCCATGAAGTTCTGGTCAACCTGTAAATACTAATGGGCATAGTTTTTATAATAAAAGCAATCTTTGAAGAAAGATTTACGAAAACTGCATAATACCTAAGACTTATAGTCTAAGGTGGTAGTTAGTGCATCAAACTTCCCACCTTGCATATAATGAACTTGCTGGGTAACGTTGTTACTCACCCTTTTCTTTGATCCCCTGCTTAGACTCTGAAGAGCCAGAATATACTGCGGTCTACGCTAGCGAGATCTAGGATGGCATCTACTATGAAGAACCCGACTTGTTAGGAGGAGTTGAAGGGGGTGATTATGAGATCCACTACGCAGTTGAAGGCAATGAATCCGAGTAGTTTCTATAGTAATATTTAGTGCTTGAGTTGGGTCGAGTAGTATAAACTTTATATAATAAGCTATTGAGATCACGTCATGTTAAGTTAGTTTGGATCTTTTCGTTCTACTGTTGGAACTCTTTAAGTAAGATGTATTTTGGTTTGTAAGTTTAAGGCACTGATGACTATCGTTCTTTTGGTACTGTAATAATATGTGTATGTTTGTAATTTGGACCCGCAATGTTTCTGCTGTACCACTCTCAGGGACGTGTGATACGTTGCGAACATATCTATAATTTTTGATGTTCCATGCTTGTTTTATCTCTACTTTCTTATGTTTTGTCCATAATTTGGAGTATTTTTATACACTTTCTTGGACTAACCTATTAACAAGATGCCATAGTGCCAGTTGCCTGTTTTCTTCTGTTTTTGGTTCTAGAAAAGTCAGAAAATGAATATTCTCGAAATTGGACGGGACAAAAGCCAAAGTTGATATTTTACCGGAAGACTCACGGGGCCAGAAGACGAGACGGAGGGGGGCCACTAGGCGGCCACACCACCCCTTGGTGCGGGAATCCCTAGGCCGCGCCAGGGCATGGTGTGGGCCCCCTGGCCGGCCACTGACCTTGCCCCTTCGCCTATAAGAAGCCCCCGATGCAAAAACCCTAAATCGAACAGCCTCTAGCCATGAAAATTTCCGCAGCGCTGCCGCCACCAAAGGGGAGATTCAGGGGACATAAATTCTCTGTTCCGGCACCCTGCCGAGACAGATAAGTGCCCCTGGATCCATCTCCATCGATCTCCACCACCATCTCCATCGTTGTTGTTGATTCCCATGATGATGAGGGGGTAATTCTTCCTCGAGGCTAAGGGTTCTACCGGTAGCTATGTGTTCATCTCTCTCTCTATGCATGATCATATTGTGATCATGAGCTTTGTAATCAAGTAGATCTACCTTGCTACTCAAGTGCTTTAATATATCTCTTCTCTCCCCATGTGTGTGAAAGTGACAGCGTGCACACCATGGTGGCACTTAGGCTAGAGATTACAAATACTTGTTATGAGTTATATTTGGAGTTGGATGTCTCTATGAAATTGTGGTGTTTGTTGGAACCATCTAGAGATCAAGGTGACAGTGTGGGGTTATCTAGATGGGAAAAGCGAACTTTGAGGTGTGCTGTTATAGCCCTACCATAGATTAGAGTGTCCAACTGGAGAGTAGTTCAGAGTAGTATCATAAAGAGAAGATATTTATATGAGAGTGTTCACTAGCGAAAGTATGATCCCTAGGCCTTGTTTCTAAGCATTGAAACACCGTTTGCACCTAGATCTGTTACATGTTTGCTTGCTTCCATATTTATTTCAGTTTTCCTTTAGTCTCTTCCACGCCATCAAGCTATTTTCTAGCACCGTTGTCTTATATCCATACCACTTGTATTTCACTATCTCTTCGCCGAACTAGTGCACCTATACACCTAACACGTGTATAGGGTGTGTTGGGGACACAAGAGACTTCTTTTATCTTGATTGCAGGGTTGCTTGAGAGGGATACCTTTGACCACTTCCTTCCTAAGTTCGATAAACCTTGGGTAATCCACTTAAGAGAAAACTTGCTGCTGTTCTACAAACCTCTGCACTTGGAGGCCCAACAACTATCTATAAGAATAGAAGTGCGTAGACATCAAGCTATTTTCTGGCGCCGTTGTCGGGGAGGTAAGGTAAAAGGTACTCACATCCTCTAGCTACTAAGCTATCTTCTAGTACGGTAGCTGGTGTGTGAGTGCTCGAAGTTATTTCCTTTAGATTCTGCAATTATATCTTTTTGTTTCTTGTTTTTTTTTCACTAATTAGGTTGAATGGAAAACAACAACAAAATTAGAGAGCTTTATAGTATTTATCTTGAGTTAGGACATGAAGTGTTTGAAGAGAAAATTAAAAAACCTATGGAACTTTATTTGCACGCTAATAGCAATGTTGTTAGTATGAATTCTTTGGACACCATTATTGCTAATGCTATGGAAAAGTCTAAGCTTGGGGAAGCTAGTTTTTATGAAAATGATCTTTTTAGTTCCCCAACTTTGGAAGATAGCTATTCTATTGCTTATGATGATACAAAACCTCCAATATATGATGATTACAATGATGAATTAGATATTTTCAGTCCTCCTACTATTGAGGAGAAAATTAATGATTACAATATGCCTCCTATTTTTCATGATTATGGTGATGAGAATAATAATGATATCTATTCTATTGCTTATGATGATACCAAACCTCCAATATATGATGATTGCAATGATGAGTATGATATTTTCAGTGCACCTACTATTGAGGAGAAAATTAATTATGATTACAATATGCCCCTATATTTGATGATTATGGTGATGAGAATAATGATGATAGCTATTTTGTTGAATTTGCTCGCACTACAATTAATAAGAATAACTATGCTTATGTGGAGAGTAATAATGATTATATGCATGTGGCTCATGATAAGAATGTTTTATATGATAGTTATATTGTTAATTTTATTCATGATGCTACTGAAAGTTATTATGAGAGAGGGAAACATGGTTTTATGCATCTCAATAATATTAAGTTTCCCCTCTTTATGTTGAAAGTCTTGAAGTTGCACTTGTTTTGCTTTACTATGATTGTTGCTTTGGACTTTCATGACTTGTTTATTTACAAGACTCCTATGCATAGGAAGTGGGTTAGACTTAAATGTGCTTTGAATTTGCTTCTTGATGCTCTCTTTTACTTCAATTCATATTTCTTATGTGAGCATCTTCTCAAACTATCAAGCCTAACTTAAATGCATTAAAGAAAAGTACTTATTGGGAGATAACCCAAAAGTTTTAGATGAGTCTTGGAAGTTATTGCTTTAGTAATAACCTCTCCTTATTATTTTTATTTTCTTTTTGTGCCAAGAGTAACCTCTAATGAGAGAGAAGTAATGCTTGGGAAAGTTGTTGTCCCGAAACAGATTTTTGTGCTTCGCTGTAAAAATTCGTGTAAAATCTCTATATGTCGGTTTGAGCTGTGATTTTTTGTTCTTCTGACCCAGGTTGTTATCTAACTTTAGTTAGTTCAACACTTTTCGATTTGAGCAACAGAAGGTCTTCGAAAAATTGGTTTTTACCTGCTGGTCTATTTTGACAGATTTCTGTCATTATTTGCATTTGCTTCTTGTTGATTCCTTTTTGAGTTCTCTTTGGGGAATTGAGATTTTTGAGGGAAGTGCTACAGTAGCTTGTGTTTTAATGGAAGTTTTATTGGTATTGAAACTGAACCCAAAGACTTATTATCTTGAGTGCACTAATGTTGCTAATAAAGATTGTGTGAAGTTTTGTATGAAGGAAAAAATTCAGGTGTATGGAGAGAATGATGTAATGAGATGAAGAATGGACTAAATGTCAAGCTTGGGGGATGCCACGCGTGTCATCCCAAGAAATATCCAAGAAGTACAAGCGTCAAAGCTTGGGGATGCCCAAGGCATCCTTCTTCATCAATAAAAATCCCAGGTTTCTTCCAAACACTTCATTTTTATTGTTTCATGCATAATTGTGTTGTTCTTGGAGTGTCTTCGTTTTTCGTTTTTCGTTTCCGTTTGCTTGGTTTGCTTAGTTTTCTTGAATAAATTGGTTGGAACCCCTCATTCATACATTAGTTTTCCAATAGTTTGGTTTGGATTGGAAAAGAGTAGGAAAGTTCATGCTTAAGTGGTAAAGAGAGCTTGTTTTTGACGATGGCCCATGCTTTGTCATGCCATGCTTGATATTGTTTTGGCTTTATGCTTAGTGATCTTTTCTGTAGCATGACATGTTATAAACAATTGACATTGCTTATTGTGCCTTGAAAGAATCATGCGTTGTTTTAGCATATTAAAGCATAGTATTGTGGTATTCTCCTTTGATGCTTTATTTGGGTTGACTTGGCACATGCTCACACCATGTGTCAACACCCGGATTTTTAATCCCAGATGCCCGTTATGCCATACCTCGCAATCCCAGGATTACCATTTTTGCGAGACATAATGGATTGGATATCACAGTACATCATCCATTACAAACCATACATAAGGTCTTACACAAATAAGGATCTCATGATCCAGTCTTTAATACAACAAGGAGCAGAAATAAAAGATAAGCGTAGCGGTGGGGTCCATCTTCAAGGGCACGAGCAATGCTGACGAAGGCAGATAGTCCTAGTTATCATAGCCGTCCTGCTGACCATCATCTTGATAGTCTCCTTCATAGTCTGGCCATGAGAATAGCCAGGGACAAAAGCCATGAGTACTCTTTAAGTACTCGCAAACTACTATTAACAGGTACTATTGTTCTAGGTTAAAGTGCTAAATCTAAGTTTAACTATAAAGTTAAGTTTGAAACCTAAGCTGAGTTCTGAAGCAAAGAAAGGTAAAGTAAAGTTCTAGAATCACTTAAGTTGGGAAGCTATTATCATAAACACAACCCTGTTGTGGTCAAGTCAAGGTTCATCATTCATTTCAAGTTATTTGGAAAACATCTGACAACGAAACAGTATGGCCATTCCAACTGTCCATAACCGCGGACGCAACTATTCGAATAGTTTGACACTCTGCAGAGGTGGTACACTTTCACCACAAGATTCGATACATCTGTCAAGGATAACCCTGAATCATCATACTTAGTATGCAGATAATCAAAAATAACCTTCCCTTTACACACCCTAGTACAAGCACCTCTCCTATGAGCATGGCCTCCCAACCATGACCATCAGTCATCTTGGGCACTGCATAGGTGGACATCATGAGAGGTAGCCTCAGCTCAAACCTCTCCCGCGAGGGAACTAATACTAATGCATATTAATTTCTAGCTAAGCCTTACCCAATTCAGGTAGTGTGGTTGTACGGTAAATTTGGAATGGTATCGCATCCGAATCCAACCATTAGTTTTATAAAAGGGCTAAGGCTCATGCCTCAACATTTTCATCATCATAAACCATTTGTGTTTCTCAACACATATCAAAACATCTCAATAGAATGACTCATCATTCCAAGGTTTTCATAATTCATTTTCACCAAGTGTTCCCATCTAAAGTGACTCAAGTTTTTGATCTACTCTAAACTACTAAGGTAAGAGTGTTCACTAAGGTGGGAAATGGTGGGATCAATCTCATGCCATAGAATGACATCTAAAGTTATCTAAATAGGTCGAGTTTTATACTTTTTATGCTACCTTCAAAACAAGTAAAGAACTTTGTGTAAACTAAGGGAGGTAAATCTTGTAAACAAAGACTTGGGGTAACTAATAGTTAAAGGGGTGTGATCAAAGCATGTCTAAAGCATCTTGGATCAAGTTAACTAGCTTAAATCCAGTTTACTACATTAGCTTGCACTGTTAATGGTGGCTTGCCTTGGTTGGTGCAATGGTTGAAGTTTTCTTCGTCTTCGTCTTGATAGCACTCCTCCTCCTCGTAAGCTTGGTCGGTACTATCTTCTATAAATACATATGGAGTACACAATCACCAAAAAATACTTAACTAGGCTAGATAGATTTCTAAGACACATAATTGATGATCTATTATCAATAGTTTCATTCTTTTTAATTTAGAAAAGTAATTTCTACTCAATGAAAATTTAACTAAGATTTAATATTCACCACTAAAAATATGGGATCATGTGGACACATGTCATCACCACATATTCTAACATGTGGGAATGAGATTTAAAGGTTGGATCATACTCACTTTGGTTTAAGTTCATTATTTAATGATTTAAAGTGACTAGAAATGCCTATATAGCATTATTTTGGTACTAGTCCAAAGTCACTGCATGTAAACCTTAATATTATTACATATTTAGATAGATATGGTGAAATGTGATTTTTGAGAGTTGGAATCAACTCAAAAGCTATCTTAGTTGATTTTATAAAAATGTTGCAAGTGGCAAATACTTCTGTTTTGTTATTTTTATTAGGAGAGATCTATAACTCTAATTGAATTAAATGATGGGTTCGTAGCATGGAAAACAAAAAATTTCTACCGCAAGAACGAACAAAACCTAGATCTAATCTAGATAAAAGCCAATATCTAATCTATTAGACATGTGCAACGAGATAGATCTGTACTAACCCTTGTAGACCCGAAAGCATTACGAGATCGGATCTCATGGTTGATGTAGTCGATCACTTGCCGATCTCAAGATCAAGTAGACGATCCTTCCGGCGCCGCATTTCGGCAGCGCTTCCGTAGTCGGTCACACGTGCGGAGTCGAAGCAGACCTTCCTCTCCCCGTTTCAGCGAGCAGCGAAGGTAGTAGATCTCTCCACGGAATCCCAGCAGCACGACGGCGTGGTGGTGGTGGTGGAGTAGAGAATTCTGCAGGGCTTCGCCTATGCCAGAGCAGAGGGAAGGAGGAGGAGAGAGGCAACTTGAGATCTAGAGAATAGAAGGGGCAAAGGGGGCGGCGCCTCCACCCCTCTATTTAAAGGAGGGAGGCGCCATGGGAGGGGGAGTCCTAGTAGGACTCCCTCCCTTCCTTGGCCGGCGGATTGGGAGGGGGGGAGGAGTCCTCCCCCACTACTCCTTGTCTTGACCCACAAGGATTCCTTGATCCTTTCTTGGTTTTCAAGTAAACTCCAAGAAATCTTCTAGAACCTTCCGGAACATTTCGAAACCTTCTAGAATCCCCATACAAATACTCCGGAACATTTCCTAACTTAGAAAATGATCCCCAATATATGAATCTTATTCTCCGGACAATTCCGGATCTCCTCGTGATGTCCCGGATCCAATCCGAGACTCCGAACAACATTCGGTCTCCAACGCACATTCCATATCTACTTAAAACAACTTCAAACCTTAAGTGTGTCACCCTACGGTTCGTGAATATGCAGACATGATGGAGACACCTCTCCGATCAATAACCATCAGCGGGATCTGGAGATCCATAACGGCTCCCACATACTCAGTGATGACTTCGTGATCGATAGAACCATTAACATACGAAACCAATTCCCTTTGTCACGTGATACTCTACTTATCTGAGGTTTGATCGTCGGTATCTCCATACCTAGTTCTACCTCGTTACTGATAAGTACTCTTTACTTGTTCCACGATATGTCATCCCTTGTGACCTAGTCACATGCTTGCAAGCTAACTAGATGACATTCCACCGAGAGGGCCCAGAGTATATCTATCCGTCATGTGGATGGACAAATCCCAATCTTGGTCCATGCGCTTCAACACATACTTTCAGAATACCCAATGACACCTTTATAACCACCCAGTTACGAAGCGGCGTTTGATGTCATCAAAGTACCCATCCGGTGATGGTGATTAACATAACCTCATGGTCGAAGGATTAGGTTACTATGTATTTGAAAGCTTGTAGCAAAACGAACTTAATGACTTGATCTTATGCTATGCTTACTATGGGTGTGTGTCCATCACATCATTCTTCTAATGATATGATCTTGTTATTAATGACATCCGATGTCCATGATCAGGAAACCATGATCATCCATTAATCAACAAGCTAGTTTAACACGAGGCTTACTAGGAACTCTTTTATGTTTACAAAACACACAAGTATTAAAGTTTCCGGTTAATACAATTATAGCATGGGATGTAAACATTTATCATAAACATAAAGATATAATAATAACCACTTTATTATTGCCTCTTGGGCATATCTCCAACAGTCTCCCACTTGCACTAGAGTCAATAATCTAGTTAAAAACTTGTGCATTCAACACCTATGGCTTTCTGGTGTTGTATAGACACTATTGCTAGTGGTAAACATAATCTTCGGATCTGACACTTCCAGGTCCGTGTGTATTTGCATGTCCTTGCGTATCTACGCATTACTCATTCTCCAATGAGATGGCATTGTATAAATTTGGTCCTTTGGTGAGACCTTTAGTTCCTTGGGATTAAATCATGTTGATACAATTGTCATACAATGTATCTTCATAGTATTATCCCGCTATGAACCACACCTAGTTTGATAACAAACTACTTGACGCAAATGCCCTCATTTGCTGCTACAATAGTAGTCATATACTTAGCCTTTTGTTGTAGTATCTGTCACAATGTTTTAACTTTGATACTCAACCAAATCCGTTATGGAACTTCCTTTCCATTACATTGTGCCACCCATAGTTTAAATTGAGATAAACTTAATTTGTGACAAAACTAGTATCAATGTAACAATTTACAATGAACTATTTGTCACCACTATATAAATAATATATTCTTAGTTCTTCCAAAGATCATAGGAATATCCCTACTATTGTCCAATGATCATCTTATGAGTCATTCTGGTATATGCTCATAACATTTAGAGCATAGGACATATCTGGATGTGTACATCTCAAAGAATGATTGATCAAAATATTCTTGCGATTTCACCAAGTGTCAAAACACTTGAATCTCGTGTCAACACACTTGAATCTTGATTCAGTCCTTTCCGTGCGTCAAGAACCTTTCTTGTTGTTTCCATATTGAACTCATTCAACATCTTATCTATGTACATTTGGCAAAACCATATTAGCGCCTCAATCTATCCATATAGACATTGATGCCTAATTCTTGGGTTATGCCTAAGTCTTTCATCGAAATGAAATTCTTAACCTGTGTCGATAAAAGATACATCATTTCTAATCAACAATATGTCTTTCACATAATGTATTAGAAATATGTCTTAGCGCTCCCACTTAATTTCTTGCAAAATGCAAACATCTTCATCGTCTCTGATGAAATTAAACCTTTTAACGGTTTCATCACAGTGAAGATTCCAACTCCGCGATGCTTACTTCAACCATTGAAGTTTTGCATACTCTTTTAGCATCCTTTGAATTAACAAAACCCTTTGGATCATGTCATGTACACGTCCTAGGTAACCATTCTATTAGAAGAACTTGTTTTGTTTGTTCAACTACCATATACCAAAATATATGTAGTGGTTGCTACATTAATCCGTCCAGACTAAATATCACTATGAAAGATCAAATCTTATCATAGTCAATTCCTTGAACATTGTCGTAAACTCTTTCCGACATGTCGACTATTTCATAGATGTGAAACATCCATGTCTATTTCTTTATAGATCCATATACGACTGTAAGGTCTTGCACCTTTCCAGAGGGTCTTTCAAATTCAAAGCTTGATTTCTCGTGTATGGAATTATCACGGATTTTATGGCTTCAAGCCACTTAACGAAGTCAGGGCCCATCATTGATTATTTGCATGTATTCGGTTCATCATTGTCAAACAACAATGATTTAACTCTCAAATCTTTGCATTTGATTAATTACCCGACCTACTTGGTTCAATAGTAACTTAGATCTCCGTGACCACAACCTTTGAGGCACGTGAGCCATGAGCATTGTTGCTGCCTCCGGGACACTTACCGATGCTGCGCAACTCAGCACATATTAGCCAAGGTTCAACAACCTTGTCAAAGTGCTATTGTCCTCCCACTTGACTTTTCACCAAAAATTCCTTCTCAAGAAACTCGACATTCTAAGCAACAAACACTTTTGTCTTCAGTGTTATGGAGGAATACCCAATGGTTATTCGAAATAACCTACAAAGACATGCTCATCCGACTTTGGTTGTAAACACTTTACTTATGCCTAGCATACCAAAAAAAATTAAGAAAGGACAAACTGGGTTTTATCCCAAACCATGACTTATATGGTGTCATTTCAACGGATCACGATGGAGCTCTTTTCAGTGTAAAAGCGGTAGTCACTAAATCTTTAATCTTTAAAATATAATGGCAGTTTTATAAATGACACCTTTTATCTTATCATGTCAAACAAGGTTTCATTACATATCTTGAACACTCCATACTCCTATGGTGTTTTGGGAAATGCAAATCCATGGAATGATTCCTCAAATCTTAGGTGTTTTGCTAAACTTGTAACTCAAACATCTTTCTTTATGATCCAATCATAAACTTTTTTATTTTCTTGTTACAATAATTTTCCACTTCATCTTGAAAGTCTTTGAACATTTTCAAATGTTTCATACTTCTTCCTTATTGAGTAAGTATATACATATACTCACTCAAATCTTCGGAGAAAGCATATGAAGTTGAAATCCATCGCCCACGACTACACATAATGGACTATATACATCAATATGTACAAATTCCAATCAGTTAGTCGTCTGTTCCTCTTTTGGCCTATGAACAGAGTTTTAATTATCTCTAGGAAAGTATCACAAGCGTCATTTGATCAAAATCAAAGATTCCAAAAAATCCATCAACATGGAGTTTCTTCATGTATCCCTTTCAATATAATTTAAACAGCGATGTCACTTTGCAAGTGATCTTTCAATTATTTGTCTTGCGACATTTTAGCATTAGTTTTATGGTCGTTATTTCTCGAACCAGACTTGTATATCATCCATCTATTATGAAATACGGTAATTATTTGAACAACCTTTTGTCGTCATAATACCTGATCAAAATAACAATTATTGAAACAAATCTTGAAGGCAAGCTTTGATGTTAACGAGCAACACAACAACCCTTTGTTTGTTTTCGATGAACATCATCACATATTCTCTTGCTAGTTACTTAGGCCATTGTAGTTCATGAATTGTGTTGTCCTGTATGACACTTCATACCAACCAATTCGGTATCCAATACCGCAGAACCACATTGTTTAACAACCAAGGAATACAGCCATAACATGTATCTTCTATATACCTAAGTTGGACATCTCCAATCTTTTCTTTTCTGCCAAATATTTTATAGATTCTCTTTCAACAATTCCTTTTCTTTTAAAAGAATCTATCAACATCAATAGTGGTGTCATTCACATGACACATAGTACAAAATGTGTATAGTCAAATACTAATACCTTTGGACTTGCACTTTGAAGTGGATCACCTTCATGAAATGTTTGGCATTCTTTCAAAATTCCATTCTTTAGTAATCTTTTAGTGTAGTAAACATTTTACTTACATCTTCTATTCATCCTTATCATGACAATTTTCATGATCAAGCTGCTATACCTTATAAAGATGAAATGCGAGTATTTTCCAAAACCTTTTGGAGGATTAGGACGACTGGCGTCTCCAACCTTCACAAATTCTCATCAAATATGAGGACGTATACTCTATCATGTTGTAACCAACACATTGTTTTAGATATCGCAATACCTTTCACATATGATGGTTTCTGAAACATTGCTTTCAGCTCTTAGATAAACTTGATATTAAAAACAATCTTTTGAGTATCAAGAATCATGGAGGCAAACATGATACATTAGATACTAACACTGGAATTGTTACTCTTGATTTAATACTGTTTATTAAACTTCACAGAGTAAACGGAGTTTGCTGAAGGTTTGCAACAGGACTTTTTAAACTTTAGATTGACACTCAAAACAATACGATACCAGTTCGTAAAGAAAATATCCAGAATTTCTATAGTTCCACTATCTCAACTATAACTAAGCGTAAGGTGGTGAACGGATGCCAATGACTACAACAAACTATGCAAATTCACTTTGATTGTGTTTATGATAAATTGAGTTCGACTAATCCAAATTACAAATAAACTCCCACTCAAAACAACATCCCTCGAGTTGTTTTAGTGATTACACGAACCAAATCCACTACACCAAGTCCGATCATCACGTGAGATGATGTAGCTTTAAAGGCGAACAATCAACATGTTCATCATATCATCCATATGACTCATGCTTTACCTTTCGGTATTCCGTGTTCCAAGACCATGTCTGTACATGCTAGGCTCGTCAAGGTTAACCTTAGTATTCGCATATGCAAATCTGGCTTGCACCCGTCGTATGCACACGTAGAATCTATCACACCCGATCATCACGAGATGCTTCGAAACGACGAGTCTTAGCAATAGTGTCTACTAAGTACGAACACTTTATTACTTGATATTTAGTGAGAGGGATCATCTTATAATGCTATCGTCGCGATCTAAGCAATACAAGATGCATAAAGGATTAACATCACATGCAATTCATAATTAGTGTGATATGATATGGCCCTTTCTTCTTATGCCTTTGATCTCCATCTCCAAAGCACGGACATGATCTCCATCATCACCAGCATTGCGTCAAGGTCAGTGGCGCCGCTTCATGGTTGTCCATCACCAACAGCAACTATTACAACTACTTGGAATAAAGCTATTACATGATGAATAGACACGCATGTCTTAAACAAAATTTAAAGACAACCATTAGGCTCCTGCCGGTTTCCATATTACAATAAGGATCATTGCATACATCAAATATAATCACAATCACATAATGGCCATATCACATCACAAAACCCTTGCAAAAACGAGTTAGACGCCTCTAATCTTATTTGCATGTTTTACATGGCTTGGGGCTTTTGAATAAGAACGGATCTTACCTACGAACATGAACCACAACGTTGATACAAGTGCTATCAAGTGCAAAGTGTAAATTGATCTACACTATGATGGGAGAGACAGACACCCGCAAAGCCACTTGTGTAATACGAGTTGCACGTCAACTGTGAAGCAAGTCTCATGTGCGATGACATGTAAGGTTAGCCCGGGCCGCTTCATCCCACCATCGCAAGATGCAAAGTACACAAAGCAAAAGACGGCACGAGCACCAACGCCCACAAAACCATTGTGTTCTACTCGTGCAATAGATCTACGCATAGACGTGGCTCTGATACCACTGATGGGTTCGTAGCATGGAAAACAAAAAATTTCTACCGCAAGAACGAACAAAACCCAGATCTAATCTAGATAAAAGCCAAGATCTAATCTATTAGACATGTGCAACGAGATAGATCTGTACTAACCCTTGTAGACCCGAAAGCATTACGAGATCGGATCTCGTGGTTGATGTAGTCGATCACTTGCCGATCTCAAGGTCGAGTAGACGATCCTTCCGGCGCCGCGTTCCGGCAGCGCTTCCGCAGTCGGTCACACGTGCGGAGTCGAAACAGACCTTCCTCTCCCCGTTCCAGCGAGCAGCAGAGGTAGTAGATCTCTCCACGGAATCCCAGCAGCACGACGGCGTAGTGGTGGTGGTGGAGTAGAGAATTCTGCAGGGCTTCGCCTAAGCCAGAGCAGAGGGAAGGAGGAGGAGAGAGGCAACTTGAGATCTAGAGAATAGAAGGGGCAAAGGGGGTGGCGCCTCCACCCCTCTATTTAAAGGAGGGAGGCGCCATGGGAGGGGGAGTCCTAGTAGGACTCCCCTCCCTTCCTTGGCCGGCGGATTGGGAGGGGGGAGGAGTCCTCCTCCCCCACTACTCCTTGTCTTGCCCCACAAGGATTCCTTGATCCTTTCTTGGTTTTCAAGTAAACTCCAAGAAATCTTCTAGAACCTTCCAGAACATTCCGAAACCTTCTAGAATCCCCATACAAATACTTCGGAACATTTCCTAACTTAGAAAATGATCCCCAATATATGAATCTTATTCTCCGGACAATTCCAGATCTCCTCGTGATGTGTCGAATCCAATCCGAGACTCCGAACAACATTCGGGGTCCAACGCACATTCCATATCTACTTAAAACAACTTCGAACCTTAAGTGTGTCACCCTACGGTTCGTGAATATGCAGACATGATGGAGACACCTCTCCGATCAATAACCATCAGCGGGATCTGGAGATCCATAACGGCTCCCACATACTCAGCGATGACTTCGTGATCGATAGAACCATTAACATACGAAACCAATTCCCTTTGTCACGTGATACTCTACTTATCCGAGGTTTGATCGTCGGTATCTCCATACCTAGTTCTACCTCGTTACTGATAAGTACTCTTTACTCGTTCCACGATATGTCATCCCTTGTGACCTAGTCACATGCTTGCAAGCTAACAAGATGACATTCCACCGAGAGGGCCCAGAGTATATCTATCCGTCATATGGATGGACAAATCCCAATCTTGGTCCATGAGCTTCAACACATACTTTCAGAATACCCAATGACACCTTTATAACCACCCAGTTACGAAGCGGCGTTTGATGTCATCAAAGTACCCATCCGGTGATGGCGATTAACATAACCTCATGGTCGAAGGATTAGGTTACTATGCATTTGAAAGCTTGTAGCAAAACGAACTTAATGACTTGATCTTATGCTATGCTTACTATGGGTGTGTGTCCATCACATCATTCTTCTAATGATATGATCTTGTTATTAACGACATCCAATGTCCATGATCAGGAAACCATGATCATCCATTAATCAACAAGCTAGTTTAACAAGAGGCTTACTAGGAACTCTTTTATGTTTACAAAACACACAAGTATTAAAGTTTCCGGTTAATACAATTATAGCATGGGATTTAAACATTTATCATAAACATAAATATATAATAATAACCACTTTATTATTGCCTCTTTGGCATATCTCCAACATTAAATCCAACGGGCTTGGATATATCATCTCAATACCTTTCATACGAAATTGGTTTCATGCAATTTGGATTTATAAAACTCTCTGAATTGAATTTTAAACAAGTGGACACAAACTAGATTTAACTAAAAAGAAAAATCCAGATTTGAACGGGTGGGCTAGCGCGGGAAAGAATTTGGGCCGGCCCAGTGGCGCTCCGCGGCGCGGGGCTCAGCTGACAGGGGGGTCCCGCTTGTCAGTGGGTTTTAACACGCGAACCGGTACGCGCGCTGTGGGCCGTAGGATTAGAAGGGGGATCTACGGCTTAGGGTCGTCGTCGACGACGAATAGGTCGCCGGCGAGTTTGAACCCTAGCGGCTTGGTGGGGGTCTGCTGGGGACGTATCAGGGCTCCAGCGGGGTAGGCGAGGCGGGCAAATGAACTGGAAGACGATGGCGAGGCGAGGCGCGGTTGCGGCGGAGCTTGGGGTGGTCGCAATCAGCGGCGCCCTTCTCCTCCTGCTGCGGCTGCTCCGGTTCCAATTCCGGCGAGGCAGAGCTCGCCTTACTCCGGCTAGAGGTTGGTGAGGTTCAGTGAGGTGAGGGGAGTGGAGTGGTGTGGAGAGAAGAGGCTGGTGAGGCCTCCTTTTATAGGCCCGACGGTGAGACCGAGCGGGATGGGCAGGCGACAAGGCTTCGGCCGGCTACCGACATGGCTGAGGGTGGCGATCAACAGGCGGTCTCCTGGCGGTGCTCTAGGAAGTGAATGCGAGCGTAGTGGGCGAGGTGGCGCTCTGAGCGGCAGAGGCGGCGGTGTCCACAGCGAGCGGTGGCTGTGGTGCATTGGGCGGCGAACGGGGGTGTCTGGGGTGTTTCCTGGGTCGTGGCAGAGCGGTAGGCGCGGGCTGCGGTCGAGCGGCGGCTTGCGCACGCGGGGACAGAGCATGCTCTGCGGGCGGCATCGGCATGGTGCGGTGGCACTAGGCGCGTGGTTTCCTCGTTGGTCCACTGCAGGTCTTGGCTCGGGCAGGGGACAGAGGGTGGCGGTGAGCTCCTGGCTACCTCCTAGACATGGTGAGAGGGGGTTATGGTCTGCTGTGGTGAGGGCAAGGTTGGCCGGCGAGGGGTGGCTCGGCATGGCATGGCAATGCCACTAGGGGCTAGGGGAGTGGGTTTAAAAGGTTTTGCTAGGTCATTTAGGGACAAAGGGAGTAAAAAGGGGCCAAATGGGAGACAAGTTTGGCCAGAACACTATTTAAAATAGTGAAATTTGTTTTGTTTGAAATCTACCTGCCAAGTGTTTGATGAAATGGCCGCATGAAACAAACTTTTGAATTTTGGTTTCAAAATTTTTGGGTGATCTCCACTAGTGCTAGGTAGTCTCTGATTGCAAGGGTTTTGAAAGTGGAGCTCAAAAAGATGGTTTTTGAAATAGGGGTGATCTATGCATATGCATTAGATTCAATTTTCAAATGTCATTTAAAATAAGTAAAAGAATGTTTTTAGCAGATCAAAAGGTGGGCCTTGGTACCTCATTATGTGTACTAGCAAGGGGTGCAAAGATCAAGAATTGTTTCTGTTAAGAAATGAGTGCTAGGAACACTCAAAGTAGTGTAGTGGATTAAAATGGCCAAAATGACCATTCCTCCTTTTTAATTCTTTTTGATTTGATTTTCTTTAGGAAAAGTTTGGGAATGATGTAGATGATGTTTAATTCACTTCAGAAACATTTTAGAAGCAAAGGATCACACAATCATGGCAATTCAAAACAACTCCTATTTTAAATGCACACATATATGAATGCTTTTATTTTTAATTTGAAAAAGTTTTTGTTAACCCCAAATTTGATGATTTAGATCTTGATAAGCTTGGATTGAAGTTTTGGGATGAAAAAAATCTCGTCCCAAGATTTACAAAGAAAACTAGGAACTAAAGAGATCTGGGAACTCTGTCCTAATGTAATCTTCGCGCTCCCAAGTAGCTTCCTCCTCGGTATGGTTGCTCCACTGAATCTTAAAAAACTTGATGCTCCTGGTCCTGGTGGTTCTGTAGGCTTCTTCTAAGATACGGATGGGTACTTCCCGATAGGTCAGGTCATTGTTGATTTCCACAGCTCTGTGATCGATATTCTTGAAAACTTCAGTCTTCTCAGGCACTTCCAAGCATTTGTGAAGTAACGAGATATGGAACACGTTGTGGATGGCTGACATCTCTTCAGGCAGTTGCAGCTGATATGATACTTCTCCTCGACGGTTTAGAATTTTGAAAGGTCCGATATATCTGGGGGCTAACTTTTCCTTCAGACTAAAGCGTTGAGTTCCCTTCAATGGTGAAACCTTGAGATATACAAAATCTCTGACATTGAAAGTCAGGTATCTCCTTCTCTTGTCAGCATAACTCTTCTGTCTGGATTGGGCAGTCTTGAGGTGCTCACGGACTTTGTGAACTTTCTCTTCTGCTTCTCGGAGAATGTCGGGTCCAAAGATCTGAATCTCTCCTACTTGCGACCAATTCAAAGGGGTACGATACTTTCTTCCGTATAGGAATTCAAATGGTGCCATATGCAAACTAGCTTGATAACTGTTGTTATATGAGAATTCTGCGAAAGGTAGGCAGTCTTCCCATTTTGATCCGTATTCCAACACACAAGCTCTAAGCGTATCCTCTAGGATCTGGTTGACTCTCTCAGTCTATCCATCAGTTTGCGGGTGATAAGTGGTACTGAAGTTCAACTTGGTTCCTAAACCTTCCTGAACTTTCTGCCAAAATCTCGAGGTAAACTGGGTTCCTCGATCTGATACGATGGTCTTGGTGGTTCCATGCAGACTAACAATCCTAGCAATATACAGCTCTGCTAGCTTTGCACTCTGGTAGGTAGTCTTGACAGGTATAAAATGGGCTACCTTGGACAGTCTATCAACTATGACCTAGATTGAGTCATTCCCCCTGCTGGAGGTAGGTAAACCGGTGATAAAGTCCATTCCGACGGAATCCCATTTCCATTCCGGAATCTGCAATGGTTGCAACAGTCCTGCAGGTCTCTGATGCTCTGCTTTGACTCTTTGACAGATGTCACATTTGGCGATGTAGCTTCCGATTTCTCTCTTCATCTTGTGCCACCAAAATTGCTCTTTCAAATCCTGATACATCTTTGTTCCTTCGAGGTGGATAGAATAAAGAGTATCATGAGCTTCCTTCATGATAATTTCCTTCACCTCCGAATCTGCTGGCACACAGATACGTCCTTTGTACCACAGTACTCCTTCTTCGTCTTCGGTGAATCTAGGTACCTTTCCTGTACCAATACGATGTTTGATACCGTCGATACTTTCATTTCCCTTCTAGTCTTCGTTGATTTGGCTAATCAACGTGGGTTGAAGTTCAATGCTAGCTAGGAATCCTTTGCTAACTAATTCAGTCCTTAACTGCTCCAACTCCTCATACAAACTTGGTTGCTTCTCCTTGATCATGGTGTTAAGCCTACATGGCAATCTGCTAAGAGCATCCGCTACCACATTGGCTTTGTCGGGGTGATAGTGAATGTCAAGGTCATAATCCTTCATTAACTCTATCCATCTTCTTTGCCTCATATTTAGCTCCTTCTGAGTGAAGATATACTTCAAGCTCTTATGATCTGAGTAAATCTCACAATGATTACCCATCAGATAATGACGCCATGTCTTCAATGCTAGAACCACAACTGCTAGCTCAAGATCATGGGTCGGATAGTTCTGCTCATGCTGCTTCAGTTGTCGAGACAGATACGCGATAACTTTGCCTTCTTGCATCAATACACATCCTAGACCAATCTTGGATGCGTCACAATACACATCAAACGGCTTCTTGATGTCTAGCATGATCAATATTGGGGCTGATATCAATCTCTTCTTTAGCTCTTGGAAACTGGCTTCACACTTGTCAGTCCATTCAAACTTCTTGTCCTTCTTCAACAATTGGGTCATTGGTCGGGCTATGCTCGAGAATCCTTCTACGAACTTGCGGTAATATCCCCCTAATCCGAGAAATGCACGGACTTGGGTTTGAGTGGTTGGGGCTTCCCATTCTTCGACATCTTTGATCTTGGCGGGATCAACAGAGACTCCTCCGGCAGACACAATATGTCCTAGGAATCCTACTTCCTTTAGCCAAAACTCACACTTGCTGAACTTGGCATATAACTGATGCTCTATCAGGGTTTCTAGGATGATTCTCAGATGTTGCTCATGCTCTTCTTCTGACTTGGAGTAGATAAGGATGTCGTAGATAAACACAACTACAAACTTATCTAGGAAATTCATAAAGATCTTATTCATGAGATTCATGAAATAAGCAGGGGCCTTGGTTAATCCAAAAGACATAAGCGTATACTCGTATAAACCATAGCGAGTAGTAAAGGCGGTCTTCAGAATATCCGTTGCACGAATCTTAAGTTGGTGATAACCAGTCCTAAGATCAATCTTTGAGAATACCTGAGCTCCAGTCAACTGATCAAATAGATCCTCTATCTTTGGCAAGGGGTACTTGTTCTTGATGGTGACGTCATTCAACTTTCTGTAATCTGTACACAGAAGATTGCCTCCATCTTTCTTGTCGACGAATAACACTGGTGATCTCCATGGCGATGCGCTTGGCTGAATCAAGCCTGTTGCTAACATGGCATCCAACTGCTTCTTCAGTTCCACTAACTCTGAGGGGTTCATGCTATAGGGTCTCTGGGCTATAGGTCCGGTTCCGGGGATTAGTTCGATAATGAACTCAATATCCCTATCCGGGGGCATACCTGGCAATTCATCTGGGAATACGTCGGGGTATTCACAGACTACTCTGACTTGGTCTATGGTGGGCAGGGCTACACTCTTGTTGCACTTGAATTGACGGGGTAAGGTTTCAGAGATATGCTCTACTGTTACTACAGAACTACTGGTCATGGTGATGGCTTTCTTAGCACAGTCTATCAATCCTTTATGCCTTGACATCTAGTCCATACCTAGTACTACTTCCAATCCTTTGGTTCCAAGTACAATTAGGTTGGCATAAAAATCTATCCCATGTATTCTGATAGGCACAACTTTGCAAATTTTTATAGCTTTTGTAGTTGAACCGGGGATTTGAACTATCATGACATGCTTCAGGTTGGTTGGGTGAATCTTACTAGTGCATGCAAATTCTTCGGTGATAAATGAATGCGATGCTCTAGAATCAAACAATACTCTTGCTAAAACTGAGTTGACAGAAAACATACCCAGCACTACATCTGGCGCTTCTTGGGCTTCTTCTTCATTCATGTGGAAGAGACGACCGTTGTGGTTGTGAGGGTTCCCTAGGGCAAATCTCCTTCCTGGTTGAACACGACGCTGCTGCTGAGCTGGGGCATTCACATTGGCATTGGCTGCTGTCTTCTTGGGACACTCATTGGAGTAGTGACCCTTCACTCCACACTCGAAACAAGTGATCTGGGACTTGTCCTTGACCGCGACAAGCACAACATTGCTGCCAGTTCTAGGTGCAGTGTTGTTGTTGTTGCTCTTGGGAGGGGCACGGTTGGAATTGTTGGCATTACCGGAGTTGTGATTGTTTCCTCCGGACTTCACATTGCCTCTGCTATGGTTGGGGTAGCTTGGGCGCGAATTTGGGGGTCGGTTGTTTCTTGGTGCATATCCTGGTGAAGGGCTGGGACGATACTTCTGGTGACTGCTGGATCCAGACTGCTGCATCATATGACGCTTGCGGTTGTCATTTGCTTGGTTAATCTTCCCTTCCATCTGAATGTCAGAGTCGACTAGCTCTTCGAGATCCTGAAAACGGATGTTGACGAGGATAGTCTGCATCTCATCATGCAGTCCGTTCAAGAATCTCTCCTTCTTCTTGGCCTCTGTGTTGATCTCATCAGGTGCATATCTGGCAAGTGACAAGAATCTGTCACGGTACTCCACCACAGTCATTCTTCCTTTCTTCAATTCGCAGAATTCATCTCTCATCCTGTTGACGAGACCTTGCGACACGTTTGTGCGACTGAACTTGACTTTGAATGCTTCCCATGTCATAACCTGGCCATGGTTCATATTGCGGATGCTATTCCACCAAGCTCTGGCATCTCCCGCCAGATAGTGGGTGCGAAGAGAACTTTCTCATTTTCATCAACTCCTGCAACTTTGAGGTTGTTTTCCATGGTCTATAACCAGTCATCAGCATCTAATGGGTTCTCAGATTGGTTGAATATTGGGGGATTGGTATTTTGAAATTTTTTGAGTTTGGATCCATGGTGATCCTGATTTCCATGTCCTTGGTTGTTGAGAGCCATTTGGGCGATCTGCTGCAATGTTGCTAAGTTGGCTTGGCACTCGGCCCTGCTTGCTTCACGGTCTGCGATGAGATTCTGCAAGATCTGCAGCATTGGGTTTTGCGACGAGCTGCTCCCTCCTTGGCTTCCACGAGTCATCTGAAGATTGAGATAGATATAGGGGTAAGAGGGAAATTCTAAGGTTCATGGTTTTGGGTTTTCAAAGCTAAAACTTTGAATTAGACTCAGGTTTTTCAACTAACTTCATTTTCATTTATGCAAGCAAGCACACGATACAACACACACCACAACAAACAAAGGAAAGCAGATGGTTTGAAGAACCATTCTGCCAACTACGATATAGTGGGACCAATACAACTCATGCTACGACAATGCTCTAGTGCATCTACTCATCGTCGATGAAGTCGGAGTCCTCATCATCAGTATAGAAGTCCACAACATCCTCCTCCAGAAAGTCATCATCATTGCTGAGGTAAGAATCCATGTCTCCCTGGATGTCTTCATCCTCATCTTCTTCTTCCTTGGCGGCAAGCTGAGCTTCCTGCTCCTTGACGGTCTTCTCGAGGTCGGCCACCTTCTTGCAAAGACGGGCGATGGTGTGATCCTTCTTGGCACGCTGGCGGCAAAGAGACTGACGGTCCTGGACGAGCAGTGCGAAAGTCTGGGCCTTCTGGTCGGCGATGGCACGGTTCTGGTTGGCTAACTCTCTGGCATTGTCTAGTTCCGGTTGTCGGTCATGTAGAAAGAAGTCAAGGTTCTCCACTTGACGCCTCAACTCAGGGTGACTTGGCATCTCCATCGACATTCCCATAAAGTCACGTCTTGCATAGTGGGCAAAACGGGTTCCTTGGATCTTGTTGACGCTGAGGGCACATAGACGTGCGAGAGCTTCATGCATTACCCTGGCTAATCCATCTAGCCAGTTGTTCTCTCTCACGGAGAACTGAATTCTCCCGGAAGTTGGTGCTTCGATGCTTCCTCTAAGATCTGCGGTGACTAGCCACTGTAGGTCTCCTCCTGGGGGTCCTGGAAGTTGAACTCCAAGAAACTCCGGATGTGGGCGTCCCAGTAACTCTGACAGTGAATCCAGATCCCTCTCGAAGATCAGCTGACCTCCGTTTCCCAACTGGTAGAACTTGCTGAACTGAGTCTCCATCTACAAGAATTAAGGATGAGGAAGTTAGTGAGGTGATCAAGTGTGTCAAAATTTTAAGTAGTAGTGTAAGAATTTTGAGTAATATGAATTTTTGAGAAAGAATCCACAAGGGTAAGAGAGGAGATAGTTTTTCATAAATACTTCCTTTGGTTTTTGAAACTAAGTTTTTGGTTTGGACGTCCATTCTAACTAGGGTCTCCTATGGTCAGGATGGCTCTGTTACCAACTTGTCAACACCCGGATTTTTAATCCCAGATGCCCGTTATGCCATACCTCGCAATCCCCAGATTACCATTTTTGCGAGACATAACGGATTGGATATCACAGTACATAATCCATTACAAACCATACATAAGGTCTTACACAAATAAGGATCTCATGATCCAGTCTTTAATACAACAAGCAGCGGAAATAAAAGATAAGCGTAGCGGTGGGGTCCATCTTCAGGGGCACAGGCAATGCTGACGAAGGCAGATAGTCCTAGTTATCATAGCCGTCCTGATGACCATCCTCCTGATAGTCTCCTTCATAGTCTGGCCATGAGAATAGCCAGGGACAAAAGCCATGAGTACTCTTTAAGTACTTGCAAACTACTATTAACAGGTACTATATTTATAAGTTAAAGTGCAAAATCTAAGTTTAACTCTAAAGTTAAGTTTGAAACCTAAGCTGAGTTTAGAAGCAAAGAAAGATAAAGTAAAATTCTAGAATCACTTAAGTTGGGAAGCTATTATCATAAACACAACCCTGTTGTGGTCAAGTCAAAGTTCATCATTCATTTCAAGTTATTTGGAAAACATCTGACAACGAAACAGTATGGCCATTCCAACTGTCCATAACCGCGGACGCGGCTATTCGAATAGTTTGACACTCTGCAGAGGTGGTACACTTTCACCACAAGATTCGATACATCTGTCAGGGATAACCCTGAATCATCATACTTAGTATGCAGATAATCAAACATAACCTTCCCTTTACACACCCTAGTACAAGCACCTCTCCTATGAGCATGGCCTCCCAACCATGACCATCAGTCATCTTGGGCACTGCATAGGTGGACATCATGAGAGGTAGCCTCAGCTCAAACCTCTCCCGCGAGGGAACTAATACTAATGCATATAAATTTCCATCTAAGCCTTACCCAATTCAGGTAGTGTGGTTTTACGGTAAATTTGGAATGGTATCGCATCCGAATCCAACCATCAGTTTTATAAAAGGGCTAAGGCTCATGCCTCAACATTTTCATCATCATAAACCATTTGTGTTTCTCAACACATGTCAAAACATCTCAATAGAATGACTCATCATTCCAAGGTTTTCATAATTCATTTTCACCAAGTGTTCCCATCTAAAGTGACTCAAGTTTTTGATCTACTCTAAACTACTAAGTTAAGAGTGTTCACTAAGGTGGGAAATGGTGGGATCAATCTCATGCCATAGAATGACATCTAAAGCTATCTAAATAGGTCAAGTTTTATACTTTTTATGCTACCTTCAAAACAAGTAAAGAACTTTGTATCAACTAAGGGAGGTAAATCTTGTAAACAAAGACTTGGGGTAACTAATAGTTAAAGGGGTGTGATCAAAGCATGCCTAAAGCATCTTGGATCAAGTTAACTAGCTTAAATCCAGTTTACTACATTAGCTTGCACTGTTAATGGTGGCTTGCCTTGGTTGGTGCAGTGGTTGAAGTTTTCTTCGTCTTCGTCTTGATAGCACTCCTCCTCCTCGTAAGCTTGGTCGGTACTATCTTCTATAAATACATACGGAGTACACAATCACCAAACAATACTTAACTAGGCTAGATAGCTTTCTAAGACACACAATTGATGATCTATTATCATCACAAGCATCACAAGTTTAATTCAATAGTTTCATTCTTTTTAATTTAGAAAAGTAATTTCTACTCATTGAAAATTTAACTAAGATTTAATATTCACCACTTAAAATATGGGATCATGTGGACACATGTCATCACCACATATTCTAACATGTGGGAATGAGATTTAAAGGTTGGATCATACTCACTTTGGTTTAAGTTCATTATTTAATGACTTAAAGTGACTAGAAATGCCTATATAGCATTATTTTGGTACTAGTCCAAATTCACTGCATGTAAACCTTAATATTATTACATATTTAGATAGATATGGTGAAATGTGATTTTTGAGAGTTGGAATCAACTCAAAAGCTATCTTAGTTGATTTTATAAAAATGTTGCAAGTGACAAATACTTCTGTTTTGTTATTTTTATTAGGAGAGATCTATAACTCTAATTGAATTAAATCCAACGGGCTTGGATATATCATCTCAATACCTTTCAGACGAAATTGGTCTCATGCAATTTGGATTTATAAAACTCTATGAATTGAATTTTAAACTAGTGGACAAAAACTAGATTTAACTAAAAAGAAAAATCCAGATTTGAACGGGTGGGCTAGCGCGGGAAAGAACCTGGGCCGGCCCAGTGGCGCTCCGCGGCGTGGGGCTCAGCTGACAGGGGGTCCCGCTTGTCAGTGGGTTTTAACACGTGAAACGGTACACGCGCTGTGGGCCGTAGGATTAGAAGGGGATCTACGGCTTAGGGTCGTCGTCGACGACGAACAGGTCGCTGGCAATCTCGAACCCTAGCGGCTCGGTGGGGGTCTACTGGGGACGTACCAGGGCTCTAGCGGGGTAGGCGAGACGGGCAAATGAACTGGAAGACGACGAAGAGGCGAGGTGCGGTTGCGGCGGAGCTTGGGATGGTCGCAATCAGCGGCGCTCTTCTCCTCCTGTTGCGGCTGCTCCGGTTCCAATTCGGACGAGGCAGAGCTCGCCTTGCTCCGGCTAGAGGTGGGCGAGGTTCAGTGAGGTGAGGGGAGTGGAGTGGTGTGGAGAGAAGTGGCTGGGGAGGCCTCCTTTTATAGGCCTGACGGTGAGACCGAGCGGGATGGGCAGGCGACGGTGGCGACAAGGCTACGACCGACTAGCGGCATGGCTGAGGGTGGCGATCGACAGGCGGTCTCCTGGCGGTGCTCTAGGAAGTGAATGTGAGCATAGTGGTGGTGGTATGCGGTCTGGGCGAGGTGGCGCTCTGAGCGGCAGAGGTGGCGGTGTCCACGGCGAGCAGTGGCTGTGGTGCGTTGGGCGGCGAACGGGGGTGTCTGGGGTGTTCCCTGGGTCGTGGCGGAGCGGTAGGCGCAGGCTGCGGTCGAGCGGCGGCTTGTGCACACGGGGACAGAGCGTGCTCTATGGGCGGCATCGGCATGGTGTGGTGGCACTGGGCGCATGGTTTCCTCGGTGGTCCACTATAGGGCTTGGCTCGGGCAAGGGACAGAGGCTGGCAGTGAGCTCCTGGCTACCTCCTAGACATGGTGCGAGGGGGGGAGATGGTCTGCTGCGGTGAGGGCAAGGTTGGCCAGCGAGGGGTGGCTCGGCATGGCATGGCAATGCCACTAGGGGCTAGGGGAGTGGGTTTAAAAGGTTTTGCTAGGTCATTTAGGGACAAAGGGAGTAAAAAGGGGCCAAATGGGAGACAAGTTTGACCAGAACACTATTTAAAATAGTGAAATTTGTTTTGTTTGAAATCTGCCTGCCAAGTGTTTGATGAAATGGTCGCATGAAACAAAATTTTGAATTTTGGTTTCAAATTTTTTGGGTGATCTCCACTAGTGCTAGGTAGTCTCTGATTGCAAGGGTTTTGAAAGTGGAGCTCAAAAAGATGGTTTTTGAAATAGGGGTGATCTATGCATATGCATTAGATTCAATTTTCAAATGTCATTTAAAATAAGTAAAAGAATGTTTTTAGCAGATCAAAAGGTGGGCCTTGGTACCTCATTATGTGTACTAGCAAGGGGTGCAAATATCAAGAATTGTTTCTGTTAAGAAATGAGTGCTAGGAACACTCAAAGTAGTGTAGTGGATTAAAATGGCCAAAATGACCATTCCTCCTTTTTAATTCTTTTTTATTTGATTTTCTTTAGGAAAAGTTTGGGAATGATGTAGATGATGTTTAATTCACTTCAGAAACATTTTAGAAGCAAAGGATCACACAATCATGGCAATTCAAAACAACTCCTATTTTAAATGCACACATATATGAATGCTTTTATTTTTAATTTGAAAAAGTTTTTGTTAACCCCAAATTTGATGATTTAGATCTTGATAAGCTTGGATTGAAATTTTGGGATGTTACACCATGTTATGACTATCCCAAGTCACCATAGCCTTTATGATCCTTTAGTTTTCGACTTGTAATATCACTTTATGCTTTAATTAATGATGTTTTGTCGTTTTGCATGATTATGTCCATTATTGCTCTCTTAGTTGGTCGCTCCCAGTCTTTTGCTAGCCTCCATAACCAAGTATGAGTTCCACTCATGCATCCAACTCCAAATAAAACCAAGTTATTCCAAAGAGTCCACCATACCTACCTATTAGCATTTGCTATTCCAAGTATATTCATTTTTCTATCTACCTTCCGAATTAAACTTGTTATGTGAAAATTAGTGATTAAAGCTCTCACGAACTTGATGGCACACTTTACTTTTCTTGCCCCTAATAAACTTGAACCATTGTGTCATCTATGTTGTATATGCTTGCACTTATATGTTGGGGATTAGCAGAACCATGTTGTCATGGGGAACGCTTTCAACATTGCACTTTTACATTGTACCTAGTTGATATCATGCTCTTTTGTCTACGGATGTCGTCAGTGTGAAATGAAAGGGGATCTTTTAAGTCCATGGAGTTATGTATGTGTGTTAGAGAAACGCCTGGGCCGCCGGTCTAATCCATGCCTAATCATGCTGGAAACCTGCAGTGTAACCATAATGAGCTGTCTATGAAGCATTCTTCTTATAGAAAAAAGAGATAGATATTGAGAAAAGGAGAAAAAGAAAAAATGAGATATGACAAAAGAGGAAAGAGAGAAAAAAGCACCATTTTCCCATGGTAAATAAGAAGATTGCTGAGATGCTTGTTGTCTGCTTGCTTTGTCATTTTGATATGGGGATTCTTCCGTATCATCGGGCAAGGGGTACCCCATTGGCTGTTCTCTATGATACACATGTACTTACTATGACAAGAACTTACCGGTAACTAAACTTGAGTAGCATGAGGAGTGGCCCTCGTATTCAAGGGACATGAGATTTCCAACTTATACTTTGTCAAGCATATACTCCATAGTTTGTTCACTTTAACCTTAATCACTTCAAGATGCTTATGATAGGGGCAATGAGAGCTGAAAGCTAATAAGTACCATAATTTTTGGAAGCTCTTTATGAAACTTGAATCCCTGCTTCCTTCTATGAAGGCGTTTCTTTTACTTTTATGTTGAGTCTCCACCTTCTATCTTTATGCACCTATTGAGAGAGCATAGTGGCAATTCTTAGTTTAATGTGCATTGTGCCAACACTTGTTGATTGATGCATAACTTTGATATTGCTTGTTCTTAAACTATTTGTATCTAGTCACCCTTATAAACTTTGAAGGTGTCCTATGCAATTATGATTTGCTACATTATGAGGGACAAGATGAATGCCACTATGCTATGTTTTCTTTATGTGAAACAAACAAACGTCTAGCAAAGCATTGTTATTCATGAATCTTTTGTTTGTGCATTTTCATGTTACAACATAGTTGCTATGTCTTATTGTTAGAACTTTATCTTTCATGTTATGTTAAAGTACTATGATCCCAGCTATCAATGTTTTACAAATACTTTGATCAAGTTTATGGTGGTGCATGTCACCTCAAAAATTATTCTTTCTTTTTATCACTTACCTACTCGAGGACGAGCAGGCGTTAAGCTTGGGGATGTTGATACGTTGCAAACGTATGTATAATTTTTCATGTTCCATGCTTGTTTTATATCCACTTCTTATGTTTTGTCCATAATTTGGAGTATTTTTATACACTTTCTTGGACTAACCTATTAACAAGATGCCACAGTGCCAGTTGCCTGTTTTCTTTTGTTTTTGGTTCCAGAAAAGTTAGAAATGAATATTCCCGGAATTGGATGGGACAAAAGCCAAAGTTGATATTTTACCCGAAGACTCACGGAGCCAGAAGACGAGACGGAGGGGGGCCACATGGCGGCCACACCACCCCTTGGCGCGGGCAGCCCTAGGCCGCGCCAGGGCATGGTGTGGGCCCCCTGGCCGGCCACCGACCTTGCCCCTTCGCCTATAAGAAGCCCCCGATGCAAAAACCCTAAATCGAACAACCTCTAGCCACGAAAAGTTCCACAACACCGCCACCACCGAAGGGGAGATTCGGGGGACAGAAAGTCTCTGTTCCGGGACCCTGCCGGGACGGGGAAGTGCCCCCGGATCCATCTCCATCGATCTCCACCACCATCTCCATCATCGTTGCTGATTCCCATGATGATGAGGGAGTATTTCTTCCTTGAGGATAAGGGTTCTACCGGTAGCTATGTGTTCATCTCTCTCTCTATGCATGATCATATTGTGATCATGAGCTTTGTAATCAAGTAGATCTACCTTGCTACTCAAGTGCTTTAATATATCTCTGCTCTCCCCATGTGTGTGAAAGTGACAACGTGGACACCATGGTGGCACTTAGGCTAGAGATTACAAATACTTGTTATGAGTTATATTTGGAGTTGGATGTCTCTATGAAATTGTGGTTTTTGTTGGAACCATCTAGTGCTCAAGGTGACAGTGTGGTGTTATCTAGATGGGAAAAGTGAACTTTGAGGTGTGCTGTTATAGCCCTACCATGGATTGGAGTGTCCAACCGGAGAGTAGTTCAGAGTAGTATCATAAAGAGAAGATATTTATATGAGAGTGTTCACTAGCGAAAGTATGATCCCTAGGCCTTGTTTCTAAGCATTGAAACACCATTTGCAACTAGATCTGTTACATGTTTGCTTGCTTCCATGTTTATTTCAGTTTTCCTTTAGTCTCTTTGATGGCTCTATGTATGGCGCCCAGAAAAGTGCTGGTGCGGTGTTGATGTAGAGCTCGTTGGGAACCTCCAGCACCCAAAGTGATGGTCATAAAGGTACCTCCAGCAACAGAATCCAATAGGTTCCTTGAAGAATAGTTCAATCCTGCATAAAAAGTTTGGATGATCATCCAAGCAGTTAGTCCATGAGTGGGACAATTCTTAACCAAAGATTTCATTCTTTCCCAAGCTTGAGCAACATGCTCATTATCAAGTTGTTTAAACTTCATTATTTCACTTCTCATAGATATAATCTTAGCAGGAGGATAGTACTTTCCAATGAAAGCATCTTTGCACTTAGTCCAAGAGTCAATACTATTCCTAGTTAAGGAATTCAACCATTCTTTAGCTTTTCCTCTCAAAGAGAGAGGAAACAATTTCAGCTTAATAATATCACCATCTACATCCCTATGCTTTTGCATCTCACAAAGTTCAACAAAGTTATTTAGATGGGAAGCAACATCTTCATTACCAATACCAGAAAATTGTTCTCTCATAACAAGATTGAGTAAAGCAGGTTTCATCTCAAAGAAAGTATCTTCAGGCATAGGTGGAGCAATAGGTGTGCTCATGAAATCATTGTTGTTGGTGCTAGTGAAGTCACACAACTTAGTGTTTTCAAGAGTAGTCATGTTTCGTGTGTTTTTGAATAAGAAAGCAAACTTGTAAAACTAATTTTTGTGTGTTTTTATAACAAAACAAGCAAACAAAGCAAAAGAAACTAAGCAAAACAAAAATAACAAAGTAAAGAGATTGGTTATGAGGGACTCCCCTTGTGAAGATGTTCTTGACTCCCCGGCAACGGCGCCATAAAAATGCTTGATGGCTCTGTGTATGGCGCCCAGAAAAGTGTTGGTGTGGTGTTGATGTAGAGCTCGTTGGGAACCCCAAGAGGAAGATATGATGAGCACAGCAGCAAGTTTCCCTCAGTTATGAAACCAAGGTTTAATCGAACCAGTAGGAGCAAGGAAACACCCCAAAGGTGTTGCTAGCTGAGCCTTGGTAGGGCACACTACCGGTGCTAGTAGCAACATGGAGACCTGCACAACACAACCACAAAACTTTGTCCCTAACTTGCAATGAGGTTGTCAATCTCACCGTGTTTTGCGATAAACAAAGGATTAAACGTATCGAATGGAAAGAAGTAAAAGTTTGCAGAAAGTAAACACAAAGAAGTAAACAGTTTGTAGATTGAATGTAAAAGACAAGGACCGGGATCCATAGTTCACTAGAGGTGGCTCTCCTTAAGATAAATAACATGTTGGGTGAACAAATTACAGCGGGGCAATTGACAAACATTGAGAAAGCAATACAAGCATATACTAATCATCTTGACTCCTTTGGAACTTGATTGGGCATTACAACATTATACATAGACCGCCATCCATGTGCATCTATGACTAATAATCCACCTTCAGGTTATCATCCAAACCCCCTCCAGTATTAAGTTGCAAGCAACATATTATTGCTTTACGAATCGCGTGTAAAGTAAACAATACGATTGTTCTATGAACAAAGGATTGTTGTTTTCTCCCTAGTAGCAACAACACATCTAGTACCTTAGAGATTTCTATCACTTCCCCAGATTACCAGAAGCATGAACCCACTATCGAGCATAAATACTAACTCTTGGAGTTGCTAACATCTACTTGGCCAAGATAGCTACTAACAACGGAAAGCATGCAAGATCACAAATAACAAAGACATGATAGAATCAATAATCAATCTGAAATAGCATCTCAATATCCATCGGATCCCCCTAAACACAACATGCAGAATTACAAATAGATGATCTTGATCATGAACGGAGCTCACAAGATCTAAACATGAAAGCACAAAGGAGGAGAACCAGCCATCTAGCTACTACATGGATCTGTAGTCCAAGGATGAACTACTCACGCATCACACCGGAGGCTTGCATGGTGACGAAGAAGGCCTCCAGGGTGAATTCCCCTCTCCGGCAGGGTGCCGGGAAGAGCTTCAGATCCCTCCCGATCTAGGGATGGAGATGACGGCGGCTACAGACTCTTTCGTGGATTTTTGATCAGGTACTTAGGGTTTACGTCCCGAGGGTATATTATAGTCGGAAGGGGAGACCGAGGGGGTGCCAAGGGCCACCACACCAACCCCTGGCGCGGGCCCAGCCTGGTCGCGTGGCCAGGTGGTGTGGCCGGCCTTTGGCCCTTCTCCGTCTCGTATTCCGGCACGTGATGACTTCCAGAAAAATAAGCACTTTGGCTTTTGTCCCATCCAATTTCGAGAATATTCATTTTCTGACTTTCCTGGAACCAAAAATAGCAGAAAACAGGCAGCTGGCAATGTGGCTCTTGTTAATAGGTTAGTCCAAGAAATCATATGAAAGGTACTCCAAAGTTGGAGCAAAACACAAGAAAGTGGATAAAACCAAGCATGGAACATCAAAAATTATAGATACATTTGCAATGTATAACTCTTCCACGCTATCAAGCTATTTTCTAGCACCGTTGTCTTATATCCATACCACTTGTATTTCACTATCTCTTTGTCGAACTAGTGCACATATACACCTGACAAGTGTATTGGGTGTGTTGGGGACACAAGAGACTTCTTGTATCTTGATTGCAGGGTTGCTTGAGAGGGATACCTTTGACCACTTCCTCCCTGAGTTCGATAAACCTTAGGTAATCCACTTAAGGGAAAACTTGCTGATGTTCTACAAACCTCTGCACTTGGAGGCCCAACAACTGTCTACAAGAATAGAAGTGCATAGACATCAACGTGATATTTGTCGAATGGTGTTTCATGAACGTTATGTCAACGACTTGTGTACTACAACATGAAGTGGTATGCTGGGTCACCGCAGAGTGGCACACAACCTCAGCTCAACTCTGGTACGACGAGGGACAATGAGGCTGAGCAGACAAGAGAATCTCTGCTGGCAAGGTGCACGGGCCACCGGAGAACAAGCACATGTGTCTAGAGGGCGAGAACGAGCGATAGGAAAACACGCATAGCAGAAACGCTCTCAATGCCCAGGAAGATGACATCGTATGCATCTAAAGGGCTCACAACATGTGTTGACCTGGTGTTCACGCTCGAGGCACCGACATCATATCCCACGAGCCCATCACTTGAAGGGGAGACTATGCTCGAGACCCTCCTTAGGAAGAAAAGACTATGGCTCGCGGTCGGAGCGGCCACCGCGACCACTTGCACCCAACCTTCCTCTTCTCCCAGAGCAGTGGCTGCACTAGAGAGACAGCAACAGGACTCCGCAGGCGCCTGCTCAACAAGGCGCACATCGATAGTGTTGTGGGCAGCCAACATCATCAACATGGCATCATCTGCACCGGTCTTGGTGGCAGTCGGTGGCGTCTGTGGGGCTATCTCCTCCTCGTCTTCCACATCGTCATCTATAACATCAGTAGAAGAGACCCATGTAAAAGGCCACATCCTAGTTCCGGGGGTAGGTGAGACGGAGCAGCCGTCGTCATCTTGGGCGGCCTCTCCTCTTCATCTTCCGAGCAAGCATGCATCGATGAAACTGTGATACGTTGCAAACGTATCTATAATTTTTGATGTTCCATGCTTGTTTTATATCTACTTTCTTATGTTTTGTCCACACTTTGGAGTACTTTTACACATTTTCTTGGACTAACCTATTAACAAGATGCCACAGTGCTAGTTGCCTGTTTTCTGCTGTTTTCGACTCTAGGAAAGTCAGAAAATGAATATTCTTGGAATTGGACAAGACAAAAGCAAGTTGATATTTTACCGGAAGACACATGGAGTCCGAAGGAGAGACAAAGGGGGGCCACAGGGCAGCCACCACCCCTTGGCGCGGGCATCCGTAGGCCGCGCCAGGGCATGGTGTGTGCCCCTGCCCAGCCACCAACCTCGCCCCTTCGCCTATAAGAATCCCCTGGGACAAAAAGCCTAAATCGACTAGCCTCCAGCCACGAAAAGTTCCGCAGCACCACCACCACCGAAGGGGAGATTTGGGGGACATAAATCTCTGTTTCGGAACCCTACCGGGATGGGGAAATGCCCCCGGAGCCATCTCCGTCGATATCCACGACCATCTCCATCGCCGTTGCTGATTCCCATGATGAGGAGGGAGTAGTTCTCTCTTGAGGCTAAGGGTTCTACCAGTAGCTATGTGTTCATCTCTCTCTATGCATGATCATATTGTGATCATGAGCTTTGTAATCAAGTAGATCTACTTTTCTACTCAAGTTCTTTAATAGATCTCTGTTCTCCCCATGTGTGTGAAAGTGACAGCATGCACACCATGGTGGCACTTAGGCTAGAGATTACAAATACTTGTTATGAGTTATATTTGGAGTTGGATGTTTCTATGGAATTGTGGTGTTTGTTGGAACCATCTAGAGCTCAAGTGTGGGGTTATCTAGATGGGGAAAGCGAACTTTGAGGAGTGTTGTTATAGCCCTACCATGGATTAGAGTGTCCAACCGGAGAGTAGTTCAGGGTAGTATCATAAAGAGAAGATATTTATATGAGAATGTTCACTAGTGAAAGTATGATCCATAGGCCTTGTTTCTAAACATTGAAACACCGTTTGCAACTAGATCTGTTACATGTTTTCTTGCTTCCATCTTTATTTCAGATTGCCTTTAGTCTCTTCCCATGTTAACCACACGCCATCAAGCTATTTTCTGGCACTGTTGTCTTTTATCCATACCACTTGTATTTCACTATCTCTTCGCCGAACTAGTGCACCTATACATGTGACAAGTGTATTGGGTGTGTTGGGGACACAAGAAACTTCTTGTATCTTGATTGCAGGGTTGCTTGAGAGGGATACCTTTGACCACTTCCTCCCTGAATTCGATAAACCTTGGGTAATCCACTTAAGGGAAACTTGCTGCTGTTCTACAAACCTATGCACTTAGAGGCCCAACAACTGTCTACAATAATAGAAGTGCGTAGACATCAAGCTATTTTCTAGCACCATTGCCGGGGAGGTAAGGTAAAAGGTACTCACACCTCTGGCTATTAAGCTATCTTCCAGGACTATTGCTGGTGTGTGAGTGCTCGAAGTTATTTCCTTTAGATTCTACAATTATATCTTTTCGTTTCTTGTTTTTATTTTCACTAGTTAGGCTTAATGGAAAACAACAACAAAAATTAGAGAGCTTTATAGTATTTATTTTGAGTTAGGACATGAAGTGTTTGAAGAGAAAATTAAAAAACCTATGGGACTTTATTTGCATGATAATAGCAATGTTGTTAGTATGAATTCTTTGGACACCATTATTGCTAATGCTATGGAAAAGTCTAAGCTTGGGGAAGCTAGTTTTTATGAACATGATCTTTTTAGTTCCCCAGCTTTGGAAGATAGCTATTCTATTGCTTATGATGATACAAAACCTCCAATATATGATGATTACAATGATACACCACCCCCTGGCGCGGGCCCAGCCTGGTCGCGTGGCCAGGTGGTGTGGCCGGCCTTTGGCCCTTCTCCGTCTCGTATTCTGGCACGGATGACTTCCGAAAAAATAAGCACTTTGGCTTTTGTCCCGTCCAATTCCGAGAATATTCATTTTCTGACTTTCCTGGAACCAAAAATAGCAGAAAACAGGCAGCTGGCAATGTGGCTCTTGTTAATAGGTTAGTCCAAGAAATAATATGAAAGGTACTCCAAAGTTGGAGCAAAACACAAGAAAGTGGATAAAACCAAGCATGGAACATCAAAAATTAAAGATACATTTGCAATGTATTACTCTTCCACGCTATCAAGCTATTTTCTAGCACCGTTGTCTTATATCCATACCACTTGTATTTCACTATCTCTTTGTCGAACTAGTGCACCTATACACCTGACAAGTGTATTGGGTGTGTTGGGGACACAAGAGACTTCTTGTATCTTGATTGCAGGGTTGCTTGAGAGGGATACCTTTGACCACTTCCTCCCTGAGTTCGATAAACCTTGGGTAATCCACTTAAGGGAAAACTTGCTGATGTTCTACAAACCTCTGCACTTGGAGGCCCAACAACTGTCTACAAGAATAGAAGTGTGTAGACATCAACGTGATATTTGTCGAATGGTGTTTCGTGAACGTTATGTCAACGACTTGTGTACTACAACATGAAGTGGTATGCTGGGTCACCGCAGAGTGGCACACAACCTCAGCTCAACTCTGGTACGACGAGGGACAATGAGGCTGAGCAGACAAAGAGAAGCTCTGCTGGCAAGGTGCACGGGCCACCGGAGAACAAGCACAAGTGTCTGGAGGGCGAGAACGAGCGATAGGAAAACACGCATGGCAGAAACACTCTCAATGACCAGGAAGATGACATCGTATGCATCTAAAGGGCTCACAACATGTGTTGACCTGGTGTTCACGCTCGAGGCACCGACATCATATCCCACGAGCCCATCACTTGAAGGGGAGACTATGCTCGAGACCCTCCTTAGGAAGAAAAGACTATGGCTCGCGGTCGGAGCGGCCACCGCGACCACTTGCACCCAACCTTCCTCTTCTCCCAGAGCAGTGGCTGCATTAGAGAGACAGCAACAGGACTCCGCAGGTGCCTGCTCAACAAGGCGCACATTGACAGTGTTGTGGGCAGCCAACATCATCAACATGGCATCATCTGCAACGGTCTTGGTGGCAGTCGGTGGCGTCTGTGGGGCTATCTCCTCCTCGTCTTCCACATCGTCATCTATAACATCGGTAGAAGAGACCCATGTAAAAGGCCACAGCCTAGTTCCGGGGGTAGGTGAGACGGAGCAGCCGTCGTCATCTTGGGCGGCCTCTCCTCTTCATCTTCCGAGCAAGCATGCATCGATGAAACTGTGATACGTTGCAAACGTATCTATAATTTTTGATGTTCCATGCTTGTTTTATATCTACTTTCTTATGTTTTGTCCACACTTTGGAGTACTTTTACACATTTTCTTGGACTAACCTATTAACAAGATGCCACAGTGCTAGTTGTCTGTTTTCTGCTGTTTTCGATTCTAGGAAAGTCAGAAAATGAATATTCTTGGAATTGGACAAGACAAAAGCAAGTTGATATTTTACCGGAAGACACATGGAGTCTGAAGGAGAGACGAAGGGGGGCACAGGGCGGCCACCACCCCTTGGCGCGAGCATCCCTAGGCCGCGCCAGGGCATGGTGTGTGCCCCTGGCCAGCCACCAACCTCGCCCCTTCGCCTATAAGAATCCCCTGGGACAAAAAGCCTAAATTGACCAGCCTCCAGCCACGAAAAGTTCCGCAGCACCGCCACCACCGAAGGGGAGATTTGGGGGACATAAAGTCTCTGTTCCGGAACCCTACCGGGATGGGGAAGTGCCCCCGGAGCCATCTCCGTCGATATCCACGACCATCTCCATCGTCGTTGCTGATTCCCATGATGAGGAGGGAGTAGTTATCTCTCGAGGCTAAGGGTTCTACCAGTAGCTATGTGTTCATCTCTCTCTCTCTATGCATGATCATATTGTGATCATGAGCTTTGTAATCAAGTAGATCTACTTTGCTACTCAAGTTCTTTAATAGATCTCTGTTCTCCCCATGTGTGTGAAAGTGACAGCATGCACACCATGGTGGCACTTAGGCTAGAGATTACAAATACTTGTTATGAGTTATATTTGGAGTTGGATGTTTCTATGGAATTGTGGTGTTTGTTGGAACCATCTAGAGCTCAAGGTGACAGTGTGGGGTTATCTAGATGGGGAAAGCGAACTTTGAGGAGTGTTGTTATAGCCCTACCATGGATTAGAGTGTCCAACCGGAGAGTAGTTTAGGGTAGTATCATAAAGAGAAGATATTTATATGAGAATGTTCACTAGTGAAAGTATGATCCCTAGGCCTTGTTTCTAAACATTGAAACACAGTTTGCAACTAGATCTGTTACATGTTTGCTTGCTTCCATCTTTATTTCAGATTGCCTTTAGTCTCTTCCCATGTTAACCACACGCCATCAAGCTATTTTCTGGCACTGTTGTCTTTTATCCATACCACTTGTATTTCACTATCTCTTCGCCGAACTAGTGCACCTATACATGTGACAAGTGTATTGGGTGTGTTGGGGACACAGGAGACTTCTTGTATCTTGATTGCAGGGTTGCTTGAGAGGGATACCTTTGACCACTTCCTCCCTGAGTTCGATAAACCTTGGGTAATCCACTTAAGGGAAACTTGCTGCTGTTCTACAAACCTATGCACTTAGAGGCCCAACAACTGTCTACAATAATAGAAGTGCGTAGACATCAAGCTATTTTCTAGCACCATTGCCGGGGAGGTAAGGTAAAAGGTACTCACACCTCTGGCTATTAAGCTATCTTCCAGGACTATTGCTGGTGTGTGAGTGCTCGAAGTTATTTCCTTTAGATTCTACAATTATATCTTTTCGTTTCTTGTTTTTATTTTCACTAGTTAGGCTTAATGGAAAACAACAACAAAAATTAGAGAGCTTTATAGTTTTTATTTTGAGTTAGGACATGAAGTGTTTGAAGAGAAAATTAAAAAACCTATGGAACTTTATTTGCATGATAATAGCAATGTTGTTAGTATGAATTCTTTGGACACCATTATTGCTAATGCTATGGAAAAGTCTAAGCTTGGGGAAGCTAGTTTTTATGAACATGATCTTTTTAGTTCCCCAGCTTTGGAAGATAGCTATTCTATTGCTTATGATGATACAAAACCTCCAATATATGATGATTACAATGATGAATTAGATATTTTCAGTCCTCCTACTATTGAGGAGAAAATTAATGATTACAATATGCCTCCTATTTTTCATGATTATGGTGATGAGAATAATAATGGTAGCTATTTTGTTGAATTTTCTCCCACCACAATTAATAAGAATGACTATGCTTATGTGGAGAGTATTAATTCTTTTATGAATGTGGCTCATGATAAGAATGTTTTATGTGATAGTTATATTGTTAATTTTATTCATGATGCTACTGAAAGTTATTATGAGAGAGGGAAACATGGTTTTATGCATCTCAATAATATTAGGTTTCCCCTCTTTATGTTAAAAGTCTTGAAGTTGCACTTGTTTTGCTTTCCTATGCTTGTTGCTTTGTGCTTTCATGACTTGTTTCTTTACAAGATTCCTATGCATAGGAAGTGGGTTAGACTTAAATATGCTTTGAATTTTCTTCTTGATGCTCTCTTTTATTTCAATTCATATTTCTTATGTGAGCATCTTCTCAAACTATCAAGCCTAACTTAAAGGCGTTAAAGAAAAGTACTTATTGGGAGATAACCCAAAAGTTTTAGTTGAGGTTTGGAAGTTATTGCTTCAGTAATAACCTCTCCTTATCCTTTTTATTTGCTTTTTGTGCCAAGAGTAACCTCTAATGAGAGAGAAGTAATGCTTGGGAAAGTTGCCGTCCCGAAACAGATTTTTGTGCTTCGCTGTAAAAAATCGTGTAAAATCTCTGTACGTCCGTTTGAGCTATGATTTTTTTTGCTTCTGCCCTAGGTTGTTGTCCAACTTTTGTTAGTTCCACACTTTTCGATTTGTGGAATAGAAGATCTTCTAAAAAATTGGTTTTTACCTTCTGGTATGTTTTGACAGATTTCTGCCATTATTTGCATTTGCTTCTTGTTGATTCCTTTTTGGGTTATTTTTGGGGAATTGAGCTTTTTGAGGGAAGTGCTACAGTAGCTTGTGTTTTAATGGAAGTTTTATTGGTGTTGAAACTAAACCCAAAGACTTATTATCTTGAGTACACTAATGTTGCTGATAAAGATTGTGTGAAGTTTTATATGAAGGAAAAAATTTAGGTGTAGGGAAAGAATGATGTAATGAGATGAAGAATGGACAAAAGCTCAAGCTTGGGGATGCCACCCCGTGTCACCCCAAGAAATATTCAAGAGGTACAAGCGTCAAAACTTGGGGATTCCCAAGGCATCCCCTTCTTCATCAATAAAAATCTCAGGTTCTTCTAAACACTTCATTTTTATTGTTTCATACACAGTCGTGTTGTTCTTGGAGCGTCTTTGTTTTAGTTTTCGTTTGCTTGGTTTGCTTAGTTTTCTTGAATAAGTTGGTTGGATCCTAACACACTTCTTTTTGAGTGAGACACACCCTGTTATTCATTGCCTAGAACACTCTAGTTTTCATTCTTATTGTTTTGTGAGTGTTCTCTTTTGCTAGCACTGTGTTTAGCCTTAGTTTTCTTGTGCTTTCAGCTTAGAACTTTTTAGTTCTTCTTTGTGGTATTGTGAGACAAGCTCACTGATCTTTATTTATTATTATCTTTGTGAGTTGTTTCATATAAGTCAATTGGTGTTGGAAAAGAGTAGGAAAGTTCATGCTTAAGTGGTATAAAAAGGAGCTTGTTTTTGACTGTGGCCTATGCTTTGTCATGTCATGCTTGATATTGTTTTGGCTTTATCCTTAGTGATATTTGATGTAGCATGACATGTTATAAACATTTGAGATTGCTTAATGTGCCTTGAAAAAATCATGTGTTGTTTTAACATATTAAAGCATAATATTGTGGTATTCTCCTTTAATGCTTTATTTGGGTTGACTTGGCGCATGCTCACACCATGTTAAGACTATACCAAGTCACCATAGCCTCTATGATCCTTTAGTTTTTGACTTGTAATATCAGTTTATGCTTTAATTAATGATGTTTTGTCGCTTTGCATGATTATGACCATTATTGCTCTCTTAGTTGGTCGCTGATGTCTACGCACTTCTATTCTTGTAGATAGTTGTTGGGCCTCCAAGTGCAGAGGTTTGTAGAATAGCAGCAAGTTTTCCCTTAAGTGGATCACCCAAGGTTTATCGAACTCAGGGAGGAAGTGGTCAAAGGTATCCCCTCTCAAGAAACCCTACAATCAAGATACAAGAAGTCTCTTGTGTCCCCAACACACCCAATACACTTGTCAGGTGTATAGGTGCACTAGTTCGGCGAAGATATAGTGAAATACAAGTGGTATGGATATAAGACAACGGTGCTAGAAAATAGCTTGATGGCGTGAAAGAGACTAAAGGCAAACTTAGAAGCAAGCAAACATGTAATAGATCTAATAGCAAACAGTGTTTCAGTGCTTAGAAACAAGGGCTAGGGATCATATTTTCACTAGTGAACACTCTCATATAAATATCTTCTCTTTATGATACTACTCTTAACTACTCTCCGGTTGGACACTCTAATCGATGGTAGGGCTATAACAGCACACCTCAAAGTTAGATTTCCGCATCTAGATAACCCCACACTATCACCTTGAGCACTAGATGGTTCAAACAAACACCACAATTTCATAAAGACATCCAACTCCAAATATAACTCATAACAAGTATTTGTACTCTCTAGCCTAAGTGCCACATGGTGTGCACACTGTCAACTTCACACACATGGGGAGAGCAGAGATCTATTAAAGCACTTGAGTAGCAAGGTAGATCTACTTGATTACAAAGCTCATGATCACATTATGATCACGCATAGAGAGAGAGAGAGATGAACACATAGCTACTGGTAGAACCCTTAGCCTCGAGGAAGAACTACGCCCTCCTCATCATGGGAATCAGCAATGGCGATGGAGATGATGGTGGAGATCGATGGAGATGGCTCTGGGGGCACTTCCCCGTCCCGGCAGGGTGCCGGAACGGAGACTTTCTATCCCCCGAATCTCCCCTTCGGTGGCGTCGGCGCTGTGGAACTTTTCGTGGCTAGAGGCTTGACCCTTTAGGGTTTTTGCATCGGGAGGCATCTTATAGGCAGAGAGGCAAGGTCGGTGGGTAGCCAGGGGGCCCACACCATGCCCTGGCACGGCCTGGGGGGACCCGCGCCTAGGGGTGATTTGGCCATCCTGTGGCCCCCCCTTCGTCTCTCCTTCTGGATCTATGAATCTTCCGGGAAAATAACGACTTTGACTTTTGTCCGGTCCAATTCCGAGAATATTCATTTTCTGACTTTCTAGAACCAAAAACAACAAAAAACAGGCAACTAGCATTGTGGCTCTTGTTAATAGGTTAGTCCAAGAAATCATATGAAAAGTACTCCAAAGTGTGGACAAAACATAAGAAAGTAGATAAAACCAAGCATGGAACATCAAAAATTATGGATACGTTAGCAACATATCAACATCCCCAAGCTTAACTCCTGCTCGTCCTCGAGTAGGTAAGTGATAAAAAGAAAGAATAATTTTTGAGAAGACATGCACCATCATAAACTTGATCAAAGTATTTGTAAAACATTGATAGCTGGGATCATATTACTTCAATCAAAACATGAAAGACAAAGTTCTAGCAATAAGACAAAGCAACTAAGTTGCAACATGAAAAGGCACAAACAAAAGATTCATGAATAAAAATGCTTTGCAAGACGTTTGTTTGTTTCACATAAAGAAAACATAACATAGTGGCATTCAGCTTGTCCCTCATAGAGTAGCAAACATAAATGCATAGGACACCTTCAAAGTTCATAAGAGTGACTAGTTACAAATAATTTAAAAAAGCAATATCAAGGTATGCATCAATCAACAAGTCTTGGGACAATGCACATAGAACTAAGAATGGCCACTATGCTCTCAAAGTAGGTGCATAAAGGTAGAAAATGGAGACTCAACATAAAAGTGAAAGAAAGGCCTTCGTAGAAGGAAGTAGGGATTCAAGTTTCATAAAGAGCTTCCAAAAATTATGGTACTTATTAGCTTTCAGCTCTCATTGCCCCTATCATAAGCATCTTGAAGTGATTAAGGTTAAAGTGAACAAACTATGGAGTATATGCTTGACAAAGTATAAGTTGGAAATCTCAGGTCAATTGAATCCGAGGGCCGCTCCTCATGCTACTCAAGTTTAGTCACCGGTAAGTTCTTGTCATCGTAAGTACATGTGTATCATAGAGAACCGCCAACGGAGTACCCCTTGCCCGATGATACGGAAGAATCCCCATATCAAAATGACAAGGCAAGCAGACAACGAGCATCTCAGTAATCTTCTTATTTACCATGGGAATATGGTCCTTTTTTCTCTCTTTCCTCTTTTCTCATATCTCTTTTTTCTTTTTTCTCTTTTTTCTCAATATCTGACTCCTTTTTTTAAGAAGAATGCTTCATATACAGCTCATTATGGTTACGCTGCAGGTTTCCACCATCACAGCATGGATTAGACCAACGGCCTAGGCGTTTCTCTAACAGATATACATAACTCCCCTTTCATTTCACACCGACGACATCCATAGACAAAAGATCATGATATCAACTAGGTACAAAGTATAAGTGCAATGTTGAAAGCGTTCCCCATGACAACATGGTTCTGCTAATCCCCAACAAATAAGTGCAAGAATATACAACATAGACAACACAATGGTTCAAGTTTATTAAGGGAAAGATAAGTAAAGTGTGTCATCAAGTTTGTGAGAGCTTTAATCACTAGTTTTCTCATAACAAGTTTAATTCGGAAGGTAGATAAAAACATGAATATACTTGGAATAGCAAATGCTAATAGGTAGGTATGGTGGACTCTTTGGAATAACTTGGTTTTAGGAGTTGGATGCATGAGTGGAACTCATACTTGGTTGTGGAGGCTAGCAAAAGACTGGGAGCGACCAACTAAGAGAGCAATAATGGCCATAATCATGCAGAGCGACAAAACATCATTGATCAAAGCATAAAGAGATACTAAAAGTTGAAAACTAAAGGATCATAAAGGCTATGGTGACTTGGGATAGTCATAACATGGTGTGAGCATGTGCCAAGTAAACCCAAATAAAGCGTCAAAGGAGAATACCACAATACTATGCCTTAATATGCTAAAACAACGCATGATTCTTCAAAGACACATTAAGCAATCTCAATTATTTATAAAAATTCATGCTAAAGCAAAGAATACTAAGCATAAAGCCAAAACAATATCGAGCATGGCATGACAAAGCATAGGCCATAGTCAAAAACAAGCTCTCTTTACCACTTAAGCATGAACTTTCCTACTCTTTTCCAATCCAAACCAAACTATTTGAAAACCAATGTATGAAAGAGGGGGTCCAACCAACTTATTCAGAAAACTAAACAAACAAAGCAAATGAAAAACCATAACAAAAACGAAAAAGAAGACGCTCCAAGAACAACACAACTGTGCATGAAACAATAAAAATGAAGTGTTTGGAAGAAACCTAGAATTTTTATTGATGAAGAAGGGGATACCTTGGGCATCCCCAATCTTTGACGCTTGTACTTATTAGATATTTCTTGGGGTGACACGCGTGGCATCCCCAAGCTTGAGCTTTAGTCCATATTTCATCTCTTTACTCATTCCTTCCATACACCTGAAAGTTTTCCTTCATACAAAATTTCACACAATCTTTATTGGCAACATTAGTGCACTCAAGATAATAAGTCTTTGGGTTCAGTTTCAACACCAATAAAACTTCCATTAAAACGCAAGCTACTGTAACACTTTCCTCAAAAAGCTCAATTCCCCAAAAGAACTCAAAAAGGAACCAACAAGAAGCAAATGCAAATAATGGCAGAAATCTGTCAAAACAGACCAGCAGGTAAAGACGAATTTTTTAGAAGACCTTCTGTTGCTCAAATCGAAAAGTGTTGAACTAACAAAAGTTAGATAACAACCTGAGGCAGAATCAGAAAAATTCACGCCTCAAAAGGACGTACATATATTTTACACGATTTTTTATGGTGAAGCACAGAAATCTGTTTCGGGACAGCAACTTTTCCAATCATTACTTTTCTCTCATTAGAGGTTACTCTTGGCACAAAACGCAAATAAAAAGGATAAGGAACGGTTATTATAGAGGTAATAACTTCCAAGACTCATCTAAAACTTTTGGGTTATCTTCCAATAAGTACTTTTCTTTAACGCCTTTAAGTTAGGCATGATAGTTTGAGAAGATGCTCACATAAGAAATATGAAGTAAAAGAGAGCATCAAGAAGCAAATTCAAAGCACATTTAAGTCTAACCCACTTCCTATGCATAGGAATCTTGTAAATAAACAAGTCCTGAAAGCACAAAGCAACAAGCATAGGAAAGCAAAACAAGTGCAGCTTCAAAATTTTCAACATAAAGACGGGAAATCTAATATTATTGAGATGCATAAAACCATGTTTCCCTCTCTCATAATAATTTTCAATAGCATCATGAATAAAATTAACAATATAACTATCACATAAAACATTCTTATCATGAGCCACATGCATATAATAATTATTACTCTCCACATAAGTGTAGGCATTCTTAATAATTATAGTGTGAGCAAATTCAACAAAATAGCTATCATTATTATTCTCACCACCATAATCATCAAATATAGGAGGCATATTATAGTCATAATTAATTTCCTCCTCAATAGTAGGTGGACTGAAAATATCATATTCATCATTGTAATCATCATATATTGGAGGTATAGTATCATCAAAGCAAATTTTCTCCTCTAAAGATGGGTGACTAAAAAGATCATTTTCATAAAAACTAGCTTCCCCAAGCTTAGACTTTTCCATAGCATTAGCAATAATGGTGTCCAAAGAATTCATACTAACAACATTGCTATTAGCATGCAAATAAAGTTCCATAGGTTTTTTAATTTTCTCTTCAAACACTTCATGTCCTAACTCAAGATAAATAATATAAAGCTCTCTAATTTTGTTGTTGTTTTCCATTAAGCCTAACTAGTGAAAACAAGAAACTAAAAGACAAAATTGCAGAATATAAAGGAAATAACTTCGAGCACTCACACCGGAGGATGTAAGTACCTTTTACCTTACCTCCCCGGCAACGGCGCCAGAAAATACTTGCTGGCGCATGGTTGACGTGGGAGCTTCTTCTTCTTCAGTCCCCGGCAACAGTGCTAGAAAATAGCTTGATGTCTACGCACTTCTATTCTTGTAGACAGTTGTTGGGCCTCCAAGTGCAGAGGTTTGTAGAACAGCAGCAAGTTTTCCCTTAAGTGGATCACCCAAGGTTTATCGAACTCAGGGAGGAAGTGGTCAAAGGTATCCCCTCTCAAGCAACCCTGCAATCAAGATACAAGAAGTCTCTTGTGTCCCCAACACACCCAATACACTTGTCAGGTGTATAGGTGCACTAGTTCGGCGAAGAGATAGTGAAATACAAGTGGTATGGATATAAGACAACGGTGCTAGAAAATAGCTTGATGGCGTGAAAGAGACTAAAGGCAAACTTAGAAGCAAGCAAACATGTAATAGATCTAATAGCAAATGGTGTTTCAGTGCTTAGAAACAAGGCCTAGGGATCATACTTTCACTAGTGAACACTCTCATATAAATATCTTCTCATTATGATACTACTCTTAACTACTCTCCGGTTGGACACTCTAATCGATGGTAGGGCTATAACAACACACCTCAAAGTTCGCTTTCCGCATCTAGATAACCCCAAACTGTCACCTTGAGCACTAGATGGTTCAAACAAACACCACAATTTCATAAAGACATCCAACTCCAAATATAACTCATAACAAATATTTGTACTCTCTAGCCTAAGTGCCACATGGTGTGCACACTGTCAACTTCACACACATGGGGAGAGCAAAGATCTATTAAAGCACTTGAGTTGGGAATTAGCAGAACCATGCTATCATGGGGAACGCTTTCAATATTGCACTTGTACATTGTACTCAGTTGATATCATGCTCTTTTGTCTATGGATGTCGTCGGTGTGAAATGAAAGGGGAGCATGTAAGTCCATGAGTTATGTATGTGTGTTAGAGAAACGTGTGGGCCGCCAGTCTAATCCATGCTGTCATGGTGGAAACCTGCAGCGTAACCATAATGAGCTGTTTATGAAGCATTCTTCTTATAAAAAAATAGTCAGATATTGAGAAAAAAATAAAAAAAGAGATATGAGAAAAGAGGAAAGAGAAAAAAGCACCATTTTCCCATGGTAAATAAGAATATTGTTGAGATGCTTGTTGTCTGCTTGCCTTGTCATTTTGATATGGGGATTCTTCCGTATTATCGGGCAAGGGGTACCCCGACTTTAATAGATCTCTGCTCTCCCCATGTGTGTGAAAGTGACAGCGTGCACACCATGGTGGCACTTAGGCTAGAGATTACAAATACTTGTTATGAGTTATATTTGGAGTTGGATGTTTCTATGAAATTGTGGTGTTTGTTGGAACCATCTAGAGCTCAAGGTGACAGTGTGGGGTTATCTAGATGGGGAAAGTGAACTTTGAGGAGTGCTATTATAGCCCTACCATGGATTAGATTGTCCAACCGGAGAGTAGTTCAGGGTAGTATCATAAAGAGAAGATATTTATATGAGAGTGTTCACTAGTGAAAGTATGATCCCTAGGCCTTGTTTCTAAACATTGAAACACCATTTGCAACTAGATCTGTTACATGTTTGCTTGCTTCCATCTTTATTTCAGATTTCATTTAGTCTCTTCCCACGTTAACCACACGCCATCAAGCTATTTTCTGGCACCATTGTCTTTTATCCATACCACTTGTATTTCACTATCTCTTCGACGAACTAGTGCACCTATACACGTGACAAGTGTATTGCGTGTGTTGGGGACACAAGAGACTTCTTGTATCTTGATTGCAGGGTTGCTTGAGAGGGATACCTTTGACCACTTCCTCCCTGAGTTCGATAAACCTTGGGTAATCCACTTAAGGGAAACTTGCTGCTATTCTACAAACCTCTGCACTTGGAGGCCCAACAACGGTCTACAAGAATAGAAGTGCGTAGACATCAAACTCCTGCTGGCAGTGGGACAGAGTTGGCATCTTTGCAGGCGGCAAAGCCTATGGCGCGAGCTCTTCATTGTCATCCTCACCGTCGGAGAGCGCCGGAACAAAGGCGGCTGACATGCTGTCCCAAGCTAGAGCGGTAGACATTGGGGTATGCATCATAAGCTTCACGAGGGGACACTCCAATACAATAGGCATGGGGCAGTGATGGTTGTGATATACAACACTTTTTATCAATATAAATTGTGTCATTTGCCTATCATATCATGCTCCATCTAACTATTGTTATGCTTAATATGCATGATTACTTGTTTTTGTTAAATTCAATATGAGCCTTGCACATTTATTAGTTTAGGTAGAATTTTATCCCTCTTTCTTGTCTTTGACATGTGTGTAGGTGTTGATGATGATTATGGACAAAACAAAGGCAAAAGGAACAAAGAGAGCATAGTATGGAGGAGCTACAGGGACCAAACTTAGCCATTTGAGAGGTTGGAAAACTGAATTTTTCCAACTTCTCAAAATAAAGATACAAGACCACAAGGTTGTAGCCCTCGATGATACGAACTCAACGAGCCTAAGAACACCCAAACGGAGTTCGTAAGAAGAAATGGTGGACAAAATACTAAAGGGGGCAGACGGTTTAACGAGCAACTATACGGCCGGAGCTAATTTTTTAGTCGTATAGCTCCGCCCGTATAGTTTCCAAAAAGGTCGGAAAGAACGGGATTTCGCCCCAGAAAAGATCTAGAACCTTCCCTAAGTCATATGACGGTATTGGGGGAACCATAGGGCACCCCCAAGGCCTATATAAAGGAGGGAGGATCCAAGGAAGCCACCATATACACAAGACACCATATACAAGATCTAGATCCCATCTATCGCCTCCACAACGGCGCCCTGAAGTCGTGCCGCCTCCATAGCCTCTAAAGCTCCACCAAGATCTAGATCTCCATCAACACCATCAAGCCATCCAAGCAAGAAGAGGAGGATAAGGAGGATGCCGCCATCACCATGACGACGCCACCATCACCGTGTCGTCATGACCATCTCCATCGCCGCTACTCCTTCATCCTTCCCCATCATGGTCTTCATGATGGGTTAACATGGCTTTAACCCCCTTTTATTAATGTGATGATGATTTGAGTAATTGAAGTGTGGTGTGTTCTTGTTAATTAATATCTTTGTGCTTTCTCTTTACATTGTTATATTCATGATATTATTCTAGTGATTGGAGACGTCCAATCCATTGTTGAGGAGTTTACTAGGGATTCACGAAGTGTCACAAAACTTATCATTAGTCTCTACTTGTTCCATAGGCCTGACAAGTCCGTGGGTAGAACTAATAGGTTGTTTGCTATAAGTGATTTGCGGAGGCAATAGCAGCTTAGGATGCACCACCCATTAAGATTTAATTTCCTCAAGATCACTCATGATATTGATAGGTATAGTGTCGCGAACTGCTTGACCCCAAAGTGACATATGGGATATCTTGTGACTAGCACACTTGCTTAGGAGTACGGTTATCCATAGAACTTAATGCATTTGCTCTGGTTTATCTTGATTGGTCTTGTTACCTTAATGCACTATTCTCTTACGGATGACCCATGTCCAGAGAGGGTGTGGAGAATTGAGTTGTCTAGTTGCCACTTACCAACGGTGGGAGACAACGATATATGAGGGACCGCCACAATTATAGTTAACAGTTATTCCATAAGCACTTATCATGCACATCGGTATACACAACATTACTTGAGGAATCATAGCATTAATATTTCATCTTATTGCATTCACCTATTTTCAGTTTTACTATTGTTCTTGTTTTCTTCTAGTTCTAGTAGTAGTTATTACAAAACATCTTAAATTCATTTATCCTAGCAACTTATAGAATAGGATATTTCCAAACCACGGTTTGGGTGCATACATGGTCGCATTGACAACGCGGATGCGAGGGTCGTGTTCACTGAGCTCCCATCGGAACAATCTCTTTAAATATTTGATGTTGCAAGTACTGCAATAACCCTGTTTTGGTGCAGGAACCTAGCCCATCAAATTGGTGCCGTTGCCGGGGAGCAAAGCATTCGGTTATCTACTCGCGCATAGTTTATTTCCGCTTGTTGCTATTACCTTACTGCTTTCTTTTATATTGAAAACAATAAAAAATATTACAAAACCAGAAATTTATAAAAATTGTTGCTACTAATCATGTCTTCCGAGATAAATTTTGTTCAAGAGATAATACAAACATTAGAGGAGATAAAGGATTCAAGTTCATCAAGCCTGGTTGCTAGACATGAGCTAATAAAGAAATTGGTGGACCAATTGGAAAGGCATTCATTATGGTTGCGTGCTAATGATGGATCTTATTGCACAATTTGTATAACAGATGACCACCTTAATTTTCAATGTAAGTGTTTCAACAATCCAACTCTAGAAAATTATAATAGAGACAAATCCTATGCTAGTTTGGAAGTACTAGAATACGTTCTTTTCAAAGGTGCATCTGAAATGGTATTTAGACTAGGAAGTATTAATGTTGAAAGTGAAGCACTAGATGGAGTTTTTAATTTAGTATACCTCATATTCCTCTTTTGTGAAAATAATTTAAGTGGAGAGGAAAAGGAGCACAAGGAAAAAGAGGAAGAACGGATTGATCACCCGCTCACACCTTCGACTCCTACTTTTGATTCTATCATTGCTATTAAAACACTAGTCGATGAAAAGGAGGAACAAAAAGGTAAGGTTAACAAAGAGAGTCACACTACAAATTTTTTATGACGCCTCTCACTCTAGTAGTGATTTTTATGATGCTAAAACTGTTGATAATTGGTCTGCGGAGGTCTTATGCCTAGACACTCATATGGAGAGCATTAATAATAATGAACTAGAGATAGAACCTTGCTATACTAACATGCAGGATCCTGAACTACCTGCTATGAAGGAAGAATACTATGAAGTGTTCCCCTACATAGGTAACCAAGGTAAAGATTTAAGAATTTTATATGAATCTCAAATCCTCTCATTGCAGCTATACACGGAGGCATGTTCACCAAGCTTGGTGCATAAACACTCGCTTGAAAGCGAGAACTTTTTCATCTACATGATGTTGATGCACCGTAAGCGGGTACGACTCCGACCGGACTCTACATCAAGATGCTCCAAGCTGGTATGTACAACCTCACCTCGGGTCGATATCTGTAGCACCCCGCTAAAACCACTACTAGAAAATCACTGTGTTCTTGTTTTGTGCATCATCATGATTGCATGCTCATGTCATCATGCCACATTGCATTTGAGCATCGTCATGTCATCATGCATCTTTTTGGCTAAAACTATTTTTTTTAAAGCCTATTTTGTTTTTCTAAATATCCCCCGTCTCGATTTCAAACCAGAACCGAGGCCTCTTCCGGATATTTTGATTTGTCTAAAAATAATTTAGAAAAGGTTGTTTAAATAAAACAAGTCAAAATATAAATAAAAACTATTTTTCTGGAGGAGGCTGCCACTGCAGCAGCCTACCACCCCGGCTAATCCTGACCCTAGATCTATCTAACAAAACCTAGCCCTACCCATCCTAACCTAGTCCCACCTACCCGTCCGTCGCCACCAAACCGTGGCCTCAACCCGACACGCTCCCTACATCGCGCGTGCGACCCTACTCCCGGTCCCACCTCACCTCGCTAGCGCACGCAACCGCGTGAACCCGTCCCGCTCGCCCTGATCCATGCCAGTACGCGCCTGCGAGCCGGCCCCACCCTGTGTCGTACCCGATCCCCACTCCGCCTCGGTCCTATCGCCACCAACGCCCAACCTTGTGTTTTCCTCATCCTCTCCCCAACCCTCGTTTCTCTCTGCTCACCTCGTCCGCAGCCGACCCGCTAGACCATGTCGCCCTGCTACCCGCCCCCAGGTCGCCGCCGACCGCACGTGAGGCTAGGCCCCGCCTCTCTCCGTGGCTCACCGAGCACCGCACCTGACGTCGTGCGCCGCCACCACCTCGTCCCGCCTTGGCCGTGCGTCACTGTCGCCGCCATGGCCACCCACGACCGTGCTCGCCTCCTCCCGCCCGCGCCAGCGCCTCGATGGTCGCGCGCACCACCGCCAGCGACCAAGCTCTGTCGTCCTCGACCTCGCCCTCTTTCGGGCCTCTCTCTGCCTCACCGCCACGGACGCCCATCGCCGGCCTCCCCTTCTCGTGCGTCTCCTACCACCTCCTTCCCGAACGGATCCCGGCTGCTGCAGCGCCTCCTCCGCCAAGCTCCGCCGCTTCGCCTCTGCGTCGCCAGCCTCCTCCTTGGCGAGCTTGCAGGCACCTCCCCTCTGCAGGTTCTGTCTGCCTTGTGCTGCCCCACGCGAGGGCCTCCTTCTACAAGTTTGTTTTGGTTCCCAGTGTCCCTGCTCGCCTCCGCCAGGGATATCCTCAACCCCCTGTTTTCACCAACGACGTTGCTTCGCGGCTGCTGTTCTGCCCGGTACCCGGTGAGTCGACACTGAAATGTTTGGTGTTGTAGTGTGCTGCCGTGATTCTGATGAGAACACTGTAAAAAGAGTTGAGGTGTGAAGGCGATGAGACGTTGCAGAGGTATGGGGGTGTCGCTCGAAAGCCACCGGTGCAAGTTCTACTTCATGGACCCAAGTACGACACCGACTATGAAGACGCCGACCCCGTGTTCTCCCTCTCGGACCATCAAGCACTCCTACACGGATCTGAAGACCCAACCCTAGGCACGCCAAGCTCTCCTTCGCAGATCCGAAGACCGATCCCGCGAGACCGAACCTGAATCCTTCGAGCCCCAAGATCGTCGATCCGACATGTGTGATCCTAAGCCCCTATATTTTTATAACATGATATTAAATTGTTGCATATTAAATTGGTCATATTTGCATACATATTGTGGGTGTTTGGGGCTTTTTCAATGATCCATCTAAATTAAATATGGAGACCATATGCGGGCTATTCTAGTCTTATATGAACTCCATTTAAATTTGTGTAGCAAACCAATACCATATTTGGCTTGTTAACACAACATTTAAATTGCGGGGTAACTAAACAACTTGAACCATCTAATTAATTGTCGGGACCTTAGTTCCGCTTAACATTGCCTAGTTGCATCGCATCCTTGCCATGTCATGCATCATACATGCATCATGCCCAATCTTTTGCCGTAGTATTAAATAGTGTATCCGATGTTTCTTTTAGTGTTTTGCTTCGTCACGGATTAGGCCGTTGAGTTGATGCGAGTATCGGCAAGTTCTTCGGATAACGAGCCTTCGGTAGTGTTTCCTAGGCGAGCATTCTCCCCCTTTCCGCCTATTTTGCATTTATAGTTTTTATTTCCTCCTGTTGATCTATTGCTATCCGTGTCGCGATGCTTTAGTGTTCCGTACCAGATATATTCCGTGCAACCTTTATATTGCCTTGGACACCTCCTATAACCTGATGTTTGGTAGATAGATGGTCTTGCGAGTCATAGTCGCTTGCTTAGGTGCGATCCCGTGTCGTGAAGTACCACATAGTTGTTGGAATGTTGTCATATGCTTTACGGTGTAGAGGATCATGACGTTAAATATAACTATTAAATTGCTAGGACAACTAATGAAAGAGGCACCGGTGGGCAATATATGCTATTTGGTTTTTCATGTCCACTTGTGTCCCGTAGGCCCCGAGTACTTGATACATGTTCCTCAATTATTCGCACTATCCACATCCAGGAGGCCCTATGGATCCCCCTTAGCCAGAGCTTGATTCATTTCTTATTTCTTGGGGCCATAAACTAGTTTGGGGCTTTATTACTATCCTGTACTTATGCCATGCTTTACCGCTTTATTTAAGATTGTGCGTGAAGCACCTGTACTGTTTTGGAATGTGGAATGTTTCCGCGGTATCGACAAGCCCAGTCACACTTTTGGGTTCCCAGTCGTTTACAGCCATTGACACAAACCCTGGGTCCGTCTCGGAGCCGGCCAACTTCGTTGCGGGTAGCTTAGTGGGGTGGCCCCCTAAAATATTTTATGAATCCTGTGATTGCTTTGTCGTGAAAGCCTCGTTGGGTTTTGATTTGGTTTTTCCGAGGTTGATCGTGTGCGTGTTGCTATTTGTGCACCCCTACAGGGTAAATCTTTCTGAAAGCCATGTCCGCGGTTATGGACGACTTGGAGCACAGTATCTCGATCATAGACAACTATAACTAAAGTAGTACTATAAATTTGACTTAATATGTGACTAGTAACCAGCTTCACTACAATGGAATGGATAATAAAAGTGCCAACAACTGGTGGGACTGGGGTGTATCGTGTCATGTTATACCTGCCTAGTAAGTATCACGACTCCAATGGAATGAAATAAAAGTGCCAACAACTGCTGGGTTTGGAATGTCACATGCTAATTGTATCTGACTAGTAAGTACTGCAACTACAACTGAATGGTTAACTAAAACTGCCCACTACTTATGCTATCAGGATGACTCATGCTATCTATATCTGACTAGTAAGTGCTTCAACTATAATGGAATGAATAAAACTGCAAACTGTGTGAGTTCCTCGGTTTAACTTCCCCGTTTGGTCTCGAGGGGGAATACCAGGATGGGTATGATTAGTGTTAGTATAAGGTTGGTTTCGAATAGGTCTTTCTTATCTCTCTCTAATAGCCGACAGTTTATCGAGTCTCTATAGGTTGTTTAGTGCATGCTTCGCTGCCGCTTCAGTCCACCATACCTATGTAGGCGAGAGCCGCCGAATTCTAGCCTCGCCGTGTACTGGCCTCAGTACTGACGCTCCTCTTTTTCCTTTGCCCTTTGTCGGCATCCCTTTTGTTTTAGCAGGTTTGAGATCGACATCATTAGCAGGGTTACCCTTCTGGCTTGGCCTGGGCAGGGTTATGGACGCCATTGGTTATTCTTTAGGGCTCTTAGCTCAATTTGCTTCTTATCCATTCTCGGATGCTGTATTGTTTTCAAGGTGATTTGGATCTTTGTACTGTACATCTATATTTTTGACTCATGGAGTCGTTGTTGTATATATGTTCTGTGGGTTCCATCGTGAACTATTGTGTAATGGTATTACTTTGTTTTCCACCAGCACGCAAGTGCCTGGTGGGCATCTTTGAATCGTTTCTATGCGGGTTTGGCGGGGATCGCTAAAACCTGCATAGGGCTGATTTGAGGGTGTTACAGAGTGGTATCAGAGCTCAGCAGTTGCGATACCCCACTGGTCCAGCCTGTAGGATAACCTAGCTCATGGCCAATGTAGAGTGTCAAAACTAAAATCGGTTGGATAGATCTGATTAGGTCTGTTTTTACTCCTTACCCCTATTGCTATTCTCCTCTTACCTCGACGTGTTTTGAATCTACTCTTACCTTTTCTTCGAGTCCAGGATTTCTCGTGGTTGGGTTTTCGTCATACCTTCAGGGATTCGTTTCCCTCCTCTTTCAACAGTGTTTCCACATTTGGTCTTCATGCTATCTGAGGAATCCTTCATCTGTTATGCCTTTTAGTGGATCAAAAATTCACTGAAATCTTTCTTTGTATCTTCCGGTGTGTTTTTTCAACGCGACGACATCATCTACATCAGATCCGATGAAGAGTCTGCATCACTCCTTTGTTTCCGAACCTCGCTTGTCGAGATCTTCAGTCTGAATCCCGAGAATGGGTGTCATGCTTTTCTACTGCATGTGCGGAGTAATAGTTTGGGTGCGTGATGGATTGGCCCCCATGCCGACTACTCATTCTATTCGCTCCCGTACATTGAAGTGGATTAGATTGCACTTATTATCTCCTCTCATTAAAGTTAAAGGTGGCCTTATCTTTTGATACCTTTATCTTCGTCCTTTGTTCTCCAGAGTATTCTCTCGATGATCGTGAGTAGCAACCATTGTTGGTGGTTTCGTCGATTTCAAGATGGAGCAAGAATCTTTGTTAGTGGTGTCGAGAGGATCTACACGAAGGGAGAAGAGTCCGACCATCGGCCTTCTTTCCCGTACCATGAGGCGGATCTCGAGGGCGAGATCAATTGTTAGTGGTGTCGAATTGTAGCACCCCGCTAAAACCAGTACTAGAAAATCGATGTGTTCTTGTTTTGTGCATCATCATGATTGCATGCTCATGTCATCATGCCACATTGCATTTGAGCATCGTCATGTCATCATGCATCTTTTTGGCTAAAACTATTTTTTTTAAAGCCTATTTTGTTTTTCTAAATATCCCCTGTCTTGATTTCAAACCAGAACCGATTTTCTAAAACCCTATAGGTCTTTCTTATCTCTCTCTCCAATAGCCGACAGTTTATCGAGTCTCTATAGGTTGTTTAGTGCATGCTTCGTTGTCGCTTCAGTCCACCATACCTATGTAGGCGAGAGCCGCCGAATTCTAGCCTCGCCGTGTACTGGCCTCAGTACTGACGCTCCTCTTTTTCCTTTGCCCTTTGTCAGCACCCCTTTTGTTTTAGCAGGTTTGAGATCAACGTCGTTAGCAGGGTTACCCTTCCGGCTTGGCCTGGGCAGGGTTATGGACGCCATTGGTTATTCTTTAGGGCTCTTAGCTCAATTTGCTTCTTATCCGTACTCGGATGCTATATCGTTTTCAAGGTGATTTGGATCTTTATACTGTACATATGTATTTTTGACTCATGGAGTCGTTGCTGTATATATGTTCCGTGGGTTCCATCGTGAACTATTGTGTAATGGTATTACTTCGTTTTCCACCCGCACGCAAGTGCCTGGTGGGCATGTTTGAATCGTTCCTATGCGGGTTTGGCAGGGATCGCTAAAATCTACATAGGGCCGATTCGAGGGTGTTACAATATCCCTTGGGATCCACGTGGGTAATGTATGGAGCATCCTAGCCTGGCTTTATGGCTTTAAAGAGAGCGCTTCCCGGGAGGCAACCCGAAAGTCATTAGACGTCTTTCTTAATTTTGTGTCTTGAGTCTAGTTGCATTCATGTTGCATTGGCACTTTTATTCTTCGCATGTATTGCTATTAGAGTAATCTTGTTGAAGTTTTCAAAAGGTAGAATTTATTGTCACTATATTATGTGTTGCAAAAAGGAAGAGAAAATCAGTTTTAGGTGAATCCTTCAATTATATGTATTTGTTTGTCAAAAATTAAAGTTGTTATTTTACCGTCAAAACAAGGTATTTCACTAAGTTACAGGATAAGAAAGAATTCACTAAGAAATAGAAAATTTCTGATGAATACAAAAGGTTTAACGACCAACTATACGGCGGGAATAAAACTTCCGGCCGTATAGTCTGGTCGTATAGACATCTTTGCCACCGATTTTTTTTCTTTCATATGTACTAAGAGTTTAACGACCAACTATACGGTGGGAATAAAAATTCCGGCCGTATAGTTCCGGTCGTATAGATATCTATTCCTTTGTATATTTTCTTTCCCAGGGATAGATAGTTTGACGACCAACTATACGGCGGGAACATTTTGTTCCGGTCATATAGTTGCACCCGTATAGTTGCGCCGCTAGGAGGAAACCCTAAAATTTTGATAGAAGGCCAACTATACGGCAGGAACGCATTGTTTCGGCCGTATAGCTGCACCTGCATGGTTGGAAAAATTCCTCAAATGCCAACTGGAAGGTAACCATTGCTCAAAAATTCATTCTTTCTTCTTCCTTCTTCTCCTAAAAACCTCGAAACACCACCTAGGAGCTTCTCCCATGTTTTAGAGAAGCCGAGCGTATGTAAACAATAAAGTTCTATCTTAGAAATTCCTTAAGTTGTAATTCTCTTTAGTAGTTAATGTTTTCTTTTTGTTTTCTTTCATTAGTTGGGTGAACGAACTTTGTTCATACACCAAACCGTTGTCTTTTATTTTGTGTGTTATTTTCACAGGGACTTGAACCTTGTGTAACGATGTGTGCGGTAGTGCCAACTGTGCAAACACTCGCATGAGCCACTTGGTTGCTTCAATTCAACGTTTCAACAATTAGTGTCTAGTAAAATGTTCCAACTCGAACCTCTTTTAAATAAGCACATAGGGGTTGCACACTCGTGTCTCATATCCTGTTTCACTTGCACCTCATCACAATCTAGGAGAGGCCACTTCTAGAACTAGTTTGTTGACTTAGGCGTGGTGCTTAGGTTGATGAACTGACTCAGCGAGACTTGTATTTTTATCACTTGTGAGCTAAACCCGTGTCTTAAAAAACACAAAAATATTTTTTCTTTTTCTCGTCTTGTTCCTACCAGGTTCTTAAAGGAAGGCATACACCAGATCGTGAAGCATTCATTGAAGCAAATGTTCTTTGTCCATCAAAGTAGAGGTTAAAAGCACCTCAACGGTAAAGTGTGTCACCCTTGCTTTAACTTAATCTTGGGGAGGTAACCACTTCTTATACTCTCTTTTGATAACTGCATTTCACTTTTGTTTTCATGATCTTCTCAAGTGGATACTTGGAAAATTCTTAGCTTGGGGAGGTTATTTTGCATGCATAGAGTCTTGTGCAAAGTTTTTTATCTTAAAAAGTTTTCATGCTATTGTGTATCCCTCTATTTTTGAATGCTTGCTTAGGTGAGTTTTTGTTCATATTTATATAAGGGATATACTTGCTCATGTTAGGCCCCATAGGAGACAAGCCATAGCTTTGATGCACCTTGTTCAACTTTTATCTAGCTTGTGAAAAATATTGTGATTCTCTAAATATACATTGCCATGCTCTCTATATTTTGAAAAGAAAAAATATAATAAATAAGTTCTTCGAAACTTTCTAGTTGTCACTGTTTAGAATTGTCTTAAGTGAATGGTTATGGAGTAGCACGACCCCATAGTACTGGAAATGATGGTCTTAATAGATGCTTACTGAGTGAGTTGTCAAATAAGAAATGATGTTTCAAAGTTTCGAGATTACATATGCCAAAATTTTGTCTTGGAAATCAAAGTGAGATATTGCTTTATGCATGTCTTGCACCACTGTCGCACAACATGGGATGCTAACAACTCCGCTGGCCTTTAAACAATCCAAAAAGAGGAAACTCTTGGAGTTTGGCTATGAGTTGCCCAACATATGTAGCAAAAATGCTATATTTGGGTATGCATTGGTATTCTCATAGGCCTGCGTTAAAAGCAAAAGTCGGAATACTCCTCTGACCGCTATGAGAAATCATTATACCGAAAAGGGAAACCTTGGTAATGGTCACGAGTGTCCTTCCTAGCCTGCAGTCTCGATTGAACATATACCACTCTTTTGGCATGGTCTCGTTACTAAGAAATATATTTTCTACGAGCTCAACAATCGAAGTTTGCACTTGAGAGACTTTAATAGATGGCATGAGTGGGAAGCATTGGAAAACTCTATTTCTATTTATGATTGACAACTAACCGTGTTCAGCTTTGCCTTATACAAATAAAAATACAAAAATACAATAAAGTGCGTATAGAAGGATCACAAATTTGCTTGCAAGCTAGGTTTAACTTTGACATGGGGCATAGAAGTTTTTGACTAATCCATAGTGGGTTGGAATAATATAATTGAGCTTATATTGCCTTGTATGATTATGTGCTCTCTTACTTTGAGCTTGTAGGAAAAACAAAGATACGGTGCATTGATTTTCAATGATAAGCAAGATCACATCCATTAAGTTATCGATCCTTTTGCTCGAGGACGAGCAAGATCTAGCTTGGGGAAATTGATGGCTATGATATACAACACTTTTTAGCAATATAAATTGTGTCATTTTCCTATCATATCATGCTCCATCTAACTATTGCTATGCTTAATATGCATGATTACTTGTTTTTGTTAAATTCAATATGAGCCTTGCACATTTAGTATTTTAGGTATAATTTTATCCCTCTTCCTTGTCTTTGACATGTGTGTAGGTGTTAATGATGATTATGGACAAAACAAAGGCAAAAGGAACAAAGAGAGCATAGTATGAAGGAGCTGCAGGGACCAAACTTAGCCATTTGAGAGGTTGGAAAAGTGAATTTTTCCAACTTCTCAAAATAAAGATCCAAGACTACAGGGTTGTAGGCCTCGATGATACAAACTCAACGAGCCCAAGAACAACCAAAACGGAGTTCATATGAAGAAATGGCGGCCAAAATACTAAAGGGGCAGACGGTTTAACGAGCAACTATACGGCCAGAGCTATTTTTTTGGTCGTATAGCTCCGCCCGTATAGTTGCCAAAAAGGTCGGAAACGACGATATTTCGCTCCACAAAAGCTCCAGAACCTTCCCTAAGTCTTATGACGGTATTTGGGGAACCCTAGGGCACCCCCAAGGCCTATATAAAGGAGGGAGGGCCCAAGGAAATCACCATATACACAAGACACCATATACAAGATCTAGATCCCATCTACCACCTCCATGGCGGCACCCTGCCGCCGTGCCACCTCCATAGCCTCTATAGCTCCACCAAGATCTAGATCTCCATCAACACCATCAAGCCACCCAAGCAAGAAGAGGAGGAGAAGGAGGACGCCGCCATCACCACTCCGACGCCACCATCACCACGCCGCCACCATCACCGCGTCATCATCACCATCTCCATCGCCGCTACTCCTTCATCCTTCCCCATCATGGTCTCCCTGATGGGTTGTAACATGGCTTGAACCCCCTTTTATTAATGTTATGATGATTTGAGTAATTGAAGTGTGGTGTGTTCTTGTTAATTAATATGTTTGTGCTTTCTCTTTACATTGTTCTATTCATGATATTATTTTAGTGATTGGAGACGTCCAATCTATTGTTGAGGAGTTTACTAGGGATTCATGGAGTGTCACAAAATTTATCATTAGTCTCTACTCGTTCCATGGGCCTGACAAGTCCGTGGGTAGAACTAATAGGCTATTTGCTATAAGTGATTTGCGGAGGCAATAGCAGCTTAGGATGCACCGCCCATTAAGATTTAATTTCCTCAAGATCACTCATGATATAGATAGGTATAGTGTTGCGAATTGCTTGACCCCAAAGTGACATATGAGATATCTTGTGACTAGCACACTTGCTTAGGAGTACGGTTGTCCATAGAACTTAATGTCTTTGCTCTAGTTTACCTTGATTGGTCTTGTTACCTTAATACACTATTCTCTTACGGATGACCCATGTCCGGAGAGGGTGTGGACAATTGAGTTGTCTAGTTGCCACTTACCAATGGTGGGAGACAACGATATATGAGGGACCGCCACAATTATAGTTAACAACTATTCCATAAGCACTTATCATGCACACCGGTATACACAATATTACTTGAGAAATCATAGCATTAATACTTCATCTCATTGCATTCACCTATTTTCAGTTTTACTTTTGTTCTAGTTTTCTTCCAGTTCTAGTAGTAGTTATTACAAAACATCTTAAATTCATTTATACAAACAACTTATAGAATAGACTATTTCCAAACCATGGTTTGGGTGCGTACGTGGTCACATTGACAACGCGGCTGCGAGGGTCGTGTTCGCCGAGCTCCCATCAGGACAAACTCTTTAAATATTTGCTGCTGCAAGTACTGCAATAACCCTGTTTTGGTGTAGGAACCCAGCCCATCAGGCAGTAGCCTACGACAGGGCACTAGGCGCTAGGCCAGCTGTGATCATCGATGTAGGCATGTGGACGACCGGGGACGAGACCATCATGCTGGCATTCTCCGAAACTTCCCTACTGGGGGAAACCACGATGATGGAGTAGGGGCCGACAGAAGGAGAACTGCTGGTGGATCCCCAGAAGCCTTCAGCAGAGTAGCCGCTGACAGAAGTGCCCGCGGACGATCGGGACCGCCCCTGTCGCCCGGAGGGCCCGGCTGGCGCGCACATCAGTGCTGGAGAGCTTGTGTAGCGGCAAGAACACAGAGATGCTAGCGAGACGGCAACCAAAATGATGGATGGGGGACGTGCTGTCGCTATGGCCTGGCTAAAAGGGCATGTATGCCCCCATGTGTGGTTTTGGTAATTAATGACAATCCCTATGGACTAATGTGCAAATTGAGTTTCACTTGTAGGTTTGTCCATTTGCATCGCTTGGACCATGTGTTGGTTTCAAGGATGAAGAAAAAGAAGCATTGTCCAAGGGCTTTGTGCCTATTGGAATCAACTAGTAGTAGAAGAAGAAGATCAAGTATGTCTTGAAGAAGAAGAAGAAGAAGATGGAGTTCCTCATGGATATCTTCAAGACATCATCAAGAATTGAAGTGCAAGCTCAAGATGCGTCATCTCTAGAAGATCTCATTCTTGAAGCTTGCCATCCTCGGCAATCATGGAATGATGAAGACAAGTTCGAAGAAGAGGCTTCCCCATGGAGTATGGGGGCATTTCTCAAGACTTCATCAAGCAAGAGCAAGCAAGTGCAATAAAGAAAGGTGTTCCATCTTGAAGGTGACAAGATCGTCTACATCAAGCTCAAGTGGGATGCTTAAGGCAAAGGTATGATCGTGATAGGGTTTCTATTTTACCGGTCTCTTGTAGTGTTCTTGTAGTGTTGGGAGACCGGGTTTAGGATAGATAGCCGTACTATCAAGAGGGGTTCTCGAGTGGGTGATTCGTTCGTATCTTTCGAAGAGATCTCAAAACTTTGCATACATAGCATCATATTTCTTGGTTGTTGTTTGGTTCTTGTCCATATGAGGAACTAGAGCTTGTGGTTATCTCCATAACAAACTCTAGTTCGTCAAAAACGGATTTTCCTTGCATATCTTATTGCGTTTTTGATCTTGCGGGTTTTTCCGGCTCCACACCTTGGAAGATATCTCACATATATATTCATGGTATTTTCTCCCTTGGTGATACCCAATATTTCACCTTTTGTTGGATTCTACTCTTTATTATCTTTCCAACAAAATTGGTTGCATCCCATTTAGAGTTTCCAAGCTCAACTTCTTGCGTTTTGGGTTCTGGAGGTTTTACCGGTTCATCGCTTCTGAGTGGTCATACCTTTCTCCATTTTATTTTTATCCTCTCTTGTTGGACTATGATGTTTCTTTTCATAATATTGTAGAGATTTTTGTTCTCTTCAAAACGAGCCCAAGATCATCGAAATCGGAGTCCGGAGTCAAAAATTATTGAAGTTTTCGTGCAATGATGTCCAACGTTTTTTGCTTGAGCGGTAGTACCGGCCCAAGTTCCGGCCAAAGTTCCGGTAAATCTCGTTTTTCTTCTGTATCTTGTGTTTCTATTTAGAGGTAGTACCGGTGGGGCACCGGTAGTTCCGGTGGGGCGCGAATCTGGCCCAAACGGGCAGATTTCTCTTGCCCTATTAAAGGGACCCCTCTTCCCAAAAGTTTCCCCAACTTTGGAGGTCATTTTTGCTAGCTCTTCCACTCTCTCTGCTCCATTGTTGACCTTAAAAAGCTTGCCCTCTTCCCTTCTCCCTCCCATGATTCTTGCATCTCTTTGAGGGATTTGAGAGAGGAGATCTAGATCTATAATCCCCACCAAACCAAATCCCTTCTTTGTGAAGGAATCCTTGGGATATAGATCTTGGAGAGTTTTTGTGTTCTCCTCTTGTGCTTTCCCCCTTATTCCCCCAATAGCTTTTGTAGCTTTGGTGGAATTTGAGAGTGAAGAACTTGCCTCTTGCATTTGGTGCATAGGTTTGAGTTCTCCTCGGAGATTCGGCAAGTTCAAGCTCTTAGGCTTGTTTCTCTTGGGTTCTTGGAACCCTAGATGGTTGTGTGGAGTTGTGGTGTGTTCTTGGGGCTCCAATTGAGTTGTGGAGGTTCCCCAATCTTGTTGGCCTTTTGTGGCATTGTGGAGCCTTTGTGGCATTTCTTGGGAGCCCTCCAATTGAGTTGTGGAGATTGCCCCAAGCCTTGTACGGGTTCGGTGACCGCCCTCAAGTGTCCCATAGTGGAACGTGAGTAAGCCTTTGTGGTGAGCTCACGGGAGAATAGGGTGAGCCTTTTGTGGCGTCGGTAGGTTGCGTGCCTTCGCATCTTGGGGTGAGGCCTTGTGTGGCGTTGGGTGAGCATCGAGCCACCACACCTCAAGGTGAGCCACTTGTGGCGTTCGAAGTACATTGCACCCCTACACCTCTCCAATAGAGACACAGCTTCTTTGAAAGTGAACTTTGGGAAACAAATCATCGTCTCCGTGTCCATCGATTATCTCTCAACCGAGCCCTTTACTTATGCAATTTACTTTGTGATAGCCATCATGCTTGAAGTATTATATCTTGCTATCACCTTGTTGCTTGTATTTCTTAGCATAGGTTGTTGGTGCACTTAGTGAACCTAGTTGATATAGGTTTTGGCTTGATAGATTAAACGTTAAGTTTTATTCCGCATTTATTAGAGCCTAAACCGTAATAATTTAAAACGCCTATTCACCCCCCCCCCCCTCTAGGCGACGTCCATTTCCCTTCCAATTGGTATCAGAGCAAGGTCTCTCGCTTCTTTGGCTTCACCGCCTCGAGAGTAAGGATGTATCCTAGGGGTTTAGTGCACTCTCACACATTTACATTTGATGGCACAAATTATGATGTTTGGCGTATTCGTATGCTTAGTCATTTCCGGGTCATTGACCCAAATATTGAGCGAATTCTAGATATGGGCTTGTCTCCTCCTAAGGATCCCGAAAATCTATCTTTGGAGGAGGAGACAAACTCTTATCTCGAAGCTCAAGCATCTAATGTGCTTGTTAATGTTGTGAGCTTTGTAGTTCTTTCCTCAATCATGCCTTTTCGGAATGCTCATGATATTTGGACCAAGCTTCAAGCAAAATATGATGTGTCCAAGCTTAATGAGGATGATTGTGTTCCCTCCACCTCCGGCCGTGATGAGTTCTCATCTTCTTCCACTACACCAACATGTGAGTTGTCACAAGGTAATGATATGGTGAGTGGTGATAGAACTTGCAATGTGGATAGTGAGATTGCCATTCATGATCCTCCATATCTATCTCATTGTAATGTTGTATCTATGGGCATGAACACTTGTAGGACTATATGTGATTTACATCCTAGTGTTGATTTCCCTTGCATATCATGTAGAAATGGATTGAATATTTCTCATGATGATATGCTTGCTTTGCCTTATTGCCATGATAAATGTACTTCTATTTCCTCTAGTACTTGTGTTGCTAACCATGTAGAGGAAATCGAAGAATGTGTGGGCCAAGGCAAGGTTGTGATTGGAGCTTCAAGGGTTCCCCCATCATCACCTTCTACCAACATTCACTTATGCCTCATGGCTAAGGAATCAAAGGTAACTTCTCCTTTGGATCCCATTGCACCTAATGATGATGTGAATGTTGACTTAGAAGTAGAAGATGATGTTGCTTCTTTAAAAGAGAAGGGGGAGCTAGTCCTTCGTGCTCTACACAATGATAAAAATGCTTGCTCTACTTCCATTGAAATCTTGAACTTTGCCATTGAAAGTAAGCAACTAATTTATGAGCATGAGGACACAATTGACAAAATGAGTAGTCTTGAGCGTGAGTATGCTAATGACATTGCAAACTTAAATGAAGCTCTTGAAGAGGAACAAACCACCAAGGAATATCTTGAGGAGACCTTTTCCCTAGAGATATCTAGGGTGAAGAAATCTCATGATAGAGATCTTGAGGTGGCAAGTGACCTCCAAATTAAAAATGATGAGCTTAAAGTTGTCTATACTAAACTCCTTGAGGATTTTGAGCACCTCAACAATGGCTCTAGAGTCATAAAGGGGGAGCTCATCAAACTCACCGAGTCACATGAGCAACTTAAAGCTTCATACTCTAAAGAGCTTTCCAAGTTGCCCTCACCTCTTACTACTATTGATGATGCTTGTGCTACTAACTCTATCTCTTGTGAAGCATCTATTGTGAAGGAGAATGTTGAGCTACATGCTCAACTTGCTTTGCTAACTAGCAACTATGGGAAATTGGAAGAGAGTCATGCTAAGCTCTCAAGCTCGCATGAGGACCTTCTAGTTTCCCATGGTAGTCTAAAGTTGGCTCATGAGGCTATTTTGTCAAAGGTAACATCAAGTATGCCTCATGTGGACATTAGCACTACATCTACTACTAGTATCATATTGCCACGTGCTAGTCCTTGTAATTCATCCACTCATGCTATTGCTATATCTTGTGATGAATTGCATCCCTTGCCTTGTTGCTCTAACAACGTAGCATCTACTTCCTCTAGTATTGTTGTTGATACTAACCATGTAGAGGAAAATAAGAAGCTCAAGGCTCAAGTCAATTCTTTTAAGAATGACTTGAAGAAGTGTCATGAAGGGAAGACCACACTCAAGAACATCTTGGGTGTGCGAAGATCCCCAAATGACAAGAATGGGCTTGGATATAACTCCAACATCAAGAACAAGCCACCAACATGTTGAAGCACAAGGGCAACAAGAAGAATGGCCAAGGTCAAGTGAAGAATCCGGCCAACATTGTGTGCTTCAAGTTCAAGGAAGAAGGCCATCATGTGAGATGTTGCCCATTGAAGAAGAAGCAACAAGGGAAGCGGCCTCAAGCTCCACCTCAAGCTAGAAGCGGGCCTCCTCCCAAGACTCAAGCTCTTCCTCACGGGGTGGCATCTTCCAAGAAGAAAGATGGCAAGAGAAGAACTTGCTACATATGCCGCGAGAAGGGGCACCTCTCTTCCTCATGCACCATGGGTAACTCCTCATCCAATCCTATCTTGATATATGATGCATATTCTCTTGGTAAGTATGAGGTGGGCAATGTGTTTGCCAAATATGTTGGTGCCCAAAGTGGTGTCAAGAAAAGAACCATTTGGGTGGCCAAGCCTACTGTGACTAACTTCTTAGGACCCAACTTGGTTGGGGACCAACAAGCTAAAACTTGATCACTAGGTGTTGGTTGGAGGACATTGGAGGCTTGGCTACATTATGAAGAATTGAGGGATCTTCATCATTTATTTTGTCAAGTCAAGCCAATTGGATTATCTTGCCTCTATCTCATATCCAATGTTCCTCCTTGCGGTAACATGTGCTCAACTCCTTTACATTGAAAGTTACTTGCTCCCTTGTGCATGTGTTGGTTTTGTACCATTATATGTGTTTGTACATGTTATGCTTCCCTCATACCTATATTATGTTGTCTAGTATATTTGTGTATGTTGGTTGGCACATCATGTATTTGTGTTCTTGTTTTTGAGCCTTTGTTGAATTTATTTGGTATATTTCTTGGCTCTTGGGAGTGATTAATGGACTATCCCATTTTGGGGGAGTGTTATGCTTGGGCATTCCACAATCCTAAAATGTGTGTACATGAGGAATACCACTTAGTGTTGACATTACATGTTTGTCTTGTCTCTATGTGGTATGTAATTCTCATGAAGAATTAGTATTCCATAATGTCCATTAATCATCTCCTTTTTGATCTTTTTGCCTCTTGTCGAGATCTCTTGGTTTATCACATTATGGGGGAGTCATATGCTTGGTGCATATTACAAACCTAGAAAATGTGAACATTTGAGGTAGTGCCACTTAGAATTGATATTGAGAATTATCTAGCTCCTATGTGGCATTTTTAGCTCAACCAAGTTCTAATTTGCTTTATTTCTTTTATTTCTCATCTTTTGGATCTTGTTTGTGAGAGTTTTTCTTGACATGTGTTTCCTCATATTTGGACCCCCATATCCTCCATGGAAACCATGTGCTTCAAGTTACACTAATCTTTAATGATTGTGTGACTATTTGGAGCTATCAAGAATCTCTCTCGAAGCATCAAGCATAATTGTTATATCTTGTTACATGCTTCTTTGTGTGAATTTGATCATGATTTCCTTGCAAACTACCTCGGGAAAACTTTCCCCATAATTCTTGTCCTTGGACAAGTGACACTCCATATATGGTAGGATTTATTGATCTTGTTCACTTTGGCCTTTGCTTTTCTTTGTCCTATCTTTGGCCAAAAAAATGTTTTCTCTTTCTCCCATGTATTCCTTGCCTCTTGTGGATCCTTTTAGTTTATTGGTATTCTCTTGCGTTTTAATTAATGTAGGTAGTGGTGATGATCTATTTTGTGTGCATTTTGTATTCAAAAGCAAAATTCTATATAATGCACCATTCATGGGGGATCTCTCCTATACTATCTAGAACACTCCTTTTATGCTTCTTAATTTGATCCATATAGTGTTCTTGTGCTTGGATGCTTGATCTTTTCTTTTGGTACTTTGAGCCATCATGAAAAGTGTAGAGAGTGTGGGTTTATGTGTTGGAACCTTTCTCTATTTGGGAGTTGGCTTTGTCTCATTCTTTGTTACTTGTTTTGATATTTTAGAATGAGATAAATCCTTGAGCATTGTGTGTTTTGTGGATCTATTGCTCTTTGGCTTTTGCCGTGTTCCTTTGTTGAATTGGTGTCCTTTCATGTGTTGATTTGGCTCTTTGATACAATTTGGGCACCTTTTGTCATGTCACACTCTTGTGTGCTACTTCTTGGTTTACTTGGTGTTTTAGTTCAAATTGTATCTCCTTTTTGGTTCTTGAAAGTCTAGTGCGTGCATATTTATTTCTTGTATATAGTATGGCATGCTTTCTTTGTATGATCCAATGTATAGGCGAAACTCCACCAAATCCTATTGGCTAAGATGTGCATGAAATTCAATTTCATATTAATATGCACATATTTATGTGGAGCTTCTCCTATATATTGTAGTTGCACTAACTACTTTGGACCCAATTTGTTTGGGAACCTAGTGTACTTAATTGTGTTTTAGGTACATTGGAGATATATTGGGTGCTTGTAGCTTGAACAAGGGAGAAGTGATGTTTTCATGTCAATTGGACGCAAGCTAGGATGATCAACAAATTCTTAGCCTCTACATCCTACCAATTATATCTCGGTAACAAGTATCTCTCTCATGCATACATATCTTGCTTCCAACCTTTTGTAGGTTGCTTGTTGGCATGAGTTTGTGTTTTTGCATATTGTGTTTCTTTTGTTGGTTTTTAGGAGATCTCTCTATTGCAAATGTGAGTATGTTGAGAGGAGTGCATATAATGGGTACTATACAAAATCATGCTCATGATTCACTTATCCAAAATATGTCATTCTAGTAATTATATTGCCTATCCTTTCCTCAATTCTCTCTCATGTGCAATAGTGAGTATTTTGCAAAGTTGATTTCGATTTGTGATACTTGTTGCCTTTCTCCATATATTCCAACTATTCCCTTTCTCCCTTGGTAATAGTTGTAATGTATGTAGTGTGTCGGTGTTTGAAGCTCATTGATGTACAATAAGATATATTTGAGCCCTTGGCCATGCTTTCAAGCAAAAATCCTATTTGTACATTATATGACTTCATTTTGTTGTTCATGTGCTTTCTTGTGTATCTATTTTGTGTGTGCAGGTTTCTTTGTGGGCATATGTCTTTGTGATATTTTCACCTAGAAACTTATACACACAAGAGAAGATAAATCTTTGGTTGTTTGTGTTTTCCTTGGAGACCACCCTTTATTTCTTGTTGATTCTTCGGTGGCTTCCAAATTATTTTTCCTATGTGTGCTTGTCCCTTTTGTTTGCATCTCCGGGCACTCATGATTTGATTTCTCTTGCCGTGTATTGTTAAATGAGTTTGTAGGAGTGAGGATTCCATGATTGTGCACCTTGTTTCCAAATACAATTATTATAATTGGTGCATAATCCTTGGGGAGCTTCTTCAATTCATTTAAGAATGCTCATTTGCCTTCGTTCTCATCTTTTGTGTTTTAGATGTTTATGGGGGAGTGAGGATTCCATATTTGTGCATTATGTATTCAAATCAATGGTTATAATTTGTGCACAAAAAATGGGGAGCTTCCCTATTACATCTAAACACTCATTTGTTCATATCATTATGTCTTGTGTTTTTCTTTTGGTATCAATTGATGTTGTCAATTGGTATTTTTGGATCTTTTGTTTGCTTGCTTCATTTGTTGAAGCTTCTTTCGTTTTATTTTTTATTTTTTTGCAATCTTTGGGTCCTCAATATAGTTTTACTTCCTTCCAAGGATCCATCATTGGATATGTGCATATGCACACCTTTGGAGGAATTCTCACTATATTGGCCGTCTAGAACTTTTCACCCGTTTTGGCAATCGATGCCAATGGGGGAGAAGTTTTAGAGGGTTTAAGGGAAGTTGGTTTATGCTTTGAGTTAGTTCTTAAGCATTAGCCTTGCATGCTCTTGCATCTTTGTTGTTGCTTTGCATGTTTAATATATAGAGGAAACTCAACCACCCGTAATGGTTGGCAATCTATGCAATGAAATTCAAGTTCATCACACATGCATAGATTGTGGGGGAGTTTGCTCTATATATTGTGGTTGTACCAACATCACATACTTGTGTAGTATTTGATGCTGGGGCATCCATTTTGGTCGTTAAATTCCTTATTTAAATCCTCTCTAGGGGATTGTCATCAATTACCAAAATGGGGGAGATAGAAAGGGCATGTATGCCCCCATGTGTGGTTTTGGTAATTAATGACAATCCCTATGGACTAATGTGCAAATTGAGTTTCACTTGTAGGTTTGTCCATTTGCATCGCTTGGACCATGTGTTGGTTTCAAGGATGAAGAAGAAGAAGCATTGTCCAAGGGCTTTGTGCCTATTGGAATCAAGTAGTAGAAGAAGAAGATCAAGTATGTCTTGAAGAAGAAGAAGAAGAAGAAGATGGAGTTCCTCATGGATATCTTCAAGACATCATCAAGAATTGAAGTGCAAGCTCAAGATGCGTCATCTCTAGAAGATATCATTCTTGAAGCTTGCCATCCTCGGCAATCATGGAATGATGAAGACAAGTTCAAAGAAGAGGCTTCCCCATGGAGTATGGGGGAGCATTTCTCAAGACTTCATCAAGCAAGAGCAAGCAAGTGCAATCAAGAAAGGTGTTCTATCTTGAAGGTGACAAGATCGTCTACATCAAGCTCAAGTGGGATGCTCAAGGCAAAGGTATGATCGTGATAGGGTTTATATTTTACCGGTCTCTTGTAGTGTTCTTGTAGTGTTGGGAGACCGGGTTTAGGATAGATAGCCGTACTATCAAGAGGGGCTCTCGAGTGGGTGATTCGTTCGTATATTTCGAAGAGATCTCAAACCTTTGCATACATAGCATCATCTTTCTTGGTTGTTGTTTGGTTCTTGTCCATATGAGGATCTAGAGCTTGTGGTTATCTCCATAACAAGCTCTAGTTCGTCAAAAACGGATTTTCCTTGCATATCTTATTGCGTTTTTGATCTTGCGGGTTTTTCCGGCTCCACACCTTAGAAGATATCTCACATATATATTCATGGTATTTTCTCCCTTGGTGATACCCAATATTTCACCTTTTGTTGGATTCTACTCTTTATTATCTTTCCAACAAAATTGATTTCATCCCATTTAGAGTTTCCAAGCTCAACTTCTTGCGTTTTGGGTTCTGGAGGTTTTACCGGTTCGTCGCTTCTGAGTGGTCATACCTTTCTCCATTTTATTTTTATCCTCTCTTGTTGGACTATGATGTTTCTTTGCATAATATTGTAGAGATTTTTGTTCTCTTCAAAACGAGCCCAAGATCATCGAAATCGGAGTCCGGAGTCAAAAGTTATTGAAGTTTTCGTGCAATGATGTCCAACGTTTTTTACTTGAGCGGTAGTACTGGCCCAAGTTCCGGCCAAAGTTCCGGTAAATCTCGTTTTTCTTCTGTATCTTGTGTTTCTATTTAGAGGTAGTACCGGTGGGGCACCGGTAGTTCCGGTGGGGCGCGAATCTGGCCCAAACGGGCAGATTTCTCTTGCCCTATTAAAGGGCCCCCTCTTCCCAAAAGTTTCCCCAACTTTGGAGGTCATTTTTGCTAGCTCTTCCACTTTCTCTCCTCCATTGTTGACCTTAAAAAGCTTGCCCTCTTCCCTTCTCCCTCCCATGATTCTTGCATCTCTTTGAAGGATTTGAGAGAGGAGATCTAGATCTATAATCCCCACCAAACCAAATCCCTTCTTTGTGAAGGAATCCTTGGGATCTAGATCTTGGAGAGTTTTTGTGTTCTCCTCTTGTGTTCTTCCTTCCTTATTCCCCCAATAGCTTTTGTAGCTTTGGTGGAATTTGAGAGTGAAGAACTTGCCTCTTGCATTTGGTGCATAGATTTGAGTTCTCCTCGGAGATTCGGCAAGTTCAAGCTCTTAGGCTTGTTTCTCTTGGGTTCTTGGAACCCTAGACGGTTGTGTGGAGTTGTGGTGTGTTCTTGGGGCTCCAATTGAGTTGTGGAGGTTCCCCAAGCTTGTTGGCCTTTTGTGGCATTGTGGAGCCTTTGTGGCATTTCTTGGGAGCCCTCCAATTGAGTTGTGGAGATTGCCCCAAGCCTTGTACGGGTTCGGTGACCGCCCTCAAGTGTCCCATAGTAGAACGTGAGTAGGCCTTTCTGGTGAGCTCACGGGAGAATAGGGTGAGCCTTTTGTGGCGTCGGTAGGTTGCGTGCCTTCGCATCTTGGGGTGAGGCCTTGTGTGGCATTGGGTGAGCATCGAGCCACCACACCTCAAGGTGAGCCACTTGTGGCGTTCGAAGTACATTGCGCCCCTGCACCTCTCCAACAGAGATGTAGCTTCTTTGGAAGTGAACTTCGGGAAACAAATCATCGTCTCCGCGTCCATCGGTTATCTCTCAACCGAGCCCTTACTTATGCAATTTACTTTGTGATAGCCATCGTGCTTGAAGTATTATATCTTGCTATCACCTTGTTGCTTGTATTGCTTAGCATAGGTTGTTGGTGCACTTAGTGAACCTAGTTGATATAGGTTTTGGCTTGATAGATTAAACGTTAAGTTTTATTCCGCATTTATTAGAGCCTAAACCGTAATAATTTTAAAACGCCTATTCACCCCCCCCTCTAAGCGACGTCCATTTCCCTTTCACCGGCGACGGTAGCAGTGGACCCCAGGATGGATGGAGAGAGGACGTCGAGGGGACACCAGATCTGATCGCAGCGGAAGCGGAGCTAGCTGGAGGTGGAAGATCAAGACGGCGACGGCTGCGAGCCTTCCCTTGTCACGAACATGGTCGCGCGCATGCTTGGCTCCTCCCGCACAAGATTAGAATCTAGCGCTACCAAGCATATAACACCTAGATCTATCTTTACTCGAAAAGACCATGGGAAGTTCTTGATACATCAAGAATTAAGTAGAAACATATGAATATCCATTTTCTAGCAAAAGGAAGCAATCTTGTAACTGTAATCAGCTCATACCAAACTTTCTTCCTACCTTTGGTGATCGAGACAAATCTATTTTTTTTGGTTTATATCTATCTTCAATCTGATGGGCACAAACTCACCAACAAATCCTAGGGTTTTGGAACCTTCTTAATCTCTCCCATAGGCCTGCACATACCTTCTTAATCTCTCCCATAGGCCTGCACATACCCTTGATCACCGTCTACTGCAAATAATTATCAAGAAATTGCATTACCCTAGCCCACACAACTAATTTGTCCAGAACAATAGATCTAGGGTTTTGGAACCCATCATATTGCTCAATCAACATAGCGTAATTATTCTTAAAGAGCCAAGGACCCATATTCATCGCCTTGTTCTAGTCATCGAGACACCCAAATTGGATGGTGAATAGGTTTTCATCAATCTTCCTCCATGCCACCTCCTTTGCAGGGTTCCATGCCGATCTCATATCGGCATAGAGAGTGTTGGGACTAAAACCCCTCGATGTATGCACTTTGCATATCGCAAGGCACTCCACCCTTCCAGCCGGATCAGGGGCTCCTTTTCCCAGACAAACTCGGTTGCCTCATCCTCATGAAGATTCAACTAGCCAAGCAGATCCTGCGCACCATCCTTCCGCCCTTAGATGGGCCACTAGTCTCACAACGTTCTCCCATGGGTGACGGGAACCACATGGGAAGAAGGGCGACGGTGAGAAACTCTCGGCATTGTAAGCCGCCGTGGGACAGAAACCCTAGGGATTAACGCTAGGGGACAACTCAAAACATATGTTCGACTTGATTCACCGGTTTGCACATGCGAGACAAGTTTAAGCACCACCAAGTTGTTACATTCACTAATGTAAGACGTTTTCGTCTTACATTAGCGGATAGAGGAGTACCTCTATAATTATTGATCTGCAATGAGAAAATAAGACAAAGAAAAGAAAAAAAATACTTGACTTGCTCTCCAAGCGAATCCCCGGGGATCCGGAGCCAGAAAAAGATTCCGAGCCAGCGTCGAAAAAGCGACAGTGAGAAAATTAAATGAAAAAGAAAGTGAAGGGCAGCCTGAAGGAGGGGAAGCAGAAGGGAAATCAAATCAAGACCCGTGTAGAACCGCCACCTCGCCGGAAGGAAAAAAAATGCTCGCCCGAACCCTCGTCGGCCGCCTCCTCCGCCCCCGCCTCGCTCCGTCGGTCGCCGCCCTCCGCGGCTACTCGCCCCGCGCGTCGCCAGTGGTCGCCGCTACCGACATCGTCATCGACGAGGACGCGCCGCGGCCCTCGCCGGCCGTCGGGGTCGGGGCCGCCGCCGCCACCATCGCGGCCACCATACCCACCGTCCTGCAGCCGCGCGTGCTCATCTACGACGGCGTCTGCCACCTCTGCCACCATGGTGAGTGACATCCGACCTAGCCCTAGGACCCTGCGCCTGCGCGGTTCCTGGTACCATTTGGCTCGAACCGTGCGCTAATTTGGGCGAACAATTCGCCTTTGGTTTTGGTGGTGCTCGTTTTCTGTACACGCGAATTGCTTGTGATGGCGAATGGTATTTCGCAATTTGTTGCAATGCAGGGGTGAAGTGGGTGTTCAAGGCAGACAAGCACGCCAAGATCAGGTTCTGCTGCGTGCAGTCCAAGGCCGCGGAGCCGTACCTGAGGCTGGTGGGGATGGACCGGGAGGACGTCCTGCGCCGTGTGCTCTTCATCGAGGGGCCCGAGGCCTACTACGAGGGCTCTACAGGTACAAAATGCTCCTTCAGGTTCGGAGCAGAATTCATTTTTAAATGTGTTGAATTCTTGTCATTTTCTGCAGAATGCTAATATGTGGGCAACTTGAATTCTTATATTCGATTCTATTTCAGTAGCATCTACTACCTTGGGATATGATACCTTGCCCTTGTTGGTCATATTTCAGTAGTATCAAATATGATATTGGTCATAATTTATGACTTGGGATCTGATACCTTGCCCTTGTTGTTCATTCTTGTGAGTCGGGTCGATTGCAGAATCTCTCTTTAGCTAAGCCTCTTGTTCAGTTGTTTCGCTGAATCTGTCTATATTTCAGTTGTATGCTGCATGTATTGTGCTATTGTTCGGCCCTTCCCTTGTTCAACCAAGTTGCTGCAATGATAACTGTTTTTGCTCCTGTACTAAATTGGTGCAAAATGTGATTGGTGTACAAAACACATAATTATTTTTGAAGTCCTTGATGCATTAGAATTTGGAAGCATACAAAGAGTTCCAGATTTCCATATGCATGTCATGCAAATTGCAGATTATAAACAGAGGTTTACTGTGATGCAATCGAACTAAAGTAGAAAAAAACATACTGAGCCCAGCAATAACAATTTACTCCCTCCGTTTCATGATTCTCTTCGCGATTCTAGTTCAGATTTGAACTAAAACCACGGCAAGAATTATGGAACAGAGGGAGTAGAATACAATATTTTCCCTTGCAGTTGATCCTCTCGGTTGCCATGTCACTTGAACATTTTCATATTATTTTTCGTTGCAGCTGCGCTGAAAGTCGCATCATACCTGCCTCTTCCCTACTCGGTGCTGAGCTCCTTCCTGATTATCCCCGCCCCGCTGCGTGATGCAGCCTACGACTACGTCGCAAAGAATCGGTACGATTGGTTTGGCAAAGATGATGAATGCCTAGTCACCAAGGACCAGGAGCTTCTTGAGCGCTTCATCGACAGGGACGAAATGCTCAGTGGTGGTCCCAACAATAGCTCTTATTGATCACAGCTATCTGCTGCAGTTGTTCATTCCTCAGTTGGTATGGTAGGCGTAGGCGAAGAAAGAGATGTAGGTAATCTCTGCATCTATGTAGGTGATTTATGGCCAGTATTGCTTATAGCCTGGAGGAACTTCGGCTCCCTTTTCAGTCACTACCAGTGGCTGTGATGCAGCATGTATCGCTGCATTTGTCAGATGTTCTCCACTTTGCCTGCTAACTTATTTAGATGGTTAACGTCAAGAGAGGAGTATTTTGGGGTTTGGATTATCTGACGGTGCAACAAGCTTTCTGAAATGCCCTGACAAACTTGTCAGGTTTCTCAACATGTGTTTGTGACATTTTGTCTGGAGCTTTGGATCGTCTGTGTTGATTAACTATTCTGCATTGGATGCCTTGTTGAGTGCATTTTTTCTTGAATCCCAGAAAGCACCATGTTACGTGGTAATAGGATTTGGAAAATCCTACCTCAACCAATTACCACTCGAGCTTACATGCTAGTACAACCTACAATGCACTTTTGTACCGCTGATCCATCTACATTGACATGTTGACAACGAGGACAACAATGCTCATCCACAGGCATTTGCATATGGTGATATGGTGCTGGTAGTATAGTTTGGATAATACTAATTGCGAAGAAAAACACATCACCTGCAACTGCAAGATGCTCATGAAAACCATAGTGTCCATTGAGAAGGGAAAGCGGTTCTATAACATAAGAGTTATGGAATTGTCACAAACATTCCCCATACTGGCCTTCTACAATACAAAGACAACAACAAATATATACGAGCCTGCCAAACTACAGAAAGGTTTGGGAACAGGTACCAGCTGGTCTGCACAACAAGGAAAAGAAAAAGGGAAAATGCTACGAGTACAACAAACTAAACTACATTTTCTTCAGAAAGGTTCAGGATAAGCTTTAGAGATTTCGTTCATGAGGTTCCAACCAGGGGAATCCGAGTGTGTCAAACACATCCTTCTCCTCATGACAGTTAACTATAGCATCCGATCTCCCCGCCTGCAAATTTAACGATAAGTGAGGAAATGCAGACAAAAGGGAAGACATAACTGTACTGACGAACACACAAGTTTATCTGTACGTACGCGCTTTCCACCACTATTCTGTGTGGCAAGATACAAACCAGTGTCATCAAGCAGGTAACCTTTGGATTCAGCTAATATTCTCAATCTGCATGTTGCAATTGCAAAGCTTATTCCCAAAAAATGAAGTGGGATATTTCATAACTAGGACATGGCAAATATGCGCGGAGCCTGAATTTATACCGTCGATTTAAAACATCATTTCCAGTCCAAGCAAGCAGCCCGAATGAATATCTGTTCCTTGGGTATACCTGTCAACACCGAATGGCAGACACTTTCTTTATCAGTAGATAATTACTAAAAAATGGTATTTTTATACAGCATATTGTGCATGACAACAGTGGAATAGTGGAATCACTCCATACCTTGAGGTCAATACGATGCCGCAGCTCACGTCCAGGATATGTGCACAGACCAAAATATGTGTCAACCCCGCAGTCAGTTCCCTGCATTTCATTAAGTATTGTTAGTTGATCCAAATGTTCTTAACACGATTTCTCAGGAAGTTGAAAAAGGACCTTACTAAATAAATTGTCATGTTTCCACTTATTATCACCACATTGCTTGTTGGATTACTATTTATAGGCTTTCTCTTTCACCAAATTTATCTTCCCAAATCCTGTGAAATTGGCAGCTACTTACCTCGATACTGTGTATGCTAAAGATAAGATCCTCCCTCAAAAAATTCATCTCCTTCAACCTCTGAACAAACTTCGGTAGAAAACCTACATGACTGCAAAAGGTTGTAAAGCCTCCATACACAACTTGGTACTACCAAACTGTTTTTGCATAAATATGAACTGACATGTATATAACTGAGAATTAAGTAAAAAATCCAAACTTGCATGTTATAAGACTGAGTTGTTAACAATGGTGTATAACTAAATTGCTGTTTGGAATGATTTTGAGGTTCTCTCTTTTGCTCATTTTCGCTTTTCCTAGTCACTGTTGAAGTCAATGGAATATTATACTAGCATACAACAAAAAAAATGGATTCTCCCAGAACTTTATAGAATTATATGACATGATCTTCCCAGTTCTAAACCTGTACAATTTAAAGTCAGCAGATTTTGCAGATGCTTTGAAGCATACCTTTCACCATCAGGGTGAGTAATAACAATATCCATGTCCCCGCAAGAAGCTTTTCCACGCCTGTACGATCCTCCACATACGATTATCACCTCCAAATAAGAATCACACATGACGATTTTTAGTAATAACTACAGGAAAATGGTTGACTTATTTTAACAGCTTATGTGTGATGTAGACAAGTAGTTCCTCGAAATTGTTTATGTAACTCACTCCAGGCAAGATATCCTTCCCAACTTCTTGCAAGAGCTTCTCCATCTCACTGACCTAGATAAGCAAAGAATGTAACATGTGCAATGTTGCATGGCACAAAGCTAGCAACTAATAGCGAACAAGTCCACCAATTACATACCTCATGCCGAGGGATTCTTTGTTTGATATCATCAAAGAACTTCAAGCCAGTCCTCTGAGCATGTGTAAGCGAGTCATCTTTTTGAAGGTCATCTAGAGTACGATATCCTTTGTCATATAACTTGAGAGCAGTTGCAGGACCAATACCCCAAACTTCACCGAATAGGTTGACAGTCCGTACCTTCAAAATTATGTACATATTCTCAGGACATACAGCTGAATAATGCTTAACAGCTTAAGAATGTAGTCCTTGTTCAAATTAGGTTACCTTTTCATCATTCTCAAAGTGTTCCAGCTTGGAAAGCTTCCCTGTTGTTACTATTTCATTAATCTGCATACATGAATTGCTTAAGACAGTCAAGACCAAGGACAGCAAATCAAATGACGAATGCACAATCAATCTTTTTTTTGGAACTTCTATGGTTATACTCCTATTGGGCACATAATTCCTGCAACAGTTCGTTCGGCCTCATCTGACACTTCTAAATCTTACTTTATCAACGAAAAGGGCAACCATTTTTTCCACGTAAAAAAAACAAAGACAATACATAATAGAAAGAGTATAGAATAAGACATACATACATGGTCTTTCAAAGATTTCCCAATGGTAGGGAGGTTTTTAACTTGGTCGGCACTTTCTACTTTGAATGGCAGTTTCTCGATAACAGGAATGGCCTTGTAATAACTAAATGATCTTCGGTCATCTCCAAGGGCTTCAAGAGTTCAAATGAGTTTTCATAACAACCAACAAACAATGAGAAAATTACTGTGTAGAATGTGGCAATGTCCTTACCTCTATATATGTTGATAAGTTTCCCAAAAATCTCAGTGATGTTCCTGTTGAGGTCTGGTGGCGCATATGTTGTGGGTTCTCCAGAAGAAGCATCCTGGTTGAATAACTAATGAATTAGTACACAAAACAAAAATATCCCCCTTTTTATGCAAAAATGAAATGATGCCCAGCAATGGAAAGTGAAGACTTCCAAGTTTGCACTCCACAGATCCAAATTTGAATAGCTACAGAGTTACTTGACAATTCCAATATTCAGGCATGTAAGTGGAAACTATAGCTATAAGTTCATTAGTAGTAATAATATTTATCTTTTGTTCCACACCGTGTGCAAACTTTAGCAAACTAAACAAGGATGGGTATGCCAAAATAATCCAATCTAAGCTTTAGAGTAAAGATGGTCAAGGCACATTGGTTTATCAAGATCATGCTTATACCTCAGCATCCAATATACCATGAGACCCTATGGTATCCTTAGTATCGCCAGAGCTACTTTGGCTAGGCCCCTTTTCAGCACCTGGACTTTCATGAACATGTGCACTTATGTCCCGCTGCTCCCCGGTCGCTAGCTCCTTCTTCCCATCCTGTCCACTAGTCTCCTTGTGATTCTCAGATGCCACTTTGCTCCTCTTCGCAGGTTTTGACGCACCTGTGTCTCCTGCACCAGCTGCCTCTTTGGGCTTAAATTCCTCTTCGTAATTGATACTGAACTTGTGCTCGGGCAGCCTCTCGCCGGCCTTGAGGCACTCCTCCAGCCAATCGTACGACACCGTGCTCTGCGATCAGAATCCAATACTTATGTGAATATATGAACATCCAGAAGGCTTTCCCATACTAGCAGGGTTATTCGATAAAAATGCCCCACATTACTTTGGCAAGTGCCGCGAAAGGGACTAACAGCAAAGCCTGTCAGAAGTCAGTGCAGGTGCGCGGTTGCGGAGAGTTGGGACTAGGGTTCTAGTAGGAGCCGAAGGGGTCCAGGGAGAGTAGCGGTTACCCCGCGGAAGCGGTGGAGCCAGGCGGCGTCGAGCTCCCGGAGCAGCGCCTTGGCGTCCGCGGCGAGAACGTGGTTGAACGTGGCGCCCTTGGCGGCCTTCTGCTCCTGGACGCGGCCCCCCATCTGCACCAGCTTCTGCTTCCACACCTGCACCGCCGCATCCGAAACCTGTTCATGAATGGGAGCGCCAGCGGGAGCAAAACCAGTGGAGCGGAAAGGGGGGAGCGCGACCTCGAGGCGGCGGGACTGGACGCCGTGAGGGACGAAGAAGGCGGAGACGCCGCGGAATATCCCGTCGGGGTCCGACGGAGGCTCCGCCGGTTTCCGCTTCGGCGCCATCGAGACCTTCGCCGGCTTCCGCCCTCCCTGGTACAATTGCGACAAGAAGATAACGAAGAACGAAAACGAAAAACACAACAAGGGGGACACAGATTTAAGTGGAAAAACCTCTTCAACAAAGAGAGGAAAAAACCACGGACGCCAGCCAGCAAAACTTCACTATATCGAGGAGTGTTTACAAACGCCGGGGATTTCACAGATACAACTCTTCCCAACCGGCGGCTTACAAGGGGTTTATATATCGGTGGAAACCTAGGTCTTCGACGATCCGTACCGTACCGCGGGCCCAAGCCTCCGGTGACGGGCCTCGCTCCACTCGTCAGAAGTTGGCCTATACTTTATAGAATTTGGATCAACATATAACACTCCCTCCTCGCTTCGCCGCCCTTCCCAGGGTTCTGACTTCTGAGGTTTGGGTTTTTATCCTTGTTCTATTTATTTTTAAGGAAGGTTGTTGGCAACTGCAGAAGAGAACACCACTGAACTCTGAACGGACACAACCAACTCTGAATATATCTATGAGTCACAGAACACCAATTCTGAACAAATTCAGCAAGCACAATGAAATTTGTACCAAATAATCATTTACATCATATGATATACACCAACAATTACGAGGAAAGAAAACCAAACCAAATTCTTCTGTAAAAACCCCAATGCTGCCCTCCTCCTAATGTGGGGAGCGGCTTACTGTCTGTGAGTAAAACAAGTAAATAACCTATAGTTCTCTCTTTCTTTTCCCTCAAATTTTACAACTCAAACATTGTAACACAAAAAGAAACAAAATGGCACACAAAACTATCACCGGTAGTATCTGTCCCTCTCGGTTAAAAACTGTTTTTACTCGTGTTTGCTAAATGTATCCGGCTAACCACGGTCTCGGTGAGCTCACTCTGATACTTTTGTCTCTGAGGCAGGTGAGGGTTTGTGAGTGTCGTCCTGCGATGGTGCCTCGCTGCCAGCATCCTCATGCGACGGCTTCTCGCTGCCAGCGCCTTCCTCCTCTTCCTCTGATGCTTTGTCAGTGGCTGGTTTCTCAAGAGCCTTGCTATCCTCTGAATGCTTGGCAGTGCCGTCTTCTTCCTCCGATGGTTTCTCAACATCCACTGTGTCGTTTGATGGCTCAGCACGCACCTCGTCTTCCTCTGATGGTTTGTCGGTTGCTGGTTTCTCAGGAGCAATGCTGTCTTCTGATTGCTTGACATTCTCAACTTCTCCCTCCAATGGCTTCTCAAGAGCAATGCTGTCTTCTGATAGCTTGACATTCTCAACTTCTTCCTCCAATCTGTCGTTTGATGGCCCAGCACTCCCCTCATCTTCCTCCGATGGTTTGTCGGTGACCGGCTTCTCAAGAGCCATGCTGTCTTCTGATGGCTTGACAGCGTCAACTTCTTCCTCCAATGGTTTCTCAACATCCACTCTGTCGTTTGAGGCTTCAGCATTCCCCTCATCTTTCTCGGATGGCCTCTCGGTCACTGGCTTCTCAAGAGTCATGCTGTCTTCTGATGGCTTGACAATGTCAGGTTCTTCTTCCGATGGCTTGACAGTTTCAGCTTCTTCCTCCAACGGCTTCTCAAGTTCCAATTTGTCGTTTGCTGTCTCAGCACTCCCCTCGTCTTCCTCCGAGGGCTTGTCAGTGGCTGGCTTCTCAAGAGCCATGCTGTCCTCTGACGGCCTGACAGTGTCATCTGCTTCCTCCGATGGCTTCTCAAGACCCACTCTGTCATTTGATGGCTCAGCACCCACGTCGTTTTCCTCTGATGGTTCCTCAAGAGCCGCATTGTCTTCTGCTAGCTCAACACTTGCATTACCTTGCTCTGATAGCTTCTCAAGAGTTGTGGTGTCCTCCAATGGCTTGGCACTTCCATCATCGTCCTCTGATGCCTTCTCAAGAGCTGACATGTCATCTGATATATTAATGCTGGCCTCACCGATATCTGCGGATTCCTCAACAGATGTGCTGCTTTCTGGCGGTGTTTCTAGTGAAATGCTTTGAGGCAGTGCCTCGTCAGAAATGCCGCCTTGTGCAGGTTCCTCAGCAGAAGTACTGATCTTTGGAGTGCTTTCAACCAGTGTTTCAGTAGCTAAACTGCTCTCTGATGGATTATCAGCAACAGCACCAATCTCGGTTTCCAGTGGCTTCTCAACAGATTCATCCTCTTGAGCTTCCAATGGCTCCTTAGCTAACTCAAGTGGAGCTGCATCAATTTCTGATGGCTCCTCAGTAGTTACATCATTCGGTTCTGACGGCTTACCGACTGATGCAGCATTGTGAGGCTCTGATGGCTGGCCTGACGATTCAGCAGCAGCAGCTGCATCACTTTGAGGTTCTGATAGCTGCTCAGCTGATTGATCAACAGCTGCATCTCTTTGTACTTCTGATGACTTCACGGCAGCTGTGTCAAATTCGGGCTTCAGTGGCTCCTTAGCAATTGCATCACTATTAGGCGCCGATTGATCCTTACCATCTGCTTCATGCTGAGATTCCAGTGGCTGTGCTGTAGCTGCATCATTTTGGCGTTGCAATGGTTGCTCCACTGGAAACTCAGCCGGTGCAACACTTTCAGATTCTGATGACTGCTCAATCGCTGCATCATTTTCAGCTTCTAATATCTGCTCAGTTGCCTTCGCAGGAGCAACAACGTCAGCAACAATGTCTTGAGATTCCATTGCCTCAACATTTAGCTTACTCTGAGACTCTGACAAGATATCACCAGATGCAACACCTTCATGCTCTGATGGGTCCTTCATCGGTTTGTCAGAAGTGGTGTCACTTTTAGGCTCTGGTATCTTGATAGTGCCTTTGTTTTGAGGTGGCAGCTCAAGAGAGACATCATCTTGTGTCATCAGGCCCCTTCGTTGTGTAGCGTCAGTAATATCTTCAGTTTGAAGTTGTTCCTTAGAAGGTTCCTTCTTTTGTAATGGCTTCTCTTGAGAAATTTCTTGTGATGGCTTCTCGGCGACATCAGTGATTTGAGGTGCTTTCTCTTGAGATGGCTTCTCTTGAGAGCTTTCTTGTGATGGCTTCTCAGTGATCGCAGCGATTTGAGGTATCTTTTCTTGTATTGGCTTCTCTGGAGAAGTTTCTTTTGAAGGTTTCTCGGTAACTGACTTGTCTGGCATATTTTTTGGAGTTGTACTTCTTTGCCATGACTTCTTAACAGCCATGTTGCTCGGGGCTGGCTTGGTGACGGTGACATTGCTTTGTGATGTTGCCACAGCTGCTGCACTGCTTTGTGATGGCTTCTCAAATGCCGTGTTGCGCTGCCACGCCCGTTTGACCACACCACTACTTTCAGTTTTCTTTGCATCGACTGCACTGCTCTGGGGCTGCTTCTCAGTTCCTATGTTGAATTGCCATGACTTTTTCGCTACTGCTGCAGTGTCCTCTGAAGGCTTCACATCATCTGCATTTTTAGTTTGAGGAGATTCCTCAGTCATTTCACTCTGTTGCTGTAACACAGTGACCACTGTACTGGTTTCCACTGGTTTAACTTGAACGTCAACCTCACTGCTCTGCAAAGATTTCTCACTGGCCACTCTGCGTCCCCACGGCCTTTTAATTGCTGTGCTGCTATCTAATGGCTTTGCATCACTCGTCGGTGACGGCTTCTCAGTTGGTCCACTGTTCTGTATTTTGTTCTCAGCAGCCACAGTGCGTTGCCATGGTTTTTTGACCACTTTGCCGCTTTCTGGTGGCTTCACATCATCTGTGCTGGTTGATGCTGGCTTATCCGATGGTAACATGCTCTGCTGTGGATTCTCAGTAGCTACACCGCGTTGCCACGACTTTTTTACCACCGTGCTGCTGTCCAATGGTTTCCCGTTATTCCCATTACTGGATGATGGTTTCTCAATGGCTGCATTGTTTGGTGATGCATTTTCACTGGTTGCACTACTAACTAATGGCTTATCTCTGGGAAGACTGCGTTGCCATGGTTTTCTTACGGCTGTACTGCTTCCTGATGGCTTAACATCAACAATACCGCTCTCTGGTGGCTTCTCAGCACTGCTTTCTAATGGCTTCTCCTTACTGTTTTCTAATGGCTTCCCCGTACTGCTTTCTAATGGCTTCTTGTTGACCACCTGACCCTTTGACTCACTCTCAGTAACCCTTTCGCTTTCTGCTGACTTCTGGACTGTGCTATCTGATGGTTTAGCAACATCAACTCTACCGTCCACTTGCTTTTCAGCTGCAACATCATTTTGGGATAGTTCGCCAGTTGTGAGTTCATTTTCTGAGGGTTTCTCACCAAGTTCATCACCTTGACCTGGCTTTTTGGTGTCTTCTACAGTTTCTGATTGTTTCTCGACGGCTACTTTTGCATTTACAGTGTTCTCCTCGAACTGACTGAAATTTCCCTTGACCATAAACAACTGAGAATGGTGGGTCTTGCAATAAAGTTTGCCTTCATGAGTGATATTGTTGGATGGGCTGAGCGTACAACCACCATGGGTGCAACGGAAGCATGATTTATGATATGCTCCTCCGTTGAGATCAACCTGTAAAAAACAAGTTTTTCAACCAAAAATTTACTGTCAACGAGTAAATATAGAAAATGGTGGAATGAGAAAATAATACATTTAAAGAAACAATATAGCTAAAAATGTAAACACTATCGAGATTTATAGGATCCACCATAGATGATATAGTTAATTATATGACACTTCCACACGTATCACTATGTTATAAAAAGGCACTGAAGACTCAATCATGTACTATTAGTTTTTTTTAACATCTCTTACACTCAAAAAATCACTCAGGCTCGTGGACAAAATATTGATTAGTTTTTTTTATGCATGCCACTTGCATAGGTTAGGATTGTAGAACTGCATTAGATGAGGAAATTTGCTGGATATTAATGAATAGGGAGTTATTTCTAGTAATAAACATGACAAGTATGATTACATTTGCAGAAGGCATGGAACCAGTCATCTGATGAATTATGGCAGTTTGAGCAAGATGAGAGAACAAATCACAATTCCTTTATGCACTTACTGACGCGAAAAATATAAATCTGGGCTATTAGACAGAACCAAACATATAGAATGCTCGTCTGTTTCAGCAGTTGTTGATTTAATGTGTGTTAGAGTAGCAAAACCAAGGACTAAATAATACCAACCTTTTCAAGAGGGTACACTGTCTTGTTACAAACTACACACTTGTCTTGTGTGCCGACAAACATGCTAGAGAATCTGCTGTTTTGCTGGCCCTGCATTTTAATCAAGGAGGAAATGGACATAAACTCTGTGCACGCTGCAGCATAAGTGTAACGATTTCGATACTGGGCATATGCTTCAACCACACAAAACACGTGTCTTACAGAAGCTTAATACCTTATGTCCATTTGATTTTTCTGATTTAGCTGATCTTGTCACACCTGGCATAATGCAGAAATTGTTCCCAAATTCAGAGGGCAGTACTAAAAGTTAATCGTGATAATGAACACATCTGAGACCAATTGAACAAGTATTGTCTTCAGTACCTTCAAAACTTTTGTCCAAACTGCCAGTTGATTTCAATATCTGGTCATAGTGAGGTTTGCAGTACAGTACACCTTCAATGGAAGAATAGTTACTAAACTGCAACAGAAACAAGAAACAGATGGACAAATTTAGTTCCACTGTTATTACAGTTAGGTTTCAAAAATGTAGCTTTAGCCGCAAACAGAAAAAGATGGTACCAGTACCAAATAGTACTACCATGTATCATAAAAGATTTCGTATGAACATTTCTCCTCTCAGCAAAATAAGTAGTTTCTAAATAGAGCTATGGAGTACAGACTGTGCCAAACCATGTGGTCTGAAGGAATAACCAATAATGCAAGGAAAGCATGTCTGATCTAGCACTAGGAGGACATGTCAACCTAATTTTTCCTTTGGCTTTATTGCTAGTATTTCATAGCGTCCACCGCCTACAGAATTAGCATGGCCAGAAGTTGCTTTTATGCTCTCTAAAAGAGAATTGCAGAGATCCTAAAACAAATGAGGCCTAAGGGGCCCGCCCAGAGCAAATCATCACAAAACTGCATGTGCTATGCTGTGTTGCCCATTCCTTTAAGGAAAGGCAAGTACAGAGAACTCATCATTGTGCAACGAAGATGGAGTTCCTTGAAAGAAATTAAATGCAGATTATAACATCATCATTTCAGCAGGATCAAATTCAACCTGCAGGTGTGCAATGGGCAATAACTCGATCCGGGCTGCTAATCGCGCAAAGTCGTGACATAAACATGCAGCCTAACTTCTTAACTGGGTTGCGGACTTGCGGTTGAGAAAGAGAAACCCACACCAAGTACAAGCACCAACTAACGCATCAATCAGCTGAACAATTGAGCAAGGACAGTAAGCAAAGGTATGATTCCCAGGTAAGTACTACGCATTAGTATTTCCAGTAAAGCTCGCAATAATGGTATGAACCACGAGAGCATAAGCACACGGTATCAGAATCATCATCCGTCCTATCTCCGTACTCTACATCTTCTGAACAGTGCAAACTTTTTTTCCTGAACAGTGCAAACTCTTGGTTCGTGAGATTTCTGGTCAAGGGGGAGATGGGCAGAGAAGAAGAAGGTGAGGGATAGGATTGACCTGCAGGGTGCTCTTGCAGTGATGGCAGCGGAAGCAGGGGCGGTGGTAGGCGCGGCCATCGGCAGCGAGCTCCTCGACCGGGTAGACCGTCTTCCCGCAGGAGGCGCACTTCTGCGTCGTGCCGCCCCACGCCGCCGACATCCCCTCCCCGTCTCCCTCCGCGTCGCCGGCCAGCGCCTCCGTCCCGCTGCCGCGATGGCTTAGGTGCTGCTGGAGAAGAAGGATCGGGAAGGAGAAGGGTGGGCGACGAGGGTCGATGGGTGGTGGGAGGGATGATGATTCTTGATTAGCAAAGGTGAAAGCGGCCGCAGCACAGCTCAGAGTTTGTGGAGAGCTTGGGCGAATGGCGAATAACGAGCGGCAGCGCACGCAGCGGAGTTGGTGCGGTGTGCGCTCTCTAGCCTACTTTCGTCAAAAGAGGAGAGCAAATTGCTAGGGCCACCACTACACTCGACATCCGCCTATCAAGATATCTTAAGATTAATTTACCCTTTTTTAGGGATCGCATGCTACTTTTTAAGTGTTATACTCTATATTTATGTGTATGTTAGAAAGTATTTTTTTGAATAATTTATCCTTTTTACACATTGTCCCTTTTTAGCACCCTTGTAATTTCTGCCAGCTCAAGTCGGGAGGAGGAATATGCGGGCACGACTGCTGGCCGGAGGTGGCGGCGCTGCAACCGAGGGTTTCGTGGTCTCGAGTCTGCCTTGGGCTCGTATAGCCAGAGGTCAGCCCGCTCGTTCTGATTGCAGGGAGCCCGCCGAGGGTGTGGGGACCGCTGGTCCGGCCGGAATGATGGCGGTGGTCCTAGGGTTCTTCCCGCTCCAAGAGGAAGATCTGCTGACTTCCTGTTCTCGTTGATCTGGCCTGGAGCGGCGTGTTTCGAAAGGCTCCGTCGCTGAACTCCCATGGATGACTAATGCCTGAAGATTGCTAGATCAGAAGAAACTCGATCGTGCACACCATTTTTCTGACCGTTTGGTTTCAAAGGAAACGTTGCGAAGTTTTGCTATCTGTTACCATCATGTGCCATGTTTTTGGTGATCCACGACGAAGTCGGTTGAAGAGAATGCCATGAAAGTAAGGACATGAGATCTAGCGATGGTGGTTTGAATCTTTGTGGCGATGAGAAACTGGCTTGGTGATCTCTGTGACACGCATCAGCGTTTGTTAGTAGGGGCGGCAAGACAGGAGAAGTTTACAATCTTACTTTGCAGGGTGAAAATCCAAGGTCTGATCTTAACTGGTTGTGTCTGTCAATGGTCTTGTTGAAGGAATTGTCTTATGAGCAAGGACTTTCTCGAGGGTGAAAACCTATAATCTTTGATCGGGCGACGATAATGTTTGTGCACTCTTTCCTTCTTGAAGGCGTCGTTATTGGAGAGGTTGGACTCCTTGTGCTGTTTTGGTTGTGTTAGTGTCGCCGCTACAAGAAATTGATCGTTCTAGCGGGACTCTTTTTTATAATTCTTCTTGTTTTTTGGGTAGTGTATCATAAGATCGCTAGGGCAATGCGTTGTTGCAGATGCTGAGTGTAATTGATATCTTTACGATATTAATATATGCTCCTTATCAAAATATAAATATCGGGAATGAAGCATGTTGGCCATCGTCCTATAATTCCTTACAAAGTTGGTGCCAACGAATTTGAAAAAGAAACAAAAAGGCATCGAACGCTAAGGAAATGGAGAAGACCTAAAGATGTTAGAAATGGCACTATAGTATCGAAAAGAAATCAGAAGTTGCATAGTTGCAATTCTTTTTGGCAAAATTATACATTGAAGACGGTAGAACACATCAAGTTGCACGAATAGCGAAAACATATATAATGTTGAGAATCCAAAGAGTTACTGAATATCCTTTGGTTCCAGTAACTTATTGAAATCGGTAGAATTACTTATTGAAGCAACATTGCACTCCTCAATTTCACAATCTTCTCCAATCTCCTTAAGTGGAGAGATGTCGAGTGGCGAGTATACTATTATTATTTTGAAGACCATCCGTAGTTTTGAGGCTAAATAAATTTTGTACTTTGTACTGGCCATCCTCTTCAGTCAATCTTTTTAACGAAAAAAATCGACGGTGGCCATGTTGAAACAACATCGAGGGCTTAATTTGTTGATCGATAAAAAAGAGAGAGAGTTTGAGTTCACGCGCGGCTCATGGTACATTTCCTTTGGTATCCTTAGCGCTGCGATTATCTCCTGGTAGAGGAGCTAATGATTTGCTCTCAGCTCGAGTTGACATCACGCCTTGAGCATGACACGTGGAGCCCACAAACAAGTGAGCGATGATAGATAAGGCTCCTTTCCTCCCACCGCGCCGGGCCCCCAGCGACGATTTTGTTTCCATATCCCGACAGGGCGTGTGTCTTCCGTCTCGCTACGCCGCAGACGGCCCGCCCCTGCCACTGACACGCGTGCTCCCAGCGCCACGGTGCCCACTGGTCAGTTCGTCGGAAACGCGTCGAGGATATATGGTCGCTTCCCCCGACCGCTTTTGGCAGTGCGCGCGTCCGATTCGCCGAAAGCGCCTGTGCGGTGGGCCTGGACCGCCGATCCGCCGTCCGTTCGTGAGATATAGACGGATTGGGGATATGTATCGCTTTGGCCCATTTCAGAAGAAAAAGATGTATAGCTTTTGCGGAATCTCTGCTTCTTTATAGGACACCGTCGCCGTGAGCTGGCTCGCGCCTCTACCTACCTAATCAATCTTGGGATCATTTGTTCTCTCAAAAAATAAAATCCTGGGATCATTTGTTTTGTGAAATTGTCCTGTAAAGGCTGTTATCACTTTCGAGAGAAGCGCTAATGCTGTACGGAGATGATCTGCGGCTGATTCCATCGCAACTTCCCAAGTGCCATGAATCATGATGTTCGCGTGCGCGGTTATTGCTATCGAAAGGGTAGAGCTAGGCATCCGCAAGGATAGTTTCCCGTATTCCTAGGTTCCGCATATGACGGTGGTGTGCGCCGTCTCTATCGTTGTACTAGAAACGGCAGTACCTAAGCAGGTTAGATAGAGGTGTGAGGACTAGCAGGAAAGCTATCGACGGCGTCCGCATGTGGGATTGGATACAAGCAGACGTAGCTAGACGCAAGAAGTACCCAGGTTCGGAACCCTCGTGATGAGGTAAAGCTCCTACTCCTGTCGATCTAACTATGAGCGATATACGGGCTACAAGGCTCCTCGAGCTGTATTCTTTAGCTACTGCCTTAAGTGCACATAGACCAACCCTTTCTACTGAGGCATTGCCTCTCCTTATATAGGCAGAGAGGCAACGGTCTCACTGGCCAGTCCGGCTGGCGGGCCCTACAGGTGGGTTCCAGCCGGCTGGTCATCTACAGTATCCGGGACAACTATGTCCCATCAGAGTACGAGCGGTATGGTTGTCGTGGGCACAGTGAATGTCGTGCGAGCTTATCGTCAGCACCGGGCCATTGTTCCTGCGTCACCCCGCAAAGTCTTTGGTATGGCCGAGTAGTTGCCAGTCTTGTCATCATACCAGGGCGTACCGCGCACTGTGCCGCACGTCGCCTTGTCCTCCTGATTGGTTCCGGCTACGATGTTGTAGCTGGCTTCTTCTCGTCGTTCCGGCTACCTCACGGTAGCCGGCTTGACTTGCCTTGTCTGGCTGCGCTTAGCCAGCCGGACGCGATCCGACTGCCGTAGTTCTTGTCTGATTGGGGTATCCGGAGGTCATCCCCCTGACACTAGCCCCCGAGCGCGCGTGGATTTTGCCCTTAGGTGAAATGTGCGCGCGCTCCTTATCATTTTGAACTTTCTGGCCAGCTAGGTTTGGCGGTTGCGCTGCCCGTGACGTCAGTGCTGACGCCGGCCACGCGCGCACGCGCCATCATTACTCTGCGGCGGGCAATGAAACGTCCTGTCGCACGTCGCCTCGGGAAACTGCTGCCTGGCTCTTCGGTTCTCGCTCCGGGATCTTCTGCGCGCCCTGCGTCTGTGATGTCTACGCACTTCTATTCTTATAGACAGTTGTTGGGCCTCCAAGTGCAGAGGTTTGTAGAACAGCAGCAAGTTTTCCTTTAAGTGGATCACCCAACGTTTATCGAACTCAGGGAGGAAGTGGTCAAATGTATTCCCTCTCAAGCAACCCTGCAATCAAGATACAAGAAGTCTCTTGTGTCCCCAACACACCCAATACACTTGTCAGGTGTATAGGTGCACTAGTTTGGCGAAGAGATAGTAAAATACAAGTGCTATGGATAATTATAAGTGGTAACGGTGATAGAAAATAACTTGATGGCGTGGAAAAGACTAAAGTAAAACTGAAATAAAGAAAGAAGCAAGCAAACATGTAACAGATCTAGTTGCAAACGGTGTTTCATTGCTTAGAAACAAGGCCTAGGGATCATACTTTCACTAGTAAACACTCTCATAAATATCTTCTCTTTATGATACTACTCTTAACTACTCTCCGGTTGGACACTCTAATCGATGGTAGGGCTATAACAGCACACCTCAAAGTAAGCCTTTCCCATCTAGAAAACCCCACACTATCACCTTGAGCACTAGATGGTTCCAACAAACACCACAATTTCATAAAGACATCCAACTCCAAATATAACTCATAACAAGTATTTGTAATCTCTAGCCTAAGTGCCACCATGGTGTGCACACTGTCAACTTCACACACATGGGGAGAGAAGAGATCTAATAAAGCACTTGAGTAGCAAGGTAGATCTATAGATTACAAGCTCATGATCTCAATAAGATCATGCATAGAGAGAGAGATGAACACATAGCTATCGGTAGAACCCTTAGCCTCGAGAGAGAACTACTCCCTCCTTATCATGGGAATCAGCAATGGTGATGGAGATGGCGGTGGAGATCGATGGAGATGGCTCCGGGGGCACTTCCCCGTCCCGACAGGGTGCCGAAACAGAGACTTTCTGTCCCCCGAATCTCCCCTTCGGTGGCGGCGGCGCAGCGGAACCTTTCGTGGATTTCTGATTGACCACTTAGGGTTTCTGCATCGGGAGGCTCTTATAGGCGAGAGAGGCAAGGTCGGTGGCCGGCCAGGGGGCCCACACCACCTGGTGGCGCGGCTAGGGCTAGCCCGCGCCTGGGAGGGTGTGGCCAGGCCCTGTCCCTCCTCCGTCTCGTATTCTGGCTCCGTGAGTCTTCCGGTAAAATAGGAACTTTGGCTTTTGTCCCGTCCAATTCTGAGAATATTCATTTTCTGACTTTCCTGGAACCAAAAACAGCAGAAAACAGGCAGCTGGCACTGTGGCTCTTGTTAATAGGTTAGTCCAAGAAATCATATGAAAAGCACTCCAAAGTGTGGACAAAACATAAGAAAGTAGATAAAACCAAGCATGGAACATCAAAAATTATAGATACATTTGCAATGTATCAACATCCCCAAGCTTAACTCCTGCTCGTCCTCGAGTAGGTAAGTGATAAAAAGAAAGAATAATTTTTGAAGTGACATGCACCACCATAAACTTGATCAAAGTATTTGTAAAACATTCAAAGCTGGGATCATAGTACTTTAACATAGCATGAAAGACAAGGTTCTAACAATAAGACATAGCAACTATGTTGCAACATGAAAAGATACAAACAAAAGATTCGTGACTAACAATGTTTTGCAAGACGTTTGTTTGTTTCACATAAAGAAAACATAGCATAGTGGCATTCAGCTTGTCCCTCATAGAGTAGCAAACATAAATGCATAGGACACCTTCAAAGTTCATAAGAGTGACTAGATACAAATAGTTTAAAACAAGCAATATCAAAGCTATGCATCAATCAACAAGTCTTGGGACAATGCACATAGAACTAAGAATAGCCACTATGCTCTCAAAGTAGGTGCATAAAGATAGAAGGTGGAGACTCAATATATAAGTGGAAGAAAGACCTTCATAGAAGGAAGCAGAGATTCAAGTTTCATAAAGAGCTTCCAAAAATTATGGTACTTATAGCTCTCAGCTCTCATTGTCCCTATCATAAGCATCTTGAAGTGATTAAGGTTAAAGTGAACAAACTATGGTGTACATGCTTGACGAAATATAAGTTAGAAATCTCATGTCCCTTGAATACGAGGGCCGCTCCTCATGCTACTCAAGTTTAGTCACCAGTAAGTTCTTGTCATCGTAAGTACATGTGTATCATAGAGAACCGCCAACGGGGTACCCCTTGCCCGATGATACGGAAGAATCCCCATATCAAAATGACAAGGCAAGTAGACAACGAGCATCTCAGCAATCTTCTTATTTACCATGGGAATATGGTGCTTTTTGTTGGAGATATGCCCAAGAGGCAATAATAAAGTGGTTATTATTATATATTTATGTTTATGATAAATGTTTACATCCCATGCTATAATTATATTAACAGGAAACATTAATACTTGTGTGTTTTGTAAACATAAAAGAGTCCCTAGTAAGCCTCTTGTTAAACTAGCTTGTTGATTAATGGATGATCATGGTTTCCTGATCATGGGCATTGGATGTCGTTAATAACAAGATCATATCATTAGGAGAATGATGTGATGGACACACACCCATAGTAAGCGTAGCATAAGATCAAGTCATTAAGTTCGTATTGCTGTAAGCTTTCAAATGCATAGTAACCTAATCCTTCGACCATGAGGTTATGTTAATCACCATCACCGGATGGGTACTTTGATGACATCAAACACCGCTTCGTAACTGGGTGGTTATAAAGGTGTCATTGGGTATTCTGAAAGTATGTGTTGAAGCGCATGGACCAAGATTGGGATTTGTCCATCCATATGACGGATAGATATGCTCTGGGCCCTCTCGGTGGAATGTCATCTAGTTAGCTTGCAAGCATGTGACTGGGTCACAAGGGATGACATAACATGGAATGAGTAAAGAGTACTTATCAGTAACGAGGAAGAACTAGGTATGGAGATACCGACGATCAAACCTCGGATAAGTAGAATATCGCGTGACAAAGGGAATTGGTTTCGTATGTTAATGGTTCTATCGATCACGAAGTCATCGTTGAGTATGTGGGAGCACTCCAGATCCCGCTAATGGTTATTGATCGGAGATGTGTCTCCATCATGTTTGCATATTCACGAACCGTAGGGTGACACACTTAAGGTTCGAAGTTGTTTTAAGTAGATATGGAATGTGCGTTGGAGACCGAATGTTGTTCGGAGTCTCGGATTGGATCCGGGACATCACGAGGAGATCCGGAATTGTCTGGAGAATAAGATTCATATATTGGGGATCATTTTCTAAGTTAGGAAATGTTCCGGAGTGTTTGTATGGAGATTCTAGAAGGTTTCGGAATGTTCTGGAAGGTTCTAGAAGATTTCTTGGAGTTTGCTTGAAAACCAAGAAAGGATCAAGGAGTCTTTGTGGGGCAAGACACGGATTCGTGGGGGAGGAGGATTCCTTCCCCCCTCCCAATCCGCCGGCCAAGGAGGGAGGGGAGTCCTACTAGGACTCCCCCTCCCATGGCGCCTCCCTCCTTTAAATAGAGGGGAGGGGGTGCCACCCCCTAGATTTCTCCCATAACAAACCCTAGCCGCCGCCTCTCTCCTCCTCCTTCGCTCTGCTCCGGCTTAGGTGAAGCCCTGCAGAAATCTCTACTCCACCACCACCACCACACCGTCGTGCTGCTGGGATTCCGTGGAGAAGATCTACTACCTCCGCTGCTCACTGGAACGGGGAGAGGAAGGTCTGCTTCGACTCCGCACGTGTGACCGGCTGCGGAAGCGCTGCCAGAACGCGGCGCCGGAAGGATCGTCCACACGATCTTGAGATCGGCAAGTGATCGACTACATCAACCCCGAGATCTAATCTCGTAACGCTTTCGGTTATACGAGGGTTAGTACAGATCTATCTCGTTGCACATGTCTAATAGATTAGATCTTGGCTTTTATCTAGATTAGATCTGGGTTTTGTTCGTTCTTGCGGTAGAATTTTTTTGTTTTCCATGCTACGAACCCATCAGTGGTATCAGAGCCGTGTCTATGCGTAGATCTGTTGCACGAGTAGAACACAATGGTTTTGTGGGCGTTGGTGCTCGTGCCGTCTTTTGCTTTGTGTACTTTGCATCTTGCGGTATGGTGGGATGAAGCGGCCCGGGCTAACCTTACATGTCATCGCACATGAGACTTGCTCCACAATTGACGTGCAACTCGTATTGCACAAGTGGCTTTGCGGGTGTCTGTCTCTCCCATCATAGTATAGATCCAATCTACACTTTGCACTTGATAGCACTTGTATCAACGTTGTGGTTCAGTTTCGTAGGTAAGATCCGTTCTTATTCGAAAGCCCCAAACCACGTAAAACATGCAAAGAAAATTAGAGGCGTCTAACTTGTTTTTGCAGGGGTTTTGTGATGTGATATGGCCATCATGTGATTGTGATTATATTTGATGTATGCAATGATCCTTGTTGTAATATGGCAACCGGCAGGAGCCTAATGGTTGTCTTTAATTCTGTTAAGACCTGCGTGTCTATTCATCTTGTAATAGCTTTATTCCAAGTAGTTGTAATAGTTGCTAGTGATGATGGACAACCATGAAGCGGCGCCACTGACCTTGACGCAATGCTGGTGATGATGGAGATCATGTCCGTGCTTTGGAGATGGAGATCAAAGGCATAAGAAGAAAGGGCCATATCATATCACACTAATTATGAATTGCCTGTGATGTTAATCCTTTATGCATCTTGTTTTGCTTAGATAGTGACGGTAGCATTATAAGATGATCCCTCTCACTAAATATCAAGTAATAAAGTGTTCATCCTTAGTAGGCACCGTTGCTAAGACTCGTCGTTTCGAAGCATCTCGTGATGATCGGGTGTGATAGATTCTACGTGTGCATACGACGGGTGCAAGCCAGATTTGCACATGCGGATACTAAGGTTAACCTTGACGAGCCTAGCATGTACAGACATGGTATCGGAACACGGAATACCGAAAGGTAAAGCATGAGTCATATGGATGATATGATGAACATGTTGATTGTTCGCCTTTAAAGCTACATCATCTCACGTGATGATCGGACTTGGTGTAGTGGATTTGGTTCGTGTAATCACTAAAACAACTTGAGGGATGTTGTTTTGAGTGGGAGTTCATTTGTAATTTGGATTAGTCAAACTCTATTTATCATAAACACAATCAAAGTGAATTTGCATAGTTTGTTGTAGTCATTGGCATCCGTTCACCACCTTACGCTTAGTTATAGTTGAGATAGTGGAACTATAGAAATTCTAGATATTTGCTTTACGAACTGGTATCGTATTGTTTTGAGTGTCAATCTAAAGTTTAAAAGTCCTGTTGTAAACCTTTAGCAAACTCCGTTTACTCTGTGAAGTTTAATAAACAGTATTAAATCAAGAGTAACAATTCCAGTGTTAGTATCTAATGTATCATGTTTACCTCCATGATTCTTGATACTCAAAAGATTGTTTTTAATATCAATTTTATCTAAGAGCTGAAAGCAATGTTTCAGAAACCATCATATGTGAAAGGTATTGCGATATCTAAAACAATGTGTTGGTTACAACATGATAGAGTATATGTCCTCATATTTGATGAGAATTTGTGAAGGTTGGAGACGCTAGTCGTCCTAATCCTCCAAAAGGTTTTGGAAAAGAAACATTATACTCGCAATTCACCTTTATAAGCTATAGCAGCTTGATCATGAAAGTTGTCATGATAAGGATGAATAGAAGATATAAGTAAAATGTTTACTACACTAAAAGATTACTAAAGAATGGAACTTTGAAAGAATGCCAAACATTTGATGAAGGTGATCCACTTCAAAGTGCAAGTCCAAAGGTATTAGTATTTGACTATACACACTTTGTACTATGTGTCATGTGAATGACACCACTATTGATGTTGATAGATTCTTTTAAAAGAAAAGGAATTGTTGAAAGAGAATCTATAAAATATTTGGCAGAAAAGAAAAGATTGGAGATATCCAACTTAGGTATATAGAAGATACATGTTATGGCTGTATTCCTTGGTTGTTAAACAATGTGGTTCTGCGGTATTGGATACCGAATTGGTTGGTATGAAGTGTCATACAGGACAACACAATTCATGAACTGCAATGTCCTAAGTATCTAGCAAGAGAATATGTGATGATGTTCATCGAAAACAAACAAAGGGTTGTTGTGTTGATCGTTAACATCAAAGCTTGCCTTCAAGATTTGTTTCAATAATTGTTATTTTGATCAGGTATTATGACGACAAAAGGTTGTTCAAATAATTACCATATTCCATAACAGATGGATGATATACAAGTCTGGTTGGAGAAATAATGACCATAAAACTAATGCTAAAATGTCACAAGACAAATGATTGAAATATCACTTGCGAAGTGACATCGCTGTTTAAATTATATTGAAAGGGATACATGAAGAAACTCCGTGTTGATGAATTTTTGGAGTCTTTGATTTTGATCAAATAACGCTTGTGATACTTTCCTAGAGATAATTAAAACTCTGTTCGTAGGCCAAAAGAGGAACGAACGACTAACTGATTGGAATTTGTACATATTGATGTATATAGTCCATTATGTGTAGTCGTGGGTGATGGATTTCAACTTCATATGTTTTCTCTGAAGATTTGAGTGAGTATATGTATATACTTACTCAATAAGGAAGAAGTATGAAACATTTGAAAATGTTCAAAGACTTTCAAGATGAAGTGGAAAATCATTGTAACAAGAAAATAAAAAGTTTATGATTGGATCATAAAGAAAGATGTTTGAGTTACAAGTTTAGCAAAACACCTAAGATTTGAGGAATCGTTTCATGGATTTGCATTTCCCAAAACACCATAGGAGTATTAAGTGTTCGAGATATGTAATGAAACCTTGTTTGACATCGTAAGATCAAAGGTGTCATTTATAAAACTGCCATTATATTTTAAAGATTAAAGCTTTAGTGACTACCGCTTTTACACTGAAAAGAGCTCCATCGTGATCCGTTGAAATGACACCATATAAGTCATGGTTTGGGATAAAACCCAGGTTGTCCTTTCTTAAATTTTTGGTATGCTAGGCATAAGTAAAGTGTTTACAACCAAAGTCGGATGAGCATATCTTTGTAGGTTATTTCGAATAACCATTGGGTATTCCTCCATAACACCGAAGACAAAAGTGTTTGTCGCTTAGAGTGTCGAGTTTCTCGAGAAGGAATTTTTGGTGAAAAGTCAAGTGGGAGGACAATAGAACTTTAACAAGGTTGTTGAACCTTGGCTAATATGTGCTGAGTTGCGTAGCGTCGGTAAGTGTCCTGGAGGCAGCAACAATGCTCATGGCTCACGTGCCTCAAAGGATGTGGTCACGGGGATCTAAGTTCCTATTGAACCAAGTAGGTCGGGTAAGTAATCAAATGCCAAGATTTGAGAGTTAAATCATTGTTGTTTGACAATGATGAACCGACTACATGCAAATAATCAATGATGGGACCTGACTTCGTTAAGTGGCTTGAAGCCATAAAATCCGTGATAATTCCATACACGAGAAATCAAGCTTTGAATTTGAAAGACCCTCTGGAAAGGTGTAAGACCTTACAGTCGTATATGGATCTATAAATAAATATACATGGATGCTTCACATCTATGAAATAGTCGACATGTCAGAAAGAGTTTACGACAATGTTCAAGGAATTGACTATGATAAGATTTGATCTTTCATAGCGATATTTAGTCTGGACGGATTAATGTAGCAACCACTACATATATTTTGGTATATGGTAGTTGAACAAACAAAACAAGTTCTTCTAATAGAATGGTTACCTAGGATGTGTCCATGACACGATCCAAAGGGTTTTGTTAATTCAAAGGATGCTAAAAGAGTATGCAAAACTTCAATGGTTGAAGTGAGCATCACGGAGTTGGAATCTTCACCGTGATGAAACCGTTAAAAGGTTTAATTTCATCAGAGACGATGAAGATGTTTGCATTTTGCATGAAATTAAGTGGGAGCGCTAAGACATATTTCTAATACATTATGTGAAAGACATATTGTTGATTAGAAATGATGTATATTTTATTGACACAGGTTAATAATTTCATTTTGATGAAAGATTTAGGCATAATCCAGGAATTAGGCATCAATGTTTATATGGATAGATTGAGGCGCTAATATGGTTTTGCCAAATGTACATAGATAAGATGTTGAATGAGTTCAATATGGAAACAACAAGAAAGGTTCTTGACGCACGGAAAGGACTGAATCAAGATTCAAGTGTGTTGACACGAGATTCAAGTGTTTTGACACTTGGTGAAATCACAAGAATATTTTGATCAATCATTCTTTGAGATGTACACATCCAGATATGTCCTATGCTCTAAATGTTATGAGCATATACCAGAATGACTCATAAGATGATCATTGGACAATAGTAGGGATATTCCTATGATCTTTGGAAGAACTAAGAATATATTATTTATATAGTGGTGACAAATAGTACATTGTATTGTTGCATTGATACTAGTTTTGTCACAAATTAAGTTTATCTCAATTTAAACTGTGGGTGGCACAATGTAATGGAAAGGAAGTTCCATAACGGATTTGGTTGAGTACCAAAGTTAAAACATTGTGACATATACTACATCAAAAGGCTAAGTATATGACTACTATTGTAGCAGCAAATGAGGGCATTTGCGTCAAGTAGTTTGTTATCAAACTAGGTGTGGTTCATAGCAGGATAATAATATGAAGATACATTGTACGACAATTGTATCAACATGATTTAATCCCAAGGAACTAAAGGTCTCACCAAAGGACCAAATTTATACAATGCCATCTCATTGGAGAATGAGTAATGCGTAGAGACGCAAGGACATGCAAATACACACGGACCTGGAAGTGTCAGATCCGAAGATTATGTTTACCACTAGCAATAGTGTCTATACAACACCAGAAAGCCATAGGTGTTGAATGCACAAATTTTTAACTAGATTATTGACTCTAGTGCAAGTGGGAGACTGTTGGAGATATGCCCAAGAGGCAATAATAAAGTGGTTATTATTATATCTTTATGTTTATGATAAATTTTTACATCCCATGCTATAATTGTATTAACAGGAAACATTAATACTTGTGTATTTTGTAAACATAAAAGAGTCCCTAGTAAGCCTCTTGTTAAACTAGCTTGTTGATTAATGGATGATCATGGTTTCCTGATCATGGGCATTGGATGTCGTTAATAACAAGATCATATCATTAGGAGAATGATGTGATGGACACACACCCATAGTAAGCGTAGCATAAGATCAAGTCATTAAGTTCGTATTGCTGTAAGCTTTCAAATGCATAGTAACCTAATCCTTCGACCATGAGGTTATGTTAATCACCATCACCGGATGGGTACTTTGATGACATCAAACACCGCTTCGTAACTGGGTGGTTATAAAGGTGTCATTGGGTATTCTGAAAGTATGTGTTGAAGCGCATGGACCAAGATTGGGATTTGTCCATCCATATGATGGATAGATATGCTCTAGGCCCTCTCGGTGGAATGTCATCTAGTTAGCTTGCAAGCATGTGACTAGGTCACAAGGGATGACATAACATGGAACGAGTAAAGAGTACTTATCAGTAATGAGGAAGAACTAGGTATGGAGATACCGACGATCAAACCTCGGATAAGTAGAATATCGCGTGACAAAGGGAATTGGTTTCGTATGTTAATGGTTCTATCGATCACGAAGTCATCGTTGAGTATGTGGGAGCAGTTATGGATCTCCAGATCCCGCTAATGGTTATTGATCGGAGATGTGTCTCCATCATGTCTGCATATTCACGAACCGTAGGGTGACACACTTAAGGTTCGAAGTTGTTTTAAGTAGATATGGAATGTTCGTTGGAGACCGAATATTGTTCGGAGTCTCGGATTGGATCCGGGACATCACGAGGAGATCCGAAATTGTCTGGAGAATAAGATTCATATATTGGGGATCATTTTCTAAGTTAGGAAATGTTCCGGAGTGTTTGTATGGAGATTCTAGAAGGTTTCGGAATGTTCTGGAAGGTTCTAGAAGATTTCTTGGAGTTTGCCTGAAAACCAAGAAAGGGTCAAGGAAACCTTGTGGGGCAAGACACGGATTCGTGGGGGAGGAGGACTCCTCCCCCTTCCCAACCCGCCGGCCAAGGAGGGAGGGGAGTCCTACTAGGACTCCCCCTCCCATGGCGCCTCCCTCCTTTAAATAGAGGGGAGGGGGCGCCACCCCCTAGTACTCTACCATAACAAACCCTAGCCGCCGCCTCTCTCCTCCTCCTTCGCTCTGCTCCGGCTTAGGCGAAGCCCTGCAGAATTCTCTACTCCACCACCACCACACGTCGTGCTGCTGGGATTCCGTGGAGAAGATCTACTACCTCCGCTGCTCGCTGGAACGGGAGAGGAAGGTCTGCTTCGACTCCGTACGTGTGACCGACTGCGGAAGCGCTGCCGGAATGCGGCACCGGAAGGATCGTCCACATGATCTTGAGATCGGCAAGTGATCGACTACATCAACCCCGAGATCTAATCTCATAACGCTTTCGGTTCTACGAGGGTTAGTACAGATCTATCTCGTTGCACATGTCTAATAGATTAGATCTTGGCTTTTATCTAGATTAGATCTGGGTTTTGTTCGTTCTTGCGGTAGAAATTTTTTGTTTTCCATGCTACGAACCCATCACTTTTTTCTCTCTTTCCTCTTTTCATAATCTCTTTTTTTATCTTTTCTCTTTTTTGTCAATATATGACTCTTTTTTTATAAGAAGAATGCTTCATAGACAGCTCATTATGGTTACGCTGCAGGTTTCCACCATGTCAGCATGGATTAGACCAGCGGCCCAGACGTTTCTCTAACACATATACATAACTCCATGGACTTACAAGCTCCCCTTTCATTTCACACCGACGACATCCATATACAAAAGATCATGATATCAACTAGGTACAAGTACCAAGTGCAATGTTGAAAGCGTTCCCTATGAAAGCATGGTTCTGCTAATTCCCAACAAATAAGTGTAAGCATATACAACATAGACGATATAATGGTTCAAGTTTATTAAGGGCAAAAAAAGTAAAGTGTGCCAACAAGTTCGTGAGAGATTTAATCACTAGTTTTTTCATAACAAGTTTAATTTGGAAGGTAAACAAAAGCATGAATATACTTGGAATAGCATAAGCTAGTAGGTAGGTATGGTGGACTCTTTGGAATAACTTGGTTTAGGGAGTTGGATGCATGAGTGGAACTCATACTTGATTGTGGAGGCTAGCAAAAGACTGGGAGCGACAAACTAAGAGAGCAATAATGGCCATAATCATGCGGAGCGACAAAACATCATTGATCAAAGCATAAAGTGATACTACAAGTTGAAAACTAAATGATCGTAAAGGCTATGGTGACTTTAGATAGTCATAACATGGTGTGAGCATGCGCCAAGTCAACCCAAATAAAGCATCAAAGGAGAATACCACTATACTATGCTTTAATATGCTAAAACAACACATGATTCATCCAAGGCACATTAAGCAATCTCAATTGTTTATAACAAGTCATGCTACAGAAAAGAATACTAAGCCTAAAGCCAAAACAATATCAAGCATGGCATGACAAAGCATAGGCCACAGTCAAAAACAAGGTCTCGTTACCACTTAAGCATGAACTTTCCTACTCTTTTCCAATCCAAACCAAACTATTTGAAAACCAATGCATGGAAGAGGAGGTCCAACCAATTTATTTAGTAAACTAAGAAAACCAAGCAAACGAAAAACCAAAATGAAAATGAAAAAGAAGACGCTCCAAGAACAACACAACTATGCATGAAACAATAAAAATGAAGCGTTTGGAAGAAACGTGAGATTTTTATTGATGAAGAAGGGGATGCTTTGGGCATCCCCAAGCTTTGACGCTTGTACTTCTTGTATATTTCTTGGGGTGACACGCGTGGCATCCCCAAGATTGAGCTTTAGTCCATCCTTATCTCATTACTCATTCCTTCCATACACCTGGAATTTTTCCTTCATACAAAACTTCACACAATCTTTATTAGCAGCATTAGTGCACTCAAGATAATAGGTCTTTAGGTTCAGTTCTAACACCAATAAAACTTCCATTAAAACACTAGCTACTGTAGCACTTCCCTAAAAAAGCTCAATTCCCCAAAAGAACTCAAAAAGGAACTAACAAGAAGCAAATGCAAATAATGGCAGAAATCTATCAAAATAGACCAGCAGGTAAAGACGAATTTTTTCTAAGACCTTCTGTTGCTCAAATCGAAAGGTGTTGAAATAAAGAAAGTTAGATAACAACCTGGGGCAGAAGCACAAAAATTCACGCCTCAAATGGACGTTCAGAGATTTTACACGAATTTTTACGGTGAAGCACATCAATCTGTTTCGGGACAGCAACTTTCCCAATCATTACTTCTCTCTCATTAGAGGTTACTCTTGGCACAAAAAGCAAATAAAAAGGATAAGGAGCGGTTATTACTGAAGTAATAACTTCCAAGATTCATCTAAAACTTTTGGGTTATCTCTCAATAAGTACTTTTCTTTAACGCCTTTAAGTTAGACATGATAGTTTGAGAAGATGCTCACATTAGAAATATGAATTGAAGTAAAAGAGAGTATCAAGAAGCAAATTCAAAGCACATTTAAGTCTAACCCACTTCCTATGCATAGGAATCTTGTAAAGAAACAAGTCATGAAAGAACAAAGCAACAAACATAGGAAAGCAAAACAAGTGCAACTTCAAGACTTTCAACATAAAGAGGAGAAATCTAATATTGTTGAGACACATAAAACCATGTTTCCCTCTCTCATAATAACTTTTCTTATCATGAGCCACATGCATAAAATGATTATTACTCTCCACATAAGCATAGTCATTCTTATTAATTGTGGTGGGAGCAAATTCAACAAAATGGCTATCATTATTATTCTCATCACCATAATCATCAAATATAGGAGGCATATTGTAATCATTAATTTTCTACTCAATATTTGGTGGACTGAAAATATCATATTCATCATTTTAATCATCATATATTGGAGGTTTGGTATTATCATAAGCAATAGAATAGCTATCTTCCAAAGCTGGGGAACTAAAAAGATCATTTTCATAAAAACTAACTTCCCTAAGCTTAGACTTTTCCATAACATTAGCGATAATGGTGTCCAAAGAATTCATACTAAAAACATTGCTATTAGCATGCAAATAAAATTCCATAGGTTTTTTAATTTGCTCTTCAAACACTTCATGTCCTAACTCAAGATAAATACTATAAAGCTCTCTATTTTTTTTGTTGTTTTCCATTAAGCCTATCTAGTGAAAACAAGAAACAAAAAGACAAAATTGCAGAATTTAAAGGAAATAACTTTGAGCACTCACACCGGAGGATGTGAGTACCTTTTACCTTACCTCCCCGGCAACGGCGCCAGAAAATAGGCGTTTGCCGTGGGAGGTTCTTCTTCTTTAATCCTCCAGTGTGAATACCTTTTACCTTACCTCCCTGGCAACGGCGCCAAAAAATAGGCGTTTACCGTGGGAGGTTCTTCTTCTTTAATCCTTCGGTGTGAATACCTTTTACCTTACCTCCCCAGCAACGGCCCCAGAAAATAGGCATTTGCCGTGGGAGGTTCTTCTTCTTTAATCCTCTGGTGTGAATACCTTTTACCTTACCTCCCCGGCAACGACGCCAGAAAATAGCTTGATGTCTACGCACTTCTATTCTTGTAGACAGTTGTTGGGCCTCCAAGTGTAGAGGTTTGTAGAACAGCAGCAAGTTTTCCCTTAAGTGGATCACCCAAGGTTTATCAAACTCAGGGAGGAAGTGGTCAAAGGTATTCCCTCTCAAGCAACCCTGCAATCAAGATACAAGAAGTTTCTTGTGTCCCCAACACACCCAATACACTTGTCAGGTGTATAGGTGCACTAGTTCGGCGAAGATATAGTAAAATACAAGTGGTATGGATAATTATAAGTGGTAACAGTGATAGAAAATAACTTGATGGCATGCAAAAGACTAAAGTAAAACTAAAATAAAGAAGGAAGGAAGCAAACATGTAATTGATCTAGTTGCAAACGGTGTTTCAATACTTAGAAACAAGGCCTAGGGATCATACGTTCACTAGTGAACACTTTCATAAAAATCTTCTCTTTATGATACTACTCTTAACTACTCTCCGGTTGGACACTCTAATCGATGGTAGGGCTATAACAGCACACCTCAAAGTAAGCTTTTCCCATCTAGAAAACCCCACATTGTCACCTTGAGCACTAGATGGTTCCAACAAACACCACAATTTCATAAAGACATCCAACTCCAAATATAACTCATAACAAGTATTTGTAATCTCTAGCCTAAGTGCCACCATGGTGTGCACACTGTCAACTTCATACACATGGGGAGAGCAGAGATCTAATAAAGCACTTGAGTAGCAAGGTAGATCTATAGATTACAAGCTCATGATCTCAATAAGATCATGCATAGAGAGAGGGATGAACACATAGCTACCGGTAGAACCCTTAGCCTCGAGAGAGAACTACTCCCTCCTCATCATGGGAATCAACAATGGTGATGGAGAAGGCGGTGGAGATCGATGGAGATGGCTCCGGGGGCACTTCCCCGTCCTGGCAGGGTGCCGGAACAGAGACTTTCTGTCCCCCAAATCTCCCCTTCGGTGGCGGTGGCGCAACAGAACTTTTCGTGGATTTCTGATTGACCACTTAGGGTTTCTGCATCGGGAGGCTCTTATAGGCGAGAGAGGCAAGGTCGATGGCTAGCCAGGGGGCCGACACCACCTGGTGGCGCGGCTAGGGCTAGCCCGCGCCTGGGAGGGTGTGGCCAGGCCCTGGCCCTCCTCCGTCTCGTATTCTGGCTCCATGAGTCTTTCGGTAAAATAGGAACTTTGGCTTTTGTCCCGTCCAATTCTGAGAATATTCATTTTCTGACTTTCCTGGAACCAAAAATAGCAGAAAACAGGCAACTGGCACTATGGCATCTTGTTAATAGGTTAGTCCAAGAAATCATATGAAAAGTACTCCAAAGTGTGGACAAAACATAAGAAAGTAGATAAAACCAAGCATGGAACATAAAAAATTATAGATACATTTGCAATGTATCAGTCTGCACACGAGATCTAGAGCGGCGGTTGGGGTGAGGCACGCTTCGATGGGTGTCGCGTGGCACCGCGGACGGTTGCCCTTCCGGGCCTTTAAAGGGGCGCCTAGGAGGGGGTGGTTCCTCCCTTCACTTCCCCGCTCCCAGTTGCCTTCTTCTTCTCCCTTCCGCCCTTGCCTTCCTCGCTCCGCCACCATCGCTGTAGTCCGCCGCACCACCCGTTTAACGTCGTCGGTGGTACGGCCCGCGGGTTGTGAAAATTGTCCTGAAAAGGCTGTTATCACTTTCGAGAGAAGCGCTAATGCTGTACGGAGATGACCTGCGGCTGATTCCATCATAACTTCCCAAGTGCCATGAATCATGATGTTCGCGTGCACGATTATTGCTATCGAAAGGGTAGCACTAGGCATCCCTAGCGATAGTTCCCTGTATCCCCGGGTCCTGCATATGATGGTGGTGTGCACCGCCTCCCTGTCCCCGGCGACGCGCGTGTTGACGAGCTCCAAGGCCCGGCGTCGCTCTGCCTACGCGCGGACAATCTCCGCCTCGCACGAGAGCTCGGACTCGTGGAGTATCATCTCGAAACTCTTCTCGTCGGAGTCATTGGCATAGTCGGCGGAGATGATGACGGCCGCATGCAGGGGGAGGGGACGACGTCGAGCTCCAATCACCCGAGTCAGAGTCGAAGGAGGGGAGGGATGTGGGATTGGTAAAGGATTACTGTGATTTCACAGGAATAAATAATCCTCTCCTATCTCTGCGAATACAAGAGAAGTATGTTAGATTATGTGTAGTCGGTTTGATCATCTTGTATTGCAAGTTAGGGTTAGCCGTCGGACCCCCTATATATATTCTTTGTAACCTCTCTACCGAGTTAATCAATTATGAGTTTATTCCTATTCTACATGGTATCAAACACACGATTCTAGGGCATGGCTTTGCCTCCCACGTCTCCGCCCCTCCCGCCTCTCACGTCGCCACCCCTCCCCCTCACGACTACTACATCAAAAAGGCTGTTGCCGTGGCCGCCGCCAAAACCCCTTCCTCCTCTCTCATTCCAATCTCCACCACCCCTTCCACCATAAACTATGTTGATACTATCTCTGATGCTAGCCCCTTTATTCCTATCACCTTAGATCTCCCCAAACACAACTACTACCATTGGTGTCATCTTTTCGAAGTTCACCTCAGCGCTGCAATCTTCTAGATCACGTCGCCACCAGCTCCGTTCCTCGGCCCATGGATCCTCGATGGGTCAAGGATGACCTCGCCATCATCTAATTGATCTACCAGTGAGTGTGTACTGAGATCTTCAACCTCGTCTTCCGCGACGCCACCAATGCCGCCGCTCTTTGGGTGGCCCTTAGTCAGCTCTTTTAAGACAACTCGATGATCACATCAACACCCTCCACACGGAGCTCCGCAACATCGTGCAAGGCGATTCTTCGTGGGTGTCTACTATCGTTGGCTCAAGACAATTGCCGACGAGATTCACGAGCTTGGGGACCCTGTCGACGATCGGCAACTCATCAACATTCTACTTTTTGGGCTCAACGAGCCCTTCGAGAAGCAGGCGTCCTTCATCCCTATGATGCGGCCAGCTCCCTCCTTCACCGAGGTCCGTTCTATGTTGTAGTGGGCCGACCGCGCCATCACCAACAAGGAGTCATGTCCCCCAGGTTTTTGCGGCCATCCCGCGACCTCCTACGCCTGCCTCGTCTACGCCCCCTCTGCCATCGGTGCAACCCCTACCGGCTGGGGCCCAGCCCCAACTACCGTGATAAGAATCCAATGTATCGGCCGCCACACTCGTCATCGACTCCATCAGCCTCGGCTCCTCCAACTGGTGCTCCACCAGTGGATCCTACACCTCCAGCGTCGCATGTCTGGCCCCCTCCTCATAACCCATGGACAAGGCTCGTATAGGTCTGGTCTATGCCCTAGGCCGCTACCTCACCGATCGACGCCCCGGTGGCCTACTCTAGCTCCTGGATGTCGGGCATGTGTCGTCACACCAGCTCTCCTAGACTCCTTGGCTCACGCCCACGGTCACAAGCTATCATGCTGCACTATCATACTACCCCTATGGCGTTGCTCCTCCAACGTTCTACCTCGCCACTAGAGGCGTCACTATCCGATGTACTAGCTTCCAGCCCCTCTAATCGCGACAGTGCTGCCGTCTACACCAGCTCACCTTCCTGCACCAACGCCAAGCTGGGACCAAGTTGAAGGAGATATGCCCTAGAGGCCAATAATAAAGATTTTTTATTGACATATCTCATTAGTTCGTAATAGTTTTGTATCATGCTAGAACTGTATTAAGTGGAAACATTAATACATGTGTGGTATATAAACAAACCAGGTCCCTAGTATCCTCTAGACTAGTTCGTTGGGCAGCTGATGATCAAGGTTTCCTGATCATGGACTTTACCACGTCAACTGATAACGAGGTCACTTATGAAGTGATGGACAACACCCAACCCTAGTATTGCTATGTGATCCAGTCACAAAGTTCAACACTGCAATATCTAGCAAAGCGTAGTGATTCAGACCTTCGACCGTGAGATCATATTAATCACTGTCTCCCGAGGCTGCTTTGATCACATCAACCTCATGTCCGTAACTGGGTGACCATAAAGATGTGCGTCAGGTATTTCAGAGGAAATTTTGAGGCCTATGTATCAAGACCGGGATTTTCTCATCCGAGTGACGGATAGATACCCTGGGCCCGCTTAATAAGATTACATCTATAAGTTTGCAAATATGTGACTAGGTCATGGGGATGTAATATCACGGGAACGAGTAAATGTGTTTGTCGGTAATAAGATCGAACTAGGTATGTCGATACCGAAGATCAGATCTTGGACAGACTAGGTATTGTAGAGCAAAAGGAATGAGACTCGACGTTCAAGGTTCAAGCGATCAAGTTAATCATTGAATCCATGGAGGCCATTATGTCTTTCCAGATACTGCTATTGGTCATTGATCAGAAAGTGTGTCGATTATGTCTGTGTATTCCCGAGCCATAGGGTGTCACACTTAAGGGTAGAGATGCTTAGGGATTGATTCGAGATCATAGGAGAAAAGAAAGAGAACTCCGGAATTGTTCTAGGAAGATACCGAAAGTGTTCCGGGGATACCCGATGATGATCGGATGGGTCCGAAAGGTGTTTCGGAATGATATGTATTAAATAATATGTATTGAATATTTATTAAATGAATTAATATTGAAAATATTTTTAATTGATTTAATGGGGCAGTCCACCTAAATGGGCCTCCGGAGAGACCCAAGAGGGGGCCACACGCACTAGGAAGGGGTTGCCGACAGCCACTAAAGGGCTCCCACCACGTGGATCCCATGTGGGGGCTGGCTGGAGCACCCACCTCTACCTCCTCCCCTTGATTAGTCTCACCTAGGGACTTTGAGGGAGGTAGTACCTCCCATCCACCTGTATAAACAGGGGTACCCCTCTCCCCAAATCCATCCCATAAATTTTCTTTTCCCTCTGTCTCTCTCTCTCTCCCTCATGTGTGGTTCCTAATATTGGAATTGCATAAGGGGACTGGGGTTTCTCCACCATATGCATGCCGTCGTCCTGCTGGACTCAGTCCGGACCAATCTTTTTCCGCTGCTTTGCTAGACCAGAGCCTGGGAGACATCTATACACCATATGTGTGTAAGGCCACGAGGCACTGCTACTTGTGGTGCTTTTGCTTGGAGCTTGGAGGTTGGACGTCGACACGACCATGAGGTCGGCTATGTTACACAAGTAGCAAGGGGTGACTTGGGGAGGAGCATTGCGACCTTCAGGTTGGCTATGAGTACAACTACATCATCCACGTTCCCCTCAGAATATAACCACTTTCGTCCGTGTTTCTCAGAATATTAACCACTTTCGGTCTTCAAAGGTATGAACACTAAATCCTCTCTCGTTACTATACATCTACATAGATAGATCTTGTCTAGGTGTGTTCGCACCGTAGTAATTTTTTCTGCCACAGAACACCTTCAGACGCTGCTTTCCTCTAGGCCATGAATACTTTTGCTATTCAAGGAAACTCAGGTATGAATTGGATTTTCGATTCCGGTGCTTCTAGTCACATGTCTTCTTCGCGTAATATGTTGTTATCTTGTACTTCTTCTCCTTTTTATTCAATTACTCTTGGATACGGTTCTTACATCCATATTCATTGCATTGGTCAAACTCATCTACCCTCCCACACTAAACCACTTCTTCTTCCTGATGTTCTTGTTGTACCAACCCTTATCAAACATTTAATTTCGGTTCGCTAATTTAATCGAGATAATCTTGTTTCCATCGAATTTGATTCCTTTGGTTTGTCCATGAAGGACTACCCGACCAAGGAGGAGATCACACGCTTCAATAGTTCCGGTGATCTATACTCTTTCCATGGAGCTCCAACCACCACCGATCCCTCTTCAATGGTTTCTTCAGTGGATCTATGGCACCAACGATTAGACCACCCGCACACTTCTACTTTATCATCTCTTCTTAGTGAATTTTCAGTTTCTTGTAATCGAGTCACTCATGAATCTTCTGTTTGTGAGTCTTGTCAACATGGCAAACTTGTCCACCTTCCCTTTAGTTTCTCTAGTACTTCTCCATTTGAATTATTATATCGTAATTTATGGACATCACTGCATTCAAGTGTCTCTAAATTCAAATACAACCTTGTCATATTAGATGAATATACTCACTTTGTTTGGACTTTCCTCTGCCCAACAAATCCTTTCACACAACATTTCTAAATTTTCAACGCTATGTTGTTGTCCACTTATTTATTCCAATCCGATTCATATAATGTGATAATCGACGCGATAATATTCGTAATCGAAATTTCTTTCTTCAACACGACATCCTATTACGTTTTTCATGCCCCTACACATCTCCTCAAAACGGCAAGGCAGAACGCTCTCTTCGCACCATCAATGACATTATTCGAACAATTTTAATCCACTCATCCATGCCACCGAAATTTTTGTCTAAATCATTGCGCACCGCCACATATCTATTAAACATTCATCCCACTAACACCAATCCCAACACCACTCTATATTTCTCCCTTTTCCTATGTCATCCCAATTGTTCTGAACTTCGTCTTTTTGGTTGTCTTTGTTTCCCCAATGTCTATGCCACCTCCCCTCACAAACTAGCACCCGATCTATCTCTTGTGTGCTTGGTTATTCTAATGAGCACAAAGGTTTTGTTGTCTCGATTTGGTCTCCGATCACATTCATATATCACATCATATCATGTTTGTTGAGCACATTTTTACTTTTGCTAGCCATAACCAAACTACAAATCCCGAGTCATCTGCATCGCCATCTCCTTGACGTGCCACCCTTGTTCCCCTCCACGTCGCGGCTGCTCTAAACAAAACTGCCGAACTACTCCAAACTCCGCCGCGATAGTTGAACCCGCCCCAAACTCTACCACGATAGCTGAACCCGCCCAAAACTCTGATGCGGTAGACTTTCCTTCTGCGCAAACCGATCCTCCCTCCCCTTTGCCTGCATCATCCGCTGCGCTGGGCTCTATTTTTCCTGCCTCCAACTCCCCTCTTCCGTCACCACCAGCTCGTGTCATCCCTGCCACTAAAATAATAAATGATCATGTTATGCAAACTCGTGCAAAATCTGGATTTCAACTACCTGCTCAACGTCTTAATATTACTGCTACTCCATCTCTTTCACCTATCCCAAAAACCTATAAGTCTGCTATTCTAGATCCCAATTGGACCGCTGCAATGCGCAAGGAATTTCATGCTCTTCTACAAAACAGTACCTGGCAACTTGTTCCACGACCTCCTGGTGCAAATGTCGTATCCGAAAAGTGGGTCTTCCGTTAAAAATTTCACTCCGATGGTAGTATCTCTCGCTACAAAGCTCGTTGGATATGTCGTGATTTTTCTGAATAACATGGCCTTGACTACGATGAAACTTTTTCTCCTGTTGTCAATCCTAGTACAATTCAAACTGTTCTTAGTCTTGGCGTCTTCTCCTCTTGGCCAATTCACCAATTTAACATTAAAAATGCTTTCCTCCATGGTTCTCCCAATGAAACAATTTATTGCCAACAACCTCTTGGTTTTGAGGATTCCTCCTCTCCAAACCATAATTGTCTTCTCAAAAAATCTCTCTATGGTCTAAAACAAGCCCCACGTGGCTGGTTCCAACGTTTTTCTACTTTTATTCAAATCATCAGTATCCAACCTTCTCTCTCTGATTCTTCTCTCTTTTTCTACCACAAAGATTCTAACACTGTCTATTTGCTTCTTTATGTTGATGATATTGTGCTTATGGCATCCTCTCAAACATTTCTTGATCACATAATTTCCTTGTTTAATACTGACTTTTTTATGACTGATCTAGGCTTACTACATCATTTTTTGGGCATCATCGTTACTCGTGTCGTTCATAGTTTTTTCTCTCCCAACGTCAATATATCCTTGATCTTTTGTCCAAAGCTGGCATGCTAGACTATCAACCTTCTCGTACACATGTAGATACTACATCCAAACTTTCTTCTGGTGGTGATCCCTTTTCTGATGCTACTCTTTATCATGGTATTACTAGTGCTCTTCAATATCTGACTCTCACTTGTCCTAAAATCTCTTTCGTTGTACAACAAATTTGCCTCTTTATGCATGATCCCCCTTCCACACTATAATCATGTCAAACACATTCTCCGCTATCTCAAAGGCACTCCAGATCATGGTCTCCACATAAATTCATCTTCTCCCACTTCCTTGACAACATATTTCGATGCAGATTGGCCTGATGGCCCATACACTCATCGATCCACTTGCGGATACTGTGTTTTTCTAGGTAACAATTTGATTTCATGGTCTTCAAAACGATAGGTCACAATTTCTCATTCATCTGCTGAAGCTAAGTATCGTGCAGTGGCACATGCTATCGCTGAAACAGTTTGGCCGCGCTAGTTACTATTAGATCGCACCAACCGGTTCAGCAGGCTATTATTGATGATTGCTGTGATAACATCTCTGCTGTTTACATATCTAGCAATTCAGCGCAACATCGCCGGACCAAGCATATAGAGATGAACATTCATTTTGTTTTGTTGATATTCGATTCGGTCTCAAAGTTGTTGAACCACCCGTTGATATTGCGGAGGATGTTAGATTATGTATAGTTGGTTTGATCTTCTTGTATTGCAAGTTAGGGTTAGCCGTCCGGTCCCCTATATATTCTTTGTAACCTCTGTACCGAATCAAATCAATTTTAAGTTTATTCCTATTCTACAAATTAAACAAGTTCTTAATGTAGCGTACTGTAGTTGAGCCGTTGTACTTTGTTGGGGAAAAATCATTTACTCCATGTTACTGAATAATCACACTAGTACAAATGAATAATATCAGAGAGGGCTAGTTGAGGACGTGGCACTTGTTCCTGATCTCTCCCTGGGCCCCGGTGAGCACGCCGACGTTACCCATCTTGATCATGGACTCGCTGAAGTCCTTGAAGAACTCGGCGTCAAACTTCCCCGTGGCGACTCGCTGAATGTAGTCCCTGGTGGTGGTATCGGTGAGGAGCGCCGCGTCAGAGCGGAAGAGGCCCCTCCGCTTGGCGACGTGGCGATAGTAGCTGGTGTCGAAGGTCTTGTAGCTGCCGGGGTCCATCTCCGACAGCATGCTCCGGTCGTCGACGCTCTTGCACTTGAGCTTTAGCTTGTCGGCGTATTTGCTGTCGAGGGACGGGTCGACCAGACCGTAGGCACCGGTGGAGTTGTAGAGGCGGTCGGCGAAGGACAGGCAGTGCGCGGTGCCGAGGGTGTGCGCGCCGGAGAGGACGACGAGGTCCTTGAGGTTGAGCCCCTTAGAGGCAAAGATCTTGGCGAGCAGAGGCACGTCGCCGTTGGCTGGGGGAAGCTCGGCGCTGGCTTCGGTTGCGCTCGACGCCCTGCCGTCGCGCCTGCCCAGCGCCACAGGCCAGGTGGGACCTTTGGCCAGCACGACGGCGTCGCGGGACATGAGGGTGAGCACGTCGGCGCAGGAGACGACGCCCGGGCACGCGGCCTCGAGCTTGACCTTCACGCGCTCCACGGAGCCGAACCCGCGCAGGCTCTTGTTCGGCTTGGCGTCCTTCTCCGCTAAGTTGTTCTTGGTGGAGTCGAGCAGGACAGAGGCATCACAACCCTGTAAATTGATGTCACAATTGTAAGCATATACTAGTATTTCATAGAAGCAGAAATGCGATCGGGGGAGAAGAAGAACTCACATTGACGAAGCAGTCGTGGAAATGGAGCCGGAGGAGCGGGCCGGCGAGGCTGGGCGCAGCGGCGATGATCTTGACCATCTCCTCGCGGACGATCTCCTCGACTTGCGGGCATGTCTTGCTATAGAAGCCGATCTCCAGCTGAGCCACGGCCGCGGAGCTAGCTGCGAGAACGGCCACTAGGGCGAAAAGGAGCAGCGAAGGCCTCATCGTCGCCATGGACCTCTTAACCGGTTTCGTACGATGAAACAAAAATTCAATTATATGGCTCTACAGCAAGAATGTTTTGCTGATGGTAGTTGATTGAGTGATCTTTGTCCTTGCGAACTCCATGTACTTATAGAGGCGCTGGTTACCTAGGCTTAATTGGATTGACAACCTGGTTGCTGCGTATGCATGCATGTGCTAACTTCCGCCTCTATGCAACCGCACCCTCAATTATCAAATGCAACCGCGTCTTAACGAACAGGTCAATACACGAAAAATGGAAACAAAATAGACGGCACCGATCGAGGCCTGTTCATGGGCAGTGTGTCGTCCATTGTAACATGGCATATGATTGTAACAATGAATCAGTGTATCAATCTGTCTCTTTAGCGGAAGGGCTGGCAATTATCTGATTTGGGTGTACTAAAATTGCATTAACGGAATGACTGCATGTGCTTGGCCAATCATTTGCGAGTTGTCTGCGGTTTCTTTTTCGAGGGAAAAGTCGCCACTACAGGAAAACTAGACAGTGCCAAGGGTCGGACGCCCTCGGCACAGCCCCTAATTACCGTCGGCATAGGCTGTACCGAGGGCAGTTGTCGGCGTACGCCCCTGGTGTAAGGACCTGTCGCAGGGGCGGAGCCAGACTAATTCATGGACATGGGTAATTGTTGCACAAAATTTTCAGTATATATGCTCCTATATACCTATATATGAATGAGAGTGGTGTTTTCAATTGTTAAACTTGGAAAAAAGGGGAAAACGAGGCCTCCAGAGCTCTCCCGCGTCCGGTCTTCTCAACCTTAGGCCTAAAAACAATTTTTGGCCTCATCCGTGTAGTCTGGCCCAGGTTGCCGTTGCACGAGAAAACGAGAAACAGGGAAAACGACCATACAGCGCACAACGCATCGACGCGCGCCTAGCCGCCCAGTGTCGGGCTCAGCAATTTCACAACGAGTATTTATAGTAAAAAAATTGAAGGAAAAACAACAAAAAATTATTGAAGGGAGCATGGATCAAGAGGCTTGCAAGCATTTTTTTTTTGCGAAAATGGCTTGCAAGCATTTGACATAACCAACTACCAGTTTTCTATACAAACAGATTAAAATAAAGGACTCTACCATATAATTTAAAAGTTTTAGCAAAATATTTGGGTATTCAGCTGATACAAGCTGGGCCCGTCTTTGTAGCCGCCTCTACACAATCGCCGATCAGCTCAACCGTCGACGCCGCGTTTCGGCCGTGCTGCCGCGCCTCTCCTCCTTCGGTGAGTTCTCTTCCTCCACCTAGCTGTCCAAGCGTGTCTAGTCCAGCAGTCCACCCACTAAATCCCTGATCGTCCTTAGTCTTGACGTTTAGGGAAGAACGTCGGTCAGCGGAGCATCAATACTCCGGCAAGAAAAGCAGCGTTGCGACACCATAGCGGGAGCCGTACGGAACTACAGCCCCGCCCCCACACTCCCACTGCCATATACAACATCAGATTTAAAAAACAGGAATCAGGTTCAGAATTAAATAAATATTTTTTCATTGTTCTTCCAATATACTTTTAATTATTTGAGCATATTGTCACTACTATGAACAATTTGTAGTTTGATTCTTATAATTATTGGAATTTTTTATTTGACCCCGAATACCCAATATAAAAATCCTGGCTCCGCCACTGACCTATCGGCGTAGGTCTTCTGGCCGTCTTCCTGGTTGCCGTTGGCACAGGCCACGTGTGCCCCGCCGATCCGTTAACGACCGTCCGGCCTAGATCCAAACTACGCTGAGGGACAGGCCATCAGCACAGGCCCAGCCAGCGCCAACGCTGGTGCTGCCACGTGGCAGCTGGCCCAGAGGCTACGCCGATGGCATTGTGGTCGGCACAGCCTGGCGGCGTATCTATGTATTTTTTTTCCTGTTTTTGCCTGCTTTTCTTTGCAACAGCAGCAAAATACACAAATAAATTAAAAAAGGTAAAAAAAGCAAGATCAACATCACATATCATCATCCAAATATCATTATCATCCAAACAACATCATCATCCAAACAAGATCATCACAAGTGCATACACAAACAAAAACATCACAAGTGCATAACAAGATCTAGCATCTAGTAGCTCTAGCCATGGAGCATGAGGGATCCTGACCCTAGCTGAGGCAAACGTCAGTGCATCGGGGAAGTAGAACTACACCTGGAGAAGCACCGGGAGAAGCACCGGGAGAAGAATCAGGAGAAGCACCGGGAGAATCACCTTGAGCCACACGTTTAGAATGAAGTGGTGTAATCTCGCGCAACTCACACGGCATGGGAGAAGCACGACCACAGGGTCAGTTCCCAGAACATCCCGTTCCCTACATGTTTGGGTAAGAGTTAGCAACTTGCGAGGCACATGAAAGTGGTAGTAAGTGGTTTAGAAAAGAACTTACCAGGATCCCTGAGTAGTATGTGACAGCGAATTCTTCCTTCGATGGGAAGCGAGTGGCCCGCCCCGGGTTAGCTGGCCGGTCAGTTGGTACCGCGCTCCGTTCTCTAGTTTACAAAAAGTGTGCCATCGCCTGCAGGATAGTTAGATGTCAGTCGTTCCAGAAACAAAGTTCAAACTAGAGGAAGTGGAACTTGTCATCTTTTGCAAAAAATAAAGGTTGAAACTTACATCATTAAGCAACCCTTGGAACCCATCGAAGGCATATTTCTGTTCACACCACACATCATACTACGCCTGATAATCCATGTTAAGGGACTTGTAGTCCTCCTCGAAATCAGGCTACAATTTTAGAAATAATGAATCTCGTCAACTTAGCCATTAATGAACGAATAGCGGGAAGATGATGAAAATGAGAAACACTCATATCGATGGTGGTGGTGGATCGACGAGGCGGAGAATGAGGCGCGATAGGGGTGATCAGCGGTGTGGGTGGACTTGATACGCGTGAGGCTCACGGTAGGCTTGAGCACCGCATTAAGCATCTTGTAACGGCCATGCGGCTTGCCGTGGGATGCCAAGATCACCGCAGTCTCATCGACCTCGTGCTGGAGGGGGTCATCCACCTCTGGATGCAAACCCTAAGCCTTCTTGCAGTAGAACCTGAGGGTAGACTTGTCCTTGCCGTAGTGCTCGGGAAGCTGGGGCTGAGGCTTCTCTAGATCGGGCTTCTTACGCTTCATGATCTGCCACATGATCAGGTCGGTAACCTGGCTATCAGCCTCCTGCTCCTGCGCTTCCTATATCGCCAAAGAAATTTTATGCGTGTCAACTAGAAACATGAGGCGAAATAAATGCTCCATGTATATATATACCAGGTGGTCCTTGAAGCGGTCATGGTTGCGGCATTCCCCGCTGTGTGTTCCCCCGTGGCCGCGGTTTACCTTGTTCCGCTGGCTCACGGCCTCGAACTCAAGGTCTTACTCGAGCCACCTCCTAGCCAATGCCTCGAATGCGTCTTTTTTCCATCGCACCAGAGGGGCCTAACCTAAAAAACCAATACTCATTTTAAGAACAGATAATGCAATGGCAACTTAGAAGCAACACACAATCTCATTGATAATTTACTTACTTTCATGAAATCTTCCACCATCATCTCTAGCATTGCCTTGACAATTGTCATGCTTCCTTGCTCTCCTGTCATGCTCAGACTCGAAATGATTGACCAATGTATGCTTGAGATTGTACCACTGCTGGGGTGTCAACTTCCGACAAGCCCCCAACAAAGTCCTCTTCGTCGAGTCCTCATCCTCCGGATCCACCTTATAGAAGGCCTTCAATCATGCATAAAAAATTATGAGAGATCCTCGGGTTAGCACGATGGTGAGAAAAAACATGGCATAACAAAGTATGCCTTACCCAAAACTTGGTGAGCACAACATCAGAAGCTTTCTCGAAGCCCATGCAACCGGCGGCCTCATAGCCGTCCCAATGGGTGGCTAGCTTCCTCTCGCCGTTGGGGACCACCTCGTAGAATCCTGGCCAATACTTCCTAAGAAGAGATCCAACCAAGTTGTTAGGATTGAGGGTCCCCTTAGGAAACTGATGACCCACAAGTATAGGGGGTGTATCGCAGTATTTTCGAGGGAAGTAAAACCAAATTTATTGATTCGGCACAAGGGGAGCCAAAGAATATTTATAAGCCTTAACAACTGATTTGTCAATTCAGCTTCACCTAAAAACAATCTTGCTCACAACAGTTTATCAGTAGCAACAGTTTTGTAATAGCAATAGCAAAGTAATAGAAGTAGTAAAAGTAAAGACAGTAGTAACAATTGCAGTAAACAGTAGGATTAAAGCGCGATAGGCATAGGGATGGATGAACGGGTGTTGCATGGACAAGACAATTCATATAGCAATCAAGACGTAGGGCATTTGCAGATAAATAAGATAAAGCATCCAAGTACTAGATAATCATAGGCATGTGTTCCATATATAGTCATACGTGCTCGCAATGAGAAGTTGCACAATATCTTTTGTCCTGCCAACCCATTTGTAGCGGGGCCTCAATGGAACTACTGGCAATTAAGGTGCTCCTTTTAATAGAGCACCAGAGCAAAGCATTAACACTCCGTGAACACACGTAATCCTCACATCAAAGCCATCCCCTCCGGTTATCCCGATTGCTGTCACTTCAGGGCCTTTGGTTCCGGACAACAATATATGTATATAACTTGCAGGTAAGACCATAAAAAATACTATCATAAGGAATCAATAACATGTTCAGATCTGAAATCATGGCACTCGGGCCCTAGTGACAAGCATTAAGCATAAAAAGTTTCAACAAAGTAAAAAATCACTAATAATAGATACTAGGCACCATGTCCTAACAGTCTGATGCCATTACATGAACGATCTCATCCAATCCCTACCATCCCCATAGCCTACAGCGGGGGATTACTCACTCATAGATGAGGGAAACATGGATGGTCGATGAAGAAGTGATGGTGATGATGATCCCCTCCAATTCCCCGTCCGGGCAAGGTGCCAGAACGGAGTTTCTGGTTCCGAATCGCGGAATATGGTGGTGGCGACGTAGCGGAACTCTTTCTGGAAAAACATCGACCCCCCTTGGTTTTTACGTCAAGAGGCAACTTATAGGCGAAGAGGGAGGCCGAGGGGGTGACCGAGGCGGCCACACCACCCCCCTGCACGGCCTGGCCTGGCCTGCGCGGCCAGGTGGTGTGGGCCCCTCATGGCCCTCCCCCGTCTCGTCTTCTGGCTCCGTGAGTCCTCTGGTGAAATAGGATTTTTGGCATATTTTCCGGGATTTTTCCTGATAGTTAATTTTCTACACAAAAACTAGACACCAAGATAATTCTGCTGAAAACAGCGCCAGTCCATGTTAGTTGTATCCAAATCACACAAGTTTAGAGGAAAACAATAGCAAAAGTGTTCGGGAAAGTAGATAAGTTTTGGACGTATCAACTCCCCCCAAGCTTAGCTTATTGCTTGTCCTCAAGCAATTCAGTTGAAAACTGAGTGCGATAAAAGAAACTTTCACAAACACATTTACTTCATAAGATGTATATACTCCCTCCATTCACAATTACCTCGCATCGTAGGTTTATTCAAAGTCAAAATTTGCAAACTTTGACCATATATTTAGAAAAAATATCAACACAAAAAATATATAATCTATTGCATTAGGATTTTCATAATCTATATTTTTTATATTATATGCACCAAAAATAATAGATGTCCATATTTTTTCTTATATTCTCGGTCAAATTTTGTAAAGTTTGACTTTGACTAAACCTAGAACGCGAGGTAATTGTGAACCGAGGGAGTATTCTCAGCATATGATCAAGTACTTGGTTAATTCATGATAGGGAGTATGCAGATAAGGTTACTCAAAAGTCATTGCAAGCTCTGAAGAGATTCTAACTCAAAAATAGTAAGTAGCATGAAACATAAACATAAGCAACATTGCAATGCTCATAAAAAGATATGATAGAGTGGTATCTCACTTGCCTTTGATCGTAGAGCAAACATAAATGCCAAGGCACCTCTGAAGTTCAAGTGAAGACTAGAAGTAAAGATATCAAAGATACATGCATCAAAGTCATGACATAATTAATCAAGTTTTGAGACAAGCACATTACACTAAGAATGACAACTATGCTCTCAAGAAAGTGCTCATAGAATGAGTAGTGACTCAACAAGGAAGTGAAAAGGTTTTGAACAGTTTGAAAGGCTTCCAAATGCTGAAAGTATGGTACTCATTAGCTTTGAGCTCTCATTGCCCCTATCATAAGCATCTTTAAATGGTTAAGGTTAAAATGACACAACTAAGGGGATATACTTGACAAGTTATAAGTTGAAATCTCATGCCCCTTGCTTACGAGTACCGAATCTCATGCTACTCAACTTCAGTCACAAGTAAGCTCTTGTCATTGTAAGTACATATGTATCATAGAGAACCACCAATGGGGTACCCCTTGCCCCATGACACAGGAGCTATCCCATATCAAAATGACAAGGCAACAGACAATGAACATCTCATCGATCTTTTTATTTGCTATTTGCATAGGTTTTTATTGAGGATGCTTCATAGAATGCTCATTATGGTTATGCTGCAAGTTTCCACCATGATTAGGCATGGCTTAGGCTAGCGGCCCAGGCGTTTCTCTAACACACATACAAACTCCATGATCTTACAAGTTCCTCTTTTATTTCACACCACCAGGATCCATAAGCAAAAGAATCATGATATCAACGGAATAATAAGTGCAATGTTGAAAGCATTCCCCATGATACATGGTTCTGCTAACTTCAACTCATAAAGCGCAAGCATATACGCAACAAAGATGGACACAATGGTTCAAGATTATTAAGTGCAAGAAAGTAAAGTGTGCCATCAAGTTCGTGAGAGCTTTACTAACTAACTTTCTCATAACAAGCAAACATTTTATTCGGAAGAAAACAAGGATACTGAATATGCACAGACTAACAAATGATGCTAATAGGTAGGTATGGTGGACACTGTTGGCAATATTGGTTTTGGGGAGTTGGAAACATGAGTAGAGCTCATACTCAGTGCAAGTGAAGGGTAGAAATAATAAGGGAGCGACAAACGAGAGAGAAATAACTATCATAATCATGCTTGCAACAAAACATGACTAATTATGGCATGAAAGTGATTCAAGACCCCTGAGGCAAAATAGTTCATCGAGGCTTAACTGGTTATTGTTTCAGTCATATGCACGCGTGAGCATGTGCCGAGTCAATTCAAATGAAACATTCAGAGGAGGTTACCACAGTGTCATACCAAGTTATGAATAGAACAATGCAAGCAAACATGCATATGACATGCTACAAACCATTAGCAAGCTGGAGCTAATCATAAGAAAGCAAGAACTACTAAGCATCTATAAATAACATATACCCTACATGAACAGACTAAGCATGCCCACAATGATGAGTATATGTACAAGAATGGAAACAAATAGAGTTCGTTACCAGCCTCTTACCACATCTCAAGTTGTCATTAATCCTCATTATTGCCCTTCACTTGTGTGGCTTGAATAATAAAATGAAACCAAACTCCACTGAGGACTACTGAACCCTGCAACGAACTCCACAAAACCAAAGAAGAACAACAAATATTTTGGTGTTTTTTGATTTTTAAAGGCAAGAACAAAAAGGAAGAACACGCAAAGCAAAATCTTTTTGGGTTTTGCGAATAGTTCAAACAAAGCAAAAAAGCAAACCAAGGCAAAAAGAAACAAATAAAGAGAAACAAAGAAAATATTTTTGGTCTTTTTGTGTTTTAGAAAGCAAAATTAAAGAAAGAACAAAAACTAAAAAGAGAACGAAGCATGGATATACAAAGTACCGACTAAACATGATATGTAGATGAGTGTGATGTCGGTGTACCTCCCCCCAAGCTTAGGCTTTTGGCATAAGTGGGTATCAATCCCAAGCTGGCCAAGATGGAGTGCCTCCGTAGTACGGCGAGGAGGTGCCCTCGTCCTGATACGAGCTCGAGGACGCCCCACTGTAGTGCGTAGAGTAGTCATAAGAAGGCACATCCTCCTGGTGCTGCCTGTGGAAACCAAGCAAGCGGAGTTGCTCATCCAACTCCTCCTTAGAACGCGACCATGGCCTCCTGTAAATATTGAACAAAGTGGATTGTGGCAAAGGAATTTCCCTCTCGTCTCCATTAGTAAACAACATCCTGTATACTAAACTGTCCGTATCAAAGTCAGTAGTGACGAAGTGATGCGTTTTCATGGCAGCAAGATCAAGCCTTTGTGGTGCCAACACAGTGTCATTAGGATCCATAGAAAGTTCTAATGCAGCAACCATACGTGAGGCAATAATGCCCCCATAAATAGGTCCCATAGAAGCTAGGCGGCGAGCAATGAGAGAGCCAAGATTGTACTTGGTATCATTATTAAGTGCAGCAGCGAGGAAGGCTAAATGATAATTAGAGATATTACTAGTGTTCTCCCTACCAAGAATGCTAGTGGCAAGATAATAAGCAAAATATCTAAGAGCTGGGAGTTGAATGTTCCTTATCTTCCCCCGCTGAGCTACGTGGTCATCATCATTTGTCACACTTCGATAGAGATCCAGCAAGTCAGTGGGTCGACCTTGGATCTTCTTCACTGTCCCTGTCATGCCTATACCTATAATGCTGCAAAATCTTTCCAATGACATGGTAATAGGCTGATTATAAATTTTGATTGAAACGGTTGACTGATAAGGGGTGTTGGTGAAAACGAAACTTTCCAAGAAAGTTTTGGTGAGCACGGCATATTGCTCACTCTCATCTTCCATGTACGTGGTCAGACCAACCCTCTAAACCAGTAGTAAGAAGTCATTGAGGATCCCTGCAGCTTGCAAAAAGGTAAAACAAGGGAAGGTAGATTGGTGAGCATCTCCCTCATCTTCTTCATTGCCAAAGCGTGGTGCAATAAGGTCTTCATTGTATGAAGGCCTAAACTGAGAGGCTGATCTTGAAGGCCTTGACCTCCTAGGTGTGTCCCTCTCAAATATTTCTCCAAATGTGTGGTTGTTCATCTTTGATATTCTGAAATTTAAACATCCATTATACAAGTGATTGCAAAGTGAATACATAATGAAGGGAACTACTCATAGGGACTTGTAAGAGGCCTAAACATGCATCAAAACAATATCTCTAAGCATTGAACAAGCTTACAAGCTCTTATAACCTATCACCTACAGCAGCAAAATACTCAAGATATAAACCACTAAACACAAATCTACTTGGACATGCGGAGGAGTCACATATCAGAGAACAAATGCTCCAAATTTTAGCAGCAAAGATGGGCTGAGTAAGGAGATCGAAAAATCGTGGACAACAATAGCAAGAACGCGATTTCGAGCAATGAACTAATGTTTTCTCGGGAGAGAGGAAGAAGTGGCAAGTGAGAGAGTGAGTGGAGGGCCAGGGGTGGCCCACACCATGGCCAGGCGCGCCCCTGGGGTGGCCGCACCACCAGGTGGTGTGCCTGCCTGGTGGGCCCCCTGGGTCACTCCAGGCACTTCTCTGCCCCTTTTTCACGTAAAAATTTAATATGAATTTTCTGGAATTTTTCGAGATACTTTATTTTTGAGAATTTTTCAGGTATAGATGAATGATTTTCTGACAGAAAGATGTTTTTGGAATGATGCAATGACAAAACAAAACTAAAACTTCAGAAGTTCTAAGACACTCTAATATGCAAGCAACTATCAATAGAAAAGTAAACAAAGCGAAAGCAAAAACTAAAATGGATAAAATAAAAGTAAGCAAATGTAATCACGGTGAAAACATTGTTTCGTTCATTAAAATCCTTTTGTTAACAAGGTTGATCAGGTCTTGTTACCAAAACAATTTTATATGAAACAAAACTTTGTATTCCACTAATGATTATGTTACCTCAACCTTGATAGCAATGGTCCCAATCATAATAGTTTCATATTTTTCTCGTGGTATGGGACAACATATTTCTCCAACTTGGATGCCCTCAACATGTTCAATTGAATTTAAGCCATAAGTCCTATCAATCTTCTTGGGAAAATAGACAGTATGCTCCTTATCATTAACATTAAAAGTCACCTTTCCTTGATTACAATTAATAACAACTCATGTAGTATTAAGAAAAGGTCTCCCAAGAATAATAGACATATTATCATCTTTAGGCATTTCAAACACAACAAAATCAGTTAATATCAAGCAATTATGAGCCACTTGAACATGTACATCCTCACATATACCAACAGGAATAGTAGTAGATTTATCAGCCATTTGCAAAGATATATCAGTTGGTGTTAGTTTTTCCAATTAAAGTCTCTTATAGAGAGAGAAAGGCATAACACTGACTCCTGCTCCCAAATCACACAAAGCAGTTCTAACATAACTATTTTTAATAGAGCATGGAATAGTTGGAATCCCTGGGTCTCCAAGTTTCTTTGGAACCTTAACATTAAAGGAATAATTAGCAAGCATAGTAGAAATTTCTTCATTAGGGATCTTCCTTTTATTAGAGACAATATCCTTCATATACTTTTAATAAGGTGGTAATTTAATAGCATCAGTCAGAGGGATTTGCAAAAATAAAGGTTTCATCCATTCACAAAAGTTATTATAGTGTTTATCTTCCTTTGACTTGTGTTTCTTATCAGGGAAAGGCATAGGTTTTTGGACCCAAGGCTCTCTTTCACTACCATGTTTCTTAGCAACAAAATCTTCTTTAGTGTATTTAGTATTCTTAGTGTGCCTTTCAGGTTCTTCTTCAACTTTTTCTTTATCAGGGGCATCATTTTCTTCATTACCACTTCCAGTTTCAGCATCAGAGACAGATATACTATTAGGATCTTTAGTAGGTTCAGAAGGTTCTACAATAGTTTTATGTTTCTTTTTCATTTTCTTAGGAGTAGTACCACTACTTTAAATTTGTTGAGAATCTTGCTCAATTCTTTTAGGATGCCCCTCAGGATATAGAGGATCCTGGGTGGCAGCACCACTTCTAGTTCTAATTTCATAAGCATGTTTCTCTTTAGCAGCATTAACTAGCAAGTCTTTTTGTACCTTAATAAGCTGATCAATTTGAGTTTGAACCATTTGAAAATGTTTAACAAGCATTTTAACATCATTAGAGGTTCTTTCCACAATATCTTTTAACTCAACAATAGCTCGAGAGGTTTCTATTAAATGATTTTGCACCCTTTTATTGAAATTATCTTGCTTAACAATAAAAACATCGAATTCTTCTAAGCATTGATCAGGAGGTTTAGAGTAAGGAATATCACCTTCATCAAAATGTTGGAGAGAGTGTACCTCAATAGTGGATGAGTGGGAGATTGGCTTACATAATTCTTCTATAGGAGGTAAATTCTTCACATTTGTAGCTTTAATACGTTTCTCCTTCAGACATTTCTTGGCTTCCTTCATCACTTCATCATTTAGTTCAATAACTCCCCTCTTCTTTGATGTTGGTATAGGCGCAGGCACAATTAACTCAGGTGTAGTTGTCTCATGTATAGTTGGTTCAGGAGGAGTCCAATATTCATAATTCTTGCTTATTTTAGCCATTAATTCCTCAACTTCCTTGGGGGTTCTATTCCTAAAAACACAATCAACACAACTATCCAGGTATGTCGTAGATTCTTCAGTTAGTCCATTATAATATATATCAAGAAGCTCATTTTTAGGTAATGGACATCCAACCTGTGCATGAATCAAAGCACAAAACCTTGCCCATGATTCAGGCAATATCTCTTTTTCTTTAAAATCAAAAAGTTCCTGCAAAATAGCATGTCTAGCACTAGGTGGGAAATATTTCTGAAGGAAGGTACTAATCAAGCAATCAGGGTTATCAATAGATCCAGGAGGTAAATTATTAAACCAAGTTTTAGCTTCTCCTTTAAGTGAAAAAGGGAAAATTTTAGCAACAAAGTAGGTGCACATCTTAATATCATCAGAAAATAAGCCACTCATGGTAGAAAGCTCAGTCATATGTGCTACAGCACTTTCATTCTTAGTCCCACAAAAAGGTTCTCAACAATAGTTATGTAAGATAAATCAAGAGAGAAATCATAATCCTTATCTTTAATGTTTATGGGAGATGCAGCAAACTTAGCATTAGGAGATAATTTAGGTCTTATAGTACGCCTCTCAAGGAGACTCTTAATATCACTCCTATCATGGGTGTTTTGACATTCTTTAATAAATTCATCAGTTATCTCTATATAACCGTCTTCAGTATCATAGCTCTCTCTAGACTTAGGTGAATTGCTAGGTGTAGTAGTGTATTCATTAGGAGTTTCAATATTTCCAGCTATAGTTCTAGCAATCGTAGCATCTAGGAAAGGACCTAATGAACCACTTTTATCAAGCATAGTAGAAGCAGCATCATAAGTATTAGATTCAGCAGTAGTAGCAGTGTGTGTAGCATGTGTATGTGGTGGTGTAAGGAACTTACTCATAATAGATGGTGAATCTAGAGCAACAGAGGGGTTCAGAACCGTACCTCTTCTTGTAGTGGATGGTAAAATAGGGACCTTGCCATCACAAGACTTACCCATGATGGATGAATGGCAGCGAACAATAGTGATTCCAAGTGAACTTGATAAATAGAGCTATGCTCCCCGACAATGACGCCAGAAAATAGTCTTGATGACCCACAAGTATAGGGGGTGTATCGCGGTATTTTTGAGGGAAGTGAAACCCAATTTATTGATTCGACACAAGGGGAGCCAAAGAATATTTATAAGCCTTAACAACTGAGTTGTCAATTCAGCTGCACCTGAAAACAATCTTGCTCACAATAGTTTATCAATAGCAATAGTTTTGTAATAGCAATAGCAAAGTAATAGCAGTAGTAAAAGTAAAGACATTAGTAACAATTGCAGTAAACAACAGGATTAAAGCGCGGTAGGCATAGGGATGGATGGATGGGCGTTGCATGGACAAGCCAATTCATATAGTAATCAAGACGTAGGGCATTTGCAAATAAATAAGATAAAGCATCCAAGTACTAGATAATCATAGGCATGTGTTCCATATATAGTCATACGTGCTCGCAATGAGAACTTGCACAACATCTTTTGTCCTGCCAGCCCGTTTGCAGCGGGGCCTCAAGGGAACTACTGGCAATTAAGGTGCTCCTTTTAATAGAGCACCGGAGCAAAGCATTAACACTCCATGAACACACATGATCCTCACATCAAAGCCATCCCCTCCGGTTATCTCGATTGCTGTCACTTCAGGGCCTTTAGTTTCAGACAACAATATGTGTATACAACTTGCATGTAAGACCATAAACAATACTATCATAATGAATCAATAACATGTTCAGATCTGAAATCATGGCACTCGAGCCCTGGTGACAAGCATTAAGCATAACAAGTTGCAACAAAGTCAAAAAGCACTAATAATAGATCCTAGGCACCATGCCCTAACAATCTGATGCTATTACATGAACGATCTCATCCAATCCCTACCATCCCCGTATCCTACAGCGGGGGATTACTCACTCATAGATGGGGAAACATGGATGGTCGATGGAGAAGCGATGGTGATGATGATGGTGATGATCCCCTCCAATTCCCCGTCACGGCAGGGTGCCAGAACGGAGTTTCTGGTTCCGAATCGCGGAACCTTGTGGTGGCGGCGTAGCGGAACTCTTTCTGGAAAAACGTCGAATCCCTCTTGGTTGTTAGGTCAAGAGGCAACTTATAGGCGAAGAGGGAGGCCGAGGGGGTGACCGAGGTGGCCACACCACCCCCAAGCACAGCCTGGCCTGGCCCGCGCGGCCAGGTGGTGTGGTCCCCTTGTGGCCCTCCTCCGTCTCGTCTTCTGGCTCCGCGAGTCCTCTAGTGAAATAGGATTTTTGGCATATTTTTCTTGATAGTTGATTTTCTGCACAAAAACTAGACACCAAGTTAATTCTGCTGAAAAGAGCGTCAGTCCGTGTTATTGTATCCAAATCACACAAGTTTAGAGAAAAAACAATAGCAAAAGTGTTCGGGAAAGTAGATACATTTTGGACGTATCAAAAACATGCAATTGCTACACAATAAACAAACATTAGTACATGCCAAATTGTTATGACCAAAAGCATTAGTTAGCACGATGGTGAGCAAAAGCATGAGATAGGAAATTAGTATAGCCACTTACTCAATGTCGTTGGGCTTAATCATAGCTTTCGCCTCCTCGGTAGTGATACGTTGTAAACGTATCTATATTTTTTTATGCTCCATGTATGTTTTGTATCAACTATCTTATGTTTTGTCTACACTTTGAGGCATTTTTATACATTTTATGGAACTAACCTATTGACAAGATGCCGTAGTGCCAGTTGCCTGTTTTCTGCTATTTTTGGTTTCAGAAAAGCTAGTAAAGAAATATTCTCCGAATTGGACGAAACAAAAGCTGAAGTTCCTATTTTTTCTGACACGACACATAAGTCGAATGCAGAGACGGGGGAGAGCCACGAGGCAGCCACACCATAGAGTGGCGCCACACCATAGAGTGACTTCAGAAAAGCTATTTTTGGTGTGGGCCACTGACCTCACCTCTTCGCCTATATAAACCCCCCGAGACAAAAACCCTGGAGAGAAGATCATAATTCCACGAAAAGTTCCGCAGCACCGCCGCCACCGAAGAGGAGATTCGGGGGACAGAAGTCTCTGTTCTGGCACCCTACCGGGACAGGGAAGTGCCCCCGGAGCCATCTCCATCAACTCTACCACCATATCCATCACCGTTGCTGACTCCCATGATGAGGAGGGAGTAATTCTCTCTCGAGGCTAAGGGCTCTACCGGTAGCTATGTGTTCATCTCTCTCTCTTGTAAGCTCACGGTGTGAAAAAATTCGTCTTTACTTGCTGGTCTGTTTTGACAAATTTCTGCCATTTTCTGCATTTGCTTCTTATTGGTTCCTTTTTGAGTTCTTTTGGGGAATTGAGCTTTTTGAGGGAAGTGCTACAGTAGCTAGTGTTTTAATGGAAATTTTATTGGTGTTAGAACTGAACCTAAAGACCTATTATCTTGAGTGCACTAATGTTGCTAATAAAGATTGTGTGAAGTTTTGTATGAAGGAATATTTTTAGGTGTATGGAAGGAATGAGTAATGAGATGAAGGATGGACTAAAGCTCAAGCTTGGGGATACCACTCGTGTCACCCCAAGAAATATCCAAGAAGTACAAGCGTCAAAGCTTGGGGATGCCCAAGGCATCCCCTTCTTCATCAATAAAAATCCCAGGTTTCTTCCAAACGCTTCATTTTTATTGTTTCATGCACAGTTGTGTTGTTCTTGGAGCGTCTTCTTTTTCATTTTCGTTTTCGTTTTTCGTTTTCTTTGTTTGCTTAGTTTGCTGAATAAATTGGTTGGACCCCCTCTTTCATACATTGGTTTTCAAATAGTTTGGTTTGGTTTGGAAAAGAGTAGGAAAGTTCATGCTTAAGTGGTAAAGAGAGCTTGTTTTTGACTGTGGCCTATGCTTTGTCATGCCATGCTTGATATTGTTTTGGCTTTATGCTTAGTATTCTTTGCTGTAGCATGACTTGTTATAAACAATTGAGATTGCTTAATGTGCCTTGGATGAATCATGCGTTGTTTTAGCATATTAAAGCATAGTATAGTGGTATTCTCCTTTGATGCTTTATTTGGGTTGACTTGGCGCATGCTCACACCATGTTATGACTATCCAAATTCACCTTAGCCCTTATGATCCTTAGTTTTCAACTTGTAGTATCACTTTATTCTTTGATCAATGATGTTTTGCCGCTCTGCATGATTATGGCCATTATTCCTCTCTTAGTTTGTCGCTCCCAGTCTTTTGCTAGCCTCCATAATCAAGTATGAGTTCCGCTCATGCATCCAATTCCCTAAACCAAGTTATTCCAAAGAGTCCACCATACCTACCTACTAGCATATGCTATTCCAAGTATATTCATGCTTTTGTTTACCTTCCAAAATAAACTTGTTATGAGAAAACTAGTGATTAAAGCTCTCACAAACTTGATGGCACACTTTACTTTTTTTGCATTTAATAAACTTGAACCATTGGGTCCTTCTTTGTTGTGTATATGCTTGCGCTTTATAAGTTGAAGTTAGCAGAACCATGCATCATGGGGAAGGATTTCAACATTGCACCTGTACTTTGTACCCCATTGATATCATGTTCTTTTGCTTATGGATCCCGGCGGTGTGAAATAAAAGTGGAACTTGTAAGATCATGGAGTTTGTATGTGTGTTAGAGAAACGCCTGGGCGGCTAGCCTAAGCCATGCCTAATCATGGTGGAAACTTACAGCATAACCATAATGAGTATTCTGTGAAGCATCCTCAATAAAAACCTATGCAAATAGAAAATAAAAAGATCGCTGAGATACTCATTGTCCGTTGCCTTGTCATTTTTATATGGGAAAGATCCTGTGTCATGGGGCAAGGGGTACCCCGTTGGTGGTTCTCTATGATAGACATATACTTACAATGACAAGAACTTGCTTGAGACCAAAGTTGAGTAGCATGAGGTTCGGTACTCGTACACAAGGGGCATGAGATTTTCAACTTATAACTTGTCAAGCATATCCTCATATTTGTGTCACTTAAACCTTAATCACTTCAAGATGCCAATGATAGGGGCAATGAGACCTCAAAGCTAGTAAGTACCATAATTTTTGGAAGCACTTTATGAAACTTGAAATCCCTGCTTCCTTCTGTGAAGGGCTTTCTTTTTTATCTTTTTATGTTGAGTCTCCATCTTCTATATTTATGCACCAATTAAGAGAGCATAGTTGTCGTTCTTAGTTCAATGTGCATTGTCCCAAAACTTATTGATTGATTCATAATTTTGGTATTGCTTGCTCTTAAATTATTTGTATCTAGTCACCCTTAAGAACTTTGAAGGTGTCCTATGCATTTATGCTCTGCTAATCCATGAAGGACAAGCTGATTACCACTCTTATTATGTTTTCTATATGTGAAACAAACAAATGTCTTTCAATGCAATGTTATTCATGATCTTTTGTTTGTACCTTTTTATGTTGCAACTTAGTTGCTTTGTCTTATTGTTAGAACTATATCTTTCATGTTTATGTTAGAGTACTATGATCCCAGCTATCAATGTTTTACAATACCTTGATCAAGATTGTGATGGTGCATGTCACCTTAAAAATTATTCTTTTTATCACTTACCTACTCGAGGACGAGCAGGAGTTAAGCTTGGGGATGCTTGATACGTCGTAAACGTATCTATAAGTTTTGATGCTCCATGTTTGTTTTGTATCAACTATCTTATATTTTGTCTACACTTTGAGGCATTTTTATACATTTTCTGGAACTAACCTATTGAAAAGATGCCATAGTGCCAGATGCCTGTTTTATGCTGTTTTTGGTTTCAGAAAAGCTAGTAAAGAAATATTCTTGGAATTGGACAAAACAAAATCCGAAGTTCCTATTTTTTCCGACATGACACAGAAGTCCAAAGCAGAGACAGAGGAGAGCCATGAGGCGGCCACACCATATGGTGGCACGGCACCCCTGGGCGCGCCAGGCCCTGGTGTGGGCCCCTCGGGCGGCCACCGGCCTCGCCTCTTCACCTATATAAACCCCCCGAGACAAAAACCCTGGAGAGAAGATCAGAATTCCACAAAAAGTTCCACAACACCACCGCCACCGAAGAGGAGATTCGGGGGACAGAAGTCTCTATTTCGGCACCCTGCCGGGACGGGGAAGTGCCCCAGAGCCATCTCCATTGACTCCACTGCCATCTCCATCGACTCTACTGCCATCTCCATCACCATTGCTGACTATCATGATGAGGAGGGAGTAGTTCTCTCTCGAGGCTAAGGGCTCTACGGTAGCTATGTGTTCATCTCTCTCTATGCGTGATCTTATTGAGATCACGAGCTTTGTAATCTAGTTGAATAAGTAGATCTATTCTGCTACTCAAGTACTTTAATTAATCTCTGCTTATCTCCATGTGTGTGAAGTTGGCAGTGTGCACACCGTGTGGCACTTAGGCTAAGGTTACAGAAATACTTATCATGAGTATAATTTGAGTTGTATGTCTCTATGAGATTGTGGTGTTTGTTGGAACCATCTAGCGCTCAAGGTGATAGTGAGGGGTTATCTAGATGGGGAATGCGAACTTTAAGGTGTGCTGTTATAGCCCTGCATCATCCAACCAGAGAGTAGTTTAGTGTAGCATAATGAAGAGAAGATATTTATATGAGAGTGTCCACTAGTGAAAGTATGGTCCCTAAGCCTTGTTTCTAAGCATTGAAACACCATTTACAATCAGTCATGTTACATCTTTGCTTGCTGCCACTCTTATTTCAGATTGCAATTACCACTTATAATCATCCATTTACTTGTATTTCACTATCTCTTCGCTGAACTAGTGCACCTATACACCTAACAAGTGTATTGGGTGTGTTGGGGACACAAGAGACTTCTTGTATCTTGATTGCAGGGTGGCTTGAGAGGGATACCTTTGACCACTTCCTCCCTGAGTCCGATAAACCTTGGGTGATCCACTTAAGGGAAACTTGCCGCTGCTCTACAAACCTCTGCACTTGGAGTCCCAACACTGTCTACAAGAATAGAAGCATGCGTAGACATCAGGTAGCAGGCTCATTCTCAGGGACACCCAATTCCCCACGAGTCCGCAACTTCTTCGGCGCCGCCTCACTCTCCGTATGAGTGTAGACTCCGCCTCCGCCTCCGGCTCACTCTCCATCTGAGTGAACAGCGAAGCCACGTCGCCAGAAGTGGAGGGTAAGTCAGACATACGGGCTACACGCCTCGGGGAAGACGAGTCTGTATCCTCTGAACTGAGTCCTCCTCGTCCTGCACCTGCATTGAGAAAGAGTAAACAATTTAGCATGAAGACATAAAAAATGTTTATGCTATGCATAAAGACGTAATGCATAAAGACGCGGGGGAGGTGAGTCTATATCCAAGGTTCCTCGTCCTCCCTGCAGGGGAGGTATATCCTCCGATCCCCTTCCTCCCAATCTGCTATTTCCCCGGTAGCGCTGGTTGGGACGAGGTACTCTTCCACTTTTGGTAACCTTTCTCTTGTCTCATAGTCTCAAGCAAGGAGGCCGTTGATTCCTTCCCTTGCCGAGGGATTGTTCAATCACCTGCATTGAGAAAGAGTAAACAATTTAGCATAAATAAGACATAAAAACAATGCAATTAAGAAGCATGTTGAAAAATAAAATCTAAGCATGAAGAAATAATAGACCCTCACCTCTAGTCATCACTATCACTTCACTATCATGTCCTCGGCACACGAGGAAGCATGCGCGTTCGACGCGACGGCATGATGCCTCGGCTGCCCCCGCACACAGATGAACTTCCATGATGTTTGGACGCGCGAGAAGGCGGAGATGCTTGTGCCACCGTCATGCCTCGTCATCAAGGAGGAGAAGCGGTGCCACATAGCGTGGCTTCGATGCCTCTACCATATAGAGGAGGAGGAGCGTCTGAGGGCGGAGTGGGCCACCCACTTTCGAGAGGATGTTGACGCTGATTTCGCCTTCTACACACAGAGGAAGGACGCGCGCAAGGCACGCCACCGGGCGAGGAGGGACGAGAAGGCACGCCGCTAGGTGTTCATCCAGGCACAGCTAGCCGGCCCGTAGATGATCGACGAAGACGACGATAGCTGGCTAGACCAGTTCTCATTGATACCGGTGGATTCCTTGATGGATGACGATTCGATTTCGACATGTGGACATCGGGGAGACCACCTTTGATGAGGGTGAAGCGTAGAATGTAGGGTTTATGTTTTGTACTATGTTTTATGTTATGCACCGTATGTTGAACTTTGTTTGTTGCACCTATGTAAAATGCATCTAGTCTATTTTATGTCTATTTTTCTATTTGTTTGATTAACCTGTTTAAAAATATGTGTTTGAACGTTGTATTTTAGCGCGCCTACTGAAGCGCTGCTTGCCGCGCACTACAAAATAGCACCTCTGGTTTATACGCCGCTAGCGTCTCACGCTGTATCCGCAAAACAAGCGCTCGAAATGGATTTTAGCGTGCCAGATTTTGCAGTGCCTGTTAGAATTGCTCTGACATACTATGTATCTCATATAAATGTTCCCAATACTTCCCATATTTTATACACTTTTATTAAGCGAGATTGTAAACCCTAACCCTTCCGGGTCGCCTCCCTCCCAGGCGGCTATGTAGGCGCCTCCACCTCCATCCTCTAGGCCCGACCGATCTAGAAGACGCAGCCACCGCTGCCGCTAGTGCCGGCGTTGGTGGTGCTCATCTGGTCAGAAGATGGTGGGCGAAGTTGGGCGCTCGATTGCATCGTGCGGGAGGCGGTGTGGCATGGATTGAGAGAGCAGGGCGGCGTGACCTAGGCGGGGCTAAGGCCCGAGGCCTCCAGTGGTGGGGCGGCGACATGGAGGCGGCGACACGCCGCCGGTGTGGCCACCAGATGGCGCTGATCACCGGTACGCGTGCGATCTGGGTCTATTGAGCGCGATTTCGTCCTTTTGGCCCTTGATCAGGGATGGAGGAGCCCGGGTTAGGCTACGGTTGCAGGGGTCCTCGATCCCTTCGACGTCTCAGCCTTCTACTGCTTCCTTGCCCGATATCTTCGTGCTGGAGGAGGCTGGCAGCGTGGGGGCATGTGAGTCTCGCGGATAATGGCGGTGGTCCTAGAGTTCCTCCCGTGCTTGGACGATGATCTGCTTGATGTCTGTCATCGTTGATCTGGTTGGACTGTCGAGTTCCGTAAGGCTCCACTAGCGAACTCCCATGGGTGAATGTGCCTGGAGATTGCTGGATCAGATTGAATTCGGTCGGGCGTATCCATGTTTTTGTCTAGCCGTTTGGTTTCAACAGGAGCATTGCAAAGCTCTGATATATGTTACCAATCATGTGTCATGTTTTTGACGATCCATGGTGAAGTCAGATACGGAGAATGTTGGGAAAGATGGAACATCAGTGAAGCGATGGTGATTTGAGTCTTTGTGGCGACGAGGAACTGGCTGCGTGATCTGTGACTCGCAGCAATGATTGTCTGTGGGGGCGCCAACACAGGAGGAGTTTCCAGTCTTACCTTGCAGGGTGAAAATCTAAGGTCTGACCTTAATTGGTTGTGCCTGACAATGACCTTGTTGACGGTATTGTTTTGCGAGTGAGAACTTTCTCCTGGGTGAAAACCTATGATCTTTGATCGGCGACGATGGTGCTTGTGCATTGTTTTCTTCTTGAATGCGTCGCTATTGGAGTGGTTGGACTACTGATGTTGTTTTGATGGTGTTAGTGTCTTTACTTCGAGGAATCATTTTGTATAGTGGGACTTGTCTTGTTGTAATTCCTTTTCTTTTTTCTGGACTATGTGCATTCGTAAGGTTGTACATGCGTTGTTGCAGATGCTTGGTGTAATTGGTATCTCCTGATATTAATATATACTCTTTTCAAAAAAATTAAGCTAAGCTCATCGAATTCTCACCTGTGGTCATGGACTCTGTCTCTGCATAGAAGGAAATAAAAAAAAACAGCTAGTAGTAATGTTTAAAACTACCATTGGACGTTAAATATTGAATTTGAGTGGCTTCGTATCAATAGCATGCAAGTCAAACCTCCCATGCATGTGGCGTCCTCCACAAAATAACAGCATGCGGCGGCTGCTGGTTACCGTGGCCGAGCCGTGCATGCATGCATGCTGGCCGATGACTGATGACAAGAGGGAGATGAGTCCGGGACAAAATCTTCAAGTCAATCAACGAATGATTAAACTTATTATTCGGTCATGCGGTCTACCAGCATGACCAGAACCACTTTCCATGACTGATTACCGAGGGCTGCCCCTTGGTAACCCCCGCGCCATCTCGTTGCACGTTTACCATCGAGAGGGCTGAAAGGTTGAGTGGTACGCATGTCGCTGACTACGTCCTTGATACTCCCTCCTTCCGTAACTTTTGTCACAGTTTTAGTTTAAATTTAAACTAAAACCACGACAAGAATTATGAAGCCGGGGAACAACATATTCCAGATGCTTTTGATAGTCCGATCGACCAGTTGTCTTAGTCTACACCACTGCACTCTATGAATATGTGTATCTTTAGTAAAGTTTCAGCATCATTATTTATAGATCGCAACAGAGGATTGGTGGCAAGCGGCTAGGGTTTTGGTCCTCCATTCTACCGAGTAGATGAGCAATTGTTTGCATTATCGCTCTTGCGTGAACAACATGGACTCAGTATATATTACCAAGACCGAGTGGTGTGAAATGTAGTTAAAAGGTAAATCTCGAAGGCGGTGTCATTGTCTGAAATATCGTCTAATATGTCACAAAACACAAATGGTTGCGGCATCTTTCCAAATCAAAAGTATAAACAATCTAATAGAGTGGTTAATATTACATTCCAGAGAAAAAACGACCCCCCGTCTCACCCCTCTCGCTCCCCCGAGAGCAACAGGGCGCCGCCTCTCTCCCCGGCCAAACCCCCACCCCCTTCTCTCCCCCGTCGTCGCCGCCGGCCAGGGCCGTCGGGCGTTGCCCGTGTGGCGCCGGCAGCTCGACCTTCCCCGCAGTTTGGAGGTGGGTTCGGGGCCCCTTCCCTCCCGGCGGTAGAGATCCGGCACAGTCGGGGGCTTGGCGGCACGGCAACGGAAAACAGTGATAGGAGCTGGCAGAGCCATGGCGGCCTAGATCGGGGCCCTTAGGGCCCCATCTAGGTAGTAAGAGGGCCGACTTGTGTTGCTCATTTTGCTCTGCATATTGCGGTAGGGTGGTTTGGGCGGGACCAACGGCAAACGTGACCGTCCTGTTGCAGCGTGGCTGCGGACTTTACGGGTCCGTCAGGGCCTGTTCGGACCATCGTGGGACTGGCGTGCTTCTGTGGATGCTTTACGGGCCCTCTGGGTTCGGACGGACCCAACCGGGACTGGTGTGTCTGCGGCCGTGTCCGGTCGACTAACTCCTCTAGCCGTGGAGGTAGTTCCTCCTGCGCATCCGCCGTACTACGGGCCCGTCTCATTTTTACCCTTTGCCTCTATCCTACAGACCTCAGTGAGACGATGATGGCGGGTTCGTGACCGTAGTGGCGCATGCCCGTGGACGGCAAGCTTGGTGGTGGCGAGGCCTCGTCCTCGCAGGACGCAAAGGATTGTTCGGGGTTGTGGACAGAGTTTTTAGGAGAAATCCTTGTCGGCATGACCGACACCGACGCGGTGCCGCCCTAGGTGGCACCATCCTTCCTGGAGGGCGTCGTGGCTACCCTGCGTCCACTCCCCCTGTGTGCGGGGGAAACCCTAGGACCAGTCCTGGTGCAGGCAGCATCGATGGCTGTCCTTCTTGAAGATGCTGCTTGGTGCTTGACGAGTGGTGGTACTTCTCCGGTGGGCGCAGCGGTTGTGGGTTGCCTTTGTTTAGTCTCTCCGCTTGTGTCTCCATTTTATTTCTTCTTTTTATTCTTTTGGGCGCGTGTTTGCTGCTGCCCCAGCTTGTTATTTCGTTTCAAACTATCGTGATTGTATTGTGATTGCTGTATTAATAATATAGCAGTGTGAAAGCCTATTTCGAGAGAGAATATTACATTCCGTATGTCATGTATGCATTCAGAATGTTATTCTCCTAATGAACCAAAGAGAGTTTTAAAGAAAATGAAACAATGCGCTAGGAGGAATTAGACATTTTTTTGATATAGTACAAGCAGTTCAGCATGAGAATTCTTAAAATTCGTTCCTAATAAGGATTGAACTCCGGTCGTCAGGATGCGCCAACTACAATCCAACCACTAGGCTATTACCTCGTTCTCAGTTTTTAAATTAATCTGTTATTCTAATCGACTCAACGGGAACTAGTACTAACGAACGTAGTGGATCTGAGTGTATGTAAATAAAAGGATCATCTACGATAAAGCATGCCCTTATCTAGTACAAATGTAAAGTCACATCTGCATTTGTGTAGTTACAGTGGCCGTATCATACTCATGCCATGCGTGTTGCTGTAGCCAACGGCTATAGGATCGAGGTCTTCCGGTTCAGAAATGTTCAAGTCAATCGACGAACAATTCAATTCGATCGGTCATGCCATGTTCACGCGGGCTAGAACCACTTGTTGTCTCACGCCCGAGGATCCTCTATCATTTCCTTTTTCTAGTATTAAAAAAGTCCATTTGTCTACTCTGTATGATTAATTAGCACAAATCGCAACCCCGCAAAAACTTTTTTTAGTTGACTTGAATTTATCTAAATTCCAATGTATCTAGACATGTTTTAGTACTAGATATATCTGAATCTAGATAAATCCAAGTCAACTAATATGGGTCAAAGAGAGTATCATAAACCGCAGAAGACAGCAAGTCCTTCCGTCCTCGAAAGGATGTCACAAATTTATTAAAATTTAGATGAATCTTATAATAAATAATATGTAGATACATTCAAATTTAGATAAATCTGCGACTTCCTTTTTAATACGAAGGGTATGATTAAGGGACCATGCACGCCATCTCGTTTCACGTTTTATATCGCGGAGCAGAAATGATCAAGACTGCCATTATAGGAATGAAGCACATTGTAGCTGTGTCATTGTACTTTGGTGGAAAAAATGATTTACTCCATTACTGATAATGAAATGATTAATCACACTACAAATGAATAATATCAGACGACACACTACAAATGAATAATCTCGCGCAGTCACAGTTAATTAAAATCAAACGAACGCTAGTTGAGGAGTGGCACTTGTTCCTGATCTCTCCCTCCGCCCCCGTGAGCACGCCGACGTTGCCCATCTTGATCATGGACTCTCTGAAGTCCTTGAAGAACTCGGCGTCGAACTTCCCCGTGGCGACGCGCTGGACGTAGTCCCTGGTGGTGGTGTCGGTCAGGAGCGCCGCGTCGGAGCGGAAGAGGCCCCTCCGCTTGGCGACGTGGGCGTAGTAGCTGGTGTCGAAGGTCCTGTAGCTCCCCGGGTCCATCTCCGACAGCATGCTCCGGTCGTCGAGGCTCTTGCACTTGAGCCTCAGCTTGTCGGCGTACTCGCTGTCCAGGGACGGGTCGACGAGGCCGCCGTAGGAGGCGCCGTCCTTGCCGGTGGTGGCGTTGTAGAGGCGGTCGGCGAAGGACGGGCAGTGCGCGGTGCCGAGGGTGTGGGCGCCCGAGAGGACGACGAGATCCTTGAGGTTGAGCCCCTTGGAGGCGAAGATCTTGGCGAGCAGAGGGACGTCGCCGTAGGCCGGGGGAAGCTCGTGGCCGGCGAGGCTGGGGGCGGCCATCTCCTCGCGGACGATCTGCTCGACTTGCGGGCATGTCTTGCTGTAGAAGCCGATCTCCAGCTGAGCCAGTGCCGCGGAGCTAGCTGCGAGAACGGCCACGAGGGCAAGAGGGAGCAGCGAAGGCCTTATTGTCGCCATGGACCTTCACCGGTCGTACGATCAAACTAAGCTTCAATTAGATGGCTACAGCAGGAATGTTTTGCTGCTTGTAGATGATGGAGTGATCTTTGTCCTTGCAAACTCCATGTACTTATAGAGGCGCTGGTTACGGTGTGGATGCTGTAAGCGTGACAACCTGGTTGCCGCGTATGCATGCATGTGCTAACTTCCACCTCTATGCAACCGCGCCTCAATTATCAAAAGTAGGCGCGTCTAAACGAACAGGTCAATACAGGAAAAATGAAGATAAAATAGACGGCACCGAGATTGAGGCCTGTTCATGGTCAGTGTGTCGTCGATTGTAACAATGTCATATGATTGTATCAATGAACCAATCTATCATCTGTCCGACCTCTTCAGCGGATGGGCAGGCAATTATCCGATTTGGTTGGGTACTAATTGCGTCAACGGAATAACCACATGTGCTTGGCCAATCATTTGCGCTGTCCGCGGTTTGGTATTCCAGGGAAAAGCCGCCCGCTCTTGCACGAAGATTAAAGATCTCAGTCGTCTGGTCATATGTGATGTTGCCTGTATCCCGTACGGCTAGTACTACTCCACAAGGCCTTTGAGAAAAAAAACTTAATCGTCATGTAGCTCAACATGATCGGAGGTGTATGCAGTTGGTATTTACAGACTCGTGGTTTGATATCTATATCGTTTTTTTAGGACTGCCTTCAGAAAAGTAGATGATTGTATCATGAAAAAGAAAGAGTTTGAAAATCTTGAAAATTTGTTCGTTTCATTTAGACTTAATTTTATAGTCATCACGTCAAACTACTCATATATTTATACCATGTACTATTCGCTGCTATAAATATATCATGGTATTGATTGTCCAAAAGAAAACCTTTTTGGCCCTAAGCTTCCACATGCTGGTCAGACGATGTATCAGGGCAACCCAAAAAATATATGAAAGAGTAAATATTCAATGCAAGTCCTAAAACTATTTAAGAGGTGCCATGTTGGTCCTAATGCTACAAAATGTTACATTTATGTTCTATAAGTTTGTTAAGTGTATCACATGCAGCACTAAGCTCGTCAGAGAACCGCTGACATACACCATGTCACTTTAAACTTAGCCACGCTATAACCTATATCACTCCCCCTCCCCTGCTTCTGAGCACACCACGCCTTAGACTGGGCCCCTCACATGGCCTCTACGCCGGATTAGCCGGCTGGAGCTGGAGGGGAGGTGGCACCGGAGTAGATGGGCGGAGTAGATAGGGTTAGGGTTTGTGGCTATATGCCGGTAGTGGATAGCCATTGATGCATCTGCTCTAGTCTGCTGTAGCCAGATCTGGAGAGTAGGCTGTTCTTTGCGGTGCATGAGCTCCTCCGGCCGAAGCTGAGGACGGTGATGACAGCCGCTGCATCCCTCAATAAAGCTGATGTTTGCCGCTCCATCCATCCTGCAGTCTCCATGCTCCTCCATCTTTATTTGGCCGGTCGTGGTGGCGGGGGAAGGAAGGCGGGGAGCGAGTTGTTCTATGGTTGTTGGAGAGCTGGGGGTTCTTCCGTCCTGGCGTTTGTGCACGTCGCCAAACGATGGTCGTCTGCATCTCCTGCTATTGCCCTTCTTCTTACGGTCGGCCATGGCGGCGAGGGGAACAAGAAGGAACCGCGGAGGTGGGCTACCAGCTCCCCTATCTTCACGTGCGGTTGTCGTCTTGAGGGCGGCGCTTCCACTGTTCTTCAACTCTCGGCCAACCGCGGAAGCGAGGGAGTGGTGAAGGGCAGGAGATGGGACGCTGTTCAAGTTCGGATCTTTGGGGTGCATCTGGAGCCCATGTCCCCTGCGGCGTTTCCGAAGCACTGGTGATGCTTCGCCGCTGCTACTCACACCCAGATGGGTTGCCACGCCATGCTCGTCGTCAGCTGCTGCGCGAGCGTCTTCTTCTCTGTGAGAGGATCTTCGTCAACATCGTTGTGGCCTTCAAGCCCCCCGCGCAACCAAGTGGTTGTGTCCCCGATTGGTGCAGGGGCGGCGCCGTTGTGATGTTGTTCTTCGCCGGCGGATGCCATGGACTCTACTGCGTTTTTGCAATCTTTGCTAGGGTGTGCTATGTAAAAGTGTGGGGCCTTGTTGTTATTTCTGTTTTCTTCGAGGCCTCATTGTAATTGTACACCCGCCGCTGGAATAGAAGCTCCTAGTCCTTCGGGACCTTTCCTGTTCAAAAAAAAAAGGCATAGCGGCCTCTAGAATTATATGTCTCCCATTCCTCGGCCTACCCCACCATAAGCAACTTGTTGGCATCTGCAACTCCAACAAATGACGGCGACGACATGGAATGATGTCAGAAGGTTTCACTATACGGAATCTGTTGATACATGACCCTTCATTTTCGTTAATGAATCTTCCACTACTAGGAAAAGCCTTATCTATGGCGCATCAACTTTGACATTCTGTGCCGCATATGGGATGCGCCATTGTTACCCCACCAATAAATTGTAATTCTGTGGCGCATATTGATATGCGCCACATAATTCTTAGTTTTCTGTGACGCATTTCTCCATATGTGACATAGAATTATTTTCAGTGGGGCATATCACTCCATGCGCCACAGAAATGCCATGGGCCACAGAATGCTAATCATATGCGCCACAGATTATGTTACAGGTATTCAAAATAAAATACAGTCCTGGTACAGAATTAGGTATTTATACGGAAATTATACAGGATTTATATGGATTAGTAGAAACAGTACATTGCACATATATGAAAACCGACATATAATATACACACAGGTATAATATCATCACACTTAGAGCCTGATCGAGATACATATACAGTGTCAAGTGCCGAATAATTACAGAAGTTCTGAATACAAAGTTCATCATCTCACATTACAAACGAAATGGTCACCGCCTACACTAGGATCAAAAGAATACATATGTGATAACGGTGAGCAAGAGCAGGAGCACGACCAATATCTTCATCCGGTTCTTATTTCATAGGTGGTTCCTTCACTTGGCTACCGCCTCCTCTCTAGTCGCGTGTCTTTTGTAGCTGTTGCCTCTGAACTTTTTCACTTGTTTCTAACAGTCCTGCCACTCCTCGTAGACTCCTGGAACCTAACCCCTTATACACCACGTACCACTTCGACATCTCTGTAGTCAAGGCATATTGATGACCCACAAGTATAGGAGGTGTATCGCAGTATTTTCGATAAGTAAGAGTGTCGAACCCAACGAGGAGCAGAAGGTGCTGGCTAGTGGTATGGATCAGAAATTCTCTGCAAATACTTAGCAAACGGATTTTAGGGGTTTTCGATAAAGCAAGTAAACAAAGTACGAGTAAATAAAAGACAGTAGGAATAAATGCAGCAAGTGGCCCAATCCTTTATGCAGCAAAGGACAAGCCGGTTGTATTACTTAAGATGACCAAACATTCTCGAGGACACATGGGAAGACTGTCAAGTGCTTTCGCTTCATATAGTTGATTAATCTTCTTTAGCTTGCTAAGTGTTGTATGGGTGAACCTGTGCTAATATACCGCCCCATCCAAGACTAATTTATACTTGTGATTATACCCCTTGCAAACATCTGTAAGTACAAGAAAATAATTAAGGTAGAAACCTAACCACAACTTTAAACTCTAAGACCCTTACGTCCCTTGTGCAATGGTTTCCTAACGGGGGTTCATGTTTCTGTCACTCCGGCAACCCCTACGATTAGTAGCCAAATACACAATGTATTCCCCTAGGCCCATATAGGTGAAGTGTCATGTAGTCGACGTTCACATGACACCACTAGAAGAAGTACACCACAACTTAAATAACAATCTATTGAATCTTTCTCAACACAACTCCACTACTAACAACAAGACTTCTCCCATGTCCTCAAGAACAAAACGAACTACTCACAAGACATCATATGGATCATGATCAGAGATGGAATAATGATGTATAACAATCTGAACATAAACAATAATTCAATGGTTCACTCAATAGCATCAACTACAAAGAGTAATCAACACCGAGAAAGTTTCCCCTATGAACTATGCAAGATTCAACGCAATTGTTACAACAATATGGAGATGGTGATGAGGGTGATGATGGTGGTGATGGTGGTGATGATGATGATGATCCCGATGAAGTCCAGCTTGATGGTGGTGTTGATGGCGACGATCTCCCCTCTCCGGGAAGGAATTCCCTCGGCAGAAATCTGTCTGCCAGAGAGATCTTTCTCTCTCGGTGTTTTCCGCCCCGCAGAGGCGGCGGAATCTTTCTGTGGTCGCTCCCCGAGTCTTAGGGTTTCGGGAGGATGATATACGCCAGAGGGGAGAAGCTGGAGTGCGCCAGGGTGGCCACACCACCTCTTGGCGCGGCCTAGGCCTGTCCGCGCCATGGGGTGGTGTGGGCCCCCTGTGGCCCATCTCCACTCCATCTTGTGGCATCCTTAGTCTTCTGGAAAAATAGGATTTTCCGTATATTTTCTCGGATTTTCTGATCTTCGCGAATTTTGCCTCCAAACAGCACCTTTTCTATCAGAATCCTGACTGCAGCGGTCCATGCTCCAAAAGTCATCAACCATGCAAAAATAGATGAAATAACATAAGTATGACCTCTCAATATGAAATATATCAATGAATAATAGTGAATTAAGACATATAATAGTGATGCAAAATGGACGTATCAACTCCCCCCAAGCTTAGACTTCGCTTGTCCTCAAGCAAAACTGAGCTCAATAAACATGGCCTCAGGTTTATGGAGTGAAGAGTCAATAAAAGAATATGGACAAGAAGCATCACATTCATCTAATACATTGATCATAATAGAATACAACTCACTATTATATAACTCAACTTGTAATAAGTAAAGGAAACACAATAAAGATACATAAAGTGAATCATAATTGGTAATGGAAAACTTAGCTCTTGGTCGGAGAATAGTTGATAATTTGCTGGAATTCACAATAGCTGGTTTTCGATGATAGCTTTCAAAGTAGTAAACATCGGAATAAGAGCAATGTACAAAACAAGGAACATAAGACATGATTGCATAAATCATCATATGAATGAATGAAACACAACAACTCAAAATACTTGCTGAGGTAGAAGGGAGTAGGTTTACTGACTCAACTACAAAGTAAAAGAAAGGCCCTTCAAAGAGGAAAGCAGGGATTGCAAGTCTCATAAAGAGCTCCCAAAAATTATGATACTTACTAGCTTTCAGCTCTCATTGCCCCTATCATAGGAATCTTTAGGTGATTAAGGTTAAAGTGATCAAAAATGAGGATATGCATTGACAAGTTGTAAGTTGAGAATCTCATGTCCCTTGAATACGAGGGCCGCTCCTCATGCTACTCAAGTTTAGTCACCGGTAAGTTCTTGTCATCGTAAGCATATGTGTATCATTGAGAACCGCCAACGAGGTACCCCTTGCCCGATGATACGGAAGAATCCCCATATCAAAATGACAAGGCAAGCAGACAACAAGTATCTCAGCAATCTTCTTATTTACCATGGGAATATGGTGCTTTTTTCTCTCTTTCCTCTTTTCAAAACCTCTTTTTTTTCTTTTCTCTTTTTCTCAATCTCTATCTCTTTTTTTATAAGAAGAATGCTTCATAGATACTCGTTATGGTTACGCTGCAGGTTTCCACCATGTCAGCATGGATTAGACCAGCGGCCCAGGCGTTTCTCTAACACACATGCATAACTCCATGGACTTACAAGCTCCCTTTCATTTCACACCGACGACATCCATAGACAAAAGAACATGATATCAACTTGGTACAAAGTACCAGTGCAATGTTGAAAGCGTTCCCCATGACAGCATGGTTCTGCTAATTCACAACTTACAAAGCACAAGCATATACGCAACATAGGTGAGCACAATGGTTCAAGTTTATTAAGTGCAAGAAAGTAAGGTGTGCCATCAAGTTCGTGAGATCTTTAATCACTAATTTTCACACAACAAGTTTAATTTGGGAGGTAGATAAAACAAGAATTTACTTGGAATAGCAATAATGCTAATAGGTAGGTATGGTGGACACAAATGGCAAAGGTTTTGGTTTAAAGGAGGTGGATGCACGAGAAGAATACCCTCTCAGTACAGGTTTTTGGCTAGCAAGGCTGGGTAGCAAGTACAAGAGTTGAAGGAAACAAACAAACATACAAGTGATAAAGACAAACATGCAATCTTCCTTGGAAGCACAAAAGATCTTAACTAGAGAGTACTAAACTTATGAGAAAATCAAGAAAGAAAGATGATGAAATTATTTTTCTTTAGAGTACTTCTATCTTTTTCATTCAACTCTCAAAAATAGTGTTGCTACTGACCGAGCCAGGTTTGCCAAAACCAACTAAATTAACTCAATGATCCCAGAGTGCTGCCAATACTAACAACAAGATCAATCATATAACCACGAATTGAAAACTAATATAAGCTATGCAAAAGAGTGAATGATAGAACTTCTCATTAATATTCCATAACGGCAACTCACACCAAGGGATACATATCTAACAAGAGAGGGGACACTTCCAAAATGCAAACCATACTACAAAATAACTCCTCTATTCATGATATGACTCTACTAAAAAGGTAAAAAGATAGAAGATAGTGATGTGATACCACGGCACTCCCCCAAGCTTGGAACAAACCAAGGGGATGCCAAACCTGATGACGAATTACTCCTTTGGTGGTGGTGGTATCCTCTCGATGAGCGTCTTGACCAATTTCCCCAAGTCCTCAATCTCGAAGGTGAGATTACGAATCAGTTGTGAGTTTTGCTCAATGCGGCTCATGATCACGTCATGTTGAGAATTCCAGCTCTTGCTATTCTTTCCCCACTCTTCCTCCTTGAAGTCTTCTTTTCCTGCATGGCTAGAACGAGTCAAATCCCAATTGGAGGGTAATTTCCCCTTGGACATATTCTAGTATTGATGCTCATGGATAAGGGTATGGAAAGGGTTCTTGGTGCGCGGAGGAAGTGACCAGGGATCTGAACGGTGATGAGGAAGCTTCCCTCAAATGGCTGGGTTTGCCACCACTCCAATGCTCGCAATGGTAGTGCCGGTGTGCTTTGCCTCCTCTTCATCTTTGCTTTTGATCTCCTTCTCCTGCCCGGAGTCCTGGAGATCTTCCTCCATAGGCTCCTTCCCCTTATCCTTGGCGGACACCATTGTGCATATAGAAACAAAAAACACGACGAAAACACGATATACGAACCTCGGAAGATCCAGGGGGTTATATATTACGAAGTTTCATATCAAAAGGAAGGTACTAGGAGAAAACAAGTCGGAGGCGGAGTCCTGGGTGGACTCACCACCTGGTGGCGCGGCCAGGGGTGGGCCCACGCCATGGGGTGATGTGGGCCACCCCGGCTCCGTTTCCGTCCCTTTTTCGCTTCATAACTTTCCTTATTGACTAAAAACTGCAAAAATATAGTTGGATTGTAATTTCGCGGAACTTTTCTTACCAGAACTGTTACCTATTTGAAAATAGACTCTGCAAGTCTCTGAATTTGGTATCGAGTAGATTCTTTCGGAGTCAACACTTGAATAACATCAATATCTTCACCTTCATACACTTATTACTTGAGTCATAAAACCCTTCTCTTCCTTATTACACCAATGTCTCCACTACCTGGAAATTTCTTTCACACAATTCTCATTAGCAACATTAGTATAAGTGAAGTGATAAAACCTTTTGAGTCCAACTTCAACTGAAAACCATCAAAACAAAAGCTACTAAAACAACTCCTTCCGAAAACCCAAAAAGAATTCAAAAAGGAAATCGAATAAAGAAGCAGATGCAAGAGTGGCAAAATCTGTCAAAACAGACCAGCGGGTAAAGATCAATTTTTTCGAAAATCTTCTGTTGCGCAAATAAAAAAGTGCAAAACTAACGAAAGTTAAATAACAACCTGGGGCAGAAGCACAAAAAATTACAGCTCAATCCGACATACAGAGATCTCTCACGATTTTTACGGTGAAGCACAAAAATCTGTTTCGGGACAGCAACTTCCCCAAATATTACTTCTCTCTCATTAGAGGTTGATCTTGACACAAAAACCAAACAAAACGGATAAAGAGCGGTTATTACCGAAGTAATAACTTCCAAAACTCAAAGAAACAAAAACAAACTAAGCAAAAACAAATTGGGTTGTCTCCCATAAAGCTCTTTCTTTATAGCCATTAAGATGGGCATGATAATTTTGAAGAAGCTCTTATAGGGATATGAATTGAAGTGAAAGAGAGCATTAAGAAGAACACACACACATTTAAGTCTAACCCACTTCCTATGCAAGGGAATTTTGTAAACAAACAAGTTATTGAAACCAGACGCAACTTGCATAAGAAGGCAAAAGGAGTGCAACATAAAAAGTTTCAGCATAAAACGAGGAAACTTGATATTATTGAGATGCATAAGAACACTTTTCCCTCTTTCAAAGTAACTTTCAGTATCATGCATAAACTTAACAATATAACTATCACATAGACCATTATAGCAATGATCGCTTATTCTAACAGAAAACACAGGAATACTAGCTCTCATAACACTACTTTGTGAAACAATATTAGGTGTATCCTTACAAAGGATAGGGTGTCCCTCTTTCTCATATTTAGTAACAAAGTCTTTCACACTTGCTATTATAGGTTCATCAACCATTTGTTTATCAGGTTCAACAGCTTTATTTGTACTTTCATTAACCATACTAGCTATCATAGAATGTTCCTTTACCTTAACTGGGAAAGACATTTTCTCAATATAAGGTTCAGGTAAAACATGATTAGCAGTATAAACTTCAATATTTCTTGCAGGAACACTCTTAGCAACATCTTTATAAGGTTCATGATACTTATTCCACTTCTTTTTAGGCACTTCAATATAGGAAGCAAAAGCCTTAAAATAAGAAGCAATAGCTTGAGAGTCTAGACCATAAGCATTTTTAATATTTTGAAAGTCGTCAGTTCCCATAAAAGATTCAATGCATTCATAATCATAATTTATACCTGACTTTCTACCTTTGTCATTCTCCCAAGCTTCAGCATTGTCTTGAATACGGTCCAGAAGATCCCATTTAGCTTATTCTTCCATGCGAGTGAATGATCCAGCACAAGAAGCATCCAATAAATCTTTGTCATGTAGAGGGAGTCTTGCATAAAAGTTATTGATAATAATATTGTTGGGGAGCTCATGGATGGGACATTTGAGCATTAGTAACTTCAATCTCCCCCAAGCTTGAGCTGTACTCTCTCCATCAAGAGGCCAAAAGTTGTATATTTGATTCCGATCTTTATGGATCTGACTAGGAGGATAAAACTTTGAGTAAAAGAGAGGCACTATTTCCTCCCATTCCAGAGCTTGACCATTCTTTAGCAGCTTATACCATTCCCCAGCTCTTCCTTTTAGCAATAATGAGAATAACTTCTTCTTAACTTGATCTGTAGTAATACCTGCACACTTGAACAACCCGCATAATTTGTGTATAAAGAGTAAATGATCACCGGGATGGACAGTTCCATCCCCAACGTAGTAGTTATCCATAACACGATCAATAATTCTTGTAGGTGTTTTGAAAACATCATTCTCAGCAGGTGGTGGTTTATCTACTACCTTAGCAGTGGTAGTAGCATTACCAAATAAAAAACTCAGTGAATTATCCATGACGAAAATAAAGCAACTAACAGTAGTAAACAATACTCACAGTAGAAGTTTCCTTTACCAGTTCCACTCTCCAATAGTGCTTCACTCCTCGGCAACGGCGCCAGAAAATAGTCTTGATGACCCACAAGTATAGGGGGTGTATCGCAGTATTTTCGATAAGTAAGAGTGTCGAACCCAACGAGGAGCAGAAGGTGCTGGCTAGTGGTATGGATCAGGAATTCTCTGCAAATACTTAGCAAACGGATTTTTAGGGGTTTTCGATAAAGCAAGTAAACAAAGTACGAGTAAATAAAAGACAATAGGAATAAATGCAGCAAGTGGCCCAATCCTTTATGCAGCAAAGCACAAGCCGGTTGTATTACTTAAGATGACCAAACGTTCTCGAGGACACATGGGAAGACTATCAAGTGCTTTCGCTTCATATAGTTGATTAATCTTCTTTAGCTTGCTAAGTGTTGTGTGGGTGAACCTGTGCTAATGTACCGCCCCATCCAAGACTAATACATACTTGTGATTATACCCCTTGCAAACATCCGTAAGTACAAGAAAGTAATTAAGGTAGAAACCTAACCACAACTTTAAACTCTAAGACCCTTACGTCCCTTGTGCAATGGTTTCCTAACGGGGGTTCAGGTTTCTGTCACTCCGGCAACCCCTACGATTAGTAGCCAAATACACAATGCATTCCCCTAGGCCCATATAGGTGAAGTGTCATGTAGTCGACGTTCACATGACACCACTAGAAGAAGTACACCACAACTTAAATAACAATCTATTGAATCTTTCTCAACACAACTCCACTACTAACAACAAGACTTCTCCCATGTCCTCAAGAACAAAACGAACTACTCACAAGACATCATATGGATCATGATCAGAGATGGAATAATTATGTATAACAATCTGAACATAAACAATAATTCAATGGTTCACTCAATAGCATCAACTACAAAGAGTAATCAACACCGGGAAAGTTTCCCCTATGAACTATGCAAGATTCAATGCAATTGTTACAGCAATATGGAGATGGTGATGAGGGTGCTGATGCTGATGATGGTGGTGATGATGATGATGATTGATGACCCACAAGTATAGGGGGTGTATCGTAGTATTTTCGAGGGAAGTGAAACCCAATTTATTGATTCGACACAAGGGGAGCCAAAGAATATTTATAAGCCTTAACAACTGAGTTGTCAATTCAGCTGCACCTAGAAACAATCTTGCTCACAACAGTTTATCAGTAGCAACAGTTTTGTAGTAGGAATAGTAAAGCAGCAACAATAGTAAAGCAAAGACAATAGTAACAAAAGCAGTAAAGAGTGGGATTCGAGTGCGGTAGGCATAGGGATGGATGGACGGGCGTTGCATGGACAAGACAATTCACATAGCAATCAGAACATAGGGCAATTGCAGATAAATAAGATAAAGCATCCAAGTACTAGACAATCCTAGGCATGTGTTCCAAATATAGTCATACGTGCTCGCAATGAGAACTTGCACAACATCTTTTGTCCTGCCAGCCCGTTTGCAGCGGGGCCTCTAGGGAACTACTGGCAATTAAGGTGCTCCTTTTAATAGAGCATCGGAGCAAAGCATTAACACTCCATGAACACATGTGATCCTCACATCAAAGCCTTTCCCTTCCGGTTATCCCGATTTCTATCACTTCGGGGCCATAGGTTCTGGACAACGACGTGTGTATACAACTTGTAGATAAGACCAAGAACAATACTATCATAATGAATCAATAATAAGTTCAGATCTGAAATCATGGCACTCGGGCCCTAGTGACAAGCATTAAGCACAACAAGTCGCAACAAAGTCATAAAGCACTAATAAAAGATACTAGGCACCATGCCCTAACAATCTGATGCCATTACATGAACGATCTCATCCAATCCCTACCATCCCTATAGCCTATAGCAGGGGATTACTCACTCATAGATGGGGGAAACATGGATGGTCGATGGAGAAGCGATGGTGATGATGATGGCGATGATCTCGTCCAATTCCCCGTCCCGGCAGGGTGCCAGCACGGAGTTTCTGGTGCTTTTTCGTGGAATCTGGTGGTGGCGGCAGAGCGGAACTCCTTCTAGAAAAACGTCGAACCCCTTGGAGTTTTTAGGTCATAAGGATCCTTATAGGCGAAGAGAGAGATCGAGGGGGTGCCTGGGGGGCCCACACCACCCCCTGGTGCGGCCTGGCCTGGCCCGCGCCACCAGGTGGTGTTGCCACCCCAGGGCTCTTCTCCGTCTCGTATTATGGCTCCTGGAGTCTTCGGGTGAAATAGGATTTTTGGCATATTTTCTGGGATTTTTCGTGATAGTTGATTTTCTGCACAAAAAGTAGACACCAAGGCAATTCTGCTGAAAACAGCGTCAGTTCACATTAGTTGCATCCAAATCACACAAGTATAGAGGAGAAACAATAGCAAAAGTGTTCGGGAAAGTAGATACGTTTTGGACGTATCAACTCCCCCAAGCTTAGCTTATTTCTTGTCCTCAAGCAATTCAGTTGAAAACTGAGTGCGATAAAAGAACTTTCACGAACACATTTGCTTCATATGATGTAAATATTCTCAGCAATGTGATCAACTACTCAGACAATTCATAATAAAGAGTATGCAACTGAGTCTACTTAATGGTCATTGCATGCTATGAAGAGATTCCAACTCAAGAATAATAAGTATCATGAAGCACGAACATAAGCAACATTACAATGCTCATAAAAAGGTATGATAGAGCGGTATCTCGCTTGCCTTTGATTATGAATGCCAAGGCACCTCCGAAGTTCAAGTGGTGACTAGAAGTAAAGAAATCAAGGATACAAGCATTAAAGTCATAACACAAATAATCAAGTAATGGAACAAACACAAAGAATGACAACTATGCTCTCAAGAAGGTGCTCAAAGAATATATGGAGACTCAACAATAGAAGAAAAAGGTTTTGAATAATTTTGAAAGGCTTCCAAATGCTGAAAGTATGGTACTCGTTAGCTTTGAGCTCTCATTGCCCCTATCATAAGCATCTTTAAAGTGGTTAAGGTGAAAGTGACACAACTAAGAGGATATGCTTGACAAGTTATAAATCGAAGTCTCATGCCCCTTACTTACGAAGACCGATCCTCATGCTACTCAACTTCAGTCACAAGTAAGCTCTTGTCATTGTAAGTACATACATATCATAGAGAACTACCAACGGGGTACCCCTTGCACATGACACGGGAGCTATCCCATGATCAAAATACAAGGCAAGCAGACAATGAGCATCTCGGCGATCTTTTTATTTACTATGTGCATAGATTTTTATTGAGGATGCTTCATAGAATGCTCATTATGGTTATGCTGCAAGTTTCCACCATGATTAGGCATGGCTTATGCTAGCGGCCCAGGCGTTTCTCTAACATACATACAAACTCCATGATCTTACAAGTTCCACTTTTATTTCACACCGTCAGGATCCATAAGCAAAAGAACATGATATCAACTTGGTACAAAGTACCTATGAAGTGTTGAAAGCGGTCCCCATGATACATGGTTTTGCTAACTTCAACTCATAAAGCGCAAGCATATGCGCAACAAAGAAGGACGCAATGGTTCAGGTTTATTAAGTGCAAGAAAATAAAGTGTGCCATCAAGTTCGTGAGAGCTTTACTAACTAACTTTCTCATAACAAGCAAACATTTTATTCGAAAGAAAACAAGGCATATTGAATATGCACGGAAGTAGCAAATGATGCTAATGGGTAGGTATGGTGGACACTTTGGAAACATTTGGTTTAGGGAGTTTAGAAACTTGAGTAAAACATACTCAGAAAAAGTGAAGGCTAGCAATAGTAAGGGAGCGACGAACGAGAGAGCAATAGCTGTCATTATCATGCTTGCAACAAAACAAGACTACTCATGGCATGAAAGTGATTCAAGATCCTCAAGGCAAAATAATTCATCGAGGCTTAACTGATTATTACAGTCATGTGCATGCGTGGGCATGTGCCAAGTCAATCAAATGAAACATTCAGAGGAGGATACCATAGTGTCATACCAATTTATGAATAGAGTAATGCAAGCAAACATTCATGAGACATGCTACAAACTATTAGCGGGCTGGAGCTAATCACAAGAAAGCAAGAACTACTAAGCATCCAAAGATAACATACACCCTACATGAACGGACTAAGCAAGCTCACAATGATGAGTATATGTACAAAAATGAAGACAAATAGAGTTCGTTACCAGCCTCTTACCACGCCTCAAGTTGTCATTAATCCTCATTATTGCTCTTCACTTGTGTGGCTTGAATAATAATATGAAACCAATAATCCACTGAGAACTGCCGAACCCTGTAGCAAACTCGCAAAAACCAAAGAAGAACGACAAATATTTTTGGTGTTTTTGATTTTTAAACAAGAACCAAAAGAGAAAAACAAGCAAAGCAAAATCTTTTTGGTTTTTTTGAATAGTTCAAACAAAGCAAAAAGGGAAAAACAAACCAAGGCAAAAAGAAGAAGCAAACCAAAGAGAAACAACAAAAATATTTTTGGTCTTTTTGTGTTTTTTTAGAAAGCAAAAGCAAAGAAGAATGAAAACTAAAAAGAGAACGAAAACATGAATATACAAAGTACCGACGCAACATGATATGGAGATGAGTGCGGTGTCGGCGTACCTCCCCCCAAGCTTAGGCTTTTGGCCTAAGTGGGTATCAATCCCAAGCTGGCCAAGATGAAGTGTCACCGGGGTACGACGAGGAGGTACCCTCATCCTGGTGCGAGCTCGAGTACGTCCCCCCGTAATGTGCGGAGTAATCATAGGAGGGCACATCCTCCTGGTGCTGCTCGTGGAAACCCAGCAAGCGTAGCTGCTCGTCCACCTCCTCCTTGGAGCGCGACCACGGTCTCCTGTCAACACTAAACAAAGCAGGCTGTGGCAAAAGGATCTCCCTTTCATCCCCGTCAGTGAAAAGCATCCTATATACTAGATTGTTCAAATCAGAGGTAGCAGTGACAAAGTGATGAGTTTTCATGGCAACAAGGTCGAGCCTCTGTGGTGCTAGCATAGCATCATCGGGATCCACTGAAAGACCTAATGCATTGACTACACGCGAGGCAATGATGACCCCATAGATAGACCCCCTAGCAGCTAGGCGGCGAGCAATAAGAGAGCCAAGATTGTACCGAGTATCATTGTTGAGTGCAGCAGCAAGGAAAGCTAAGTGATAGTTGGAGATATTACTAGTGTTCTCCCTACCTAATACACTAGTGGCAAGATAATATGCAAAGTATCTAAGAGCAGGGAGTTGGATATTTCTTATCTTTCCGCGCTGCGCCACGCGGTCATCATCATTGGTCACCCCTCGGTAAAGCTCCAACAAATCAGCAGGTTGCCCTTGAATTTTCTTCATGGTCCCTGTCATACGCACACCTACAATACTGCAAAATCTCTCCAAAGGCATGGTGAAAGGCATATCATAGATTTTAAAAGAGACAGTAGATTGATAAGGTGTGTTAGTATATGAGAAGCTCTCAACAAAAGTTTTGGTGAGCATAGCGTATTGTGCACTCTCATCTTGCATATAAGAGGTTAAGCCAACCCTTTCAATCAGTAGCAAGAAATCATCAAGAATACCTGCAGCTTGCAAGAAAGTAAAACAAGGAAAAGAGGATGGGTGAGCATCCCCATCATCCCTTTCACTACCAATATGAGTTGCAATGAGATCTTCATTGTATGAAGGCCTAGCTTGAGAGGCTGTTCTTGAGGGCCTCGACCTCCTAGGTGCATCACTCTCAAATATATCTCCAAAAGTATGATTGTTCATGCTTGGTAATCTGAAATTTAAACGCCTATTAAACAAGTGATTGCAAAGTAAATATAATAAAGGATTCTACTCATAGGGACTTGCAAGAGGCCTAAACATGCATCAAAACTATATCTCTAAGCATCAAACAAGCTTACAAGCTCTCATAACCAGTTACCTACAGCAGCAAATTACTCAACATATAATCCACTAAACACAAATCTACTTGGACAAGGGGAGGAGTCACATACCAAGGAACAATTGCTCCAAATTTCAGCAAGAAAGATGGGCTGAGCAAGGAGATCAAAGAAATCGAGAGCAAGCACAGAAAGAACGCGATTTTGAGCTATGAACTGGAGCTTACTCGGGAGAGAGAAGAAAGTGGCAGGTGAGAGAAGTAGTGGGGGGCCAGGGGTGGCCCACACCAGGGCATGGCGCCACCTAGGGCTGGCCACACCACCACATGGTGTGCCTGCCTGGTGGGACCCCCTGGTACCTACCAGGTACTCCTCTGCCCCTTTTTTCACGTAAAAATTTAATATGAATTTTCTGGAATTTTTCGAGACACTTTATTTTTGGGCAATTTTCAGAAATAGAAGAATGATTTTTCTGACAGATAGATTTTTTTTATTTTTGGAAACATGATGCAAAGACAAAGCAAGGCTAGAACTACAGAAGTTCTAGCATGCAAGCAAACTAACAACACAAAGAAAACTAAACGAGAGCAAAAACTAAAAAGCAAAAGATAAAAATAAGCGGAGATAATCATAATGAAAACATTGTTTTGTTCAATGGAATCCTCTTGTTAGCAAGGTTGATCAAGTCTTGCTACCAAAACAATTGCATATGAGACAAAACTTTGTACTCCACTAATGATTATGTTACCTTAACCTTGATAGCAATGGTCCCAATCATAATAGTTTCAAATTTTTCTCTTGGTATGGGACAATATATTTCTCCAACTTGAATGCCTTCAACATGTTCAATTGAATTCAAACCATAAGTCCTTTCAATCTTCTTGGGGAAATAGATAGTATGTTCTTTATCATTAACATTGAAGGTCACCTTTCCTTGATTACAATTAATAACAGCTCCTGCAATATTAAGAAAAGGTCTCCCAAGAATAATAGACATATTATCATCTTCAGGCATTTCAAGCACAACAAAATCAGTTAATATCAAGCAATTATGAGCCACCTGAACAGGTACATCCTCACATATACCCACAGGAATAATGGTAGATTTATCAGCCATTTGCAAAGATATATCAGTTGGTATCAACTTTTCAAGCTGAAGCCTCTTATAGAGAGAGAAAGGCATAACACTAACTCTAGCTCCCAAATCACACAAAGCAGTTCTAACATAACTGTTCTTAATAGAGCAAGGGATAGTTGGAATCCCTGGGTCTCCAAGTTTCTTAGGAACCTTACCATTGAAGGAATAATTAGCAAGCAAAGTAGAAATTTCTTTATTAGGGATCTTCCTTTTATTCGAGACAATGTCCTTCATATACTTTGAGTAAGGAGGCAATTTAATAGCATCAGTCAAAGGAATTTGCAAGAATAAAGGCTTCATCCACTCATAAAACTTATTATAGTGTTCATCTTCCTTTGACTTGTGTTTCTTATCAGGGAAAGGCATAGGTTTTTGGACCCAAGGTTCTCTTTCACTACCATGTTTCTTAGCAATAAAATCTTCTTTGGTGTATTTAGTAGTCTTAGTGTGGTTTTCAGGTTCTTCTTCAACTTTTTCTTCATTAGGAACTTCATTTTCTTCATTACCACTTTCAGTTTCAGCATCAGAGATAGATATACTATTAAGATCTATAGCAGGTTCAGAGGGTTCTACAACAGTTTTATGTTTCTTTTTCCTTTTCTTACGAGTAGAACCACTATTTTCAGCTTGTTGAGAATCCTGCTCAATTCTTTTGGGATGCCCTTCAGGATATAGAGGATCCTGGGTAGCAGCACCACTTCTAGTTCTAATTTCATAAGCATGTTTTTCTTTAGCAGCATTCACTAGCAAGTCGTTTTGCACTTTAACGAGTTGATCTATTTGAGTTTGAACCATTTGAAAGTGTTTAACAATCATTTTAACATCATTAGAGGTTCTTTCCACAATATCTTTCAACTCAAAAATAGCTCTAGTGTTTTCCATTAGATGATTTTGCACCCTTTTATTAAAGTTATCTTGCTTAACAATAAAGATATCAAATTCTTCTAAGCATTGATCAGGAGGTTTAGAGTAAGGGATATCACCTTCATCAAAGTGTTGGAGAGAGTGTACCTCAATAGTGGATGAGTAGGAAATAGGCTTACATAATTCTTCTATAGGAGATAAATTCTTGACATCTGTAGCTTTAATTCCCTTCTCCATAAGACATTTCTTAGCTTCCTTCATCACTTCATCATTTAATTCAATAACTCCCCTCTTCTTTGATGTTGGAATAGGCACAGGAATAGATGGTTCAGGTACAATTACTTTAGGTATAGCTTGTTTAGGAGGAGTCCAATCTTCATAATTCTTGCTTATTTTAGCCATTAATTCCTCGACTTCCTTTGGAGTCCTATTCCTGAAAACACAATCATCACAACTATCTAGGTATGTCCTAGATTCTTCGGTTAGTCCATTATAAAATATATCAAGAAGCTCATTCTTAGGTAATGGACTTCCAGCCTGTGCATGAATCAAAGCACAAAACCTTGCCCAAGATTCGGGCAATACCTCTTTTTCTCCCTGTTTAAAATCAAAAAGTTCCTGCAAAATAGCATATCTAGCACTGGGAGGAAAACATTTCTGCAGGAAAGTACTAATCAAGCACTCAGGGCTATCAATACATCTAGGAGGTAAATTACTAAACCAAGTTTTAGCTTCTCCTTTCAGTGAAAAGGGAAAAATCTTAGCAACAAAGTAAGTACGCATCTTAATATCATAAGAAAACAAGCCACTCATGGTAGAAAGTTCATTCATATGTGCTACCGCACTTTCATTCTTAGTCCCACAAAAAGGTTCTTTCTTGACAATAGCTATGTAAGATAGATCGAGAGAGAAATCATAATCTTCATCTGTAATGTTTATGGGAGAAGCAGCAAACTTAGCAGCAGGATACAATTTGGGTCTAATAGTACGCCTCTCAAGGAGACTCTTAGCAACGCTCCTATCATGGGTGTTCTTACATTCTTTAATAAACTCGTCGGTCATCTCAACATAATCTTCTTCAATATCATAACTCTCACTAGACTCAGGTGAGCTAACAGGTGTGGTAGTGTCTTCATTAGGAGTTTCGGTATTTCTAGCTATAGTTCTAGCAATCATAGCATCTAGGAAAGGACCTAATGAACCACTCTTATCAAGCACAGTAGAAGCAGCATCATAAGCATCCGAAGTTTTAGATTCAGCAGTAGTAGCAGTGTGTGTAGCATGTGTATGTGGACTTAAAATCCTCTGAAAAATCCCAATTAATTCATAGGGTTATGCATTGACCCTATCTACACACCAGTACCATTTCCTCATCTTGCCAAAGAAAATTTATAAACCTCCTTCACAACCATTTATTTACTCAATTTGGCAAACTTAACTAGTATTGAGCTAAACCAAGATTAAACCATCACCAAAGCTGGTCAAGCACTCCTCTCCAGCAACCATGACCCTCCTGGTCATCACCACTATAGCAGTATAGTACCACCATCAGACATCCCCTTGTCCTTCACTCCTTGGAGAGAGAGAGAGACAACCACATCTTTCAAAGATTTGCCCCCATTTAAATTACCACAGCTGCCCCTCCCTCTCTGGTCGAGTTGATGACCCCAGACCACCTGCCTCCACCTCCCCTCCCCCCTTCCCTAGCCTCCACTCACCCCTTGCTCCTTTCTATGCACCATCAAGGAAGGAGAGAAATATTATGCAGTACCCCCTTCCTAGCCCCTCCCCGTCTCCCTGTGGGCCTAACACGAGCCCAGCACCTCCCCCATCAACCAACTAGCACCCCACACGCTCCCTATTACTCTCCATGGACCGAGTGCACCCTAAGCCATCTCCCTCGGGTTTATATGCCCCAGGACACCCAGACACTCCCCCTCTGGCTCATTCCCCCCAAACCTTCTCTGAGCCACCCCAGATCCCCCTCTCCCTTTCCCTGGCTTTCCCTGCCCAGGAACCTGAAGTTTCATCCCATGGAGCTGCGAGGAAGGAGAAGGCCGTAGCAGGGCTACACTACTCTGTTTCTTCCCATTCTTTCTCTGACAAGATCCTCTCGTCAAGCTCAAGCTAAACCAACCATTTTCTCCAACATGCAGGCGCCCCTAAGTGTGCTCCATGCGAGCTTCCGAACTCCTCCGACGAAGCAGACGCGCGGGACCCGTTCTGGCATTGGACCACGTCGTGCCGCCCATCCCTGAGGTCGTCTCTGTCAGCCGCCTCACCCCGTGGCCTCCTCGTCGCCCCTTCGATGCTAGGTGAGCTCCCCCGCACCGCCCAGAGCCGCCTAGGGTTCCGGCGAGTTCTTTCCGTGGCGGAGGTGGACGATGCACCGGCATCGTCCAATCGCATTTAGCCCAACGGCTTGGATCTGTTCATATCCCTTCAGCCGCCTTCTCCCACTGACCGCTGTGTCCTGCATGTCGGGTTCGAAACCACCGCCTCCCGCGCGTGTTGCTGCCCGGGTGGGCCGATTCTTCGCAGCGCGGCCCAACTCAGCTCGGATCCGGCCCAGCTGCCCTTGTTCTCTTTTGCTTTAGTTAAATCCTCCAGATCTTAAAAGTAGGGATTTGATTTAATTCAAAATAAAACAGTAAACTAACCTAAAGTGGCCAACTATAAATTTATAAATGCTCCTTAGGATTTTTTTTATTTAAAAGTAGGTTTTGGTTCCCGATCTGGAAAAAAATTCCGAGGGTGGTCCGGGTTTCCGGTTACTGCGGTTACCGAAAAATCCCGACCGGTTACCGGACGAATTTAAAAATTAAATTTCGAATTTAAATTTTCCGGTACAACAATTTACAAAGAAAATTTATTAAAATTCAAAATTTTTTAAAAAAATTCAAATTTCTGTGATTTTTTAAACGGTAAACCGGTTTCCCGAGGGTGCTCGGGATATCCGTTACCGACTGGTAACCGGATTTCCCGACCGGTAACCAAAACGCTGCTTGTCTCTCACCCACGATTCAGGGGATCACACTACAAATGAATAATACCAGATGAATGATTTACTCCATGTTACTGATAATGAAATGATTAATCACACTACAAATGAATAATATCAGACGACACACTACAAATGAATAATCTCGCGCAGTCACAGTTAATTAAAATCAAACGAACGCTAGTTGAGGACGTGGCACTTGTTCCTGATCTCTCCCTCCGCCCCCGTGAGCACGCCGACGTTGCCCATCTTGATCATGGACTCGCTGAAGTCCTTGAAGAACTCGGCGTCGAACTTCCCCGTGGCGACGCGCTGGACGTAGTCCCTAGTGGTGGCGTCGGTGAGGAGCGCCGCGTCGGAGCGGAAGAGGCCCCTCCGCTTGGCGACGTGGGCGTAGTAGCTGGTGTCGAAGGTCCTGTAGCTCCCCGGGTCCATCTCCGATAGCATGCTCCGGTCGTCGAGGCTCTTGCACTTGAGCCTCAGCTTGTCGGCGTACTCGCTGTCCAGCGACGGGTCGACGAGGCCGCCGTAGGAGGCGCCGTCCTTGCCGGTGGTGGCGTTGTAGAGGCGGTCGGCGAAGGATGGGCAGTGCGCTGTGCCGAGGGTGTGCGCGCCAGAGAGGACGACGAGGTCCTTGAGATCGAGCCCTTTGGAGACGAAGATCTTGGCGAGGAGAGGCACGTCACCGTTGGCTGGGGGAAGCTCGGCGCTGGCTTTGGTGGCGCTGGACAACTTGCCGTCTCGCCTGCCCAGCGCCACCGGCCAGTTGGGGCCCTTGGCCAGCACGACGGCGTCGCGGGACATGAGGGTGAGCACGTCGGCGCAGGAGACGACGCCCGGGCAGGCGGCCTCGAGCTTAGCCTTCACCCGCTCCACGGAGCCGAACCCTCGCAGGCTCTTGTTCGGCTTGGCATCCTTCTCCGCTATGTTGTGCTTGGTGGAGTCGAGCAGGACAGATGCATCGCAACCCTGTAAATTCAATTTGCGTACATCTAAGCGCTAGGCATACATTTCACCGATCTTCAATAGAAGCAGAAATGCGATCGACAGAGGGGACAAGAAGAACTTACATTGACGAAGCAGTCGTGAAAATGGAGCTCCGGAGGAGCGGGCCGGCAAGGCTGGGCGCGGCGGCGATGATCTTGACCATCTCCTCGCGGACGATCTCCTCGACTTGCGGGCATGTCTTGCTGTAGAAGCCGATCTCGAGTTGAGCCAATGCTGCCGAGCTAGCTGCAAGAACGGCCACGAGGGCAAAAAGGAGCAGGAAAGGCCTCATCGTCTTAACCGGTTGTACGATGAAACAAAAAGGAGCAAGAATGTTTTGCTGCTGGTACTTGATTGAGTGATCTTTGTCCTTGCGAACGCCATGTACTTATAGAGGCGCTGGTTACCTAGGCTTAATCGGATTGACAACCTGGTTGCTGCGTATGCTGCATGTGCTGCGCTAACTTCCACCTCTATGCAACCGCGCTGCAATTATCAAATGCAAGCGCGTCTAAACGAACAGGTCAATACATATGAAAAATAAAAACAAAATAGACGGCACCGATCGAGGCCTGTTCATGGTCAGTGTGTCGTCCATCGTAACATGGCATATGATTCTATCAATGAATCAATCTAATCATCTGTCTCATCAGCGGAAGGGCAGGTAATTATCCGATTTGGGTACTCATTGCATCAACGGAATAACCACATGTGCTTGGCCAATCATTTACGCTGTCTGTGGTTTTGTTTTCCAGGGAAAAGCCGCCCTCTCTTGCACGAAGATTAAAGATCTCAGTCGTCTGGTCATATGTGCTGTAGTGTAGCATGTATCCCGTACTACTAGACCATATAGACCATAGAAGCGCGCTTCGCTGCGCCCGTCCATCCAGAGATACTACTACTAATAATAATAAAATATAAATAAATATGAAAAACAAAATATCTACGAAAATATGATTGGTACGTCTGATGAAATCTCAGCTTGCAGAATTTTATGCAATTGGAACACAATGTACTTTTAGTACTTGAAACGTTTTGACTTTTAAAACTGCGAGTTCAAATGAACCACACTGATGGTACCTACATTTCTCGTCGCATTTACAACACTATTGTTAAAAGAATGAGGACCCTATCATGCTAACATCATATGAACTGACTGATAGCTATCACTTTTCTTATTCCCATGTCTCCTTTTGTCATGCTGACAACTTCAGGTCATGCTAGTCCACTTTGTTATTCGGTCAAGGAGTACATCCTCTAAGCTCCGAGGGAAGATTGGGGTCCTTCCACTGTTTGTACACATGTCTAGTTAGTTCACTCTGTCACAAAACGTGCAAGGTGATCGAGGGCCTTTTCAGTTGTCTTGATTTCCCTGTCAAGTGTGTTGCATACTCAATGAGCATTGTACACCTGGCCTTTAAAGTAAAATTGTTTCAAGAAAAGGAGAGCAGTTCCTGAACATGGCTCTATTGTTTTGAGTAGATAAGCACAGCTGAAGAGATAAAATATATACTACGCTACTATAGTTCTTGAGCAGCAAAATGCAATTTGGACAGAACAGAGAGCTTTGTACATGACCATGATACCAACTTACCAACACTACAGTTTCCAAAGACTACACATTATATTGTAACAGTACAAATCATCATATATTTCAGCATTGGTAAATGATGAGTTTGTGGCCTGCTATAATTCAGAAGGCTTAAAATGAACACAAACTACAATAAATAGTCTGAAAATGGGAAGGAATACTTGTAACTGGATATGCTTTAACAAAAGGTTTCTTATGATTTGATGGCACCTCGTACTATCCTTCTATCGCTAAAATATCCGCTGATTTGCCACTCTATGTGGATCAACACTTGGAGCTCCAACCACATATTGCTTCATTGTCTGATAGGAAGCAGCAACGATGATATTCAGTTTTTGAGCAGTAAAAATATGGTCATGAGTACTTACATTAAATTTAAGGAAAATAAATTCACTTAATATTCAAATAAGTTGCCAAAAGACAATGAGCATTACAACATCAAGAATATTTGATGATGCAGCTTTAAGGCCCGGAGCATTGTGATAAGAAACTATGTTAATGCAGCTGCAACAGTCGAATACTTCAGTAACAAGCACTCATGAAAAAACTTCTACAATAACTTTCCCCATTCCTATACATGCTCTGTGTCCATCATGGGGGTTGACTCAGATAGAATTAGTAAATGGAAGCAAGTCTCTATTTTATCAGGTTGCAGAGCCCATTCTGGTAGATGCATTCCTGCCCAATGCTCCCTGGGACTACAAACCTATCATCATAACTCATCTTTACGGTACTAGTAAAGGTAAACAACAATTTCTCATGCCATTGGTACAGCAATTGGGTCAAGACAAACTTACCTATAGCCAGATCATGCCATCAGCCAATCTGTTCACGACTGAAATTTTGGATTTCTTTACACAACTTGTTTCAAGCATACAAGTTTGTCTGCAGTAACATAAGAACAGCCAATAAACAGAATCTGTAAGAAAACAATGAAAGATGGTAGTAGGAATATAAGTACGTAAGGTTGGAGGCTTCAATACGAAGTACAGACTAGTATGTGGCATGGAAATTGAGTGGGCGGCATAGAATGCCCAATGAACATAAATAAACAATTGACAGAGCGAAACTTTGAAACATAAAACAAGCGTACCTGGTCGGAAGTCAAATTCACAAACACGTACCAGACGCAGCAGCATGATCCGCCGATGACCATTCCAAAGAGAGCAAACCTTTCGTGCAATGAACACAACACTTGGAGCGAAAATATAGATGTAACCTCTAGAAATTCGACGGCAACATGATGACAAAGTGAACAAGGTCTAGCAGGGAAAACCAACGCAAGACCATGGCTCACGAACAACAGGGAAGTTCTGTCGGATAGAGAGATGGAGCAAAATCACAGAGAGACAAAATAAATGGTGAATTTCTAGAGGGACAGCACGTAATCAGGGGGGTAACGTAGATCCACTTCTCTCTACAGTTGCAGAAGTGGGGCGATCGAGCTTTCCATGCCATTATTCACCGCCGCCGGCCGCTCGTTCTGACGTTTCGAGGCAGTGTGGAACGGATTATAGGAGAGATCAAGTAGGCCGTTTGATGGGTTTCAAACTTTCTTGGCCCGATTAATGAGAGTAAATCTAGCTTGATCTGCAGAGTAGCAGCCCAAATACGTTTGCTCGGCATTACACGCGAGTTGAACGAGAGAAGCGTTAAAAGCGACGCCGCGCGATCCTGAGCGTTTGCAGACGAGATTGGACGTTCAAAGGCCTCAAATCGCTGTGGGAGGTCCTAGATGCTTGCGTTTTACTGTTTCTTAATTGAAAATATAAGCAATAAACCATGTGATTTAATCCGAACAATAAATTGATAAAACGTGATCATACAGACAGTACCAAAACTAATTATGCAGATCAACAAAGTAGATAAACAGATTACATCTAAATAAAATAAATCTATCACATCTACACCAAACGCTAGAATGAAGAACTCTAGCAGAATCTAAAATAGAAAGTTCAGGATTACGTACGGTATAGCAGCGGCAGCAGCAGCCGCGGCGGTGGCAGCAGCGGTAGCCACAGCGGTGGCAGCAGGGTTGCCGGCCATGTCATCGATGTAGAGGCTGCTGATGTCCGGGAAGAATTCCTCGTCGGGGAAGGAGTCGTTCGTGATGGCGTCAGTAGTCGCGCGGAAGCGCTCCCCAAAAACATGATCGCCCCTCATCCGTACAGGTTCACAAGAAGGCGGGGTTTCGAAGGCCTACTGTCCCGATCTGCGGTGCACGCCGCAAGCCGGAATGGGAAAGACGAAGGCGGTGGCGCAATAGACTGGAAGGAGACGTGTGTGGTAAGCGGTACCGATTAGGTTTAGTGCAGACGCTTATTGACATGGGTATACCCTACAGGTACTCGAGCTTGGTATATACGGGCTGAATACAGTAGAGGCCCACAGTGTCGCCAAGGCCCAAATGAAGAACTCGAGTAACCTACGGACTCTCGATTGCTTGAAGAACAAGAAGAAGCTAAAGATAAAAAGTTTAAAGGGTAAAATCCTAACCTGTAACCGACTCGACCTGCTACTCAAGACCTAGCCTATCTATACAAAGGCTAGGAGGGGGCGGCGAGGAAGACACATGCAACCCTAGTTTCCACAACCCTTGCCAGATTGCATCTGCGCACCATTGTAATCCTCGATTCCTTTGATAATTCCACAAGCAGACAAGCAAGAGTAGGGACCTCTGCGAGGCCCGAACCTAGGTAAATCTTCGAGTCCCCTGTGTGCTTGTTTGCTAGCCGATAGATGTCTCCAGCGCTCCCTCCTTCTCTAAAACCCAAGTCCATAACAATGGGCATTGATGAGTTAAACCCTCGTCAATTGGCGCCGTCTGTGGGAACAGGGAGTACTGATGTTGCGGCTTCTTCGGCCCCATCAACCGCGATCTACAACTCCGCAACAGTTGAGATTCGCCAGCTCTTCGGCGCGTTCGACTTCATCGTCCACACGCCAGCCACTCGCCCCGCCTTTGAATCCGTAGGCGACGGAAACAGCCTGGCGATCGGGACCTTCTGCTTCCAAGTTGGTCAGATAGGCACGCTTCGCATGCCTGACCAGCCAACGGTACCATCGATTGCTCCAGCATCATGCCCCCCCCCCCGCCGATCGGCACCCTCAGTGAGCCCCATACCTCGACAACAGTCGAGAATACGGTCAGCAACAGCAGTCGCGAATCCGATCTGGGCGATCTAGCCACTAAAGATGGAGCCTACGGTTCCGGATCTGAAAGTTGTGGAAGCAGCAGCTTCCCCAATCACTTCATGTGCGCCGTCATCAATGCGGGCGACACCTCCGCCAATCGCGATAACACGGGCAACGGTGGCCATGAAACCGACCCGCCAAATGGCGGACCAACGAATGGCGGCATACCCAATGGCGGACCACCACCAAACGGCGGCCCCACCAAGGGCGCCCCCATCAACAATGGAGGAGCAGTCGAACCTCCAACCATGATCAACGAGCAAACTGGCGAACGCGTTGTGATCAGGCTCAACGATCTCGAGTGGGTTCGCTGCCGTGATGCCCTACGAGGCCATCCTCTACCCTTCGGCTCCCCGCAAGAACTGCTGATGGGCTACCACTGGCTCCTGAAAGAAGAATACAAGCGCCAGCTGCAAACAATTGCGCAACTCGAGGCACGAAAAAAGGCGGCTGATGAGTCAAGCCTCCGACGAGCTGGGCTCTCCTCCCACGGGGGATCCTCCTCCAACTGCAACGAGTACATCGCCAACAAAAGACGATCTCGACTCGCCCACCTCACTGAACAAGAACGTGTAGAAGCCGCCAAAGTCCTCGACTTCGGCTCCATGGCGGTGGATACGCGTGGCAATGTGCTCCCGAAAACGCCACAAGCCGCGGTAACGACGGCTACCATGTACCTCCTTAATAACCAGCCGCCAGCTAGAGACCCTTGGGCTGCCATGCACCGATCCACGATCACAGGCTTGAGGTTAATCGAGGCCGCCCTCGACAAAGAGCCGGCGCCAGAACCAAAGAAAGGCAAGACTCTGGCAAAACGCTACTCCTCGCCCTCATCCAGCGATGACAGTCACGATCTGTCTCGATGTCGCCGCTCACGGCGACACGACCATGACTACGATGCGCGCGATGACCTCACACAGCGCAAGATCGATAAATCAAGGGCGCGACGTTCTCGGTCGACTGACTCAGAAGACGAAGATGTGGAGCTCTATGGCGCCAGATGCTTCATTAGGGCCATCAGGCAAAAGCGAATGCCCAAGGGGTTTAAACTCCTGTCGGAGAACCCGAAGTTTGACGGCCTACAGGACCCAAAGATTTGGTTGGAGGACCACATCTCCTCCGTCAGGCTTCACGGCGGAAGTCGAAGCACGGCTATGCAATGCCTACAGCTACAGCTGCAAGGTGCCGCCCAAGCATGGCTCAACAACCTCCCACGCGGATCCATTCGCAGTTGGGAAGAGCTGGTATACAGCTTCGTGCGCAACTTCAAGGGCACGTACAAACAGCCAACATCAATCGAAGAGCTGAGATGCTGCCAGCAAAGATCGGGCGAATCGCTACGCTCCTACATCCAGAGGTGGTCCATCATCAAGAACTCCACAGAGAACATCTCGGAGGATCGCGCGATTGACGCATTCAACGGCCACATAGAGCTCAGGGAGGAGCTGGGCCGCTCAAAGCCCAAAACCACCGACCACCTAATGGAAATCGCGAATCGCTGGGCAGATGGAGAAGATTCGGTGAAAAATCGCGTTCACTCCGACGACGAGGCAGAACTCGAGCGCAGACGCGACCGCCGAAGCAAACGCCGCATGCGCATCTACGATGACCGTGACGATGTCAACATGGTCGCAGCTGGCTACGCCGACAGACGCGACGACAACCGCAACAACGGCTACCGCAGCAGCGGATACCGCGACTCCGGAAAGACCACACAAGTGTGGCAGCGCCGCAATCGTGATGAGGCACCCGCAACATCCATTGAAGACAAGCTGTCCGGGCCATGCACTGTGCACTTCTACATCGACAAGCATGACGGAAAGAAGAAGTCCAGCCACCTCCTCAAAGACTACCGCGAACTCCTCAAACTACATGAGGGACTGGCTTAGATGAATCGCAACACAGTCGAAAGGGGCTACAGAGCCGCTCCAGGTGCCGTGGCACATGGCGCTCCGCCACCACCACCTGGACTACCCCCAAATGCAGCTGCACTGGACTAGCACCAGGGAGGCGAACCATACCCACATGCCATGGGTACCATGATGATCCAAAAGGGACGAGTAGGGTGCAGAAGGCCATCACTCGCCAAGTCAACCTGGCCACAAACTCGCCACCATCTACCACTGAGTACCTCAGCGGAAGCGAGTCCTGCATCACCTTCGACAAGCGTGACCACCCGCGCCAAGTACCTCGCCCAGGTCATTGTCCCCTCGTCCTCGAGGCACAAATCGGAGGCTTCGACATGAGTCACGTCTTTATGTTCGGTGGAAGCGGCATCAACCTTATCTTCGCGAGTACCTTGCGAGCAATGAGGATCCCTCTGACCTGCCTAGAGGCCATAGACACAACATTCCACGGCATCTTCCTAGGCAAGGGTGTATATCCCCTTGGCAAAATCAACCTCGACGTCATCTTCGGCACACCGAAAAACTTTCGGTGCGAGCGCATCGATTTTGAGGTCGTCGACTGGCCCTCGCAGTACCACTGCATCCTCGGACGTGTCGCGTTCGCTAGGTTCATGGCAGTGCCACACTACGCCTACCTGCAGATGAAAATGCCAGGACCTAACGGTGTCATCACAGTCAACGAGAGCTTTGAGAGATCCGATAGTTGCGACAGGGAATTCAACAGAATTTCCCAGTCCTTCGGCATGCAGGAAGAACTCGCGAGACTAAAGGAGTCAACAGACAACAGTCTGCCTCCCCTGAGCCGGCCAAGTTCACCCGACCTATCTTTCGACTCGTTGGTGCACACAAAGAAAGTTCAGGTCCACCCATCGGATCCCGCCAAGACGGCCCTCATCGCCAACAACTTGAGTCCCGCATAGGAACTCGCGCTCGTCGAATTCCTCCGCGAGCACTGGGAAATCTTCGCCTGGTGTCCAGCGGACATGCCAGGAGTTCCCAGGGAATTCGCCAAGCACGCACTCAACATCAACCTAGACGCAAGGCCAGTCAAGCAAACAATTCGGCGACTATCTGAACCAAGGGCAAAGGCAATCGAAATGGAGATCAATAGACTCCTCGATGCCAAATTCATACGCGAGATCAAGGAAAGCACTTGGCTCGCCAACACAGTGCTAGTACCAAAAAAGGACACGGATATCCTGCGGATGTGCATGGACTTCACCTCTTTGAATAAGCACTGTCCAAAGGACCACTTCCCGCTACCGTGAATCGACCAGATCATCGACTCCATCGCGGGATGCGAGCGCCTATGCTTCCTCAACGCCTACTCAGGCTATAACCAGATTCGAATGAAGGAGGAAGACCAAGAAAAACAGCGTTTACAATGCCTTTTGGTGTGTTCTGCTACAACACAATGCCCTTCGGGCTAAAAAACGCAGGATCCACCTACCAGCGGTGCATGCAGGCTTGCCTCAAGAACCAACTCGGTCGCAACATTCAAGTCTATGTCGATGACATAGTAATCAAGACCAAAGAGGAAGCCTCACTAATCGATGATTTGTGTGAAACCTTCGCCAACCTCGATCGCTACCGGATCAAGCTCAATCTGGACAAGTGCGCCTTCGGCGTACCATCTGGACAACTACTCGGGTACCTTATCTCCGCGAGAGGGATCAAAGCAAACCCAAAGAAAATAAAAGCTATACTGGCCATGGAGAAGCCGAAAAACATAAGGGGCGTCCAACAACTGGCTGGGTGAATCGCGGCTCTCAGTCGATTTATCAGTCGGATGGGTGAAAAGGCACTGCCCTTCTACCAACTCCTCCACAAAGCTGACAAGTTCGAGTGGACCAATGAGGCGCAGGAGGCATTCGAAGACCTCAAGCGCCTCCTATCCACCTCCCTAGTACTGGTGACCCCACAAGAAAGAGAATCATTGTTGCTATACATCTCCACCACCAACCAGGTGGTCAGCATAGTGCTCGTAGTCGAACGAGCCGAAGAAAACAAGGTCCACGGGGTACAACGCCCAGTCTACTATCTCAGCGAGGTACTTACGCCAACAAAGCAGCGGTACCCGCACTACCAGAAACTGGCGTGCGGCGTATTCATGACGGCTCGGCGACTGTGCCACTAATTCCAGGAACACCCAATCGTAGTAGTCAACGATGCCCCGCTTGGGCACATCCTCAACAATCCCGACGCCACCGGACGAGTCGCACTTTGGGTAATAGAACTGTCTCCACGAGGCATCACATATGAAAAATGTGACACCATCAAATCGCAAGTTCTCCCTGACTTCCTCGTGCACTAGATGGAGAATCAGCTCCCTGAAAAACCAAATATGTCCTACCTCTGGACAATGCACTTCGACGGGTCCAAGCGGAAGGACAGAGCTGGCGCAGGTGTCATACTAACATCGCCCCAGGGAGACAAGCTGAAATATATCCCGCGAATGCAGTTCACCGCCTCCAACAACGAAGCTGAACACGAGGCCCTGCTACACGGGATGAGGATGGCAAAAGCCTGCGGTGCCAAAAGGCTCATAATATACGGCGACTCCAAGCTGGTCGTCAACCAGACAATGCACGAGTGCGACACACTGAACGACAACATGATCACCTACCGCGACCTCTACGACACACTCGAAGGGGATTTCGACGGCTGCGAGCTACGGCAGATAGGTCGCAAAAGCAATGAAGAGGCGGACGCACTCGCCAACATAGGCTCTACCTGCACCCCATACCACCTAGGGTATTTCTCGAGCACAACTGCGAATGCTCCTTCAAGCCAAAGGCCGCAGAGAAGAAAACAAGCGCATCAACGGACTCGGGGGCTACGCCGCCCAATGAGCCAATGGCACTCGATGACTTGGAGCTGGATACAGGGCTCGAAGGACCAATGAGCGTCATGATGATCGAGCCATCATGGACTCAACCATACATCACGTACCTTCTTAGCAAGAGGCTATCGGACGACCCGACTGACACATGGCACATCGCGCAGCGATCTAAGGCATCTGCTGTTATCAACAGCGAACTATACAAACGCAGCATCATAGGAGTGCTCCAACGATGCGTCTCCACGGCCGAGGGAAGAGCTGTTCTCCTCGACATCCATGAGGGGACCTGCGGGCACCACGCCAGTAGCCGCGCCCTCGTCGCCAAAGCTCTACGAGCTGGATTCTACTGGCCTACGGCCATGCGCGACGCCAAGGACATCGTCCAGAAATGCAATGCGTGCTAGGGATTCGCGGACAAGCCGCACACACCTGGCGCAAAGCTCCGGCCAATACCATTGGCCTGGCCCTTCGCGCAATGGGGACTCGACATGGTCGGCAAGCTCCCAAAGTCCTCACGAGGAGGCTACGTCTACCTCCTGGTCGTAGTCGACAAATTCACCAAGTGGATAGAGGCCACGCCAGTGACCAATCAATCTGGATACAGCGCAGTCAAGTTCTTCGAGTCCATCGTCTACCGCTTCGGAGTACCACACAGCATCATCACGGACAATGGGACGAACTTCACATCCAAGGAGTTCTAAGAATTCTGCGAAAACCTGGGAATCAATGTCAGCTATGCCTCGGTGGCACATCCACAGACCAACGGTCAGGTCAAAAAAGCTAACAGGCTCGTTTGTGGCGGCATCAAGAAACGACTCATCCGGCCACTCGAACAGGCCGTGGGTTGCTGGCCAGATGAACTATAATCAGTACTCTGGAGCCTACGCACAACACTAAACAGTGCTACATGATACACCCCGTTCTTCATGGTGCACGGGGCTGAAGCGGTACTACCCGCCGAAGTACGATACAAAGTACCGCGCGTGGTCGCTTACAACGAGCAGGAGTCAACTCTGGCACTCGAAGACTCTGTCGACCTCCTTGACGAGGCAGGGAAATCGCCGCGGAGAGATCAACGATCTACCAGCAGAACCTTCGCAACTACGATAGCAGGAGGCTACGCCCCAGATCCTTCGTCGAAGGCGACCTGGTCCTGCGACTGAAGCAGCAAGGGCATCTCAAGCTCGAGTCCCCCTGGGAGGGACCATATGTGATTACAGAAGTAATCCCAGGTGGCGCCTATCGCCTTCAAGATTTAGAGACAGGAGTCGCATACTCTAACCCCTGGAATGCCGCGTAGCTGTGACGCTTCTACCCTTAGTCACTTTTTACTTTTACATTGCAAATAACGCTACTTAGCCACACATTGTACTTCGTACTACCCCGGACATAAATAAATCTAAGTGCCCCGAAACTCTGTGTTTTCTTTATTTTTTTCGCAAATCATCCACTCGGGGGCTGCGCCACCCTATACACATCTGTTCTACGAACTAAAACACGATATCCTGAGTAGATGGCACACCAATCGAAACCTTTGACAAAACATCAACCCAGTTGCAACGCACCTGACAGGTTGACAAGGGACTGAGATAAACACAAAGCCAGGCTAACGAAAAGGAATCGCATAGTGCAACGCACTCTCAAAACATACACGCTAACAAGCTCTTTTATACATCATCGTCAATCAATTATACACAGCATACATACGAACTTTACAACACTGGTACAACTATGTGCAGGATACAAACTAAACTACTATTGCAGCAAGAGAACATTGGTCTTCTCCTCGAAGAAATCAATGATCTCCTCTGCTAGGCGATCCATTGCCTGGTAGTGCGACACCATGTTCCAAGTAGAACCCGCTGGCGGTGCAGGTGGCCCAGCCGCAATTTCTGCAACGTCCACATCAGGCCTATGTAGTCGCACCAGTGACAGAGCAGCCTTGGCACCAGCCACTAACTGTTGTCGTACACACTCGCGGACCACACTCAAGTTATGGAATTTAGCGAGAAGGGCCAGCAGGCTCGACGGAACGACGTCCAAAGGGAACATCGTCTAGTAAATATTCCTCAAGCATGACTGCGACTTCTTCAAGAAGTGAAGCACCCGCGACGCACGATCCTGTAGGGTCGCCAACGCGATTGCGCGATCATGATCTACCCAGAAGTACCCACTCGCCTGAAGCTGCTCTTGGGTCAGGTCATTCATGCGAAAGGCAATGCGATCCTTCTCATCCTGCGGATGGCGGGCACTGACAACTATACCAAGCAAAGGCAAAATATGAGAACAACGAACTACTGTGAATGACTACAAGGAAATGACAAGAAAGATGAAGACTAACATTTGAATTGATCACCCAATTGCGTCACCTCCCCTAGCAGGTATTGTTCTCGGGCGGCAGCTTTCTCCGCTTTCGACTTCCATACGTCCGCATTTCCGCGGAGTACAGGCAATTCACGCTCCAACTGCTTCACGCGGTCACGGAGTCGCGAGAGCAGAGAGAGCTCCTCCACCCTTGAGCGCGGTGGTGCCAAAGTGTCATCAAGGGGCGGCGAATCCTGAGGCTCCCTCAAAGGATCACTTGATGTGCCCTACCACAAGTCAAGCAAGAGACAATAAGAGGACTAAGGCGAGGCATAGACAAAAGATTCGAGTGCATTCAAGATTAACAAAAGTATCAGCAGATACACTCGCCAACAGGCATGTTCTTCACAAAAGACATAATCTATTTTAACTATTACAAGATGCGACTACTGAGGAGCGACTGGCTTCTTCGACTTCGACTTTGGTTTTGGGGGCCTCATCGAGTCTGTGGCAGTATCACATGCCACAGACTTCCCGCCGGCCCCTGACGTCGCAGCCCTCGCAGCATTCTTAGTGCACTGAAGCTCCTCAGAGTACTTTGCAACAGTATTGATCAGCTGCGGGCCATACTTGCCACAAGCAGTTGTGAAGGGAGCAAAGACTACCTGCTGGCCATCGACGCTGACATGCATCGCCTTAGAAACCGCCGCAGGATCGACTTCGACTCCATGGGCCTGCACCATTGCGAGTGACATCGAAGCACCAGCCGCACGAAGCGAGTTCTTGAAGCTTGCAGGGATGCCCCCGGCAAGGGACTCCACCAGTTCGTCCATATTCTCGATCAGCTCAGCCTTGGGCGCCAGCTCTTCCCGGAGGCGACTGAGCACGCCCTTGGCCTTGGAGAGCATCCCTTGAATGGCAGCGCTGCGGTCCTCGACTGCTGAAAGAGCACCCGCCAAGGCATCGTCATGATGGAGGGCCTGAGGGTCGAAGCTCAAATCGCCGGCATCTACACAGAACCCATGCATGGGCACAAAGGTCAGCGCCAACGACAAATTCGAAAGAAGAACAATAATGAAATCCAGACAAGGTACCTGAAAGAGCCTTGGCGATCGAGAAAAGCTGTTCCTCGAACAACTTCTCTCTAGCCACGACGGAGGCGTGCATATCCTCTTCGCGTTTCCGCGACTCGTCATGTGCTGTGATTGCCTCATCGCGATTCTTTACCGCTGCGGCAAGCGCCTTTTCAAGGGAAGCAACGTCGCGGAGGAGTGCATTATGCTCAGCTATGAAACAAACAAATATAAGCTATCAATCGAATATATCACAAGGAGGACGAAGAAGAAGCAGGACACTTACTTTCAACTGCGCGGTGGCGAGCATCCAGCATTGCATGCTGGCGACCCATCGCAATGACTTGCTCCGCTAAATGAGCGGCTTCCTTCACAATATGCTACGACAGAAGAAAACAGCAAAGGATAAGCAAGATGGTAGAAGATGATCCTCCAAAGACTCCGAAGTCGATGGATTCGCAGTCGTCTGGATAACCATCTGGTGCTCCACATCGTGCGTTGAACTCGATGAATTATGGCCGGAGTGGGCCGCCAATGGAGGAGAAGGAGTGCGCTCAGCCACTTTCTTGGCTTTGGAGGTCGCGACTCCAGATTCTTTCAAAAATTGTACGTCGTCAGAAGATGACGACGCTTGCTCACTGCAAAATCAAACCAATATCAAGAGAATGCAACTCCAAAAAAGAACCAAAAGGAAGACTCGAATGTTTACCAATCAAACTTATCAAAATCGAAGGTTTGATCCCCCGACTCTAACGACGATTCCTTTGGAAGACGCATCTTCTTGCGAGAGGATGGTGCCATGGCACTCACAGGAACGGCAGGGATCGGCGACTCTGCACCAACACCTGCACCTTCCGGAGTCGAAGGGGACGACGCATCCAAATCCTCACTACGCGAATGCTTGCGAGTGTCCGGACCACTCGACTCGGGGACTTCCTCCTCGACATCAGATGGGACGGTCGACTCCGACTCGTCCTCTTCCAAGGCTTCACGAGGAATAACCCCCTCGGGAAGAGGGGGCATACAGGGCGACACCGCCCAATCCTGCATACAGAAAACAATTTAGCACAAAGTCAAGAAACAACAAAGAAGCAATCGACAAACAACGTAGCACAACTGTACCTCAAGAGGAGGGTTAGCAGCATCGAACGGAGGAACTTCTGGTTCATTGAGAAGAACATCCTTGATGGTGTACTTGGTGAACAGCCGCACCCTTTTATCTACCTCACTCGCTGACATGCCATTGGCAGACACGCGAGTGACATCGTCCGTGCCAGCCCACTGGAACATGGGGTGGACTCTAGCCTGCACGGGCTGGACGCGATGGCGCAGCCATGTGCGAATGAGGGCGCAGCCTCCCTCTTCTTTGCCCATGCGACTCTCGAGGTCGCAGACGTGCTCGTATAGCACATCCATCTCCGCGGACTCGCCGGGCATAATCACGTTCTTCCAGGAGCGCCTCCTCTTGCACGGCGTTGCGGGGTCGAAGGGCGCGAGTCCGTAGTGGTCTCCGTTGGCTTTCTGGTCGCGGATGTAGAACCACTTGTCCCTCCACCCTTGGACGGACATCATCAGCTTGATGTCAAAATACGTGACGGAGGGGTCGACGTGGATACCACAGCCGCCTAAATTGTAGACTACGGAGCCAGACGCTGATTGGCGCTTCAACTTGAAGAGGTGCTTGAAAAGGCCGAAGTGTGGCTCGATTCCGATCCAGCACTCACAAAGAGTAATGTAGCAAGCTACATGGAGGATGGAGTTTGGGGACAACTGATGGAGCTGGAGCCCGTAAAAACAGAGAAGGCCCCTGAAGAAAGGATGCAGGGGCAATGAAAGACCACGGATGATGAATGCTAGGACATCACCCGAATACCGGCAGGAGGAGAGGGGATTACCTCGCTGCCAGGGACGCGCGCGTCCGCGACTGCGGAAGACAAAACTTCGTCTTGGCGCAGAAGATGAAACTCAGAAGACTTTATCACGGATGCGCGCCATGCACCGTTGGTGACGCGAGTGCCCGTGCCTTTCTTTTTTCCGGCGATGGCGGTACTGGTGCCCGCAGCGGGGGAGCCACCCTTCTTCTTTGTAGCAGCCACGGCGGCAGCGGAATCGGCCACCGCACCTCCCTTTTTCTTCCCCATTCCACGGCAGCGATGTGACCGGAGGAAGTAGCTGGGAAATACGCGGAGCTGGTCCAGCGCCACGAAGGAAAGGGGCGCAAAGAAGCAGAGGAGCAGCGGCAATGGCGACGGAGGCAAAGGCAGAAAAGGAGCAGATGTGAAATTTACCGTTGCTGCGTCGCTACTTAACCCCCTGGAAGATGCAATCCAACGGCTAAGAAAAACCCTACCAGACGCGTGGCATTCATCGTGCTCGACACGTGGAGGACCTGAAGCGCGAACTGTCCCCCACTACTCCCATTACACGCGGAAATTGAGGAGGCGCAGTTAAAAAAAGATTACGCATGCCCGGTCAAATCAGAGTCAGGAAATGGGACCCACCGCTCGTTACGTCCCGTCAAACTCGCTCACGCGGGCAACTGAGGTCATGGAATCGTCAACACCGACGTCATCCAAAATTACGCAGCAGAAGATTTCAACTACTTTAGTCCTTGCTCGAGTCTTCGACTCCACCAAGCACTCGGGGGCTACTCCCATAGGGAGCGCTGGTCGCGCACCCTACGATTTTTCTTCTTCTTTTTACAGGAACATGGACAATCAAAGCAAACCCAACCACTTGAAGCACGATTCGATTATGGACATGGGTTACTCCCATAGGGAGCGCCGGAAGCAAATTTGACTGAAACAAGCAAACAAAAGACGACAGCAGTCGCAAAAGTTTTTTAGTCCCTGCCTGAGTCTTCGACTCAACCAGGCACTCGGGGGCTACTCCCATAGGGAGCGCTGGCCGCACACCCTATGATTATTTGAACATCATAATGTGTGTTGATGACATCCACACTCGAAGCTTATGGTGACACCGCCTCATGACATTACCCTACAAAGAGATCGCCTCTCCTAGGTCACCCGAATCGTCTCCGCGATGACAAAATTCGGATGCCGCGCTTGAAGCGTGCAGATAAGACCTGAATAAGGCCTGGCAACGCATTTTCTGTGCACTACCAGAAATATATCCGTGCCAACAGGTATGATGAACATGCCTTGACGGACACGTCGAGTGCTCACACCCATATACTGGAATTCGACTCCTGTAAGACCTCCGCGGCTTGAGTCGAATTACACCAGCACTTTTCCGGATTCGAGTCCGGGGACTCGAGTTCGAGTAGATGGCATTGTTTTACCCTAAGGTAGTTAACTGATACCGATACATCGGTTAAATCGAGCACGCACATCAGCAATCCCTATGACTCAAATAGAACAGTCAAAAAACGTACTCAGTCATGCACTCGAAAGGATTCATAAAGTCCCTAGTTGAATCTACGATTCCACTGGACACTCAGGGGCTACTGACATGGGTATACCCTACAGGTACTCGAGCTTGGTATATACGGCATGAATACAGTAGAGGCCCACGGTGTCACCAAGGCCCAAATGAAGAACTCGAGTAACCTACGGACTCTCGATTGCTTGAAGAACAAGAAGAAGCTAAAGATAGAAAGTTCAAAGGGGAAAACCCTAACCTGTAACCAACTCGACCTGCTACCCAAGACCTAGCCTATCTATATAAAGGCTAGGAGGGGGCAGCGAGGAAGACACACGCAACCCTAGTTTCCACAACCCTCGGCAGATTGCATCTGCGCACCATTGTAATCCTCGATTCCTTTGATAATTCTACGAGCAGACAAGCAGGAGTAGGGACCTCTGCGAGACCCGAATCTGGGTAAATCTTCGATTCCCCCGTGTAATTGTTTGCTAGCCGATAGATGTCTCCAGCGCTCCCTCCTTCTCCAGAACCCAAGTCCATAACAATGGGCATTGATGAGTTAAACCCTCGTCAATTATATAGCGCAAGTCAGGGAGATCGTGGGACTCAGCCCATGTTCGGGTCGGTAATAGCCCATGTTCCATAAAGATTGGAAACGGCTGATTATTAACACGTCCGTTAATAACTCGTAGTTAATCCAAGATTAATTTTCCCGACTAGCAAAAATAAAGCTTGGCTCGGCGAGCAACCCGCAACCCGTGGCACGCGCGTGTCGTGACGATGCGAGGCGAGGCGGTCGGCATCAGAGGAGGAGTGCGCGAGAGCTGCTCTTCTTTGCACACCTTAGTGAGTGGTGGAACAGCCTAGTATATAAGGAGGTGTAACTCTCACTCAATTAGCAATGTGGCACTAAACTTTGGCATCACTAGCATAGCCATATGCTGCCATGCACAAATGGGCCAAAGAGAATTTCAGAATTTGTCTAATGGACCAACAACCCAAAACTCATCAAATTCCAACAATCCCCACAAAGTCTCATTAGCACATCACCTCACTTCCATTCCAGAATATTGTTTTATATACCGGTGTGTAGTGGAGACTGTTAAGTTAAACTTCCACGTTAAACTTCATGCTACACTAGCAACTTGAATAGTGGACTATGCCTTGAACTATAAGTTTTCTGCACACTAGTTTCACACAAAATCTAGACTGGTACAGGACTGCCACAGGGCTTCCCCGCGGTTTGGAGCTTATGCGTCATACTCCAGGGCCTTTCATGAGTTTATTAGAGAGCACTCGACTCTCACGGACTGCGATGTTTGGCAGTCAGACTCATATAGGTGTGTTCCTCAATAGATGTTCTGCATGACAACATCTCTGCTTAGAAAAGCCACTTAGAACACATTAAGATAAATATCAACCTGCCATGCAGAATAAGAGAGTATTGAATATTTATGGAGATGTAAATATAATATGGGCATACTCTCCTCTCAGCTGATCAACAACTTGTCTCCCATCTCTAATTCACGGGATCTCTGATCACATAGAGTGGGTTGCCACTGCGAACAACTGATTGTGTGGGTCTCAAACTCATCTCCCTCGATGCATTATCTATCACATTACGTGATAAACCCTTTATGAAGGAATCTGCCAAGTTCTTAGATGTTTTGATATAATCCAATGCAATAACTCCGAAGTTTCTCAGTTTCCTGACAGATTTCAATCTCCTCTTCACATGCCTTGATGACTTCATATTATCCTTAGAACTGTTTACTTTGATGATCACAGTTTGATTATCACAGTTCATCAGGATGGCGGGTATTGGTTTTTCAACCATAGGTAAGTCTATCAAAAGCTCACGAAGCCACTCTGCTTCAACAGTGGCTGTATCTAATGCTGTGAGTTCTGCTTCCATAGTTGACCTCGTTAAGATGATCTGCTTACAAGACTTCCAGGAAACAGCGCCACCACCAAGTGTAAACAAATAACCACTTGTAGCCTTAATCTCATCAGCATCAGATATCCAGTTTGAATCACTATACCCCTCAAGTACTTGTGGATACCCAGTATAGTGAATACCAAAACTCGCAGTGCCTTTCAAGTAATGCAAAACTCTCTCAAGAGCATGCCAATGATCATCTCCAGGATTTGACACAAATCGACTCAGTTTGCTTACAACAAAGGAGATGTTAGGCGTTGTAGCGCTGGCTAAATACACGAGCGAGCCAATAATTTGAGAGTATCTCAATTGATCTTTAGCATTCCTTTGATTCTTTCGAAGTAGCACACTCGGATCATAAGGCGTTGGAGAAGACTTGTAGTCGCTATACCGAAAGCGGCTCAATATCTTTTCCATATATTGGGACTGAAGCAGTGTAATCCCACCATTGTCATCCTTCAGTAGCTTGATGTTTAAGATTACATCAGCCACTCCCAAGTCCTTCATCTCAAAGCAGCGAGATAGGAACTCTTTGACCTCCTCAATAATAGCGAGGTTGGTCCCAAATATCGATATGTCATCGACATAGAGACACATAATAACTCCCTCGCCCCCACCATGGAGATAGTACACACACTTATCAGCTTCGTTTACAACAAAGTCTTCAACGGTTAAAGTTCTTTCAAACTTCTCGTGCCACTGCTTAGGAGCTTGCTTAAGACCATATAAAGACTTCACTAACTTACACACCTTTCCTTCTTGACCGTCTACTACAAATCCATCAGGCTGCTCCATATAAATTTCCTCATCTAGCTCTCCATTTAGAAAAGCTGTCTTAACGTCCATTTGATGAACGAGAAGACCATGTGAGGCAGCCAAGGATAGTAGTACTCGAATAGTGGTCAATTTGGCTACAGGTGAGTAGGTATCAAAGAAGTCTTCCCTTCTTTCTGGGTATAACCCTTGGCCACAAGACGTGCCTTGTAATTTTCAATAGTACCATCAGGTCTAAACTTTTTCTTGAACACCCACTTACATCCTACAGGTTTGCACCCATAAGGACGATCAGTGACTTCCCAAGTTCCAATATCTAAGATGGAATCCATCTCGCTACGAACAGCTTCTTTCCAGTAATCAGCATCTTGAGATGCATAGGCTTCTGAAATAGAAGTGGGAGTATCATCCACAAGGTACACAATGAAATCATCACCAAATGACTTTGTAGTCCTTTATCTCTTACTCCTTTTAGGAGCTTCATTGTCGTCCTCCACAGGATCATCATATTGTTCTATCGGCATAGTGGGTTCAGGAATTATAACAAAATCCTAACTAGATGAACTAGTCATCTCCTGATTTGATGAGCTAGACATACCTTTCATGGGAAAGATGTCCTCAAAGAAAGTCGCATCATTCGACTCCATAATCATACCAACATGCATGTCGGATACCTAAGATTTTACTATAAAAAATCTATAGCCAATGCTATGAAAAGCATATCCCAGAAAAACACAATCCACGGTTTTTGGTCCAAGCTTTCGCTTCTTGGGTATTGGAATATTGACTTTCGCCAAACATCCCCAAGTTTGTAAGTAAGAGAGTTTAAGCCTTTTCTTCTCCCATTCCTCAAATGGAGTCATGGTTTTATCCTTTACGGGAACACGATTTAGGACATGACACGCAGTCATTAACGCCTCCCCCACCATTCCTTGGAAAGACCCGATGTATCTAACATGGTGTTAACCAAATCAGTTAGAGTGTGGTTCTTTCTTTCGGCCACCCCATTTGACTGAGGTGAGTAGGAGGCGTCCTCTCATGGATAATACCATGTTCCGTATAGAACATATCAAATTCATTTGAAAAGTACTCTCCACCATGATTCGACCTTAGCCGCTTGATTTTAAGATCAAGTTGGTTTTCTGCTTCAGCTTTATAGTTTTTAAGTAATTCAAAGATCCATCTTTAGATTTCAGAAGATAAACGTAGCAGTATCTAGTGGAGTCATAAATCAACACCATAAAGTATCTTTTTCCACCTCGTGTTAACACCCCATTCATCTCACAAAGATCTGAATGTATAAGTTCCAGTGGTGCTAAGTTTCTCGGTTCCATAGCCGTATGAGACTTGCGGGGTTGCTTTGCTTGCACACAAACTTAGCACTTAGAACCTTTGGTAAATTCGGAATTAAACTCATATTGGCTAGCAACGTCATGCAACCAAAGTTAATATGACAAAGTCGTGAATGCCAAATATTGGACTCATTACCATTGCAACATGATTAATAACTTTAGTACATGAGTCTGACAAAGATAAGTGGAACAGACCTACGCACTCATAACCCTTTCCAACAAATTGTACATACTTAGATATTACAACTTTATTGGACTCAGACACCAACTTAAAACCATCTCGACATAGAAGCGACCCGCTAACAAGATTCTTATTGATGGAGGGAACGTGTTGCGTATTCTTCAGTTGTACGGTCTTCCCCGAAGTAAACTTTAGATTTACCATACCAACACCATGAACAGAAACACGTGAGCCATTTTCCATAAGCACGGAGGAAGTCCTTGAGACCTAATAAGAAGAGAACATGGAAATATCAGAACATACATGTGTATTAGCACCCATGTCAATCCACCATTCAGGAGAATGACATACTGAAAGGATAGTAGGTAAAATACCATACCCAGCATCCTTCATCTCAATATCGCTAATAACAACATTAGCAGTCTTGCCGTTGTTCCCATGTTGCCACTTGTCAAAGAGATTAGGGCAACTAGGAGCCCAATGATCATGATCACCACAAACGTGGCAAGAGCCTTTCTTCTTATCATTTTTCTTCTTAAAGTTGGTTGAGTGAGTGGCCTTGTTCTTGCTATCAAACTTCCCTTTGCCATCAGATTTGTTCTTATTCTTGAACTTGTGGGATTGGAAGTTTTTCTTCTATACCAGATTGGCACTAGAAGCTCCCTCAAATCCTCAAGCACGTGTGTCCTTTGCTCTCGCCTTCTCCTCCATATGAATAGACCCAATGAGATCCATAACGGAAAAATCTTGTCTCTTATGTTTCAGAGAAGTAGCAAAGTTCCTCCACATGGGAAGAAGCTTGGCAATAATGCCTCCGGCCACAAACTTGTCCGGTAAGGTACACTTGAACTGTTCAAGTTCTTTGGAAAGTGATTGTATCTCATGAGCTTGCTCAACCATGGAGCGCTCATCAACCATCTTGTAGTTATAGAATTGCTCCATGACATACAACTCAGTGCCAGCGTCCGGGATCCCAACTTGGCCTCGAACGCATCTCACGCGTCTTTGCCATTATCAAATGATATATATGGGTCAACAATGTTGTCCCCAAGAATACTGAACAGAGCCGCCATAAACATGGTATCGGTTTTCTTAAAGGTCGCTTCCTGCTCAGCAGAAAGATCACCTTCAGGTTTGCCAAGAGTGGCGCTATAGAAGTTTAGGTTTTTTTAAACCATAGAATTGCTCTTGCGCGCCATCTCTTATAGTGCATACCATCAAACGAAGGCGGCCTAGTAGCCGCGGCTACACCGGTGGAATTCAGTTGCCTATAATCAGGTTTTTGGATTGCTGAAAATATAAGCAATAATCCATATCATTTAATCTGAATAATAAACTGATAAAGCGTGATCATATAGAGAGTACAAAAACTAATCATGCAGATCAACAAAGTAGATGAACAGATTACATCTAAATAAGATAAACCTATCACATCTACACCAAATGCTAGAATAAAGAACTCTAGCAGAATCTGAAATAGAAAGTTCAGGATTACGTACGGTATAGCAGCGGCAGCAGCAGCCGCGGCGGTGGCAGCATCGGTAGCTGCAGCGATGACAGCAACATCGTCGGCCATGTCGTCGATGTAGAGGTTGCTGTTGTCCGGAAAGAAGTCCTCGTTGAGGAGGGAGTTGTTCGTGATGGCGTTACTAGTCACGCGGAAGCGCTCTCTAAAAACCTAATCACCCCTCATCCGTACAGGTTCACAAGAAGGCGGGTTCCGGAGACCTACTGTCCCGATCTGCGGTGCACGCCGCAAGCCAGGACGGGAAAGACGAAGGCAGAAGGAGACGTGTGTGGTAAGCATTGCCGATTAGGTTTAGCGCAAACGCTTATATAGCGCAAGTCAGGAAGATCGTGGGACTCAGCCCACGTCCGAGTCAGTAACAGCCCACGTCCCATAAAGACTGAAAACGGCTGACTAATTAACACGTCTGTTAATGACCTGTAACTAATCCAAGATTAATTTTCCCGACTAGCAAAAATAAAGCTCGGCTCGGCGAGATTCCCGCAACCCGCAACCTGCAGCACGCGCGCGTCGTGACGAGGCGAGACGGGCGGCGTCGGAAGAGGAGTGCGCGAGAGCTGTTCTTCTTCTCACACCTTAGTGAGTGGTGGAACAGCCTAGTATATAAGGAGGTGTAACTCTCACTCAACTAGCAATGTGAGACTAAGCTTTGGTACCACTAGCACAACCATATGCTACCATGCACAAATGGACCAAAGAGAATTTCAGAATTTGTCTAATGGGCCAACAGCTCAAAACTCATCAAATTCCAACACGTACGGCTAGTACTACTCCACAAGGCCTTTGAGAAAAAACTTAATCCTCATAGCTCAACATGATCGGAGGTGTATGCAGTTGGTATTTACAAACTCGTTGTTTGATATCTATATCATTTTTCTACGACTGCTTTCAGACAACTAGATGATTGTATCATGAAAAAGAATGAATTTGAAGATCTTGAAGATTTGTTCGTTTTATTTATATTTAATTTTGTAATCGCGGCAAACTACTCATGTTTTTATACCATGTACTATTCGCTACTATAAATATATCATGGTATTGATTGTTCAAAAGAAAAACTTTTTGGCCCTAAGCTTCCACATGCTGGTCAGACGATGTATCAGGGCAACCCAAAAACTATATGAAAGAGTAGATATTTAATGCAAGTCCTAAAACTATTTAAGAGGTGCCATGTCGGTCCTAATGCTACAAAAAGTTACATTTAAGTTCTATAAGTTTGTTAAATGTGTCACATGCAGCACTAAGCTCATCAGAGAACCGCCTACATGCACCGATGCCACTTTAAACTTAGCCATGCTATAACCTATATCAACAAAGGCATAGCGACCTCTAGAATTATATGTCTCCCATTCCTCGACCTACCCCACCACGAGCAACTTCTTGGCATATGCAACTCAGAAAAATGACGGCAATGACATGGAATGATATCAAAAGGTTTCACTATAAGGAATCTGTTGATACACGACCCTCCATTTTCGTCACTGAATCTTCATTGTCTACAATATATGACGATCTTATTATGACGAAAAACATATCATCAAAAACTGAGCGCCAGTAATTGCATACAACGATGTTTTCTTTGAAATCGTCATAATCGTTTATGACGATATTAGATCGTCATAACCTCTATGACAATCCAATATCGTTATCGACAGTCTAGCGTGGCCACGTCAGATTCTACGTGGTCAGTATGACGTGGCAAAATTATGACGAAATAAAATCATCATAATGCAAATTCAGTCCGGTCCAATTCAGTCGCCTATATGGGCCAAACCTAATAATCTATCCTTTTTTTTCTTCGCTTTTAGCCTTTTCAATGTACTTGTCCTTTGGGCTTGGCCTTTTACCGTCTATTTCAATATTGGTCCTTGGCCTTTTATAGTCCTGGGCCTTACTCTTTTACGGTCCATTTTGGTTTTTGAAAATTGACCATATTATAGTTTATTATTTATTATCCATTCAAGTATTGTTGGGTCATGGCCTTTACAAGATCCAGTTAGTACACGGTCTAGCACACAGATCCAGGAATTTCCAATGAAGCTAATATTTAGTCAAGTACACAACAATGGACATCTTCTACTTACAACCATCACATAGCTCCACATGACATCCAAAAGGTTAAAAAAGAACACTATGAGCCAAATGGTTCAAAATGACACTAGAGACCACAAGCTAGTCAGTTTCTTCAGACTTGTTGATACTATAAGAAAGTAGCCAATTCTTTGATCATGACACCATCAAGAAGCTGGGAACTCGTTGTTCACCCCAAAATTAAATTGGCTATATGTGGCTTTATCCTGTTAATTCAAACAACACAAGGTTAATAAAAGAGTAGCAAACTTGGGGTATATGAGCAAATAGAAAGGAACAATATTGATTAGTCTATCATTAATCAATACACATTAAATGGAGACCTATTATTCTTATACTATAATGAAAATTGAAAATAAAATTATTTGTCCATAGTATAGCTAACTCAACTTTATTGAATGTAAAGATTATTAGGCATAAAAAATATAAACATAGTCAGTCATTTATCTGAAAGAATCATTTTCTATTCACATCCAAAACTCCTTATACCTACTACACTGACACAACAAAAGCTAGACGCGGGAAGAAAACACCATGCAAAGAAGCAGTACTCACTTGTGGTGGTGACGTCAGGGTACAAGTTGTCCTGAGACGCGTGGAGGATATTGTTGTAGCCGACATGGTCAAGACCTCCCTCCATAGCCAAGGGCACTGCAGAACTAAACCAAATCCCAGTTTAGTTTCATGTTATAGAAGAACATATCCAGTGGTTTTACAAGCATCTAACACAACAGAGATATTGAAGGAGCAGCACAACAGAATAAAGCACCGCTAGTATAGTAGTAGTATATATGCAATACAATAGAGAAGTAAAAACCAACCTTATACTAGTGATGATCATACTAATTCATTGGCAGTAGCATCACATGGTACAATCTGATTAAGACTCCTTCTATGCAAGCCTACAAAATAATCCACTTGCAACTTAGTGGCTGCAGATTGCTCCTTATGATCAAACAGTGTACTCGAAACACGAGATTCACCAATTGAGTCGTGCTTGGAAGATCAAATCAACCCTAGCAAATACAGAATATCAATACATCATTTATATTTACTTGTGAACTGCAACAGTACTACATTTTGCAATCAGTTTCTCTAGTAAGTCCTACAAAATCACTTACACATGCATAGTTGCAGGAAATTTTCAGAACTAATTGCAACAACCCAGATCGTGATAACTTTCTATCCATAGTTATATAGATAGCTAAAGCAATATAAAATAACCTAGAGAAATTTTACCCTAACTTGAGACCACACACAAACACAATGTTGCAAATGCATCAAACGAGGTGGGAGCAACTCTTATCCCTCCTCCCCTTAAAACATGATATTAGCTTCTAACCAGCTTTGTGTAAATAGTTAAATACCATTTTGTCCACCATAGGGCGGAGCTGTGTCCCAGAATTCATCACGCATATGTTTGACTTGAGCTGGTGTTATTGGTTGAGTATGCTTCCAAGGCTTTGGCTTTCTTAGTTTCTTACTTCTCTCTGTAATATGAGATAATGTTAATAAATAATTACTGAATAAATGCAAACACACCAAGAAGTTATCATGTAAAGGAAAATTTTACCACGCAAAGGATATCAACATGCAATGATATAATTTGTCCAACCCACAAGTAGGAATATAGTCCAATAATTGCTGGATGCACTTGATATACTACAATAATGTATCTTAACAAGACAAGGAAATTTTGATCTTTAGTTACTTGGCCGGTATTTAGAGAAGTAATACTAGCTCGCAGAACTCTCTACATAAGTGGAATCAATGCTAGGAGTAGGAGCGCTACATTAGTGAACAGTGAACAGACAAATACTTGAGGGGAAATAGACTGTCACTTAAAATAGTAAGTAAACCGACCATTGGCACAACTTTCTGAAATTCTCCACCTAATTAATAAAGTACCAGGTAAATCGTCAGGTAACACTAAACTTTGCCAACATGTACCAGGTAATTAAAGTACCAGGTAATTAATAAAGCACCTAGTAAATCTAATAACAAGTCATAGCAATCGTCAGGTAGTACCAAACTTTGCCCCATGAACAATTCCGCCATTTCATTACAAACAAAGGTACTGATTAAATTCATGCACTAAAATCTCGGCTCTCATAATCTATAACTAGAACTTTCCATTCCACATGTCAACTAACCAATTTAAATTGTTAGCAGTATCCTAGCAGAAGGATCAACAACACGAGTTAGCCTACTCCTATCCCTATAGAATAGCAGCTAAGTATTAGTCTAGCATGGAGATAAGGTAAGGTACCTAGGGGAACTCACCATGGTCAGTTTGCAGCAGGTACAAATCGACGGCGTGGACACGTAGATCAAAAATGTCGCCATCTCCTAGCCGAGACGCGACCGCTGCTAGAGCTAGGGTTGCTCAAACTGTCGAAGGCGCGCCATCGTCGGTGTCATTGATGGTGAGGCAGGCGCGATCGGCGGCATCGTCAATGGTGTGGGATAGGAACGTCGTCAGCATCATGGATGTCGAGCTCTCCACTACGCTTCCAGCTACCAGGGGAATAGAGAGGGGTGGAGTTGGGGCGAAGGAGAGATGGTGGATCTGGTGGCAACGTTGTGGGGTCGACATCGGGGTCATTGACTCCGCCCTCGAAGATCTCCTCCGCCACCTCTAGGTCTGCCCTAGAGCAGAAGGAGCGCGACCTCTAGCACATGGTCGTCGGCGTACAGGCGCTAGGACGTCGAGGCGCCGGAAGGGCAGTGGGGTGCAACGGGATCGAGCAATCTTGGGTTAGGGTTTCTAGTGGAGATTGAGATCTGGAGAGACCGAGAGAGAAGGCAGGGTATCGCACATGAAGGGAAAGGAAGAATGCTAGGGTTTGGGGCGTGGATGTTCCCTCCCGATTGTGTGAGATTTCACGAAATACCCCTGTCCACTTCTCCTGTGCAAGACTGGGAATTCTAGGCCGTTTCGGTCAATTCATGTCCAAATTTGGGGGGTCGGGAGGCGGAAGAAACTTGCGCTATGACTTTGGGGCATTGGATGGAGGCCATACGAATGGTTGAGATCTGCTTAGTTAGGCTGATCCGTCGGTATCCCTATTCTGTCTTCTGATTGGCTGGTTATTGAAATCGGTATAACTAATTCAAAAAAAAAAATCAAAAAAAAATGAAAAACCTTCGAATTGCATCGTTTTATATGACCGAGTATCTAGATGAAATAACAATCTTGCAATATTCCAAAAATATTAAAAAAGTGTTCTAAAAAAGATCTAATTAAAGCTATATTTACATTTTCTGAGTGCCAAAAATAGGGTGTGTTTTGTGAAGAAACCACCAAATTAAAGTTTCAAAATTATGGCAACCCATTTTTCAAAAATACTAGACCACCTTACATGGACAATGTATGAATCGGGGTATCTTAAACCTTTTCATGTACCCCTCATAAAAATACAAATGTCTGCCAAATCGGTAGGTAGTGGGTCCGATTTGAACTAAAGGTACATGATTTGATGCGCATGATTTTTCACAAAAATCATTTTTAGGTTCACAATATGCTATTTTATCAGGGATCCACTACAAGTTTAGCGAGACTTAGGCCTGAGCTAAGAATCTCATACCCGCCGTTTTGATCATAGTTTGAAACAAGCATAAGAAATTCAAAAACGATTCAAACAATGTAAAACCTTCACGTGGTCTCATATTATGTGACGTATTTTTAAGATAAAATACCAAACTTGGTATATTGATTGCATCTCAAAAAAATCTTCATAGAAATGAGCTATCATGTTCAAGATTTCATGGCTTTTGGGCCAAATAACCAGTGTTATGGCTATAATCGCGATATAGTTTGGGATAATATGCCCATATTGTGCATACATGTGCATCATGGGATGGCGAACAATGTTGCAGGAGGAAGTTTTCCTTTTTATCGCACCAAAAAGCTATTTTTCATTTTCTGAGTGCCAAAAACGGGATGTTTTGTGAAGAAACCACCAAATAAAAGTTTCGAAATGGTAACAAACATTTTTTCAAAAATACTAGACCACCTTGTATGTACAATGTCCCAACCAGGATATTTTAAAACTTTTCATCCGTCCCTCAAATTCCTACCGAATCGGTAGGAAGTGGGTCAGATTTGAACAACATGTACATGATCTGATGCTCATGATTTTTCAAAAAAAATCATTTTTAGGTTTATAATATGCTATTTCATCAGAGATCCATTGCAAGTTTAGCGAGGCTCAGTCCTGAGCTAAGAATCTTCATGCCCGCTATTTTAACCATAGTTTGAAACAAGCATAAGAAATTCAAAAACGATCTAAGTAATGTAAAACCTTCACTTGGTGTGATATTATGAGACATAGTTGCAAGGAAAAAATATAAACCATGGTATATTGATTGCATCTCAAAAAACCTTCTCAAAAATGAGCTATCATGTTCGAGGTTTCATGGCTTTTAGGACAAACAACCAATGTTATGGCCAGAATCACAGCATATTTTGCCATAATGTGGCAATATTGTGCTCGCATGTGCATCATGGGATAGCGAACAATATTGCAGGAGAAAGTTTTCCTTTTCGTCGCACAAAAAACCCATTTTCCATTTTCCGAGTGCCAAAAAACTGGTTGTTTTGTGAAGGAACCACCAAATAGAAGTTTCAAAATGGCACCAACCCATTTTTCAAAAATACTAGACCAAATTACATGGAAAATGTACCAAATGGGGTATCTCAAACCTTTACGTCCACTCCTCGTGAAAAATACAAATGTCTGCCGAATTGGTAGGAAGTGGGTTCGATTTGAACTACAGGTACATGATTTGATGCTCATTATTGTTTGCAAAAATAATTTTTAGATTCACAATATGTTATTTTACCAGAGATTCAATGCAAGTTTAGGGAGGCTCAGCCCCTAGCTAAGAATGTTCATGCCCATCGTTTTGACCATAGTTTTAAATGGGAATAAGTAATTGAAAGACGATCCGAACAATGTAAAACCTCACGTGACGTCATATTATGTGATATAGTTTCAAGGTAAAATACCAAACTTGGTATATTGATTGTATCTCAAAAATCCTTCACGGAAATGAGCTATCATATGTTCGAGGTTTCATGACTTTCGGGGCAAACAACCAGTGTTATGACTACAATCGTGGCATATTTAGGGATAATGTGCCCATATTATGCACACATGTGCATTATGGGATGGCGAACAATGTTGCAGGAGGAAGTTTTCCTTTTTGTCGCACCAAAAAGGTAGTTTTGATATTCCGAGTGCCAAAAACGGGGTGTTTTGTGAAGCAACCACCAAATGAAAATTTCAAAATGGTACGACCCTATTTTTCAAAAATACTAGACCATCTTGCATGTACAATATCCCAATGGGGTATCTTAAAACTTTCCTTCTATCCCTCGTGAAAAGACAAATTCCTGCCGAATAGGTAGGAAGTGGGTCAGATTTGAACAATAGGTACATGATATGATTCTCATATTTTTTCACAAAAATCATTTTTAGGTTCACAATATGCTATTTCATGAGAGATCCATTGCAAGTTTATCGAGACTCAGGCCCGAGCTAAGAATCTTCATTCCCGCCATTTTGACCATAGTTTGAAACGGGCATAAGAAATTCAAAAATGATCCAAACGATGTAAAACCTTTGCGTGGTGTCATATTATGTGACATAGTTGCAAGGGAAAATATCAAACTTTTTATATTGATTGCATTTCAAGAAAAAAATCTCAAAAATGAGCTATCATGTTTGAGGTTTCATGGCTCTCAGGCCAAACAACCAATGTTATGGACAGAATGGCGGAATCTTTTGTGATAATGTCCCCATATTGTGCATGCATGTGCATCATGAGATGGCGAACAATAATGCAGGAGAAAGTTTTCCTTTTCATCGCACAAAAAACCCATTTTCCATTTTCCGAGTGCCAAAAAACGGGTTGTTTTGGAAGCAACCACCAAATGGAAGTTTCAAAATGGCACCAACCCATTTTAAAACAATACTAGACCAAATTACATGGACAATGTACCAAATGGGTATCTCAAAACTTTTCGTCCACCCCTCGTGAAAAATACAAATTTGTGCCAAATTGGTAGGAAGTGGGTCCGATTTGAACTACAGGTACATGAATTGATGCTTGTGATTGTTTGCAAAAATCATTTTTAGGTTCATAATATGCTATTATATCATAGATCCAATGCAAGTTTACGGAGGCTCATCCCCTAGCTAAGATTTTCATGCCCGTTGTTTTGACCATAGTTTGAAACAGGCATAAGAATTCAAAAACAATCCAAACAATGTAAAACCTTCGTGTGGTGTCATATTATATGACATATTTTGAAGGTAAAATACCAAACTTGGTATATTGATTGCATCTCAAAAAACCTTTACAAAAATGAGCTATCACGTTCGAGGTTTCATGACATTCGGGCCAAATAACCATTGTTATGGATAGAATCGTGATATAGTTTGTGATAATATACCCATATTGTTTATGAATCACAAGTATAGGGGGTGTATCGTAGTATTTTCGATAAGTAAGAGTGTCGAACCCAACGAGGAGCAGAAGGTGCTGGCTAGTGGTATGGATCAGGAATTCTCCGCAAATACTTAGCAAATGGATTTTTAGGGTTTTTTGATAATGCAAGTAAATAAAGTACGAGTAAATAAAAGACAATAAGAATAGATGAAGCAAGTGGCCCAATCCTTTATGCAGCAAAGGACAAGCCGGTTGTATTACTTAAGATGACCAAACGTTCTCGAGGGCATATGGGAAGACTGTCAAGTGCTTTCGCTTCATATAGTTGATTAATCTTCTTTAGCTTGCTAAGTGTTGTGTGGGTGAACCTGTGCTAATATACCGACCTTCCTAGGACTAATACATACTTGTGATTATACCCCTTGCAAACATCCGTAAGTACAAGAAAGTAATTAAGGTAGAAACCTAACCACAGCTTTAAAATCTAAGACCGTTACGTCCCTTGTGCAATGGTTTCCTAAGGGGGGTTCAGGTTTCTGTCACTCCGGCAACCCCTACGATTAGTAGCCAAATACACAATGCATTCCCCTAGGCCCATATATGTGAAGTGTCATGTAGTCGATGTTCACATGACACCACTAGAAGAAGTACACCACAACTTAAATATCAAACTATTGAATCTTTCTCAACACAACTCCACTAACAACAACATGACTTATCCCATGTCCTCAAGAACAAAACGAACTACTCACAAGAGATCATATGGATCATGATTAGATATGGAATAATGATGTATAACAATCTGAACATAAACAATAATTCAATGGTTCACTCAATAGCATCAACTACAAATAGTAATCAACACCAGGAAAGTTTCCCCTAAGAACTATGCAAGATTCAACCCAATTGTTATAGCAATATGGAGATGGTGATGATGGTGCTGATGGTGATGATGGTGGTGATGATGATGATGATCCCGATGAAGTACAGCTTGATGGTGGTGTTGATGGCGACGATCTCCCCTCTCCGGGAAGGAATTCCCCAGCAGAATTTTGTCTACCGGAGAGATCTTTCTCTCTCGGTGTTTTCGGCCCCACAGAGGCGGCGGAATCTTTCGGTGGTTGCTCCCCGAGTCTTAGGGCTTCGGGAGGAATATATATGCCAGAGGGGAGAGCCAGAGGTGGGCCAGGGCGGCCACACCACCTAGTGGCGCGGCCTAGGGTGGCTCGCGCCAGGGGTTGGTGTGGGCCCCCTGTGGCCCATCTCCACTCCTCCTTATGGCTTCCTTCGTCTTCTGGAAAAATAGGATTTTCCGTATATTTTCCGGGATTTTCTGATCTTCGCGGATTTTGCCTCCAAACAGCACCTTTTCCATCAGAATACTGACTGCAGCGGTCCATGCTCCAAAAGTCACCAACCATGCAAAAACAGATGAAATAACATAAGTATCATCTCTTAATATGAAATATATCAATGAATAACAGTAAATTATGACATAGAACAGTGATGCAAAATGGACGTATCAACTCCCCCCAAGCTTAGACTTCGCTTGTCCCCAAGCGAAACTGAGCTCAATAAACATGACCTCAGGTTTATGGAGTGAAGATTCGATAAAAGAATACGGACAAGAAGCATCACATTCATCAATACATAGCTCATAATAGAAGACAACTCACTATTATATAACTCAACTTGCAATAAGTAAAGGAAACACAATAGAGATACATGAAGTAAATCGTAATTGGTAATGGCAAACTTAGCTCTTGGTCGAAGAATAGTTGATAATTTGCTGGTGACGAGGGTTTAACTCGTCAATGCCCATTGTTATGGACTTGGGTTTTGGAGAAGGAGGGAGCGCTGGAGACATCTATCGGCTAGCAAACAAGCACACAAGGGACAAAGGATTTACCTAGGTTCAGGCCTCGTAGAGGTCCCTACTCCTGCTTGTCTGCTCGTGGAATTATCGAGGGAGTCGAAAGTTACAATGGTGTGCAGATGTAATCTAGCGAGGGTTGTGGAAACTAGGGTTGTGTGTCTTCTCCTCGCCGCCCCCTCCTAGCCTTTATATAGATAGGCTAGGTCTCGGGTAGCAGGTCGAGTCGGTTACAAGTTAGGGTTTTCCCCTTCAAACTTTCTATCTTTAGCTTCTTCTTGTCCTTCAAGCAATCGAGAGTCCGCAGGTTACTCGAGTCCTTTCATCTGGGCCTTGGCGACACCGTGGGCATGTTTGTATTTGGACCGCATATACCAAGCTCGAGTACCTGTAGGGTATACCCATGTCAGTAGCCCCCGAGTGTCCAGTGGAATCGCAGATTCGACTGGAGACTTTCTGAAGTCTTTGAGTGCCTAAACGAGTACATTTTCGACTGCTTTTATTTGCGTCATAGGGATTGTTGATATACGCGCCTGATATAGCCGAAGTATCGGTATCAGTTAACCTCCTTAGGGTGAAACAATGCAATCTACTCGAACTCGAGTCCCCGGACTCGAATCTGGAAAAGTGCTGGCGTAATTTGACTCAGGCCGCGGAGGTCTTACAGGAGTCGAATTCCAGTTATATGGGTGTGAGCACTCGACGCGTCCGTCAAGGCATGTTCATCGTGCCTGTAGGCATGGATATATTTCTGGTAGTGCGTAGTTAAATGCGTTGCCAGGCCTTATTCAGGTCTTACATTCATGCTATAAGCGCGGCATCCGAATTTTATCATCGCGGAGACGATTCGGGCGACCCAGGAGACGTAATATCTTTGTAGGGAAAATTTGTGAGGCGGTATCGCCAAGGATTGCGAGTGCGGATGTTATCAACACACAGTTTTTGTGCAAATGATCATAGGGTGCGCGACCAGCGCTCCTTATGGGAGTAGCCCCCGAGTGCCTGGTTGAGTCGAAGACTCAGGCAGGGACTAAAAAACTTTCACGACTGCTGTCGTTTTTTGCTTGTTTGTTTTCAGTCGAATTTGTTTCTGGCGCTCCCTATGGGAGTAACCCATGTCCGTAGTCGAACTGTGTTTCGAGTGGTTGGGTTTGCTTTGTGATTGTCCATGTTCCTGCAACAAGAAAAGAAAAATACCTAGGGTGCGCGGCCAGCGCTCCCTATGGGAGTAGCCCCCGAGTGCTTGGTGGAGTCGAAGACTCCAGCAAGGACTAAAGTAGTCGAAGTTTTCCATTGCGTAGCTTTGATAATGTCAGTGTTGACGCTTGTATGACCTCAGTTGCCCACGTGAGCGAGTTTGACGGGACGTGACGAGCGGTGGGTCCCACTTTCTGACTTTGATTTGACTAGGCGTGCGTAATCTTATTTTTAACAGCGCCTCCTCGATTTCCGTGTGTAATGGTAGAAGTGCGGGGACGGTTCACGCTTCCTCTTCTCCACGTGTCCAACGCGATGCATGCCACGCGTCCAATAGGGTTTTTGTCAGCCGTTGGATTACATCTCCCAGGGGTTAAGTAGCGGCGCTGCGGCGGTATTCCATCTGCGCTCTTTCTTCCTGGCTGCCATCGCCATTGCTGCTGTTCTTCTGCTTTTCCCTGCGCTCATCTCCTCCACAGCGCTGGACCACCTCCGCTCGTTTCCAAGCTAGTTTCTACGCTCTCATCGCCGTTGCGCAATGGGGAAAAAGAAAGGAGGTGCTGCGCTGATTCCGCGGCCACCATCGCCGCAACGAAGAAGGGTGGCTCTGCTGCTGCGGGCACCAGCGCCACTGCCGGCATGAAGAAGAAGGTCGCGGGCACTCGCGTGACCAATGGTGCATGGCGCCCCTCCATTATCAAGGCGTCGGATCTCCATCTTCTTCGCCAGGATGGAGTTATCTCTGCGGCAGTCGCTGATGCGTGCGTCCCTGACGGTGAGACCATTCATGCTCCTCCTGCTGGTTTTCGAGTGATGTTTCTCGCATTCGTCATTCGCGGTCTCTCCTTGACTCTCCACCCCTTTCTTAGGGGTCTTCTTTGCTTCTACGGGCTCCAGCTCCATCAGCTGTCCCCAAATTCGATTCTCCATATCACCTGCTCATCACCCTTTGCGAGTGCTGGCTCGGAATCAAGCCACACTTTGGTCTTTTCAAGCGCTTGTTTAAATTGAAGCGTCAGTACGCATCTGGCTCTTTAGTTTATGACGTAGGTGGTTGCAGAATCCACGTTGACTCATCCGCCACCTACTTCGACATCAAGCTTACCAAGTCCGTCCAGGGATGGAGGGACAAATGGTTCTATGTCCGCAATCAGAAGGCCAAAGATGAGCACTTTGGACTTGCGCCCTTTGATCCAGCGACTCCCTACAAGAAGATGCGTTCTTGGAAGAACGTAGTTATGCCTGGAGAACTCGCGGAGACGGACATGCTATATCAGCGCGTCTGCGACCTCGAAAGTTGCATGGGCGCAGAAGAGGGAGGCTGCGCTCTTATCAGAACTTGGCTGCGCTGTCGCGTCTAGCCTCTCCAAGCCAGAGTCCATCCCATGTTTCAATGGAGTGGCGCTGATGATGCCACTCGTGTGTCTGTCGATGGCATGTCCGCGAGTGAGGTGGATAAGAGGATTCGACTGGTCACGAAGTACACTGTCAAGGATGTGCTTCCAAGTGAACCAGTTGTTCCTCCTTTTGATGCTTCGAATCCTCCTCCTGAGGTATAGTTATGCTACGTAGTAGCTTATTTTCACGATTGCTTTTCTGTTTGCTTACTTATTCTGTTTGCTGATCTTCACTGTTTGTATGCAGGATTGGGCGGTGTCGCCTTATATGCGTCCTCTCCCTGAGGGGATTATTCCCCGTGAAGCTTTGGAAGAGGACGAGTCTGAGTCAACTGTCTCTTATGATGTGGAAGAGGAAGCCCCCAAGTCCGAGAGCCCGGATACTCGCAAGCATTCGCGCAGCAAGGATTCCGATGCGTCGACTCCTTCGACTCCAGGAGGCACGGCTGTTGGCGTGGAGTCGCCAATTCCAGTCGTTCCTGTGAGGGCTGTGGCACCGTCTTCTCGCAAGAAGATGCGATTGCCCAAGGAGTCTTCGTCGGAGTCGGCGGCGACCACGTTTGATCTTGACAAGTTTGACTGGTAAGTTTGCTAGGTCATTCATTCTTTTCTATTTTCTTGTTGTTGACTTTGCCCTGGAGTTTGCCATTTCTAAATGTGGATTTGGTCTTGTAGTCAAGAGGCGTCGTCATCTTCTGGCGACGTCGAGTTTTTAAAAGAATCGAGAGTCGTGACCTCAAGGGCCAAGGTAGAGGTCGAGCGCGCTCCTTCCCCTCAGGCGGCGGCCCACTCCGGGCACAATTCTTCGAGCTCTCCTCACGCAGGGGAACATCGAATGGTTGCTCAGATGACGGTTCAGCAAACTTCTTCGGAGTCGCTGGAGGACCATGTAAGTATATCTTTCCTTCTTTTAGTATGGCAGTCGACGTTCTCTGTTGCCCTCTCTGATTCCTTGTTTGTGCGACAGCTCCTTGTAAAGGCAGCCGCGCAAGTGGCGGAGCAGGTGATGGCGATGGGTCACCAGCATGCAATGTTGGAAACGCGTCACCGCATGGTCGAAAGTGAGTGTTCTACACTTATTCTTTTTCGTCTCCTCCTTTTTTTTGGTATAGTCGACTGATAGTCAACTTTTGGTTGCCATGTAGCTGAGCATAACGCTTTACTGCGCAATGTCGCCACCTTGGAAAAGACATTAGTCGCAGCTCTGAAGGGGCGTGACGAGGCAATCACGGCTCGTGATGATGCGCAGAAGCGCGAAGAGGATCTGCGTGCCTCCTTTGCGGCTAGGGAAAAGTTGTTCGAAGAGCAACTGTTCTCAGTCTCCAAGGCCCTCTCAGGTACCTTTGCTGGTAGATATTTTATTGTTGTCCTTCTCTGCATCTGGAGTTTTGCCGGTGGCGCTAGAGATTTCATCCATGTGTGGGTTTTCTGTGCAGATGCTGACGATTTGAGCTTTGACCCACAGGCCCTTCATCGCGATGACGCTCTGGCAGGCACGGTGTCTGCAGTCGAGGACCGTAGCGCCGCTGTCCAAAATACATTGTCCAAGGCCAAGGTCACCCTTAGTCGCCTCCAGGAGGAGTTGATGCTGAAGGCGGAGCTGGTTGATAATATGGACGAGCTGGTGGAGTCACTCGCTGGGGGTGTGCCTGCCACCTACAAGAACTCCCTCCGTGTGACTGGCGCGACCATGTCACTTGCCATGGTGCAAGCCCACGGAGTCAAGATAGATCCCTCTGCGGTGTCGAAGGCGATGCCTGTTGGCGCAGATGGTTAGCAGGTAGTCTTTGCTCCTTTCGTGACTGCCTGTGCCAAATATGGCCATTCCTTGATAAATACGGTTGCCAAGTATTCGGAGGAGCTCCAATGTGCCAAGAAGGCGGCAAAAGCTTCGGCCTCAGGGGCCGGCGGAAAGTCAGTGACATCTGATACTGCCACGGACTTGATGAAGCCCCCGAAGCCGTCGAAGTCGAAGAAGCCGGCTACTCCGTAGTCAGCTTTTTGTAATAGTTGATGAATTGTCCTTTTGGTCTGAGAACATGCCTGCTGGCGATTGTGTTTGTGAATACTTTATGCTGATCTTGAATGCATCTGTTACTTTTGCCTTTGTGTTAAGTTGGTCGCCTTATTTGCCTCTGTCTTGACTTTGTGGTAGGGTACATCAAGTGGTCCTGTGGGGGGAACCCAGGACTCGCCATCTCTTGAGGATACAGTGGCACCACCGCGCTCCAGGGTAGAGGAGCAGTCCTTGCTTTCGCGACTTCATGATCGCGTTAAGCAGCTGGAGCATGAGTTGCCCGTGATCCGTGGTAGCGCGGACGTGTGGAAGTCGAAGGCTGAAAAAGCCGCCGCCCGCGAGCAGTATCTACTTGGCGAGGTGACGCAGCTGGGCGACCAGTTTAAGTGTTAGTTTGCTTATTCTCATCTTTTCCTTTGTAGTTACCTGCAGCAGTACGTTGTACTCATGCTATTGATGCTGCTTCGTGTAGTTGTTAGCGCGCGCCGTCCGCATGAGGAGAAGGATAGAATTGCCATTCGCCTTCATGATCTCACCTAGGAGCAACTTCAGGAGAGCGGATACTTCTGGGTAGATCATGACCGTGCGACTGCGTTGGCGACCCTGCAGGATCGCGCATTGCGAGTGCTGCTCTTCCTGAAGAAGTCACAGTCGTGCTTGAAGAAAATTTATCGGGCAATGTTCCCGTTGGATGACGCTCCGTCAAGCCTGCTGGCTCTCCTTGCCAAATTTCAGGATATGTCCGCGGTTCGCGAGTGCGTGAGGCAGCAGTTGGTGGCTGGTGCCAAGGCTGCTCTCTCAATTGTGCGATTGCACAGGCCTGACGTGGATGTTGCCGCCATTGCTTCTGGGCCGCCAGTGCCACCAGCAGGATCTGCCTGGAATATGGTGCCGCATTATCAGGCGGTGGACCGTCCAGCAGAGGAGATTGTCGACTTCTTCGAGGAGCAAACCAACGTTCATCTGTTGCAAGAGTAGCCAAATTTGTATCCTGCATATAAGTGTACTTGTGTTGTAAAGTTCGTACAGATGTTGTAGATAATTTTGTTGTCGAAATGTGTATAAGGAGCTTTGTGAGCTCGAGGTGCATTGCACTTTATGCGAGTCCTTTTCGTTAGCCTGGTCATCTTTTATCTCAGTCCCTTGTCAACCTGTCAGGTGCGTTGCAGCTGGGTTGAGTTTGTGTTAAGGGGTTCGATTGATGTGCCAGCTACTCAGGATATCGCGTTTTGGTTCGAAGAACAGATGCAAGTAGGGTGGCGCAGCCCCCGAGTGTAAAATTGACAGAGTAAAGGAGAAACATAGAGTTTTGGGGCACTTAGCTTTTATTTGTTCGGAGAACAGTGCGAGGTACAATGTGTGGCTGGGTAGCCTTATTTGCGATGTAGAAGTAAATAAACGACTAAGGGTAGAAGCGTCACAGTTGTGCGACGTTCCAAGGGTTGGAGTATGCGACTCCTGTCTCTAAATCTTGAAGGCGATAGGCGCCACCTGGGATTACTTCTATAATCACGTACGGTCCTTCCCAGGGGGACTCGAGCTTGAGATGTCCCTGCTGCTTCAGTCGCAGGACCAGGTCACCTTCGACGAAGGATCTGGGGCGAAGCCTTCTACTGTGGTAGTTGCACAGGTTCTGCTGGTAGATCGTAGATCTTTCTGCGGCGATTTCTCTTGCTTCGTCGAGGAAGTTGACAGAGTCTTCGAGTGCAAGGGATGACTCTTGTTCGCTATAGGCAACCACGCGTGGCGCCTTGTACCGTACCTCGGCGGGTAGTACTGCTTCTGCTCCGTGCACCATAAAGAATGGCGTGTAGCCCGTGGCGCTGTTTGGAGTTGTACGTAGACTCGAGAGTACGGATTGCAGCTCATCTGGCCAGCAACCCGCCGCTTGTTCGAGTGGTCGCAGGAGTCACTGCTTGATGCCGCTGCAGACGAGCCCGTTTGCTTTTTCCACCTGACCGTTGGTCTGTGGATGCGCTACTGAGGCGTAGCTGATGTTGATCCCTAGGTTCTCGCAGAATTCTTGGAACTCCTTGGATGTGAAGTTCGTCCCGTTGTCGGTAATGATGTTGTGCGGCACGCCAAAGCGGTAGACGATGGACTTGAAGAACTTGACTGTGTTGTGCCCTTATTGGTTGGTCATTGGCATGGCCTCGATCCACTTGGTGAATTTGTCGACTGCAACCAAGAGGTAGACGTAGCCTCCGCGCGAGGATCTTGGCAGCTTGCCAACCATATCGAGCCCCCATTGTGCGAAGGGCCAGGCCAATGGAATAGGCCGTAGCTCTGCACCTGGTGTGTGTGGCCTGTCCGCGAATCGCTGGCAAGCATTGCATTTTTGGACTATGTCCTTCGTGTCGCGCATGGCCGTGGGCCAATAAAATCCAGCTCGTAGAGCTTTGGCGATGAGGGCGCGACTGCCTGCGTAGTGCCCGCAGGTCCCTTCATGGATGTCGAGGAGAATTGCTCTTCCGTCAGCCATGGAGACGCATCGTTGTAGCACTCATGTGATGCTGCGTTTATACAGTTCGCCATTGAGAACGGCGAATGCCTTGGAGCGCCGCGCAATGTGCCGTGCATCTGTCGGATCGTCCGGTAGTCTCTTGATGAGGAGGTACGTAATGTACGACTGCGTCCAAGATTACTCGATCATCATGACGCTCATTGGTCCCTTGAGTCATGTGTCCAGCTCCAAGTCATTGAGTGCCATTGGCTCATTGGGTGGCGTAGCCCTCGAGTCCGTTGCTATGCTTGTTTTCTTCTCTGCGGCCTTTGGCTTGATGGATCGTTCGCATATGCGCTCGAGAAATACCCCAGGTGGTATGGGGGCACAGGTAGAGCCTATGTTGGCGAGTGTGTCCGCCTCCTCGTTGCTTTCGCGACCTATGTGTCGCAACTCGCAACCATCAAAGTTTCCCTCGAGTGTATCATAGAGGTCGCGGTACGCGATCATGTTGTCGTTCAGTGCGTCACACTCGTGCATTGTTTGGTTGACGACCAACTTGGAGTCGCCATATATGATGAGCCTTTTGGCGCCACAGGCTTTTGCCATCCTCATCCCGTGCAACAGGGCCTCGTATTCAACCTCGTTGTTTGAGGCTGTGAACTGCATTCGCAGGATATATTTCAGCTTGTCCCCTTGAGGTCATGTTAATATGACACCTGCGCCTGCTCCGTCTTTCCGTTTGGACCCATCGAAGTGCATTGTCCAGAGGTAGGATATATCTGGCTTGTCCGGGAGCTGGTTCTCCATCCAGTGCACGAGAAAGTCAGGGAGCACTTGCGACTTGATGGCATCGCGTTTTTCGTATGTGATTTCTCATGGAGACAACTCTATTCCCCAAAGCGCGACTCGCCTCGTGGCGTCGGGGTTATTGAGGATATGCCCCAACGGGGCGTCGTTGACTACCACGATTGGGTGTTCCTGGAAGTAGTGGCGCAGTCGTCGGGCGGTCATAAAGACGCCGTACGCCAGCTTCTGGTAGTGCGGGTACCGCTGTTTTGTTGGCGTGAGGACCTCGCTGAGGTAGTATACCGGGCGTTGTACGCCGTGGACTTTGTTTTCCTCGGCTCGTTCGACGACGAGCACTATGCTGACCACCTGGTTGCTGGCGGAGATGTACAGCAACAGTGGTTCCCTTTCTCGTGGAGTCACCAGTACTGGCGAGGTGGAGAGTAGGCGCTTGAGATCTTCGAATGCTTCTTGCGCTTCATTGGTCCACTCGAATTTGTCAGCTTTGCGGAGGAGCTGATAGAAGGGCAGCGCCTTTTCGCCCATCTGACTGATAAATCGACTGAGTGCCGCGATCCGTCCAGCTAGTTGCTGGACGCCTCTTATGTTTTTTGGCTTCTCCATGGCCAGTATGGCTTTTATCTTTTTCGGGTTTGCCTCGATCCCCCTCGCGGAGATGAGATACCCAAGTAGCTACCCAGATGGTACGTTGAAGGCGCATTTGTCCGGATTGAGCTTGATCCGGTAACGATCGAGATTAGCGAAGGTTTCGTGCAAATCGTCGATTAGGGACGCTTCCTCGTTGGTCTTGATTACTATGTCGTCGACATAGCCTTGGGTGTTGCGACCCAGTTGCTCCTTGAGGCAAGCCTGCATGCACCGCTGGTAGGTGGCTCCCGCATTTTTTGTCCGAAGGGCATCGTGTTGTAGCAGAACACACCAAAGGGCGTTGTAAACGATGTCTTCTCCTGGTCTTCCTCCTTCATTCGAATTTGGTTATAGCTTGAGTAGGCATCGAGGAAGCAGAGGCGCTCACATCCAGCGGTGGAGTCGATGATCTGGTCGATCCGTGGCAGCAGGAAGTGATCTTTTGGGCAGTGCTTGTTTAAAGAAGTGAAGTCCACGCACATCCATAGGATATCCGTGTCCTTTTTTGGTACCAACACCGTATTGGCGAGCCAAGTGCTTTCTTTGATCTCGCGTATGAACTTGGACTCAAGGAGTCTGTTGATCTCCATTCCGACTGCCTGCGCCCGTGGCTCAAACAGTCGCCTGATTGTTTGCTTGACTGGCCTTGCATCGGGATTGACGTTGAGTGCGTGCTCGGCGAATTCCCTGGGAACTCCTGGCATGTCCGCAGGACACCAGGCAAAAATTTCCCAGTGCTCACGGAGGAATTCGACGAGCGCGAGTTCCTATGCAGGACTCAAGTTGTTGGCGATGAGGGTCGTCTTGGCGGGATCCGATGGATGGACCTGCACCTTCTTTGTGTGCACGGATGAGTCGAAGGAGAGATCGGGTGAGCTTGGCCTACTCACGGGAGGCAGACTGTTGTCTGTCGTCTCTTTCAGTCTTGTGAGTTCCTCCTGCATGCCGAAGGACTAGGAGATTCTGTTGAATTCCCTGTCGCAAGCGTCAGATCGCTCAAAGTTCCCGTTGATCGTTATGACGCCGTTGGACCTGGCATTTTCATCTGCAGGTAGGCGTAGTGGGGTACTGCCATGAACCTGGCAAAAGCAACACACCCAAGGATGCAATGGTATTGTGAGGGCTAGTCGACGACCTCAAAGTCGATGCGCTTGCGCCGGAAGTTCTTTGGCGTGCCAAAGATGACGTCGAGGTTGATTTTGCCTAGGGGGTATACGCCTTTCCCTGGGACGATGCCGTGGAATGTTGTGTCCGATGCCTCCAAGCAGGTTAGAGGGATCCTCATTGCTCGCAAGGTACTCGTGAATATGAGGTTGATGCCGCTTCCGCCATCCATGAAGACGCGACTCATGTCGAAGCCTCCAATTTGCGCCTTGAGTACGAGGGGGCAATGACCTGGGCGAGGTACTTGAGGCGGGTGGTCGTGTTTGTCGAAGGTAATGCACGACTCGCTGCCACTAAGGTACTCAGTGGTGGATGGTGGCGAGTGAGTGGCCAAGTTGACTTGGCGAGTGATGGCCTTCTGCACCCTGTTGGAGGGGCGCCCCTTTTGGATCATCATGGTACCCATGGCCCGTGGGTACGGTTCGCCTCCGTCGTGCTGGTCTGGTGCAGCTCCATTCGGGGGTGGCCCAGGTGGTGGTGGTGGTGCGCCATGTGCCACGGCGCCTGGAGCGGCTCCGTAGCCTCTTTCGACTGCATTGCGGTTCATCCGAACCAATCCCTCGTGTAGTTTGAGGAACTTGCAGTAGTCCTTGAGGAGGTGGCTGGACTTTCTCTTGCCGTCATGCTTGTCGATGTAGAAGTGTACCGTGCATGGCCCGGACAGTTTGTCCTCGATGGAGGTCGCAGGTGCCTCATCGCGAGTGCGGCGTTGCCAAACTTGCGTGGTTTTCCCGGAGTCGCGGTATCCGCTGTTGCGGTTATCGTCGCGTCTATCGGCGTAGCCGGCTGCGACCATGTTGACGTCGTCGCGATCGTCGTAGATGCGCATGCGACGCTTCCCCCGGCGGTCGCGTTTGCGTTCGAGTTCTGCCTCCTCGTCGGAGTGAGCGCGATTTTTCACCGAATCTTCTCCATCGGCCCACCGATTCGCGATCTCCATCAGGTGGTCGATGGTCTGGGGCTTTGAGCGGCCTAGCTCCTCCCTGAGTTCCATGCGGCGGACACAACCGTTGAATGCATCAATCACGCAGTCTTCCGAGATGTTCTCCGCGGAGTTCTTGATGATGGACCACTTTTGGATGTAAGAGCGCAGCGATTCACCAGATCTTTGCTGGCAGCATCTCAGTTCTTCGATTGAGGCGGGTCGTTTGTACGTGCCCTTAAAGTTGCGCACGAAGATGTAGACCAGCTCATCCCAACTGCGAATGGATCCGCGTGGGAGGTTATTGAGCCATGCCCGGGCGGCGCCCTGCAGCTGTAGCTGCAAGCATTGCATGGCAGTACTTCGACTGCCTCCGTGTAGCCTAACGGAGGAGATGTGGTCCTCCAGCCAGATCTTAGGGTCCTGTAGACCGTCGAATTTCGGGTTCTCCGATGGGAGTTTAAACCCTTTAGGCATTCGCTTCTGCCTAATGGATCTGCTGAAGCATCTGGCGCCGCAAAGCTCCCTATCTTCCTCTTCCGAGTCAGTCGACCGAGCACGTCGTGCCCTTGACTTGTCGATCTTGCGTTGTGTGAGGTCGTCGCGTGCATCGTAGTCGTGGTCGTGTCGCCGTGAGCGGCGTCGTCGAGACAGGTCGTGACTGTCATCGCTGGATGAGGGCGAGGAGTAGCGCTTTGCCCTTTTTTGGGTCTGGTACTGGCTCCTTGTCGAGGGCGGCCTCGATTAGCCCCAAGACCACGATCGTAGATCGGTGCATGGCAGTTCGGGGATCTCCAGCTGGCGGCTGGTTATTGAGGAGGTACATGGTGGCTGCTGTCACCGCGGCCTGCGGTGTCCTGGGAACCACGTTGCCTCTCGTGTCGACTGTCATAGAGCCGAAGTCGAGGACTTTCGTGGCTTCTATGCACTCTTGTTCGGTGAGGTGAGCCATCCGCGACTGCCTCTTCTTGGCGAGGTACTCATTGCCTCTTGAGGAGGATCCTCCGTAGGTGGAGAGCCCAACACGACGAAGGCTCGATTCGTCCGCTGCCTTCTTACGCGCCTCAAGTTGTGCGATTGCCTGTTTTTGGCACTTGAATTCTTCTTTTAGAAGCCAATGATAGCCCATCAGCAGTTCCTCCGAGGTGCCAAAGGGTAGAGGTGCACCCCATAGGGCTTCGCGGCAGCGATCCCACTCTTGCTCGTTGAGCCTGATCACGACGCGTTCGCCGGTTTGCTCGTTGATCATGCTAGGAGGTTCGACTGCTCCTCCGTTGCCACCGTTACCGCCGTTGCCACCATTGCCACTATTGCTGGCGTTGGGTGGATCGGTGCCATTGCCGGTGTTACCACCGTTGCCGCGATTGGGTGGATCGGTGCCGTTGCCGGTGTTACCACCGTTGCCGCGATTGGCGGAGGTGTCGCCTGTGTTGATGACGGCGCACATGAAGTGATTGGGGAAGCTGTTGCTTCCACAACTTTCAGATCCGGAACCGTAGGTTCCATCTTCAGTGGCCAGATCGCTTAGATCAGAGTCGTGACTGCTGTCGCTGACCGTGTTCTCGACCGCCACCGAAGCGTTGAGCTCGCTGAGGGTGCCAATCGATGGAGGGAACCATGATGCTGGGGCAATCGCCGGTGTTGTCGGCTGATCAGGCATGCGAAGCGTGCCCATCTGACCAACTTGGAAGCGGAAGCTCCCAATCGCCAGGCTGATTCCGTCGCCCACGGAATCGAAGGCCGGGCGGGTGGCCGGTGTGTGGACGGTGAAGTCGAAGGCGCCGAAGAGCTGACGAATCTCTGCTATTGCGGAGTTGTAGATCGCGGTTGATGGGGCCGAAGAAGCTGCAACATCAGCACTCCCAATTCCCACAGACGGCGCCAATTGACGAGGGTTTAACTCGTCAATGCCCATTGTTATGGACTTGGGTTTTGGAGTAAGAGGGAGCGCTGTAGACATATATCGAGTAGCAAACAAGCACACATGGGACAAAGGATTTACCCAGGTTCAGGCCTTGTAGAGGTCCCTACTCCTGCTTGTCTGCTCGTGGAATTATCGAGGGAGTCGAAAGTTACAATGGTGCACAGATGTAATCTGGCGAGGGTTGTGGAAACTAGGGTTGTGTGTCTTCTCCTCGCCGCCCCCTCCTAGCCTTTATACAGATAGGCTAGGTCTCGGGTAGCAGGTCGAGTCGGTTACAAGTTAGGGTTTTCCCCTTCAAACTTTCTATCTTTAGCTTCTTGTCCTTCAAGCAATCGAGAGTCCGCAGGTTACTCGAGTCCTTTCATCTCGGCCTTGGCGACATCGTGGGCCTGTTTGTATTTGGACCGCATATACCAAGCTTGAGTACCTGTAGGGTATACCCATGTCAGCTGGAGTTCACAAATAACTGATTTTCAATGATAGCTTTCAAAGTAGTAATCACCAAGATAAGAGCAATGTGCAAAACAAGGAACATAAGAAACATGATTGAATAAATCATCATATGAATGAATGAAACACAACAACTCAAAATACTTGTTGAGATAGAAAGGAATAGGTTTACTGACTCAACTAAAAAGGTAAAAGAAAGGCCCTTCGCAGAGGGAAGCAGGGTTTGCAAGTCTCATAAAGAGCTCCCAAAACTTATGATACTTATTAGCTTTCAGCTCTCATTGCCCCTATTATAGTCATCTTTAGGTGATTAAGGTTAAAGTATTCAAATATGAGGATATGCTTGACAAGTTGTAAATTGATAATCTCATGTCCCTTGAATATGAGGGCCGCTCCTCATGCTACTCAAGTTTAGTCACCGGTAAGTTCTTGTCATCGTAAACACATGTGTATCATGGAGAACCGCCAACGGGGTACCCCTTTCCCGATGATACAGAAGAATCCGCATATCAAAATGACAAGGCAAGCAGACAACAAACATCTCAGCAATCTTCTTAATTACCATGGGAATATGGTGCTTTTTTCTCTCTTTCCTCTTTTCATAATCTCTTTTCTCTTTTTTCTCAATATCAGACTCTTTTTTATAAGAAGAATTCTTCATAGATGCTCGTTATGGTTACACTGCAGGTTTCCACCATGTCAGCATGGATTAGACTAGCGGCCTAGGTGTTTCTCTAACACACATGCATAACTCCATGGACTTACAAGCTCCCCTTTCATTTCACACCGACGACATCTATAGACAAAAGAACATGATATCAACTAGGTACAAAGTACCAGTGCAATGTTGAAAGCGTTCCCCATGACGACATGGTTCTGCTAATTCACAACTTACAAAGCGCAAGCATATACGCAACATAGATGGGCACAATGGTTCAAGTTTTCTAAGTGCAAAAAAGTAAAGTGTGCCATCAAGTTCGTGAGAGCTTTAATCACTAATTTTCACATAACAAGTTTAATTTGGAAGGTAGATAAAATCAAGAATTTACTTGGAATAGCAATAATGCTAATAGGTAGGTATGGTGGACACAAATGGCATGGGTTTGGTTTAAAGGAAGTGGATGCACGAGAAGAATTCCCTCTCAGTACAAGTTTTTGGCTAGCAAGGCTGGGTAGCAAGTATAAGAGTTGAAGGAAACAAACAAACATACAAGTGATAAAGACAAACATGCAATCTTCCTTGGAAGCACAAAAGATTTTAACAAGATAATACTAAACTTATGAGAAAATCAAGAAAGAAAGATGATGAAATTATATTTCTTTAGAGTACTTTTATCTTTTCATTCAACTCTCAAAAATAGTGTTGCTACTGACCGAGCCAGGTTTGCCAAAACTAACTAAATTCAATGATCCCAAAGTGCTACCAATACTAACAACAAGATCAATCATATAACCACGAATTGAAAACTAATATAAGCTATGCAAAATATTAAATGATAGAACTTCTTATTAATATTCCATAACGGCAACTCACACCAAGGGATACATATCTAACGAGAGAGGGGACACTTCCATAATGCAAACCATCCTACATGATAACTTCTCTATTCATGATATGACTCTACTAAAAAGGTAAAAAGATAGAAGATAGTGATGTGATACCGCGGCACTCCCCCAAGCTTGGAACAAACCAAGGGGATGCCAAACCTGATGACGAATTACTCCTTTGGTGGTGGTGGTATCCTCTTGATGAGTTCCTTGATTAGTTTCCCCAAGTCCTCAATCTCGAAGGTGAGGGTACGAATCAACTCCGAGTTGTGCTCGATACGGTGCATGATCATATCAGATTGTGGATCCCAGCTTTTGTGATTCTTGTCCCACTCTTCCTCCTTGAAGTCTTCTTTCCCTGCATGGCTAGAACGAGGCAAGTCCCAATTGGAGGGTAATTTCTCCTTGGGCATATTATGGTATTGATGCTTATGGATACGGGTATGGAAAGGATTCTTGGTGCGTGGAGGAAGTGACCGTGGAGCTAAATAGTGACGTGGAGTTTTCCCTCCAGTTGACATCCATGCAGTCCTCCTGACCCTACCAGATCTTGCCAACACTCCAACGCTTGCAATGGTAGTGCCGGTGTGAGGATATTGGCCTTGCTTTATCTCCTCTTCACCTTCACTCTTGATCTCCTTCTCCTGCCCGGGGTCTTGGAGATCTTCCTCCATAGGCTCCTTTCCCTTATCCTCGGCGGACACCATTGTGCTTCTAAGATTTCAAAAATAGTTCCTGGCAGAAACAGATCGAAACAAAAACACGACGAAAACACGATATACGAACCTTGGGAGATCCAGGGGATTATATATTACGAAGTTTCATAACAAAAGGAAGGTACTAGGAGAAAACGGGTGATGACCCACAAGTATAGGGGGTGCATCGTAGTATTTTCGATAAGTAAGAGTGTCGAACCTGACGAGGAGCAGAAGGTGCTGGCTAGTGGTATGGATCAGGAATTCTCTGCAAATACTTAGCAAACGGATTTTTAGGGTTTTTTGATAAAGCAAGTAAACAAAGTACGAGTAAATAAAAGACAGTAGGAATAAATGCAGCAAGTGGCCCAATCCTTTATGCAGCAAAGGACAAGCCGGTTGTATTACTTAAGATGACCAAACGTTCTCAAGGACACATGGGAAGACTGTCAAGTGCTTTCACTTCATATAGTTGATTAATCTTCTTTAGCTTGCTAAGTGTTGTGTGGGTGAACCTGTGCTAATGTACCGACCTTCCTAGGACTAATACATACTTGTGATTAAACCCCTTGCAAACATCCATAAGTACAAGAAAGTAATTAAGGTAGAAACCTAACCACAAGTTTAAACTCTAAGACCCTTACGTCCCTTGTGCAACGGTTTCCTAATGGGGGTTCAGGTTTCTGTCACTCCGGCAACCCCTACGAATTAGTAGCCATATACACAGTGCATTCTCCTAGGCCCATATAGGTGAAGTGTCATGTAGTCGATGTTCACATGACAACACTAGAAGAAGTACACCACAACTTAAATATCAAACCATTGAATCTTTCTCAACACAATTCCACTAACAACAACATGACTTCTCCCATGTCCTCAAGAACAAAACGAACTACTCACAAGACATCATATGGATCATGATCAGAGATGGAATAATGATGTATAACAATCTGAACATAAACAATAATTCAATGGTTCACTCAATAGCATCAACTACAAAGAGTAATCAACACCGGGAAAGTTTCCCCTATGAACTATGCAAGATTCAACGCAATTGTTATAGCAATATGGAGATGGTGATGAGGGTGTTGATGGTGATGATGATCCGGATGAAGTCCAGCTTGATGGTGGTGTTGATGGCGACGATCTCCCCTCTCCGGGAAGGAATTCCCCCGGCAGAAATCTGTCTGCCGGAGAGATCTTTCTCTCTCGGTGTTTTCCGCCCCGCAGAGGCGGCGGAATCTTTCTGTGGTCGCTCCCCGAGTCTTAGGGTTTCAGGAGGATAATATACGCCAGAGGGGAGTGCCAAGGGTGGACCAGGGTGGCCACACCACCTGGTGGCGCGGCCTAGGCTGGCCCGCGCCAGGGGTGGTGTGGGCCCCCTGTGGCCCATCTCCAGCCCCCCTTCTGGCTTCCTTCGTCTTCTGGAAAAATAGGATTTTCCGTATATTTTCCTGGATTTTCTAATCTTCGCGAATTTTGCCTCCAAACAGCACCTTTTCCATTAGAATCCTGACTGCAGGAGTCCATGCTCCAAAAGTCATCAACCATGCAAAAACAGATGAAATAACACCTTTGTCTCAATATGAAATATACCAATGAATAACAGTGAATTATGACATAGAATAGTGATGCAAAATGGACGTATCAACTCCCCCCAAGCTTAGACTTCGCTTGTCCCCAAGCGGAACTGAGCTCAATAAACATGGCCTCAGGTTTATGGAGTGAAGAGTCGATAAAAGTATACGGACAAGAAGCATCACATTCATCAATACATAGATCATAATAGAAGACAACTCACTATTATATAACTCAACTTGCAATGAGTAAAGGAAACACAATAAAGATACATAAAGTAAATCATAATTGGTAATGGCAAACTTAGCTCTTGGTCGAAGAATAGTTGATAATTTGCTGGAGTTCACAAATAACTGGTTTTCAATGATAGCTTTCAAAGTAGTAAACACCCAGATAAGAGCAATGTGCAAAACAAGGAACATACGCAACATGAGTGAATAAATCATCATATGAATGAATGAAACACAACGACTCAAAATACTTGCTGAGATAGAGAGGAATAGGTTTACCGACTCAACTAAAAAGTAAAAGAACGGCCCTTCACAGAGGGAAGCAGGGATTTCAAGTCTCATAAAGAGCTCCCAAAAATTATGATACTTACTAGCTTTCAGCTCTCATTGCCCCTATCATAGGCATCTTTAGGTGATTAAGGTTAAAGTGACACAACTAAGAGGATATGTTTGACAAGTTATAAGTTGAAATATCATGCCCCTTACTTATGAGTACCGAACCTCATGCTACTCAACTTCAGTCACGAGTAAGCTCTTGTCATTGTAAATATACGTGTATCATTGAGAACCGCCAACGGGGTACCCCTTGCACATGACACAAGAGCTATCCCATAATCAAAATGACAAGGCAAGCAGACAGTGAGCATCTCAGCGATCTTTTTATTTGCTATTTGCATAGGTTTTTATTGTGGATGCTTCATAGAATGCTCACTATAGTTATGCTGCAACTTTCCACCATGATTAGGCATGGCTTAGGCTAGCGGCCCTAGCGTTTCTCTAACACACATATAAACTCCATGATCTTACAAGCTCCACTTTTATTTCACACCACCGGGATCCATAAGCAAAAGAACATGATATCAACTAGGTACAAAGTACCGTGGCAGTGTTGAAAGCGTTGCCCATGATACATGGTTCTGCTAACTTCAACTCATAAAGCGCAAGCAATACGCAACAAAGAAGGATCCAATGGTTCAGGTTTATTAAATGAAAGAAAGTAAAGTGTGTCATCAAGTTCGTGAGATCTTTAATCACTAATTTTCACATAACAATTTTAATTTGGGAGGTAGATAAAACAAGAATTTACTTGGAATAGAAATAATGCTACTAGGTAGGTATGGTGGACTCAAACGGCATGGGTTTGGTTTAAAGGAAGTGGATGCACGAGAAGAATTCCCTCTCAGTACAGGTTTTTGCCTAGCAAGGCTGGGTAGCAAGTATAAGAGTTGAAGGAAACAAACAAACATACAAGTGATAAAAACAAACATGCAATCTTCCTTGGAAGCACAAAAGATCTTAACTAGAGAATGCTAGACTCATGAGCAAATCAAGAAAGAAAGACGATGAAATTATTTTTCTTTAGAGTACTTCTATCTTTTTCATTCACTCTCAAAAATAGTGTTGCTACTGACCGAGCCAGGTTTGCCAAAACCAACTAAATTAACTCAATGATCCCAAAGTGATACCAATACTAACAACAAGATCAATCATATAACCACGAATTGAAAACTAATATAAGATATGCAAAAGAGTAAATGATAGAAATTCTCATTAATATTCCATAACGGCAACTCACACCAAGGGATACATATCTAACGAGAGAGGGGACACTTCCATAATGCAAACCATCCTACATGATAACTTCTATATTCATGATATGACTCTACTAATAAGGCAAAAAGATAGAAGATAGTGATGTAATACCGCGGCACTCCCCCAAGCTTGGAACAAACCAAGGGGATGCCAAACCTGATGACGAATTACTCCTTCGGTGGTGGTGGTATCCTCTCGATGAGCTCTCTGATAAGTTTCCCCAAGTCCTCAATCTCAAAGGTGAGATTACGAATCAGCTGTGAGTTTTGCTCAATGCGGCTCATGATCATGTCGGGTTGAGAATTCCAGCTCTTGCTATTCTTTCCGCACTCTTCCTCCTTGAAGTCTTCTTTTCCTACATGGCTAGAACGAGGCAAATCCCAATTGGAGGGTAATTTCCCCTTGGGCATATTCTAGTATTGATGCTCATGGATAAGGGTATGGAAAGGGTTCTTGGTGCGCGGAGGAAGTGACTGTGGAGCCAAACAATGACGAGGAGCTTTCCCCCCAGTCTGCATCTGTGCAGTACTTCTAACCCTGGCAGGTTTTGTCACCACTCCAATGCTTGCAATGGTAGTGTCGTTGTGCGGACGTTGGCCTTGCTCCTCTTCACCTTCACTCTTGATCTCCTTCTCCTTCCCGGGATCTTGGAGGTCTTCCTCCAGAGGCTCCTTCCCTTTATCCTTGGCAGACACCATTGTGCTTCTAAACTTCAAGAATAGTTCCTGGCAGAAATAGATCGAAACAAAAACATGATGAAAACATGATATACGAACCTCGGGGGATCCGGGGGATTATATATTATGAAGTTTCATAACAAAAGGAAGGTACTAGGAGAAAACGAGTCGGAGGCGGAGTCCGGGGTGGACTCACCACCTGGTGGCGCGGCCAGGGGAGGGCCCGTGCCACAGGGTGGTGTAGGCCACCCTGGCTCCGTTTCCATCCCTCTTTCGCTTCGTAGCTTTCCTTATTGACTGAAAACTACAAAAATATAGTTGGATAGTATTTTCACGGAACTTTTCTTACCAGAACTGTTACCTATTTGAAAACGGACTCTGCAGGTCTCTGAATTTGGTATTTAGTGGGTTCTTCCAGAGTCACCACTTGAATAACATCAATATCTTCATCTTCATACACTTATGGTGAGTCATGAAACCTTTCACTTCCTTACTACACCATTTTCTCCACTACGTGGAAATTTCTTTCACACAAAACTTCACACAGTTCTCATTAGCAACATTAGTATAAGTGAAGTGATAAAACCTTTTGAGTCCAACTTCAACTGAAAACCATCAAAACATAAGCTACTTTAGCAACTCCTTTTGAAAACCCAAAAAGAATTCAAAAAGGAAATCGAATAAAGAAGCAAATGCAAGAGTGGCAAAATCTGTCAAAACAGACCAGCAGGTAAAGATCAATTTTTTCGAAAATCTTCTGTTGCTCAAATCAAAACGTGCAAAACTAATGAAAGTTAAATAACAACCTGGGTCAGAAACACAAAAAATTACAGCTCAATCCGACATACAGAGATCTCTCACGAATTTTTACGGTGAAGCAGAAAAATCTGTTTCGGGACAGCAACTTCCCCAAATCTTACTTCTCTCTCATTAGAGGTTGATCTTGACACAAAAACCAAACAAAACGGATAAGGAAAGGTTATTACCTAAGTAATAACTTCCAAGACTCAAAGAAACAAAAACAAACTGAAAGCAAAAACAAATTGGGTTGTCTCCCAAAAAGCTCTTTCTTTATAGCCATTAAGATGGGCATGCTAATTTTCAAGATGCTCACATAGGAATATGAATTGAAGTGAAAGATAGAATTAAGAAGCAAAAATACACACGTTTAAGTCTAACCCACTTCCTATGCAAGGGAATTTTGTAAACAAACAAGTTGTTGAAACCAGAGGCTACTTGCATAAGAAGGCAAAACAAGTGCAACACAAAAACTTTCAGCATAAAACGAGGAAACTTGATATTATTGAGATGCATAAGAACACTTTTCACTCTCTCATAGTAACTTTCAGTATCGTGCAAAAACTTAACAATATAACTATCACAAGGGCCATCGTAACAATGATCACTTATTCTAACAGAAAACACAGGAATACTAGCTCTCATAACAATACTTTGTGAAACAATATTAGACGTATCCTTACAAAGGATAGGGTGTCCCTCTTCTTCATATTTAGTAACAAAGTCTTTCACATTTGCTATTATGGGTTCATCAACCATTTGTTTATTAGGTTCAACAGCTTCATTCGTACTTTCATTAACCATACTAGCTATCATAGAATGTTCCTTTATCTTGTAGGATTAGTAGTATAAACTTCAGTATTTCTTGCAGGAACACTCTTAGCAACATCTTTATAAGGTTCATGATACTTATTCCACTTCTTTTTAGGCACTTCAATGTAGGAAGCAAAAGCCTTAAAATAAGAAGCAATAGCTTGAGAGTCTAGACCATAAGCATTTTTAATATTTTGAAAGTCATCAGTTCCCATAAAAGATTCAATGCATCCATAATCATAATTTATACCTGACTTTCTACCTTTGTCATTCTCCCAAGCTTCAGCATTGTCTTGAATACGGTCCAGAAGATCCCATTTAGCTTCTTCTTCCATGCGAGTGAATGATCCAGCACAAGAAGCATCCAATAAATCCTTGTCATGTAAAGGGAGCCTTGCATAAAAGTTATTGATAATAATATTGTTGGGGAGCTCATGAATGGGACATTTGAGCATTAGTAACTTCAATCTCCCCCAAGCTTGAGCTGTACTCTCTCCATCAAGAGGCCAAAAGTTGTATATTTGATTCCGATCTTTATGAATCTCACTAGGAGGATAAAACTTTGAATAAAAGAGAGGCACTATTTCCTCCCATTCCAGATCTTAACCATTCTTCAGCAGCTTATACCATTCCTCATCTCTTCCTTTCAGCGATAATGAGAATAACTTCTTCTTAACTTGATCTGTAGTAATACCTGCACACTTGAACAACCCGCATAACTCGTGTATAAAGAGCAAATGATCACCGAGATAGACAGTTCCATCCCCAACATAGTAGTTATCCATAACACGATCAATAATTCTTGTAGGTATTTTGAAAGCATCATTCTCAGCAGGTGGTGGTTCATCTACTACCTTAGCAGTGGTAGTAGCATTACGAAACAAGAAACTCAGCGAATTATCTATAACGAAAATAAAGCAACTAGCAGAAGTAAACAATACTCACAGTAGAAGTTTCCTTTACTAGTTCCACTCTCCAATAGCGCTTCACTCCCCGGCAACGGCGCCAGAAAATAGTCTTGATGACCCACAAGTATAGGGGGTGTATCGCAGTATTTTCGATAAGTAAGAGTGTCGAACCCAACGAGGAGCAGAAGGTGCTGGCTAGTGGTATGGATCAGGAATTCTCTGCAAATACTTAGCAAACGGATTTTTAGGGGGTTTTGATAATGCAAGTAAATAAAGTACGAGTAAATAAAAGACAATAAGAATAGATGCAGCAAGTGGCCCAATCCTTTATGTAGCAAAGGACAAGCCGGTTGTATTACTTACGATGACCAACCGTTCTCGAGGACACATGGGAAGACTGTCAAGTGCTTTCGCTTCATATAGTTGATTAATCTTTTTTAGCTTGCTAAGTGTTGTGTGGGTGAACCTGTGCTAATGTACCGACCTTCCTAGGACTAATACATACTTGTGATTATACCCCTTGCAAACATCCGTAAGTACAAGAAAGTAATTAAGGTAGAAACCTAACCACAACTTTAAACTCTAAGACCCTTATGTTCCTTGTGCAATGGTTTCCTAATGGGGGTTCAGGTTTCTGTCACTCTGGCAATCCCTACGATTAGTAGCCAAATACACAATGTGTAGCACCCCGGTAAAACCACTCCTAGAAAATCGCGTGCTGCTTTTGTTTATGCATCATCATGACAACATGCTCATGTCATCATGCCACATTGCATTTGAGCATCATCATGTCATAATGCATGGTTTGCCTAAAACTATTTCTAAAAGCCTAGTTTTGTTTTCTAAATATCCCTGTCTTTATTTCAAATCAAATCTCGATCTTTTCTGGATCTTTTATTTGTCTAAAAATTATTTACATAAGCTTTTCTAAAAATAAAACAAATAAAATAAATAAATAAAAATGTTTTTATTAGGGGAGGAAACCGGCCAGGCCCAAAGGCCCAGCCACCTGGCCTACTACCCCAAACCCTAGAAAATCCTACCAGATCCCCACTCCCTCTCCCCATCTGCCGCCGCCACACGCAACCCACCCAGCGGCACACGGCGCATGCTGCGCACGCCCCAGCCGCCTGACCCACCCGGTCGCACGCTACCTACCCCGCTGTAGTACTCTACATAACATCTACCGATCCCATTCGACACGTACACGTCGCCTGTACCCCGGCCCCACTCCCTCGCTTCCACCCTATGACCCCACCACCCCCGCGTGGCCCGCCCCGAACCAACCTCTCTCTCTCCTGTCCTCGACCCCGCCTGGCTCCCTCTCCTTCCCCTGCATCATCGCCAGTGCTCTCAGCAGCGCCGCCGCTCCATCCCTTGCATCGCCACCACCTCTCTTGTCCGTGGTCGCGTCCCTGGAGCTGCGGCGCCTTCTGCCACCGTCGTGCGACCTCTCTGTCCTGCTTGCGCGCGTCCAAGTCCGGCCGCTGGCCATGGTCGGCGTCACGTAGCGCCCCGCCGCCATCGCCCCATCGCCTCCTGCGCCCACAGAGGCCCCGTCGCTCTTCCTCGTTGGCCGCCACGACCTGAACCCCCCTCCTCTCCGCCCAGAGCTCCACCCGGCCCTGCCCCTATGACCCTCCTCTCGGCCTCCCTCGTAGAGCTCCACCTCGCCCCGGCTGCTGCTGCTCGAAATACTGTCGGGCCCTCCACCGTCCGTGCTCCTCCAAGCCCCAGAACCCGCTGACCCTGCTCCGGCCGGCGCCTCACCACCGTGCGACCCTCCTCTGCCCTGCAAGCTCGTCTGTGACCGCCCTCGGGCCTGTGCTCCGGCCAGGCCGAGCCTCCTCCACGTGCAGGTCGCGCCTTCCTGAGCGCCTCTCCCCGCTGCCGGAGCCGTGGCGGTGCCTTCCTCCTCCCTGCGCGGAAACCACCTCTCTGATGTGTTGCTGGCCTGGACCTCGACCTCCACCTCGTCGCCTGTACTACGGTTTGTTGTGCCACTCAATACCGTTTCAGGGTATGGGTGAGCTTGTGTGTTTGTGAGATGACCAAAGCCTGACAGGATCTTTGTGTTGCTGCCTAGATGGAGCCACTACAAGATCAACACCGACCGGACGAACCCGAGGAACCACCGGCGCCGAACCCGAGTCTAACGACCGAGGCCTCGAATACATCTCCTTCACGAAACCGCAGGTGATGCCACTCAAGTGCTTCTTCCTGGATCCGGTGATGCCAGAACCTCAAGGTCTCCTTCCCGGATCTGATGGCCGAGACCCTGAAGACCCCTAGACCTGAAGACCGATCCCCGAACCTTCCGAGCCCCAAGATCCTCGACCCTAGATGTGTGACCCCTACCTATCCCTATTTTATAAATGCTATATAAAATTGTTGCATATTAATTTGATCATGTCGCATATATATTGTGTGGTTTGGGCGCATTATGCCAATTCACCTAATAATTAAATATGGAGCGCATATGCGGGCTTTTCTAATTGCTCCATTTAAATTTGTGTAGCAGACCAATGCCATGTTTTGCCTTATTAATACAACATTTAAATTGCGGGGTAGCTAAACAACATGAACCTCTTAATTAATCACCGGGACCTCGGTTCCGCTTAATATTGCCTAATTGCACCGCATCTTGCCATGTCATGCATCATATCATAAACATGCCGATTCTTCTACCGTAGTATTAAATATTGCATCTGGTGTTTCTTTTAGTGCTTTGCTTCTTCGCGGATTAGGCCGATGAGTTGATGCGAGTATCGACAAGTTCTTCGGTGTATCTTCGGCTATGTTTTCCAGGCGAGCATTCTCCCCCTTTCTACCTATTTTGCATTTATAGTCTTTACTTCCTCCTGTTGATCTATTACTATCCGTGTCGCGATGCTTTAGTGTTCCGTACCAGATATATTCCGTGCAGCCTTTATATTGCCTTGGACACCTCCTATTACCTGTTGTTTGGTAGATAGATGGTCTTGCGAGTCGTAGTCGCTTGCTCAGGTGCGATCCCGTGTCGTGAAGTACCACACAGTTGTTGGAATGTTGTCATATGCTTTACGGTGGAGAGGATCATGACTTTAAATACAACTATTAAATTGCTGAGAATAGATATAACTAATGCAGAGGCATCGGTGGGCAATAGATGTTATTTGGTTCTTCCATGCTCACTTGTGTCCCGTAGGACCCCGAGTACTTGATACCTGTTCCTTGACTATCGCACTATCCGCATGTGGGACCATGAATCCCCTTAGCCAGAGCTTGATTCATTTCTTATTTCTTGGGGCCACAAACTAGTTTGGGGCTTTATTACTATCCTGTACCTATGCCATGCTTTACTGTTTTATTTATGATTGTGCGTGGAGCACCTGTACTGTTTTGGATCGTGACACGTTTTCGCTGTATCGACAAGCCCAATCACACTTTCGGGTTCCCAGTCGTTTACCGCCGTCTACACAAACCCTGGGTCTGTCTCGGAGCCGGCCAACTTCGTCGCGGGTAGCTTAGTAGGGTGGCCCCTTGAAATATTTTATGAATCCCGTGATTGCTTTGTCGTGAAAGCTTCGTTGGGTTTTGATTTGGTTTTTCCGAGGTTGATCGTGCGTGTGTTGCTATTTGTGCACCCCTGCAGGGTAAATCTTTCTGAAAGCCGTGTCCGCGGTTATGGACGACTTGAAGCACAGTATCTCGATCATAGATAAGCATAACTAAAGTAGTGCTATAAATTTGACTTAATATGTGACTAGTAATCAGCTTCACTACAATGGAATGGATAATAAAGGTGCCAACAACTGGTGGAACTAGGGTGTATCGTGTCATGTTATACCTGCCTAGTAAGTATTACAACTCCAATGGAATGAAATAAAAGTGCCAACAACTACTGGGTTTGGGATGTCACATGCTAATTGTATCTGATTAGTAAGTACTGCAACTACAACTGAATGGTTAACTAAAACTGCCCACTACTTATGCTATCAGGATGACTCATGCTACCTATATCTGACTAGTAAGTGCTTCAACTATAATGGAATGAATAAAACTGCCAACTGTGTGAGTTCCTCGGTTTGACTCCTCGTTTGGTTTTGAGGGGGAATACCAGGATGGGTATGATTGGTGTTAGTATAAGGTTGGTTCCGAATAGGTCTTTCTTATCTCTCTCTAATAGCCGACAGTTAATCGAGTCTCTATAGGTTATTTAGTGCATGCTGCGCTGCCGCTTCAATCCACCATACCTATGTAGGCGAGAGCCGTCGAATTCTAGCCTCGCCGTGTACTGGCCTCTGTACTGATGCTCCTCTTTTTCCTTTGCCCTTTGTCGGTACCCCTTTTGTTTTAGCAGGTTTGAGATCGACGTTGTTAGCTGGGTTATCCTTCCGGCTTGGCCTAGGCAGGGTTATGGACGCCATTGGTTACTCTTCAGGGCTCTTAGCTCAATTTTCTTCTTATCCGTACTCGGATGCTGTATCGTTTTCAAGGTGATTTGGATCTTTGTACTGTATATCTGTATTCTTGACTCGGTGAGTCGTTGCTGTATATATATATCTGTTCTGTGGGTTCCATCATGGACTATTGTGTAATGATATTACTTCGTTTTCCACCCGCACAAAAGTGCCTGGTGGGCGTCCTTGAATCGTTTCTATGCGGGTTTGGCGGGAAGCGCTAAAACTTGCATAGGGCCGATTCGAGGGTGTTACACAATGAATTCCCCTAGGCCCATATAGGTGACGTGTCATGTAGTCGACGTTCACATGACACCACTAGAAGAACTACACCACAACTTAAATATCAAACTATTGAATCTTTCTCAACACAACTCCACTACTAACAATATGACTTCTCCCATGTCCTCAAGAACAAAACGAACTACTCACAAGACATCATATGGATCATGATCAGAGATGGAATAATGATGTATAACAATCTAAACATAAACAATAATTCAATGGTTCACTCAATAGCATCAACTACAAAGAGTAATCAACACCGGGAAAGTTTCCCCTAAGAACTATGCAACATTCAACCCAATTGTTACAACAATATGGAGATGGTGATGATGGTGCTGATGGTGGTGATGATGATCCCGATGAAGTCCAGCTTGATGGTGGTGTTGATGGTGACGATCTCCCCTCTTCGGGAAGGAATTCTCCCGGCAGAATTCTGTCTGCCAGAGAGATCTTTCTCTCTCGGTGTTTTCTGCCCCGCAGAGGCAGCAGAATCTTTCTGTGGTCGCTCCCTGAGTCTTAGGGTTTCGGGAGGAATATATATGCCAGAGGGGAGAGCCAGAGGTGGGCTAGGGCGGCCACACCACCTGGTGACACGACCTAGGGTGGCCCGCGCCAGGGGGTGGTGTGGGCCCCCTGTGGCCCATCTCCACTCCTCCTTCTGGCTTTCTTCGTCTTCTGGAAAAATAGGATTTCCCGTATATTTTCCAGGATTTTCCGGGATTTTCTGATCTTCACGAATTTTGTCTCCAAATAGCACCTTTTCCATCAGAATCCTGACTGCAGCGGTCCATGCTCGAAAAGTCATCAACCATGCAAAAACAGATGAAATAACATAAGTATCATCTCTTAATATGGAATATATCAATGAATAACAGTAAATTATGACATAGAATAGTGATGCAAAATGGAAGTATCAATTGTGCACACATGTGCATCATGGGATGGTGAAAAATGTTGCAGGAGGAAGTTTTCCTTTTCGTCGCATAAAAAACCTATTTTTCATTTTCCGAGTGTCAAAAATGGGTTGTTTTGTGAAGCAACCACAAAATGGAAGTTTCAAAATGGCAGCAATCCATTTAAAAAAATACTAGACCAAATTACATGGACAATTTCTCAAATGGGGTATCTCAAACCTTTCCGTACACCCCTCGTGAAAAAGACAAATGTCTGCCAAATCTGTAGGAAGTGGGTCTGATTTGAACTACAAGTACATGATAGTTTGATCATGATTATTTTTAAAAAATATTTCTAGGTTCACAATATGCTATTTTATTAGAGATCCACTAAAAATTTAGCAAGTGTCAAGCCCAAAATTTTGAATTTAAAACCCTAGTTTCAAAATTATATTTTGAATTATGATATTGTCCCTACCATGGACTAATATGAGATTAGTAAATCCACTATTTTAAAATAATAAATCTATTGATAATTAACAAACTAAGAGGATATACTAAAGTTTATAAAAATTTAGAGACAAAAATCAATTCATTTGGACTTCTTATGAAAAAGATACAAAAGAAATAAAAAATAGAAAAAGAAAAAAGAAAGAAAACTTTCCTAAATGGAGCACCCGAGATAGACCGGATCTTATCTACTAGGCTCCAAGGCCTAGGCTGTCAAGGGAAAAAAATAAATGGAGGGTGGGTACGGGGAGTCCGTCCGCCAAGGCCCAGGACCAACCGAAGATGTTAATATTCATAAAGCTTTAGCGTGGTACTATAACGGTAGAGAAGAAGTGGTTCGATGGTTAGAGTCGCTTATATCTTGGAGGAGGTCTCTCGTTCGAGCTTGCGACCACCACATTTTTGCGCCATTTATTCGCGGATTTGGCAAAGTCAACAAATAAACGTTGTTTTAATAGGAAAATTGTGCGGAATTATAATAGGAACGATGGTGTAACACGTGGTGGTTCTGATGGGGTTCGTTGCATAGAAACCAAAAAAAATCCTACGGTTGCAACTGCCAAGATCGAATCTAGGCGATACTTGTAACGGTTTCAGATGGACTCACCCTCGAAGACCGTAAAGCGTGATAACGTTCCTGCAAACAAACGTGATTGTTGTAGAGTGTACACGACCATCCTCAAGGACGTGATGACAACACCACAAGTGTTGCGCCTCCGTAATCGTACACACATACGGTGTGCCAATGACTTTTGCCCCTCGCTCTAGCTCGACAGCAGAAGTAGGGGATCCTCGGGAACTCCTCTAACACTAATACATGGTGGTGATGGTGGGGGAGAAGATCTTGAGCAGGGCTTTGCCTAAGCGCCATACTCGTGATAGTGAACAAGCTAGCAAATGGAATAAGATGCCAACCAGAGGGCATATGAGAGAAGGGAGAATGAGTGGAATGGTGTGTTGAGAGGGGGTCTCTGCCTCCTAATTTTCTAGGAGAGGGGGGCTACGCCCAAGATGCATACACCAGCCCCTAGTGGTGCCCTCACCTCTCCCCTCTTGATGGTGGTGAGTCTCCACTCGCACAAATCAAAGGGTCACCATAATTCTATTAATTCTCCACTAAAAAATCAAAGGTCTTTTCATTAAATAACTTTAATTCACTTGGTTCAATACCACTCAATTTAATGAACACTTCATTTATGAGTACTTCATTTAATGAACACATTAACATTCTACCCCCTCGCAATATTTCGATACACCAAAACTATTCCGGCAGTTTTATCAGAACAATTCCTGCGATGTCCAGTATATTCTTTGGTGTTACCTATCCACTCAAATGCGTCGACTACCCTTAAATGTGTCCCCCTACGGGATCGTGATCTGAGTGGACATGATCCAGACACCCTTCGATCAATAATCATTAGCGCGGCCTGGAGATCCATGATGACTCCCGCCAGCTCAAAGTATAAACTAGTGATCGTGTGAACCTTTATTCGCAGTAACCAATTCCTTTTGTCTCGCGATATTTTACTTGTCCGAGATCCAATCATTTGGTATCATACATACCTAGTTCGATCCTGTTACTAACAACTACTCTTTTCTCGTTCCCGTGATATAACATTCTTAATGATCTTATCACTTGCTTGCAAGCTATGTTAATGTGATATCACTGAGAGGGCCCTGAGTATATCTCTCCGTTATCAGGATGGACAAATCCCCCTCTTGATCCATGAGCCTCAACTAACACTTTCCAAGTATCCGATGACACCTTAATAATCACCCTGTTACGATGTGACGTTTGATATAATCAAAATACTCTTCCTGAGTCAGCGATTGACGTGATCTCATGATCTAAGGATTAGGGTTACTTTGAATGATGTTATAGTAGTGTAAACATAATGGCATGATCGTATTACTATACTTTTGGAGTTTGTTCATCACATCATTCCACCAATGTTGTGACCTTGTTATTAATAACATCCAATGTCATGATCAGGAAACCTTGATCATCTGTTAATCAACAAGCTAGTGTAATGAGAGGAATTACTAGAAACCTTTTCTTTGTTTATTAAACACACATGTATTAACGTTTCCCGTTAACAAAATTATAGCATGATAAAGAAACATTCATCATAAACATGGAATAAGTTAATAACCATTTTATTATTGCCTCTCGGGCATATTCCTTTCAGTCTCCCACTTGCACTAGAGTCAATAATCTAGTTTGAACAACTTGCGCATTTAACACTTATGGTTTTCTGGTGTTGTATATACGCATTTGCTAGTGGTAAACATAATCTCCAGATCTGACGCTTTAAGATCTGTGTGTATTTGCATGTCGTTGCGTCTCTATGCATTACTCATTCTCAAATGGGATGGCATTGTATAAATTTGGTCTTTGGTGAGACCTTAGTTCCTTGAGGTTTAAAACATGTTCATGCTATTGTAGTACAATAGATCTTCATAGTATTATCTCGCTTGGAACTACACCTAGTTTGATTAACAAACTTGTTGGCACAAATGGCTTCCTATGCTGCTACTAGAGCAGTCTTATACTTAGCCTTTCATTGTAGTATTTGTCATAATACTTAACCTTTTGGAACTCATCCAAATCTATCATGGAACTTTCTTCCATCAAATTGTGACACCTTAACCCATAGCCTAAATTGAGATAAACTTAATTTATATCTTGTGACAAAACTAGTATCAATTTAACACTTTACAATGAACTATCTATATAGTGTCAATGTAATACTTTACAATAAACTATATGTCACTTCTACATACATAATATAATTCTAGTTCTTCCAAAGATCATAAGAATATCCTTACTATCGTCCAATGATCATCTTATGAGTCACTCTGGTATATGCTCATAACATTTAGAGCATATGACATATCTGGACATGTACATATCACAGTAGGATTGATTAAGATAATCATGTGTTTTTACTCACCAAGTGTCAAAACACTTGAATCTTGATTCAACCTTTTCCATGTGGCAAGAACTTTTCTCGTTGTTTCATATGGAACTCATTCAATATTTCATCTACGTACATTTGACATAACCATATTAGCGTCTCAATCTATCCAAATAGACTTTGATGCCAAATATTCTGGTTTTTCCCAAAACTTTCATTTAAATCTAACTTTAATGAAATCCTTAACTTGTGTCAATAAAAGATACATCATTTCCAATCAACAATATGTCTTATACACAATGTATTAAAAATATGTCTGAATGCTCCGACTTAATTTCTTGCAAATACGAGCATCTTCATCATCTCTGATGAAATTAAATCTTTTAACTTTTCATCACGGTGAAGATTCCAACTTCGCTATGCTTAATTCAACTATTAAAGTTTGCCTGGCTTTTAGCATCCTTTGATTTAATAAAACCCTTCAAATCGTGTCATGTACACATCCTAGATAACCATTCTATTAGAAGAATGTTGTTTTGTTTATTCAACTAACATATACAACAATTGACATATATAGTGGGTTCTACACTAATTCGTCCAGACTAAATATCGCTACGAAAGATTAAATCTTGTCGTATCCTACTCCATAAACTCTGTCGTAAACTCTTCATCCGACATATCGACTATTTCATAGACGTGAAACATCCATGTCTATTTTTTATAGATCCAAATATGACTGATAGACTTTATGCCTTTCAGAGGGTCTTCCAAGTTCAGTAACTTGGTTTCTCGTGTATGGAACTATCACGGATTTTATGACTTCAAGCCATTTTACGAAGTCATGGTCAATCATAGCTTCTTTGCGTATAGTCGTTTCATCATTTTCAAACAATAACGATTTAAACTCAAATCTTAGTATTTGATTATTACCCGACCTACGCGGTTCAATAGGAATTTAGATCTCCATGACCACAACCTTTGAGGCACGGGAGCCATGAGCATTATGGCTGTCTCCGGGACACTTTCCGGTGCTGTACAACTCTACACTTATAGCTAAGGTTCAATAACTTTATCAAAGTTCTATTATCTTCCCACTTAACTTTTTGCGAAAAATTCCTTCTCAAGAAAATTAATGTTCTAAGTGACAAATACTTTTGTCTTTGGTGTTATGGAGGAACACCCAACGGTTATTTAGGTTAACCTACAAATACGTTTTTATCCGACTTTGGTTATAACATTTTACTTATGCCTAGCATATCAAAATTTAAGAAAAAGACAACTTGGGTTTTATCCCAATCCATAACTCATATGGTGTCATTTCAATGGATCACGATGTAGCTCTTTTCAGTGTAGAAGAGGTAGACACTAAAGCTTAATCTTCAAAATATAACAACAATTTTATAAATAACACCGTTAATCCTACCATGTCAAACAAGGTTTGATTATATCTCTCGAATACTCCATACTTCTACGGTTTATTGGGAAACATAAATCCATGGAACGATTCCTTGAATCTTAGGCATTTTTGCTAAACTTGTAACTCAAATATTTTACTTTATGATCCAATCATAAATTCATTATTTTCTTGTTACAATGATTTTCCACTTCATCTTGAAATCATTTGAACATTCTCAAACGTTTCATACTTCTCCATGATTAAGTAAATATACATATATTCACTCAAATCTTTGGTTAAAGTATATGAAGTTTGAATGATCCACCACATGCGGCTACACATAATGTACTATATGCATAAATATGCGCAATGTCCAATAAGTTAGTCGTTCGTTCCTCTTTGGCCTATGAATGAAATTTAAATCATTTGCAGGAAATTCTCACAAGCGTCAATTGGTCCTAAAAATCAAAAACTCCAAAATTCCATCAACATGGAGTTTCTTCATGTTTTCCTTCCAATATGATTTAAACTATAGCATTACTCGTAAGTGATCTTCTAATCATTCGTCTTACGACACTTTAGAATTTGTGTTTATGGACGTGATTTATCCAACTAGATTTGTAATAGTTCATCCATCTTCAATGGAATACAATACTTATTTGAACAACCATCATTCTCATAATACCTGAACAAAATAATAATTATTAAAATACAAATCTTGAAGGAAAGCTTTGATGTCAACGAGAAACACAATAACACTTTATTTGTTTTTGATGAACATCATCACATATTCTCTTGCTAGTTACTTAGGCCATTGCAGTTCATGAATTGTGTTGCTCCGTGTGACATTTCACACCAACCAATTCAGTATCCAATACTGGTATCCAATACCCAAGAACCACATTGTTCAACAAGCAAAGAATACATCCATAACGTGTATATCATTTATATACTTAAGCTGGACATTTCTAGTCTTTTCTTCTCTACCAAATATTTCCAATATTCTCTTTCAGCATTTCCTTTTCCTTTTTAAAGGAATCTATCAACATCAATAGTGGTGTCATACATATGACACATAGTTCAAAGTGTGTATAGTCAAATACTAATACCTTTGGACTTGCACTTTAAAGTGGATCACCATCATCAAATGTTGGCGTTCTTTCAAATTTCTTTTCTTTTAGTAATCCTTTTAATGTAGTAAACATTTTACCTACATATTTTATTCATCTGTATCATGACAACTTTTATGATCAAGATACTATAACTCATAAGGACAAATCACGAATATAATGTTAATTCCCAAAACCTTTTAGGTGATTAGGACACTTGGCGTCTCCAACCTTTGCAAATTCTCATACAACACGAGAATATGTATTTTATTAACTTATACTCTATCATATTGAAACCAAGACATTGTTTCATATCTCACGATATCTTCTACATGATGGTTTCTGAAACAATTTTTATCTCATATATAATGTTGATCTTAAAACAATTTTTCAATAGCAAGAATCATGGAGGCAAGCGTGATACTTAGATACTAATGCTGGAATTTGTTACTCTTGATTCAATACTATTTATTGAATTTCACGGAGTAAGTGAGGTTTTACTGAAATTTTGCAATAGTACTTTAAACTTTAGATTTACACTCATAAAGCAATATGATAGCAGTTTGTAAAGTAAAATTCCAGAATTCTATAGTTCTATTATCTCAATTACATCTAAAAACAAGGTAGTAGTCGAATGCCAGTGACTACAACGAACTATGCAAATTCACTTCGATTTAGTTTATGATAAATTGAGTTCAAATTCATCTAAATTACTAAAAAAACTCCCACTCAAAACAACATCCCTCGAGTCGTTTTGGTGATTACACGATCCAAATTCACTATACCATGTCCCATCATCACATGAGGTGGTGCAGCTCCAATGGCGAGCATCATATGGACATCATATCATTCATATGACTCGTGTTTTACCTTTTGGTTCATGTTCCAAGGCCATGTCTATACATGCTAAGCTCGCCAAGTAAGAACCTTAATACTCGCATGTGTAAAACTGTCTTACACCTGTTGTATGTGAACGTAGAGTCTATCTCACCCGATTATCACGGGGTGCTTCGAAACAACACACTTTCTTAACGGTGCATACTAAGGAAGAACATATTATTATATTGATATTTAGTGAGAGGGATCATCTTATAATGCTACTGCCAAGATCTAAGCTAGACATAAGCAAAATAAGATGCAAACAAACATCATATGTAAAAGTGATATGATATGGTTTTTTCACTTGATCACTATCTTGTGCATCATGGTATGGTCTCTATCATTCCATTTGTGTAATGCCAAGGTCTATCGCGCTCCCACTTACTTTGATATAATTCTCGAGAGTATCCTACCATACTAAAATTATAACATTTACTATATCATGTCATATTCCCAGCAAAAATAAAAGTAGACGCTTCTAATTTACTTTTCCATATTTTATATGGCTTTGGAATTTCGAAGATAGAATCGATCTTACCTACAAACCTGGAACCACAATGATGGTAATCAAATTATTAGCAACCCGTTGTAAATCAGATATCAACTATAGTGGGATATACAAACACTCGCTAGCCACTTGTGCAAAACTAGTTGTATGTCAAACGTGGAACAAGTCTCATGTGCGAGGACATGTAAAGTTAGTTCGGACCGCTTCATCCCACTATGCCGCTAATATTCAAAAAAATTCCTATGGTTGCAACTGCCAAGATCGAATTTAGGCGGTACTTGTAATGGTTTCAGATGGACTTACCCTCGAAGACCATCAAGCGGGATAACGTTCCCACAAACAAATGTGGTTGTTGTAGAGTGTACATGACCATCCTTAAGGACATGATGACAACACCACATGTGCAGCGCCTCCGTAATCGATCACACATACGGTGTACCGACGACTTCCGTCCCTCGCTCCAGCTCGGTAGCAGAAGTAGGGGATCCTCAGGAACTCTGCCAACACTACAACATGGTGGTGATTGTGGTGGAGAAGATCTTGAGCAGGGCTTTAATACGTTGCTAACGTATCCATAATTTTTGATGTTCCATGCTTGGTTTTATCTACTTTCTTGTGTTTTGTCCACACTTTGGAGTACTTTTCATATGATTTCTTGGACTAACCTATTAACAAGAGCCATAGTGCCAGCTGCCTGTTTTCTGCTGTTTTTGGTTCCAGGAAAGTCAAAAAATGAATATTCTCGGAATTGGACGGGACAAAAGCCAATGTCAGTTTTTCACCGAGCGACACCCGGAGTCAGAATACGAGACAGAGAGGGGCTGGGGCCCGGCCACACCACCTGGCCACGTGGCCAGACCTGTCCCGCGCCAGGGGGTGGTCTGGCGGCCCTAGGCACCCCCTCCGCCTCTCCTTCCGCCTATAAGTTGCCTCCGATACAGAAACCCTAAGCCACCCGATCAAAATTCCACGAAAGAGTCTGTAGCCACCGTCATCTCCATCCCTAGATCGGGAGGGATCTGAAGCTCTTCCTGGCACCTTGCCGGAGAGGGGAATTCACCCTGGAGGGCTTCTTCATCATCATGCAAGCCTCCGGTGTGATGCATGAGTAGTTCATCTCTGGACTACGGGTCCATGTAGTAGCTAGATGGTTAGTTCTCCTCCTTTGTGCTATCATGTTTAGATCTTGTGAGCTCCGTTCATGATCAAGATCATCTATGTCGTGGTGGTGTCATGGCAGATGCCATGGATAGGCTAAAGGTGGGGACTAATAGCACTAGGGGAATCCAGGGAGGGATAGTGAGGTGATTCCTCACACAGAAGGTTTGTATTTGATTCACTTCACAGATTACAAGTGCTCCTCGAGCTGTACTGGAGAGAGGAGGAAGAAGGTACTCTCTTTCTCTCCCCGCTAGCTAGCCCTTAGGAACCAAGTCACATCCAATCTATAGAGATCAATACAGTAAGCTCTACCCAATTGAGACCAACAACCTTCTACAGAGGCCCTAGCCCCCCTTATATAGGAGTGGCTAGGTCTCCACTTAGGGCATACGTGGAGGCATATTCCAGGGAATATGCCTCCTCCCAAAATAGTAAGCCGACCGGGTTGCTTTTCCCCCGCGTCATCCATGCAGAGGCTACGTGAGCCTCTGCGGTGCCTCGTCAGCCGACATCGGCGTCGTCACCTCTGTCGGCCACGCCTCGGTGGTCCTACCCCTGTGCGCTTCGCTCATGCCGTGCGTACCGGGGCTACTTTTGACCAACGAGATACCTTCCTTCTCCTAGAAGCTTGTTATGACCCGGATCGTAGTTGATCCGGTCACACCTGTTCCTGCATACAAGTTATATTCATCTATCCGACTTATGGCTTAAGTCGGATGAGACTCCGTTAGGTGGACATCCCCTGGTCCGGGTTACCACGAGATTCGGCCTTCCTTGAGGTAACTCGGCCAGCACACGCTTTGACCTTGCCGTACCTCGGCTAACTCGGCCTTTATACCCCAGAGTGACCCTACCCGGGTGTATCCCCCCCAACATTAGTCCCCGAAGCTGGTGCGGTCTTAGTTGCCTTAGCCACTAAGGCCACAGCAGGTTCAATTCTACCGAGCTTTGTGCTCCTTCACCGAGTTACCTCTTATCTCGGATCTCATGGGTTTAGTTTCCCTTGGCACATTTCAAGTTTGCACTTGCTGGCCGGGTTACCATAATCCCATCCGGGTTATCTTTCCATCTCTCGTACGCTTCCCCACATGGAGGCTAATCATTAGGTTGCCTCATTTTAAGGGCCAGCCACAATAACCGCTGCAGTAATTGTCAGTTATCACTGTAGCGCACGTCACGTCTGGCCTGCCTCCTCGTTAACTGCATCAATGCATCGCGTCATGGGATCTGCTACACCCTGTGGTCTCCCGTGTGGCTCTTCGCTGATTGGTCCATATGTTTTATACACGGCCACACCGTGTGGCATATCTGCATAACACGATCCCACTTCCTCCTCGATGGAGCGGTTAAATAGGGGAGGGGTGCGCCCCTTGGGTTTTTTCCCAATTCTGCGCCCCTCTGCCTCTAGTTCTTCTTCTTCATCTTCTCCCGCGATAGCGCCGCCACCACCGCGTCTGAGTAGCAGCGCCGCTGCCGCACTGCTTCCACACGCATCTGCGTCGCCATCGCCGTTGCGCACCTCCTCCGCCACGGGTCGCTGTCAATCTAGGCCACTGCCCCCCACCGCCGCTAGCACCAGCGAGGGCAGCGAACTTGAGATGACAGAAGAGGAGCTTGTCGTCGCCGGGCAGGAGATGGAGGAGGACGCCGCGACGGTGGACCGTGGTGCGTGGGCTGGATCCTGGGTCTGCCAGGATGACCTAGACTGGCTCTACCGCACCAGACGCATCCCCGCAGGCGTCACCGCACGTCTCGCCTCCGCCGAACTTGCCCCCTCACCCAATCCGGGTGAGTATGTGGTGTTCCTGTCGCATTTCCAGTGGGGGTTCGGTTTACCAGTTAGCGATTTTTTCCATGATTGGTTGAACACTTACGAACTCCAACCGCACCACCTTCCTGCCAATGCTATCACATCTCTCTCTGCTTTCGCCTCCACGATCGATGGCTACGCCGGATTATGGCCCACAAAGGAGCTATGGATCCGGTTCTTTGGCCTTCGTCGTAACGTAATTCCGAACATCCAGCTTGACCCGGAGGACAAGCAACTTACGCAGTTCGGCGCTGCGTCCATTTCACCCCGGAGGCTCTCCGTCTTTCCCCAGGTTACCGGGATGGACTCCTGCAAAGGATGGGCCTGGACCTTCTTTTATGTTCAGAACGACGGCACTGAAGACCTGATCCGGCTTCGCCCCTATGCTCTGGGTCCTCCTAACCCAGAGTTGTGGGACATTGTCCCCAAGAAGCCCACAGTATTAGCCAACCAGGTCAACAAATGGTTCACGGAGCTGAAGGATCTCGGGTTGCGCAACGAGGACGCCATGATCACATTCGTCCGCAACCGAATCTCCCCTCTCCAGAAATGCACTCACAAAGTGTGCCACATGAGCTGGGGCCACGACCCCAACCGGACCTCATCTTTCGAGGTGAGCAACACAGAAATCTATCTCCGGGTCAAGGCCCTCTTCACCACCCACAAGGACTTCTCCTCTGAGTGGACGTGGGGAATTGAGCACTATTGCCGGGATAGGCTTCCTCCCGTGGTAAGCTTCGTGCCACAAGTTTTCTCCGAATTAAATCTTATGTCGGTTGCCATTGTATTTTTAACTTGGTTGTCTTTTTTCTCCCTTAGCAATTCCTTCAGCAAACTATCGAGGATGGCACCGATCCCACCCTCAAATGTGCGCCTGACCGGGAGAGCTCGGACGAGGAAGAACCGGACCAGGAGATGTTCCTCCCAATGGCTGACGCGACCAAGTGGCCCACCGGTAAACTCTCTTCTATTAGAGATTGGCCCGACGATGAAGATGACTCGGATGTTGAGGTGATGGAAGCATTTGACGTTGTCCCCCTTTCTTATGCTTTTCCGGCATCATCTAACCCCGGTGGGCAGATCCATGAGGACCCTCCCCTTGCCGTGGGTGATCCTGTTCCGGTTGCACCGAAGAAGAAAAGGGAAGCCGCATCCACTTCATCCTCCGGACCTTCTCAGCTAGCCAAAAGGCGAAAGAAGTCCGGGGATAAAACTACCTCCAAGCCTGCAACCAAGGCCCTAGCACGAAGGGCTCGGAAGTCCAAGGAGCCGCTGACCTCGGATGCGTAAGCCTCTTTTTTCCCTCTGCCATTTACTTGTTCTTGCATTGTTATAGTTTCTCATCTGACATTATTTGATTTGGCAGGGCTGCGGTGGAGGTCCCCCAGAGTGGATCTAGCATCGCTTCGCCGCTCAGACTTAGCCCTTCTCCCCCTCGTGGCGATGATTCATGCCCACTGAGCCCTATTCCGGAGGGTTCAGCGGCTGCTCCGGGTTCCAGCCCACCTCGTCAAGAGGGGGGCAACCTCGGAGCGGGGGAGACTGGCCCAGCCGAGGCAGCGACATCCACCACTTCAGCTCCGCTGCAACCAGCTACTACCGAGTCTACTTCAGTACCTCCTCCGAAGAAGAAAACAACACCAGCATCAGCACCAGCACCAACTCCAGCACCAGCAGCAAAAGCAGCAGCACCGAGAGCAACGGCAGGGACGCCAAGCCCCTCCTCCTCGTCCGAGTCTTCTCAGTCTCGGCGAGAAAGCACCCATGCAGCTCCCAAGGGTAAATCTGCTGCAACAACTTCCTCCTCTCAGCAGCCCAAAGGCAAAAAGGCCCCTGACGCCACCAGGACAGCGTCCGTCGAGGCTGGACAGCGCACTCTCGCGTCCATGCTTTCCAAGAAGCCTCCAGCACTGAAGGACGCCCCTGCCGAACCAGCTACTGCGCAACAACTTGTCCTGCACACCAGCCGGGCCCTTGCTCAGGTTGAGAGGAGGGAAGCACATGCCAAGGGCTTGGTGGCGCCCCACATGCTCAGCGGCGAACGATACCCTCCGACCTTGATCGAGTTCATGAACAACTGGAACAAGGCGGAGTTCGTCTACAATGACGACCTCCCGGAGAAGTTCGGTCCCGCCGATTTTTCCGCTCAAATGAACACAGCCTCTAAGGCAATTAACCTCGTGGGTCGGATGATGGAGGTGCGTTACCTCCCCTTTTCCTTAGCATGTTGTATGTATTAGTGATATAACCATTAGTCCCCGAGCCTCCGGGGGAGTAACTTGTTACTCGGCCGGATGCTCCTAAGAACACTAACGTAGCTCCTTGACAATCTCAAATATGCACACACCTAGAGCCGGGTTAAGTTCCACTTGGCCCGGATCTTGTACACTTCGAATATGCACAAGGCTTAAGCTATATTGTTGTACTTTTTTTAGGTGACCACCAACCGCCGGAGCGCTGAGTTTCAGCGTCTTCTAGGCGCTCACAAAATGCTGCTCGCAAAGCATAATGCACATCTCGCTGAGCACGAGAAAAGGGCACTACTAGGAAACTACCCATCTGTGGCGCATGGAAATTGGACTTCTGTAGCGCATATCCTAGTCGCCTCTGTTACCTTGCCACTGATAACTACTTCCTGTGGCGCATATGGATATGCGCCACAGAAGTCCCAGACTTCTGTGGCGCATTTCTTCTTATGCGCCACAGGAAGAACATTTGTGGCGCATTTACATATATGCGCCACAGAAAGCCCATGCGCCACTAACTATATTTTTATATGCGCCACTGATTGCGTAACACGTATTTGAAGTAAAATACTTTCCTGGTGTATAATCAGGTATTTATACAGGATTTATCCAGATGAGTATAAAATACATTGCACAAGTAGTAGATGCATGAAAACCGACATATATATAATACAAACACTTAGAGCCCAATCGAGATACATATATAGTGTCAAGTGCCAAATTTTTACACAAGCGCCGAATACAAAGTTCATATCATCTCACATTACAAATATGAAGTGGCCACCGTCGCCTACACTAGGATCAAATAGAATACAACTATGATAATGGTGAGCAAGAGCATTAGCCCGACCAATATCTTCATCCGGTTCTTCTTCCACAAGTGGTTCCTCCACTTAGCTATCGCCTCCTCTCTAGTCGCGTATCCTTTGTAGATGTTGCCGCTGAACTTGTTCACTTGTTTGTGGCAATCCTCCCACTCCTCGTAGACTCCTGGAACCCTACCCATGTACACCACATACCACCTCGTCGCCATCTTTATAGACGACAAGGCATATTAGTAAAAATACAACGAAAAGAATGAATAAAGGGTTCACATCCATATATATATATGTTCATAGAATATAAAACAAAGGATCCATAAACCTAAAAGTTAGATCATCATAGAAGCAATAATTTCAACGGCAGCACGACCACAAGGTAGTTTAAGTCTAACAACAATGACCATTTCGACCACGAGATAGTAAAGTTTATGACACACACACACACACTAATACAGCAGGCGTCCATCAAGAATATACACACACTAGATCATGCTAGAGGCACACATCGATCATGATGAAGACTTCCTCTTCTGGCACGGCTTCGGGAACGGTAGATAGCCCTCTTTCGTCATCCACGTCCTTGTGTCACCCTGCTTACGGAGGCGTTCTTCGATCTCCCTCTTACTCAACCCTCTGGCTTGTTGTAGGGCATCGCCCCTTGTGTTGACATCTTCAATGATGATTTGCGACAACTTCATCTGAATGCGATGGAAGTCTTCTCTAAGATCAGCATCGTCGATTTTCGCCAAAGTTTCGGCCCATCCTCGGAGACTAGATGGCAGCGTTAGGTTATGGCAATCCCGAACATAGCCTTTAAGGTGATGGAGGACGTAGAAGGCCTCCTTGGCACCAACAGTCGACTGATTGACGCAGGGGAAGTCGAGCACGTGCTTGAACACGTGTTTGCCATCCTTGATACATTCCCCCCTATCTACGAAGGTGCATCCCTTCTTGGTGTAGCCCTCGAGAGCCTCATTGAGAACACCCCTTATTCTAGTGTAGACTTTCTTCTTCGTCAAACTCCCCGAGTCGAAATACGTGACTAGCGAATACCTCGGGGCAAGGACGATGAGTGTGCAGTATTTGTCTCTAAGAAATCTATAAGAAATGCATAAGTTACGGTGACAATGAGCGAGTGTGTGTACTTACTCGGGAAAGAAAGGCAAAAGAAGTGTGCCCTTCCTCTTGTTGTCCACCATGAACTTCTCGAGGTACGCCGTCGCCTTGGTCCGTGTCTCTGATCCTTCGACCAACTGGTTGTCCCGCGTGTAGTAGAGATCCACTATCGCGGTTTTCGGGGTACTTTTTCTCTTGATCGTGAGCGCCAGATTGAGCGCGTATAGGCGGACCAAGTTATAGTCCAGCCGTTTCGTGAGAAACAGCTTGAATATGTCCTCGAACACTATGGAGAATATATCCGCGGGGGGTTCATCGACGAAGCCCACGTCCAATGGCACCTTGGCCGTGAAAACCGGGTAATTTGGATCGTCCTCTTTAAGAAGGAGGGTCTCTAGTGTCTTGACACCCTCATGCAAAGTTAACATGGCTCCAACCGCAATGTGGATCATATCCGGAGTCAATATCGGATCACCAGCTACATGCACTCGGGGCAAGCCAAATTGTGTGGATGGTACGACGACGGTGTCCTGACCCCGGATCCTCTTCGGAAGAGGCTGGCTCGCACCCTTCTTATTATTATTATTATTACCTCTCTTCCTGTAGTGCTTCTTCTTCACAACAGTGTCAGCCACTGCCATCTGCTCATCAGTCGCCTTTCGGAGTGTGTTGAGGCTCAAAACCAATCCCAGTTTCTCTTGTGGTGGATCGGCGGCCGGAGACGTCTCTTGAGAAAGACCATTGAAGACCAGGCGATGCGTGCATGTATTGGGCCGACCAGCTTGATGGTCGTCGCAAGCTGCAAAGGGTTCTTCATCCACAAAAGGCATATACAATCCTTTGGTGGCGCCGGTGTTGATGAAGTCGTCAATGTTGACCAGTTCATCATCATCTTCATGGTTTCCATCATGTGGTGGTGGTAGCGGGGGCGGCGGCGGTTGCGGCACAACGTCTTTGCCATGTGGCGGTGCACATGCTGCCAAGAGTTGATGGTGACGGCTGGTGGTGGCGACAACGGCGGCTACTGGCTTCCGAGGTGTTGGCCGGGCGATGATCGGTCGAGAGGTAGCGCCGGTGCTCCCCCCCCCCCCCCGCAAGACGAATCTGGGTCTTCGGCCATGTCAAGGTCCAGTTGTAGCATTCCCCAAGGGTCTTGTGTTCGTCGGCTCCCTAAGGTTGAAAGGGGGGTCCATGTCGTCGCACCCTGGCAACACCCGAGCCAAACTGACCCTCATCACGTCATCATCCATTGGATTTTTGTGCATCGTGCGACTTGCCGGTTGTATAAGAGTGCCCTTGGCAACATCCTTTAACTCACCGCCGACATCTTTAAGCAGGAGTATGCAAGAAGTGTCCTGAGGCAAAAACATGTTGTTAGGCGTCATGAGATGGCAACGGTCATGCATCAAAGGCATAAAGGAGATGACGTGCACTAACTAATTAGTTACCTTGGTGATGGCGTGGATCTCGGCTAATGTAGAGACACGGCGGATGCCGGCGGCCGGCCTATCATCATCTGCAATCTCCCGCTCGGGTGCCTCACGAAGCACCACCGCCGTCGGCTGCGCCTTATTGGTATCTTTGGCAGGAGGGGGCGTCGGTGTGACCAAAACGAGGGGCTGCGTCCCGATGTTGATAGCCGGCGGGGTCACCAGGTCCGGCGACACGGTAACATTGATGCCCGAGTTGCTGCCGCTTAAGCTGGGCAGATGTATCGGCCCCTGTCGACCTCCCGCATTCCAAGCAGTAAGCCCCTCGAAAAACTCAGGGGGGGTCATCGAGCGGAGCTTCTCTTCCACTAACTTGTCCACCGTTTTCTGGTCCACCGCCTTCTCCTCTAGTGTCTGCACCTTCATCTTCAGCTCTGCAACAGCGGCTCTATCCCGGTTCTTCCTCTCCCTTCTTTTCTTGGCGTCCTCTTTGTAGAACTCCATGAACTTCATGCTCGTACCGAAGCCGGACACACGGCTAGCTGAGGACGGCAGCAACCCCTTGTCCCTCTTCTTGTAAGCATTGGTCGCCCTGTTGAAAACTGTGTCCCACGGCTCCATCGAATCCTGGGACGACTCTGTGGCAGTAGCGTTCAGTTCCTCCTCCTGCAGAGACAAGGAAAGGTGAACCCATTTAGATGCTTGGCTTCATTATCTTAATTAGAACGTAATAGACTTGAGATCGGCGATAAATTCCTTACCAGATTCTTCTCGAATTCCTTCACCTCCGGATCGTCAGTGATGAACTCCCCTGTTTCCTTGTCCAGGTAGTAGTGGGCCCGAACAAATTGCCTAAGCTGCAAGTCCGTGATTTTAAGCCAAGGGTTGTATTTACCAAGGTGTTCAAGCTCGGCGTCCTCCTTGTCCCAAATGGCATGTTTCCCCCTATAACCGCCGCTTCCAAGGTGGTGGTTACCTATGTTCTGTTCCCGCATACTCCTTCCCCATTGAGTCCATTTTATAGCATCAACGGTAGCTATATCCGCCTTGAATATCCTAAACTCCTCTTCGTCGAGCATCGCATTTTTCTTACTAATAACCTCCCAGCTTTCACCTTTGTCAATGCTATTCTTCACCCGGGTTTTCCAGCTGCTCAAGGCGTTGCTCATCTTCGTGAGGGCTAGTCTATTCACCGGGTTCTTATTTCTCTCGAGGTTTCTAAACTGCTCTGGGAATCTGTATCGCTTGTGAAGCTTCTTAAGGAGGTTATCGACCAAAGCTGCATGGTCAGCATGTCTGATGTACTTCGTGTTGATCGACATGCTTTCCCGGACGATGCACCCGAGTTGCAGGCCGTACCCTTTAGCAATCGCCTCTGGTGCAATGGGTTGGCCACTTTCTGTGAACTCATCGCAGACGGTGGCGAGCACTGGCACCTTCCGCTCCTTCTGTTCCTTCTTCTTCTTCTTCTTCTGAGAAGCGACCGGGTTGCCGCTACCGCCATCCGTCCTCTCGCCGCCATCGGTGCGGGCGCTGCCATCGGTGGTGTCATCCTCTTCGCTGCTGCCTTCACTAGTTCCATCATAGTCGTCTTCGTCCCCCTCGTAATCAGGATCTCTGCCCTCATTGGCCCCAGCAGCTCTGGCGACGGTCGCCTCCTCCTCTGGTGGTGGTGTCATCCTCATCGCCTCCTCCTCCTCCTCCTGTTGGGACCCCTGCCACAATGACTGGTTGGCCTGTCTAGCTTGTTCTTCGACGCTGATCATGTGCTTAGAAGGGACAGACTCCTTGTTGCCTGACATGTTTGCACTACTCTATTTAAAAGAGGAAAAATGTTAGCACAAATCTCGGCCGAAAAATTCGGCATGACCTTTGCTAATTTTTTGACCTAGGAGTGCCCATTTCTCAACCGAAACGGAAGTGAATTGACACTTCAGGAGAAATGGGAAACTCAAATGAAATCCCTGCAACATTCACACACAAGAAAATAGCCCCATCCACAGCCCCATTCACAGCCCCCATCCACAGCCCCATCGAATCAAATAGCACCATACAGTACCATATAATCCCAGCATCATATAGTACCAACTAATCCCAGCACCATATAGTACCAAATAATCCCAGCACCATATATACCAAATAAAAGGGAAATTTCAGCCAAATCTGAAGCATACAGAACATAATATAACCTGAAACATTATTGGCAGAGGAAAAATGCCAATAAAACTTCTTATGTTGCACCTGGTATTAGCAGAACCAATACCAAGAGTGGTGACAGCAGAATACAAAGATAAGAACTATAAACAGCAGATATATTCTGTAACCGAGGATAAGCTTGGTAATTAACTTGAGAAAACTTCATGCAAATATATTGCTTCTCAGATAATAAGACTATAAACAACAGAAATTTCAAAGATGATTATTTATGGACACATGCTTCCAATTGCTGAAACTGAAATCTTGTATAAGTTACTAACGAAAAGGTTAGTATTCTTCTTTAAAGCTAATACTTAATATTACATGAGCAGAAAGATGCATGAATGGCCCAGAGCTAATATATTAAGTACCTATGTATAATTATGCCAAGTGTATATTAAGTACCTATGTATTACATGAGCAAAAACATGCACACTCCACCACTCGAAATGACTAATAAATTTAAAGGCAATTAACAGTGACACAGAAGCAGTTTAAGTGTCCATGTTGTACAAGGAAAAACGTTTAGTACTACTTAAGTACCTCATCAATAGATTTCATAAGCAATGCACCTCAAGAGAGAATAATGCATAATTAAATATTTTGTGCAGTACAAGATATAAGTATACACAAATTGGGATAATTTGTACATGCATGGGCAGCTGCCACTTGCCACTGAGCAGAGAAGTGAAGAACTAGCTAGGACACACACATACACATGCATATGGAAAAGAGAAAAGTGGATATGTACCTAGATAGTAATACTGGATATTCAGTAGCATACATTTGTTAGTCAATGCAAATTGGGGCCTCTATGGATGAAATACACAAGGAATCCATTAGAGGTCCATAGTAGCAACGACCAGCCTCCAATTCCTTAATTATCAGAAACTACAATATCACCATTTCTTTAGGTATTTATTCTCAGAATAATCACTGTTGGGTCACGGCGTAGCTACGGTAGTCTGAACAAAGTGTTTAATAACACTACTTATTCAGCGTTAGGCATGGTTATGCATACTAAAATGATATGATTATGGGTGTATATATATATAAGCTACTGGTAGTTGATAATAATAATAATAGCATAAGTGCTAGCAGAAAGGCATAACCTCTGTTGAATATGCAAAGTGTGTACTATAAATTAGGAGTTGTGAATCTGATCAAGTCGATGGTTAAGTGCTTTACTAGTACACTGTATATAAGAGAATTTCAGTGTTATCATCTTTTAGAATTGTGCTGCTTATAATGTCAAGGTGAAAGGGACCGGCGGCCTGAAGTTAACTTGATTGCGAGACACCACTAGGTTGGGTCCTTGAACTCTAAATCATGAACTAGACGATGAATCTACAAACGGAGGCCTCAGCCATGGGGTGAAGGGGAAAAGAAGAGAGCGGGAAGTGTACCTGTGGATGGGGAGGTGGTCGTCGACGAGGGTGGCGGCAGTGCTCCTGCGGCGGTCCTCCTAGGTCATAGGCGAGGCGGGGCGGGCCTCCTCCTCCACGGGCTCCGGAGCTGCGGTGGCGGGCCTCCTCCTCCTAGGTCGCAGGCTCTAGGAGCGGCGGTGGTGGGGCGGGGCGGGCCTCCTCCTCCACGACGGCTCTCCCCCTCCACAACGGCTCTCCTCGTCCACGGGCTCTCCTCCACGGCGTCTTCGGCGGCGAGGGCGATTAGCTATAGGGTTTGTGCGCGGTCGAGATGAGGGAAAGAAATGGAGAAGGGTAGCAGGGGAGGCCAAACTGTTTATTTGGCTAAGTGTGAAATTTCTGTGGCGCATTCCTCTAAAATGCGCCACTGAACTTACAACTTATGTGGCGCATTACTATGATATGTGCCACAAAACTTTTGGCCATAGTCCAAAACGAAATGGCATCATAGTTTGACAAGATCAGCTACATGTCCTAGTGGTCTTGCTAGCCAGCTTTCAACCTGGGGCAGCCAGGTTCGAATCCTGGCTGTCTCAGACTTTTTTTCCTTTTTTAAAAAAATATTTTATTTATTCAAAAAAAGCAAGAACCTATACACACATATGCATATTTATTCAAAAAAGCAACATATACACATGCATACTTATCAAAAAAACCGCCTGAATCATATATATATGTGCTTGTCACACACAAATGTGAATTTGTATACCCACACGAATATCACGTGTATGTTTTAGTCTCTAAGTAATATATATTTGCGAGCACACATGTGAATTAATACACAAAAAAGTCACACTAATATCACATTATACCCACACGAATTAATACACCAAAAGGTCACATAATTGCTAGTGTCTCTTCACAATCTTCTTGCCCTTTTTCGTCGCGGTTGAATATTTTAGTCCGTGCACTTTGAGATTTCTTCTTGTGAATGGACAACCTTTAGTAGGCAGTGTGGTCTTCCTTCTTACTTTAGTAGTAGTAGGCATGTCGAAGTACTTGTCGAATACCTCTTCGATCTTCGGGTCACCGTTTTTGTCGAAGTTTTGCTCGTTGGCGGCTCCTTCCATTCTGATGATGCTCCTCTTGCCCCTCCTAACTACAACACGGTTGGGCTTTGATGGGTTGGTAATAAAAAAGCATTGATCAACTTGGCTAGCGAGTACCCAAGACTCATTTTTTGCGGAGGCATTCTTTGTTGATTTGGCATATGGTATAACCATTGTGGTGAAATAGCGGCCTTCTTTTTCCACGTTCTTGGCCCATCTAACATGGAACATCGGTTCGATCTCTCCACAGTAGTCGAGCTCCCATATCTCCTTGATCCTTCCGTAGAATCTTTCCATCACAGTAGTCTCGTCATCAGCAAAGGATAACATAGTTACTCCTAAGTTTTGATATTCACTATTCTTGTCCTTTTCCTTGGTATAGAATCTGTAACTGTTTATGTCGTATGACTGATAGGTCCTTAGGTTGTGCCCTGGGCCCTGCGACAAGGAGAATATGAGTTTTTGATCTTCCGTAGAAGGCGTCTGTGGGGGATTGTCCAGTTGCCTTTTCTTGAACCAACTCGTGAAGCTGGAGTTGTGCTCTCTGGTTACGTCTCCCTTCTTCCTCGGCCGGCCCTGGTCGACGTACTCCTGCTCGATTAAGCTTCTGTGCTCTTCGACCCAAGGGCCGACCACTTCAATGTGTTGTAGCGCGACTTGGTGTGCCCTTTCAAAATCAGTGCGTCGACCATCAATGCCGACATGTAGTGAGCGGCAGCCCTCGCGGTGACCATATCCACCGAGCCTGCCGAGGTGCTTCTTTGTGGGTATTCCAACATCCTCATTCTCGGTGGTTAGATAATTCTGGCAGAAGGAGATGCACTCGTAGATCAGAAATCCCTTGGCTATGCTTCCATCTGGATGATACCTGTTGCAAACGAATCCTTTGATGACACCGTTTAGCCTTTCAAACGGCATCATGTTGTGCAGGAATGTCGGCCCGAGCTGGATGATGTCGTCCACGACATCTACAAGCAGATGCACCATGATGTCGAAGAATGCGGGCGAGAAGTAAATCTCAAGCTCGCATAGTATCATCGCGATCTCTTCCTGTAGCCTGTCGAGCTGCTTCACACCGATCGACTTCCTAGATATGACGTCGAAAAAGCTACAGAGGCCAAACAACGTCCCACGGACATGCTCGTCCATTATCCCACGGATCGTAACGGGGAGTATCTGCGTCATCAGCACGTGACAGTCGTGAGACTTCATACCGCTGAACCTCTTCTTCGCCACGTCTAGATATCTGCTTATCTTCCCCGAGTAACCGTGAGGAACTTTCACTCCTAAGAGGCACCTGAAAAACTGCTTGAGCTCCTCCAGACTTAGAGTGAAGTAGGCAGCACAAAGCACCACCTCATTCTTCTTAACTCTTTTGCGGCGACCTTGAGTCCCTTCCTGATGATGATGATCATCATCACTATCAGGGTACTGAAGATCTTTCTTTATGCCAAGCAATTTAAGGTCCTTTCTTGCTTTCGGCCCATCCTTGGTCCTCTCCAGCATGTTCAGTAGAGTGCCAAGCAGACTCTCGGTAACGTTCTTCGTGATGTGCATTACATCGAGGCTATGGGGAGTGTGAAGGACCTTCCAATATAGCAGGTCCCAGAAAACAGACCTTGCTTTCCATACACCCAGCAGCGGCTTTGTCCTCGGTCGTTTTTTTCCAGGCGTAGGGCAATCTACCCAATTATTCAAAAGCTCCTCGATTTCTTCGCTGCTCCTCGGACGCGGGGCTCTTTCGAGCTTGTCCTTACCATTGAACAGATCACCACGTTTTCTCCACGGGTGATCCATGCGGAGACACTTTCGAGTACCTTGGAACACGGTTTTCGAAGACCCGGGATCCCTTGGTAGCTGGAGATGCGGTGTCTCATCCATGCACTTGACGCATGCATTGTGTCCGTGGTTCACCTGGGCCGATACATATGCGTAACCAGGATAGTCCTGCATGGTCGTGAGCAACGCGACTCTCAGATGGAAATATTCTTTAGTGTAGGCGTCCCACGTACGGGCCGGCGTCTCCCACAAGCTGGCTAACTCCTCCCTCAATAGCCCGAGATACATATGCATATCGATACCTGGTTGTTTCGGCCCCTGATTAAGAATGCTCATGTGTACATACCTTTGCTTCGTGCATAGCCACGGGGGGAGGTTGTATGGCCATACAAACACGGGCCAGGTGTTATGCGTGCTACTCTGGTTTCCAAAAGGATTGAGTCCATCGGTGCTCATACCCAGCCTGACGTTCCTTGCATCGCCCCCGAACTCTTCGAACTCGATGTCTAATGCGTTCCACTGGCTAGCGTCTGAAGGGTGTGTCAGGATCTTGCCCTTCTCTAGATCATCTTTGGGTTTCTCTCTTTCCGCGTGCCATTGCATGAGCTTTGCTTCCTTAGGATCTATGAAATATCGCTGCAGACGAGGGGTGATAGGAAAGTACCATACCACTTTTCGAGGAACTTTCTTGTTCCCTCTCTTGTATCGTCCTTGGCCACACACCGGACAAGTGGTTCTATCCACGTACTCGTTCGGATAAAGTGCGCAATCATTGATGCATGCGTGGTATTTAATATGTGGTAGGTTGAGAGGGCACATGATTTTCTTAGCCTCCTCGATACTTGTTGGCAATGTGTTCCCCTTAGGAAGTCTGTCGTGCTAGTATTCCATGTTCGCGTTGAAGCTCACATCGGTCCATTTGTGTTCGGCCTTCATCTCTAGAGCCTTGAGTGTTACACTCAAACATGTATCCTCGGGGCGACACCCAGGATACAATGGAGTCATCCCGTCTACCTCCATTTGGGCCAGCTTGGCTTTCTCTCTGGCTGCAGCTTTGTCGTTGCTCATCTCCTTGAGGAGCAGTTCTTGAACATGAGGGTCCTGCAAGATCGAAGTTAGCAACGTATGTGTGTTCGCGTCTTCTCCTTCTTCATGATCATGCCCGTCGTCATCTCCTTCTCCATGCTGATCATGCCCGCCGGCATCTCCTTCGTCATGATGATCATGCCCGCTGGCATCTCCTTCATCATGATGATCATGCCCGGTAGACTCTTCGTCTTCTCGCCCGCCCTCGTCTTCGTGACCACCACCATGTCCTGCCGGCGCCTCATTGAGGTCGCGCATGAAACCGCGCCTAAGCAGGTGACCCTCCAATTGTCCAGATTCAGGGTCGATCCAGCGCTGTAGTTTGCATGATCGACATAGACATCTTATCATGGTCTTGTTGTTCAGAATCATGTCCTCCTTCGCGCCTTTCTTGTACCTAGCAATTCGACCTTCGCTCATCGAAAGGACCATGGTTTCCTGAGTGGTAAAAACAGAGAGTATAGGTGAGAACCACACCATATGAACACACACATGCATGAATGCTAGCCGGAAAAAATTCGGCATGACCTTTCCTAAAATTAGGACATATGGGTAGTGCAAAAATTTGCCGAAATGGAAATGAATCAACATTTCGGCAAACATCGATGCAACCACACCGGCCGAGCCCGACAACAACAAGCAAACAACAAAAAACTTCCTCCCATTGCAAACATTCATGCACCACACACAAGCATCATCTCGCCATGGATCGCACACACACACCGCCCGCGCGACAAGCTTCACCTACATGTTCATGATGGCCAAGTACTCACCTATAGTAGACACAATAATAGCGAGACGAGACCGCGCGATGAGAGAGTATGGACAAATAGATCTACAATGCAAGTTGGTGGAGAGGAAATTAGTAAACAAATAGAGAGATGTGAGAGAGAAAAGTAAGGAAATTTTAGATCTAGAAGTTGGAGCGAAGCTTCTACTTACCAATCTATGGATTAAAGTAGGTTTAGATATAAGAAAATGGAGAAACTATGGGCCAGATGGGGTGTGAGGGAGGAGGAAGACGAGTTGGGAGGAGGTAGAGATGTGAAATGGGTGGTGGTGGGATAGATAGATAAGAAAGCTAGCTCTTGTCACCTTTTTAACATGGATCTGGACGCCCTCATCTGTGGCGCATATGGAAGGAATGCGCCACAGATGCTGAAACTTCTGTGGCGCATTTCCTCCATATGCGCCACAGAAGTGGGTGAATAAGATTCCCTCTCTGGGGCCCACCCTCAAGTTCTGTGGCGCATGTTGAGATATGCGCCACAGAAGTGAAACACATCTGTGGTGCATATGTCAACATGCACCGCAGAACTTGGGTGAATTAGATTCCGTGGTAGGGCCCCCCTCCATGTTTTGTGGCGCATGAGTAAATATGCGCCACAGAAGTTTCCTCTTCTGTAGCGCATATTGCATTATGCGCCATAGAACTTGGATCATCCCCCCCCCCCCCGCCGGCGGGTCCCACCAATCTTCTGTGGCGCATGATCTGGATAATGCGCCACAGAACTTCCAAACTTCTATGGCGCATGCTTTCCAGTGCGCCACTGATGTCTTCCTGTGGCGCATAGATTGTCTTATGCGCCACTGAACATCTTGTCTATCTATAGGTTGTTTCCTAGTAGTGGGGGTAAGTTCTCTTCTTCACATTTTTTTGTTTTCCCTTCATCTCTTCTGCCGAACTAACCCGCCATTCGGTTTTCGCAGCTTGGGTGGAGGCTGAGAACAAGCTTATGAGGAAGAATCTGGATCAGATCAAGGGTAAGTTACTTTTGCGCGACCTTGCTTTGCTTTCCATCTCCTTTTCTCCTTGGCTCGGCAAACATTCATACCTCGGCTTTGCCGGGTTAACAAACTATTTCAGTATCGCTGGAAGATAGTGTGCCCGTGCCTGATATGATGCTGCATTTTCTCGAACAAGCAGGGCAGCATCAGGCCAAGCTCAAAAATAAAGACGATGAGCTTGCCCTCCTCCGAACCAAGGATGACGAGATTGCCAAGCTCAAAGCAGAGATGAAGAAATTGAAAGCGCAGCACCAATCCGAGCTTGAAAAGGCTGGCCAGGACTATACTGAAGAGCGCGAGCGCCTCAATCTCCAAATTGCCAAGGACCAAGAACTTCTCCAGGAGGCCGACGTCAAGCTTGAGTCGGCGAACGCTGAACTTGTGCAACTCCGCAAAAGATGCGATGACTGTACCAAGGAATTGACTCGGATCCATAGCCACATTTTACGTAAGTTCCTTTCCCTTATCCAGCATATTTCTCCGGGTTACTTCACATGTCTTTTCCTTACTTGCTTCTCTTATCTCTTTTTCAGGCAAATTTCCAGAGGGCACTACCATTGCGAGCGCCGCTATTGCTAATTTCCGCCGAGATAGGGGTACTCCCGTTGCTCCTGACAGTGAAGACATTCCCTATGACATGGAGGACCTGTTGGTCAGCCTGTCATCTCGCTTGGAAATCATCATGAACTATGGCAAGGATCTCCTTGACGTTGCAGTCCGAATCTTCAACACGTTTTGGCCTGCCGAAGACACTCCGGAGGGAACCGCAGCTCTTGCTGAAAAGTTGATGGAAATCGAGACACAGCTCGACCTATGGAGGGAGTCCGCTGGACGTGTCGCAGCTGAGACCGTTCTCCACTACGTACTTACGTGGTATGAGAAGATCAATCTCAACCTCTTACCGCGCATGCGCACCGGATCCAAATGGACCAGTGACCCGGAGTGGGTAGCTCGGCACCAGGCTTGCGCCCATAGCCTCATCGAATATGCTCCCATTCATGAATGGACTGAGGGTCCGAGCTTCCTGGAAGCCGCTGGTGACAAAAATGCTGAGAATGTTGAAGACGGCTCGGGTGAGGATGAAGAGGGAGATGCCTCCGACATCGAGGACAGCGAAGATGATGCCAAACTTCCTCCTCCTGCTGCTCTTTGAGTGAAAACACTTTAAAATTTATCAGATCCCCGGTATGCCGGGTGGAATTGTATCCATTACACATGTGATATTTTTCTACTAAGTTTTTTATGCCAGATCAACTTGGGCGTAGTCCCCGAGTTTCATTTTCTCGTTTGTCCAATCTTCTGGCTCGGTTCGTGTCGACCTTGATTCGGTTTTACGACTTACGAATCCGAGCTTCAAAAATTGTCTTAACAATACTTGGAAACTTTAGGCTTAGCTCAAAATAATTCAGCATAATAATTTGAAAGTAAATACAAGGTTAGTCCGAAAAACAAACGTCGGCTGGATTAAGTTCTTTTCCTTAGTCGTTTTTCATGTGTTACGCAATTCCAAACTTGTTCTCTTGCTTGCCATGAAGCCAAATCTTGTTGGACAGCAGCAAGTCGAAGAGTTGGGTTTTTGGTGCTCACACACTACTAATCCGAGTTAAGTAGAACAACTTACTCTAGCTGACACACAAATAATACAAGACAACAAATATTATTAAGGCAGTCCCCGAGTTACTGCTCGAGGTGCCAACATTTCATTGATAAGCTCATTGTCGGCATACATACCGACATATGAGAAGACTCATATACATACACTTCTCTGCTAAGTGTAGAAAGGACGAAGTAGAGCTACATTCCATGGACGCTTAGATTCCTCGCTGGACCTGTCCGCCTTGTTTTTTTTCCTATGGCTTTGCATTGATAAGATAATAAGAATCATTGTGTAGTGCTTTGCTCACAATGAATGGCCCTTCCCATGGGGGGGATAACTTATGCATGCCAGCAGTACGTTGTACCAACCGGAGCACCAGATCGCCTTCCCGGAAAACTCGGGGGCTTACTTTCTGGCTATGATAGCGTCGAAGATTTTTCTGATATATGGCGGATCTGGACAATGCCAATTCTCTCGCTTCTTCTAGCAGATCAACATCATTTTGCCGGGCTTCTAGCACTTCGGCTTCTGTGTATTGGGTGACCCTAGGCGAATCATGCTCTATGTCGGCTGGTAATACAGCTTCTGCCCCATATACCAGAAAAAATGGCGTATAGCCTGTTGATCGATTCAGAGTTGTTCTTAAACTCCACAGTACCACTGGTAGTTCTTCTATCCAGCACCCCGCTGATCTTTGCAGTGGCTCAATGAGCCAGGGTTTTATCCCGGACAGTACTAATCTGTTGGATCTTTCCACTTGTCCGTTCGATGCGGGATGAGCTACCGAGGCAACGGCCAGCCGGATCTTCTTATCCCGGCAGAATCGCGCAAATGCTCCTTCAGCAAAATTTGTGCCATTATCAGTTATGATACTGTGAGGATAACCGTATCTCAAGATGATGTCTTTGAGAAATGTTATGGCCGTAGCTCCATCACACTTTCTTATTGGCTTCACTTCAATCCATTTTGTAAACTTATCCACCATGACCAAAATGTGAGTCATATTCCCCCTTGCTGGTTTGAACGGGCCAACCATATCCAAACACCATACAGCAAATGGCCATGTGATTGGTATGGTCTTGAGTTCCGACATAGGCATATGTGTCTTGGTAGCATACCTCTGACAACCATTGCATTTTCTCACCAGATCTTCTGATTGTTCTAAGGCACTTGGCCAGTAGAATCCATGCCGGAAAGCTTTTGCCACTAAGGCTCGGGACGAGTCATGATGCCCGCACTCCCCTTGATGTATATCTCGGAGGATGTCAAGCCCTTCTTCCGGGTCAACGCATCGCTGGAGGACATTGGTCACACTCCTTTTGTATAGCTCGGAATTGATGATTGTGTATGCCTTTGCTCTCCTCTGAGTTTGCCTGGATAGCACCTCCTCAGTGGGTAACGTTCCATCTTTCAGGAATTGAAATATAGACAGTGCCCAAGCTGGTATTGCTCGCACAGGGAACACATCCTCATCAATTTCCATCTGATCCACCGGCATAACTTCAACCGGATCACGCTGAGCAGTCCCCGGGTCCTGCGAGGCAGTCCCCGGGTTCACTGAGGCAGTCCCCGGGTTTGCTGAGACAGTCCCCGGGTTTCGCGCACCACCTCCGATGTCAACGTCCATGGGCACAGCTCCGGATTCGGTATCCTCCGGGACATAGATTGAGTCGGTTTCTAGGGACGGTCTGATAGATGGTTTTCTGAGGTGCTCTAATGCTACACCCGGTGGAATTGCTTGTCGGGTTGATCCGAGCTTCGACAGCATGTCGGTAGCCTCATTTTCCACCCGGGGTACATGACGAAATTCACATCCCTCAAAATAACCAGATATTTTCTGCACATGGAATCTGTATAATGCCATGTTTGGATCAAGAGTGTCCCACAGCCCCGACATTTGCTGAACTATCAAATCTGAGTCGCCAAAGCATTGGATCCGACGTATCCCAATTTCTTTTGCCACTTTGAGCCCATGCACAAGTGCTTCATATTCAGCGACATTGTTTGATGCCGCGAAATGGATCTGCAACACATATTGTAGCTGGTCCTTCTTTGGTGAGGTAAGCACCACTCCGGCGCCTAACCCGGTTTTTGTTTTTGACCCGTCAAAGTGCATCCTCCAGTAGTTCGGATCTGGTAGCGGTGGTTCGTATTGTACCTCGGCCCAGTCCACAAAAAAGTCGGCCACAGCCTGAGACTTGATTGCTTCTCTTCTGTCATATTGTGGCGCATAGGGAGCTAGTTCAATTGCCCATTTTGCAATCCTACCACTTGCATCCTTGTTACTCATTATCTCGGATATGGGAGCTTCACATATTACTTTGATGGGATGCTCCTCAAAGTAATGCTTCAACTTCTTAGCTGCCATATAGACACCATACGCCACCTTTTGATAGTGTGGGTAGTTCTGCTTTGAGGCAGATAATACCTCACTCAGATAATACACTGGCCTTTGCACCGACTTACCCTCTTCGTCGCGCTCTACCACAATCACTGCACTTACAACTCGGTTGGTTGCGGCTATGTAGAGCAACATTGGCTCCTTTGATAGTGGAGAGGCTAACACTGGTGCGGTGGCTAACATCTTCTTTAATTGTATAAATGCTTCATTGTCCTGCGGCGTCCATATGAACTTGTCCGACTTTTTCATGAGTTGATAGAGAGGCAATGCCTTTTCTCCCAATTGACATACAAACCGACTTAACGATGCCAGGCAACCAGTGAACTTCTAGACATCGTTAAGACACTTCAGCAGTTCCATTCGCTCAATGGCTCGGATCTTAGTCGGATTAACTTCGATACCTCGGCTGGATACAAGAAATCCGAGTAATTTCCCAGTCGGGACACCAAAGGTACATTTTTCCGGGTTAAGCTTCATCCGGAACCTTCTTAGGTTCGCCAATGTCTGCCTGATATCATCAAGGAGCGTTTTTCTTTCCTTGGTCTTAATAACCACATAATCCACATACACTTGTACATTTTGACCTATTTGGTCGTGCAAACATTTCTGCATACATCTTTGGTACGTTGCCCCTGCATTACGTAAACCAAACGGCATGGTGCGATAGCAATAAGCCCCATACGGGGTGATAAATGCAGTCTTTATTTGATCGTCCGAATTCAGAGGTATCTGGTGGAAACCAGAATATGCATCAGTGAATGACAACAGTTCACATCCAGCAGTTGAGTCTATGACCTGATCTATCCTCGGTAGTGGAAATGGATCTTTTGGACACGCCTTGTTCAGGTTCGTGTAATCGATGCACATACACCAAACCGCTGCCACGTTCGGATCATCCTTCTTCTTCTCTACCAGCACCGGATTAGATAGCCAATCCAGATAAAGTACTTCCATGATAAATCCTGCCGCTAGTAACCGAGCTATTTCATCTCCAATGACTTTTATCCTATCTTCGGCGAAGCGGCGGAGAGGTTGCTTCACCGGCCTTGCTCCGGGTCTCACGTTCAAAGAGTGTTCGGCCAACTCCCTCGGAACACCTTGCAAGTCCTGTGTAGACCAAGCAAAAATATCCTGATTCTCACGGAGGAAGTTGACGAGCTCGCTTTCCTATTTATCATTCAACCCGGCACCAATTGTTACGGTGCGCTCTGGGAACATATCATCAACAGGCACTTTCTTGGTATCCTTTGTGGCTTGGAACGAGATGCTACCATGTGGATTACGCAACGCCGGCATATATTGTTGCACGGACTGAGCCATCGCCGCCACCTCCTGGATTTTTCTTTTCTCTTGCGCAATCACGAGTGACTCGGCTAGGTTAGACCCGGCTGAGGCACACTCAATGGAACGTCGGAAATCCCCAGCAATGGTAATCACTCCATTTGGCCCGAGCAACTTCATCTTCAAGTAACTGATGTGACAGCTCGCCATGAACTTGTTCAGTGCTGGTCTTCCGAGTAACGCGTGATACGCACTTTCCAAGTTCACCACTTCGAACTCCAAATTCTCAGTTCGGCAGTTATCTCTTGTGCCGAACAACACGTCAACCCGGACCTTGCCTATTGGCTCACAAGAGATGCCTGGCACAATGCCATGGAAAGTTGTCCTTATATCTTGGAGCATGTTCTCCGAGATACCCAACTTGCGCATTGTATCCGCATACATAATGTTAATGCTGCTGCCATTGTCAATCAGTACCTTGGAGAACCTCACATTGATGTTAGGCCCAATGAATGTCAGATCCAGCACTAACGCATACGAACCAGGACTCGGCATAAGCTTGGGATGATCTTTAATGTTCCAGGTAATTTCCTGGTCCGACCAAGGCATATACCTCGTCACCGCTGGCATTATCGCATTGACCTCCATATGTCGGTGCTGCAAGCTCTTTCTATCTGTTTCCTTAGTGGTAAACACACAGTAACTCCGATGATGCTCCCTGTACTCATTCCTCCCCTCATTTCTGGGGTATCTCTGATCCGGCTGATGTTGGTTTTCTACTTGATGCACCGAATCACTTCTCTCATGGTTATCATACCTTGGCGGAGGGGGAGGCAACATTAGCTGTTGCGTGTTCGCTCCGGAGAGCAATTGCTGCCGGGGTAACTCCTGCCGAGGTTAATCATTCTGGGGTGCCTGAGCATTCCCCGAGCCACCTTGTTCTATCTTACGCATCCACTCACATTGCCTTGTTGTATGACCCGCTGGTTTGCTCGGATTCGGCGTGTGAAATTTACACGGCTGATCCAACATCGACTCATAAGTGTACCTCAGACGGTCCTTCTTTTCTTGCCACTGTTTCTTCTGCTCTGGCGTCCAAGTTTTCTTGCCATCATTCCTTGGTGTCCATTGTTGCCCCCCAGTTTTCTGACGTTGATTACTCCCTGCTCCGGGCTGATCTTGATTCACAGCTGCAACTTGTTGCGAACTGTACCAGTGATCCGGTCTGTCATCTCTTCTTTTACCTCTGTAATCATTCCTCCGGGATGACCCGGCTCCATCTCTCTGGTAGTACTCCTCATTCGACTCGTTTGACACGAGCCTAGGTTGCGTCGGATCACCCAAAGCATATGAATCAGCAATCTGGATCATCTCTACTAAAGTGGTTAGCATTTTCCTTTGCAACTTCTGCCACAGCTCGCTTGCATACCTGCACCCCTGTGCAAACCATGCTATGGCCTGTGACTCTATCACACCCTCACACTAGTTTCTCATGGTACACCACCGGGTTAAAAACTCCCGGTCTATCTCGTTCGGTCTCTGCTTACACATAGCTAGGGTCTGTGGCCTATTTGGACTCTAATATGTACTTGAGAAATTGCTGATAAACATTTCCTCAAAATCGATCCAGCAATTAATACTTCCGGGCGGCAAATTGTTTAACCATACCCTTGCTGGCCCTTCCAACATCTGGGGTACGTATCTCACAGCCCGTCTCAAGTTGCCTGTAGCAATTTTCACAGTTGTACCATAGTTTATCAACCAGTATTCCGGCTTAGTACTGCCGTCATACGTCTTTGTGCCTCTGGGTAACTGGAAGTTAGGTACCGGTGGCTCCTTCATGATCCGGGGCCCAAAACACGCAGGACCCGGAGGACCCTGACTTTCAATCTTCTCCGACCTATACAGTCAATCCAGTTTCAACCTGGCGTCATCAGGCATCAGATCCCTGCTTCCCAATATCGACCCTATCACATGATAGTCCGGCCTTGGGTATCCTGCATTCACCATTTCCGAATCTCCATCGTTATACCGGTCTTGCTCTCGTGGCGCACCTCTCTGTTGTATACCTCGGCCGGCACTTTGCTCTTGCCTTGGTATATTCCGCTGCTGCGGTTGTCCTGCCGAGTTGCGCTATCCGGCATTGCCATTTACAGCGTTTCCTTGACCGACATTGCCTTGGTCACGGTTACCTCGGCTAGCTTCACCTCGGCTTACGCTTCGTCGATCATCATTTATCTGTACCTCTTTCGCTTTTCCTGCCCTTGTCGGGTCATACGGAACGATCTGTTTGTTTCTCCTGGCTGAGGTTACTACCTCTTCTCTCCTAGGACCACCATGAGGAGACGATGCGACTCCAGCGGATTTCTCCAGGTTACCCACCGCCGAATGAACGATCTTGGAGGCCCCAGCTCTCTCCGGGTTAGCCCTGAGCAATTCCACATTTTGCCTATTCGCGATCTGAACCAACTCATTGACCCTATCTTGCAGTTTCTGACAGGCCTCACCCGTTAGACCCTCTAACTCGGACGCAGCTGCATCCGCTGCTCTGAGGTTTTTTGCTGGGGTACTATACTTCGGCAACCCCACGGACAAACAGTTCTCTGACTCCTTAATCCTAGTATCACCCTCTTTGTTCATTTCACTCATGAGATTTCTCCCCTTCACTTTTACAGCATCTACTTTATTTGCCTTTGCGTACTCACGCAGCGTCATGTTCAAGGACTGCTGAGCCGCAGCTATCTTTTTCGCTCCCTCTAGAATTTTTTGCCTAGTTTCCTATAGCTCGGCATGTGCCTGAGCCGGATCTACCACTGCTGCTACCGGGTTTGCCAAGCTATCCATAGCTTCTCTCAGTACATTCTCAGGCCTCTCTAGTGGAGGACCTCTACCTTTCCTTGGTGCCTTAGGTGTTACCTCCGGATCTGGTGCCGGATCCTTGCTCCTGCCCGCGCCTGGCGCAGTCATCATCACCTCAGCACGGTCCGGGGAGCGAGTGATACGCGCCCCGTGAATCACGCTAAGGGGTGGCTCCCCTGCCTCAACGACGTGCCACGGATGAACGCACGACACATCGACAGCAACGTAGACTTTGTGTGCATCGAGTTTGACGAAGAGGCCGTTGCGCGGAAGTGGGCGCGTGCCGAAGCAGCCAGCGTTGTCGCTGACAAAGTCCAGTGCTCCAAAGCGCTGAACGAGCCCAGAGACGATGCGTTCGCCGGTGCCAATGAGGTTTCCCGTCCGGATCTTGACCCCTGCTAGCGCCGCTAGCCCCACGGTGGGCGCCAACTGTCATGGTGGTGTCACGGCAGATGCAATGGATAGGCTAAAGGTGGGGACTAATAGCACTAGGGGAATCTAGGGAGGGATAGTGAGGTGATTCCTCACACAGAAGGTTTGTATTTGATTCACTTCACAGATTACAAGTGCTCCTCGAGCTGTATTGGAGAGAGGAGGAAGAAGGTACTCTCTTTCTCTCCCCGCTAGCTAGCCCTCAGGAACCAAGTCACATCCAATCTATAGAGATCAATACAGTAAGCTCTACCCAATTGAGACCAACAACCTTCTACAGAGTCCCTAGCCCCCTTATATAGGAGTGGCTAGGTCTCCACTTAGGGCATACGTGGAGGCATATTCCAGGGAATATGCCTCCTCCCAAAATAGTAAGCCGACCGGGTTGCTTTTCCCCCGCGTCATCCATGCAGAGGCTACGTGAGCCTCTGCGGTGCCTCGTCAGCCGACATCGGCGTCGTCACCTCTGTCGGCCATGCCTCGGTGGTCCTACCCCTGTGCGCTTCGCTCATGTCGTGCGTAACGGGGCTACTTTTGACCAGCGAGATACCTTCCTTCTCCTAGAAGCTTGCTATGACCCGGATCGTAGTTGATCCGGTCAAACCTGTTCCTACATACAAGTTATATTCATCTATCCGACTTATGGCTGAAGTCGGATGAGACTTTGTTAGGTGGACATCCCCTGGTCCGGGTTACCCCGAGATTTGGCCTGCCTTGAGGTAACTCGGCCAGCACACGCTTTGACCTTGCCGTACCTCGACTAACTCGGCCTTTATACCCCGGAGTGACCCTACCCGGGGTATCCCCCCAACAATCTATTTGTAATTCTGCATGTTGTGTTTGCGGGGATCCGATGGATATTGAGATGCTATTTCATATTGATTATTGATTCTATCATGTCTTTGTTATTTGTGATCTTGCATGCTTTCCGTTGTTAGCAACTATCTTGGCCAAGTAGATGCTAGCAACTCCAAGAGTTAGTATTTATGCTCGATAGTGGGTTCATGCCTCTAGTAATCTAGGGAAGTGACAGAAATCTCTAAGGTACTAGATGTGATGTTGCTACTAGGGAGAAAACAACAATCCTTTGTTCATAGAACAATCATATTGTTTACTTTACACACAATTCGTAATGCAATTATCCGTTGCTTGCTACTTAATACTGGAGGGGGTTCGGATGATAACCTGAAGGTGGATTATTAGTCATAGATGTAGTTGGATGGCGGTCTATGTATAATGTTGTAATGCCCAATCAAATCTCAAAGGAGTCAAGATGAGTAGTATATGCTTGTATGCTTTCTCGATGTTTGTCAATTGCCCCGCTATAATTTGTTCACCCAACATGTCATCTATCTTAAGGAGAGCCACCTCTAGTGAACTATGGACCCCGGTCCTTTCTTTTACTATCAATCTACAATCAATTGTTTACTGTTTTGCGTTTACTTTCTACGAACTATTACTTTCTTCCACTCGATACGTTTAATCCTTTGTTTTTAGCAAAACCGGTGAGATTGACAACCTCATCGCAAGTTGGGGACAGAGTTATGTGGTTGTGTTGTGCAGGTCTCCACGTTGCTGCTGGCACCGGTAGTGCGCCCTGCCAAAGTTCAGCTAGCTACACCTTTGGGGTGTTTCCTTGCTCCTACTGGATTTATAACCTTGGTTTCATAACTTAGGGAAACTTATTGTTGTGCTCATCATACCTTCCTCTTGGGGTTCCCCAACGAGCTCGTTAGTACACGAGTCAGCAAGTATTTTTCTAGCGTCGTTGCCGGGAAGTCAAGGACAGCTTCACAAGGGGAGTCCCTCATAACCAATCTCTTTACTTTGTTATTTTTGTTTTTCTTAGTTTATTTCCGCTTTGTTTGCTTGTTCTTTTTATCAAAAATACAAAAAAATTAGTTCCTACTATAGTTGTTATTTTCGTTGGTCTATTATTGTCTTTCTTTATCATGCTTTCTATCAATGGTTAGTTTCTTTGAACTGGATCTAATTTGCAAGGTGGGTTCACGGAATAACAAAAATATTATTGTAAGGAACACCGCTTGTCACAAAAAGGGAAACACTTATGGGAACAAATTGATAAATTGTATACCATTGCTAGAAACGTGTGCCCTACTTATAATGTTACTTATTGCTTTGATAAATCTTGTTGCTGTAAGAGGTATAAACACCTCCCTTTTCAATTGAGTATAATGATGATGTTACCATATCTTCATATGTTAAGGGAAATTATGACTTTTATGATGTGGAACAAATTGAAGAATTTATTGCTTGGAAGGGTGCATTCGAACTAGCTTATTTGCTTGAAAATATTGATGATGCACCTTATAAATATGAGGTTTATGATATACTTAAATTTTTCTTTGGTAATTACAAGGAAGAAAATGGCTATATTATTGAATATCTTAATAGATGCTCTCCACCAGCGGAAGAGACTAATGCCTTGTAGGAGCCTATGGAAGAAGAAATTGCTGAAACTGGAAGCTCATTGGATGAAAAAGAGGAGGAGAGTGATGATCAAGAGGAGGAAGAATGGATCTACCCATTCCTACCTTCTAATGAGAGTAACTCTTTACCCCTTACATTATTTGATTGTCCCCCATGCTTACCAAAGGAGGATGAATGTTATGTTCCTATGGATTCTTTTGAAAATGTTTATAATAAAGCTCTAGATGATGGTCCTATATTGGTTGATAATATTAATTATACCACTATTGAAAATGAGATTGATTGGTCATCTTGTTATAAAATTGTTAAAAGTGGGTTTGAAGGTTTTAATCCCACTATTTTTGAGCTTGATAAAAATTATGTGTTTGTAGATCATGAAAAGCATGCTTTATGTGATAGTTATATTGTTGAGTTTATTCATGAGGCTACTGAAAATTATTATGAGAGAGTAAAATATGGTTGTAGAAGTTTTCATGGTACTGAAACACCTCTCTATGTGCTGAAAGTTTTGAAGTTACTCTTGTTTTATCTTCCTATGCCTGTCACTTTGTTCTATGTGAATTTATTTGCATACAAGATTCCTATTCATAGGAAGTGGGTTAGACTTAAATGTGTTTTGAATTTTCTTCTTGATGCTCTCTTTTACTTCAATTCATATTTCTTATGTGAGCATCTTTTCAAGCTTTCTTATGCCTAACTTAAAGGCGTTAAAGAAAAGTACTTATTGGGAGATAACCCAAAAGTTTTAGATGAGTCTTGGAAGTTATTATCTCTGTAATAACCGCTCCTTATCCTTTTTATTTGCTTTTTGTGCCAAGAGTAACCTCTAATGAGAGAGAAGTAATGATTGGGAAAGTTGATGTCCCGAAACAGATTTTTGTGCTTCACCGTAAAAATTCGTGTAAAATCTATGTATGTCGTTTTGAGGCATGAATGTTTGTGCTTCTGCCCCAGGTTGTTATCTAACTTTCATTAGTTCAACACTTTTCGATTTTAGCAATAGAAGGTCTTCGAAAAAATTGGTTTTACCTGCTGGTCTGTTTTGATAGATTTCTGCCATTTTTTGCATTTGCTTCTTGTTGGTTCCCTTTTGAGTTCTTTTGGGAAATTGAGCTTTTTGAGGGAAGTGCTTCAGTATCTTGTGTTTTAATGGAAGTTTTATTGGTGTTGAAACTGAACCTAAAGACTTATTATCTTGAGTGCACTAATGTTGCTAATAAAGATTGTGTGAAGTTTTGTATGAAGGAAAATTTTCAGGTGTATGGAGAGAATGATGTAATGAGATGAAGAATGGACTAAATCTCAAGCTTAGGGATGCCACGCGTGTCACCCCAAGAAATATCCAAGAAGTACAAGCGTCAAAGCTTGGGGATGCCCAAGGCATCCCCCTCTTCATCAATAAAAATCCCAGGTTTCTTCCAAACACTTTATTTTTATTGTTTCATGCACAGTTGTGTTGTTCTTGGAGCGTCTTCTTTTTCGTTTTCGTTTTGGTTTTTCATTTGCTTTGTTTGCTTAGTTTTATGAATAAATTGGTTGGACCCCCTCTTTCATACATTGGTTTTCAAATAGTTTGGTTTGGTTTGGAAAAAGAGTAAGAAAGTTCATGCTTAAGTGGTAAAGAGAGCTTGTTTTTGACTGTGGCCTATGCTTTGTCATGCCATGCTCGATATTGTTTTGGCTTTATGCTTAGTATTCTTTGCGGTAGCATGACATGTTATAAACAATTGAGATTGCTTAATGTGCCTTTGAAGAATCATGTGTTGTTTTAGCATATTAAAGCATAGTACTGTGGTATTTCCTTTGATGCTTTATTTGGGTTGACTTGGCACATGCTCACACCATGTTATAACTATCCCAAGTCACCATAGCCTTTATGATCCTTTAGTTTTCAACTTGTAGTATCACTTTATGCTTTGATTAATGATGTTTTGTCGCTCTGCATGATTATGTCCATTATTGCTCTCTTAGTTTGTCGCTCCCAGTCTTTTGCTAGCCTCCGTAACCAAGTATGAGTTCCACTCATGCATCCAACTCCTAAAACCAAGTTATTCCAAAGAGTCCACCATACCTACCTACTAGCATATGCTATTCCAAGTATATTCATGTTTTTATCTACCTTTCGAATTAAACTTGTTATGAGAAAACTAGTGATTAAATCTCTCACGAACTTGATGGCACACTTTACCTTTCTTTCCTTTAATAAACTTGAACCATTGTGCCGTCTATGTTGTATATGCTTGCACTTATTTGTTGGGGATTAGCAGAACCATGTTGTCATGGGGAACGCTTTCAATATTGCACTTGTACTTTGTACCTAGCTGATATCATGCTCTTTTGTCTATGGATGTCGTCGGTGTGAAATGAAAGGGGAGCTTGTAAGTCCATGGAGTTATGTATATGTGTTAGAGAAATGCCTGGGCTGCTGGTCTAATCCATGTTGTTCTGGTGGAAACCTGCAGCGTAACCATAATGAGCTGTCTATGAAGCATTATTCTTATAAAAAAGAGTCAGATATTGAGAAAAAAGAGAAAAAGAGAAAAAATATGAGAAAAGAGGAAAGAGAGAAAATCACCATATTCCCATGGTAAATAAGAAGATTGCTAGGACGCTCGTTGTCTGCTTGCCTTGTCATTTTGATATGGGGATTCTTCCGTATCATCGGGCAAGGGGTGCCCCGATGGCGGTTCTCTATGATACACATGTACTTACAATGACAAGAACTTACCGGTGACTAAACTTGAGTAACATGAGGAGTGGCCCTCGTATTCAAGGGACGTGAGATTTCCAACTTATACTTCGTCAAGCATATACACCATAGTTTGTTCACTTTAACCTTAATCACTTCAAGATGCTTATGATAGGGGCAATGAGAGCTGAAAGCTATTAAGTACCATAATTTTTGGAAGCTCTTTATGAAACTTGAATCCCTGCTTCCTTCTATGAAGGCCTTTCTCTTACATTTTTATTGAGTCTCCACCTTCTACCTTTATGCACCTACTTTGAGAGCATAGTGGCCATTCTTAGTTCTATGTGCATTGTCCTAAGACGTGTTGATTGATGCATAACTTTGATATTCCTTGTTTTAAACTATTTGTATCTAGTCACTCTTATGAACTTTGAAGGTGTCCTATGCATTTATGTTTGCTACTCTATGAGGGACAAGCTGAATACTACTATGCTATGTTTTCTTTATGTGAAACAAACAAACGTCTTGCAAAGCATTGTTATTCATGAATCTTTGATTTGTGCCTTTTCATGTTGCAACATAGTTTCTTTGTCTTATTGATAGAACTTTGTCTTTCATGTTATGATTGAAGTACTATGATCACAGCTTCGAATGTTTTACAAATACTTTGATCAAGTTTATGATGGTGCATGTCACCTCAAAAATTATTTTTTCTTTTTATCACTTACCTACTCGAGGACGAGCAGGATTTAAGCTTGGGGATGTTGATATGTTGCTAACGTATCCATAATTTTTGATGTTCCATGCTTGGTTTTATCTACTTTCTTATGTTTTGTCCACACTTTGGAGTACTTTTCATATGATTTCTTGGACTAACCTATTAACAAGAGCCACAGTGCCAGCTGCCTGTTTTCTGCTATTTTTGGTTCCAGGAAAGTAAGAAAATGAATATTCTCGGAATTGGACGGGACAAAAGCCAAAGTCAGTTTTTCACCGAGGGACACCCGGAGCCAGAATACGAGATGGAGAGGGGCTGGGGCCCGGCCACACCACCTGGCCACGCGGCCAGGCCTGACCCGTGCCAAGGGGTGGTCTGGACGCCCCAGGCACCCCCTCGGCCTCTTCTTCCGCCTATAAGTTGCCTCCGATACAGAAACCCTAAGCCACCTGATCAAAATTCCATGAAAGAGTCCGTAGCCGCCGTCATCTCCATCCCTAGATCGGGAGGGATCTGAAGCTCTTCCCGGCACCCTGCCAGAGAGGGAAATTCACCCTAGTGGTCTTCTTCATCATCATGCAAGCCTCCAGTGTGATGTGTGAGTAGTTCATCTCTAGACTACGAGTCCATGTAGTAGCTAGATGGCTGGTTCTCCTCCTTTGTGCTATCATGTTTAGATCTTGTGAGCTCCGTTCATGATCAAGATCATCTATTTGTAATTCTGCATGTTGTGTTTGCGGCGATCCGATGTATACTGAGATGCTATTTCAGATTGATTATTGATTCTATCATGTCTTTGTTATTTGTGATCTTGCATGCTTTCCATTGTTAGTAGCTATCTTGGCCAAGTAGATGCTAGCAACTCCAAGAGTTAGTATTTATGCTCGATAGTGGGTTCATGCCTCTGGTAATCTGGGGAAGTGACAGAAATCTCTAAGGTACTAGATGTGTTGTTGCTACTAGGGAGAAAACAACAATCCTTTGTTTATAGAACAATCGTATTGTTTACTTTACACGTAATTCGTAATGCAATTATTCGTTGCTTGCAACTTAATACTGGAGGGGGTTCGGATGATAACCTGAAGGTGGATTATTAGTCATAGATGCAGTTGGATGGCGGTCTATGTATAATGTTGTAATACCCAATCAAATCTCAAAGGAGTCAAGATGAGTAGTATATGCTTGGATTCTTTCTTGATGTTTGTCAATTGCCCCGCTGTAATTTGTTCACCCAACATGTCATATGTCTTAAGGAGAGCCACCTCTAGTGAACTATGGACCCCGGTCCTTTCTTTTACTATCAATCCACAATCAACTGTTTACTGCTTTGTGTTTAATTTCTGCAAACTATTACTTTCTTCCACTCGATACGTTTAATCCTTTGTTTTCAGCAAAACCGGTGAGATTGACAACCTCATCGCAAGTTGGGGACAAAGTTCTGTGATTGTGTTGTGCAGGTCTCCACGTTGCTGCTGGCACCGGTAGTGCGTCCTGCCAAAGCTCAGCTAGCTACACCTTTGGGGTGTTTCCTTTCTCCTACTGGATTGATAACCTTGGTTTCATAACTGAGGGAAACCTTTGGGGTGTATCGCAGTATTTTTGAGGGAAGTGAAACCCAATTTATTGATTCGACACAAGGGGAGCCAAAGAATATTTATATGCCTTAACAACTGAGTTGTCAATTCAGCTACACCTGGAAACAATCTTGCTCACAATAGTTTATCAGTAGCAACAGTTTTGTAATAGCAATAGCAAAGTAATAGTAGTAGTAAAAGTAAAGACAGTAGTAACAATTGCAGTAAATAGTTGGATTAAAGCGAGGTAGGCATAGGGATGGATGGACGGGCGTTGCATGGATAAGACAATTCATATGACAATCGAGACATAGGGCAATTGCAGATAAATAAGATAAAGCATCCAAGTACTAAATAATCATAGGCATGTGTTTCATATATAGTCATACGTGCTCGCAATGAGAACTTGCACAACATCTTTTGTCCTGCCAGCCCGTTTGTAGCAGGGCCTCAAGGGAACTACAGGCAATTAAGGTGCTCCTTTAAATAGATCACCGGAGCAAAGCATTAACACTCCGTGAACACATGTGATCCTCACATCAAATCCATCCCCTCCGGTTATCTCGATTATTGTCACTTCGGGGCCTTTGGTTCTGGACAACAATATGTGTATACAACTTGCAGGTAAGACCATAAACAATACTATCATAATGAATCAATAACATGTTCAGATCTAAAATCATGGCACTCGGGCCCTAGTGACAAGCATTAAGCATAACAAGTTGCAACAAAGTCAAAAAGCACTAATAATAGATACTAGCACCATGCCCTAACAATCTGATGCCATTACATGAACGATCTCATCCAATCCATGCCATCTCCATAGCCTATAGCGGGGGATTACTCACTCATGGATGGGGGAAACATGGATGGTCGATGGAGAAGCGATGGTGATGATGATGGCGATGATCTCCTCCAATTCCCCATCCCGGCAAGGTGCCAGAATGGAGTTTCTGGTTCCGAATCGTGGAATCTTGTGTTGGCGGCGCAGCGCAACTCTTTCTAGAAAAACGTCGAACCCTCCCCCTGGTTTTTAGGTCAAGAGGCAACTTATAGGCGAAGAGGGAGGCCGAGGGGGTGACTGAGGCGGCCACACCACCCCCAGGCGTGGCCTGGCCTGGCCTGCGCGGCCAGGTGGTGTGGGCCCCTCGTGGCCCTCCTCTGTCTCGTCTTCTGGCTCCTTGAATCTTCTGGTGAAATAGGATTTTTGGCATATTTTCCGGGATTTTTCCTGATAGTTGATTTTCTGCACAAAAACTAGACACCAAGGTAATTCTGCTGAAAACAGCATCAGTTCGTGTTAGTTGTATCCGAATCGCACAAGCTTAGAGGAAAAACAATAGCAAAAGTGTTTGGAAAAGTAGATACGTTTTGGACGTATCAACTCCCCGCAAGCTTAGCTTATTGCTTGTCCTCAAGCAATTCAGTTGAAAACTGAGTGCGGTAAAAGAAACTTTCACGAACACATTTACTTCATAAGATGCATATTTTCTCAGCATATGATCAACTACTCAGGCAATTCATAATAAAGAGTATGCAACTAAGTTTACTTAATATTCATTGCAAGCTATGAAGAGATTCCAACTCAAAAATAATAAATAGCATGAAACATAAACATAAGCAACATTGCAATGCTCATAACAAGGTATGATAGAGTGGTTTCTCGCTTGCCTTTGATTGTAGAGCAAACATAAATGCCAAGGCATCTCTGAAGTTCAAGTGAAGACTAGAAGTAAAGATATCAAAGATACAAGCATCAAGGTCATGACACAATTAATCAAGTTTCGAGACAAGCATATTACACTAAGAATGACAACTATGCTCTCAAGAAAGTGCTCATAGAATATGTGGTGACTCAACAAGGAAATGAAAAGGTTTTGAAAATTTTGAAAGGCTTCCAAATGCTAAAAGTATGGTACTCATTAGCTTTGAGCTCTCATTGCCCCTATCATCAGCATCTTTAAATTGTTAAGGTGAAAGTGAGGTCCAATTTGAGTTATATGCTTGACAGACCATAAATTGGAAATCTAATGTCCCTTGAGTACGAGGGCCGCTCCTCATGCTACTCAACTTTAGTTATCGGTAAGTTCTTGTCATAGTAAATACATGCGTATCATAGAGAACCACCAACGGGGTACCCCTTGCCCGATGATACGGAAGAATCCCCATATCAAAATGACAAGGCAAGCAGACAACGAGCATCTCAGCAATCTTCTTATTCACCATGGGAGAATGGTGCTTTTTTCTCTCTTTCCTCTTTTCTCATATCTCTTTTTTTATTTTTCTCTTTTTCTCAATATCTGACTCTTTTTTTTATAAGAAGAATGCTTCATAGACAGCTCATTATGGTTACACTGTAGGTTTCCACCATGATTAGGCATGGATTAGACCGGCGGCCCAGACGTTTCTCTAACACACATACCTAACTCCATGGACTTACAAGCTCCCCTTTTATTTCACACCGACGACATCCGTAAACAAAAGAGCATGATATCAACTGGGTATATATTTATAGGTCTTGAAAGCGTTCCCCGTGACAGCACGGTTCTGCTAATCCCCAGCCTATAATTTGCAAGCATATAACTTTCATGGGCAGTCATAGTGGTTCAGGTTTATTAAGTGCAAGAAATAAAGTGTGCCATCAAGTTCGTGAGAGCTTTACTAACTAACTTTATCATAACAAGCAAACATTTTATTTGGAAGAAAACAAGGCATACTGAATATGCACGGAAAACCAAATGATGCTAATAGGTAGGTATGGTGGACACTTTTGGCAATATTGGTTTTGGAGAATTGGAAACACGAGTAGAGCTCATACTCAGTGCAAGTGAAGTCTAGCAATAGTAAGGGAGCGACAAACGAGAGAGCAATAACTGTCATAATCATGCTTGCAACAAAACAGGAATAATCATGGCATGAAAGTGATTCAAGACCCCTGAGGCAAAATAATTCATTGAGGCTTAACTGATTATTGTTTCAGTCATATGCATGCATGAGCATGTGCCAAGTCAATTCAAGTGAAACATTCAGAGGAGGATACCACAGTGTCATACCAAGTTATGAATAGAGCAATGCAAGCGAACATTCATATGACATGCTACAAACTATTAGCAAGCTAGAGCTAATCATAAGAAAGCAAGATCTACTAAGCATCCATAAATAACATACACCCTACATGAACAGACTAAGCATGCCCATAATGATGAGTATATGTACAAAATTGAGAACAAATAGAGTTCATTACCAGCCTCTTACCACACCTCAAGTTGTCATTAATCCTCATTATTGCCCTTAACTTGTGTGGCTTGAATAATAACATGAAACCAAATTCCACTGAGGACTGCTGAACCCTGCAACAAACTTCACAAAACCAAAGAAGAACAACAAATATTTTTGGGTTTTCGATTTTTAAAGGCAGGAACCAAAAAGGAAGAACAAGTAAAGCAAAATCTTTTTGGGTTTTTTGAATAATTAAGACAAGGCCAAACGGAAGAAGCAAGCCAAGGCAAAAACAAGCAAACAAAGAGAAATAAAGAAAATATTTTTGGTCTTTTTGTGTTTTAGAAAGCAAAAGTAAAGAAAGAACAAAAACTAAAAAGAGAACAAAGCATGGATATACAAAGTACCGACTAAACATGATATGTAGATGAGCGTGATGTCGGTGTACCTCCCCCCAAGCTTAGGCTTTTGGCCTAAGTGGGTATCAATCCCAAGCTGGCCAAGATGTATGGCGAGGAGGTACCCTCGTCCTGATACGAGCTCGAGGACGCCCCACCGTAGTGCACAGAGTAGTCGTAAGAAGGCACATCCTCCTGGTGCTGCCTGTGGAAACCAAGCAAGCGGAGCTGCTCATCCACCTCCTCCTTAGAACGCGACCATGGCCTCCTATAAATACTGAACAAGGTGGATTGTGGCAAAGGAATTTCCCTCTCGTCTCCGTCAGTAAACAACATCATGTATACTAAACTGTCTGTATCAGAGTTAGTAGTGACGAAGTGATGCATTTTCATGGAAGCAAGATCAAGCCTTTGTGGTGCCAACACAGTGTCATTAGGATCCAAAGAAAGTTCTAATGCAACAACCATACGTGAGGCAATAATGCCCCCATAAATAGGTCTCCTAGAAGCTAGGCGGCGAGCAATGAGAGAGCCAAGATTGTACTTAGTATCATTATTAAGTGCAGCAGCGAGGAAGGCTAAATGATAATTAGAGATATTACTAGTGTTCTCCCTACCAAGAATGCTAGTGGCAAGATAATAAGAAAAATATCTAAGAGCTGGGAGTTGGATGTTCCTTATCTTCCCGCGCTGAGCTACACGGTCATCGTCATTTGTCACACTTCGATAGATCTCCAGCAAGTCAGCGGGTCAACCTTGGATCTTCTTCACTGTCCCAGTCATTCCTATACCTATAATGCTACAAAATCTTTCCAATGACATGGTAATAGGATGATTATAAATTCTGAAAGAAACAGTTGACTGATAAGGGGTGTTAGTGAAAATGAAACTCTCAACGAAAGTTTTGGTGAGCTAGGCATATTTATCACTCTCATCTTCCATCTACGTGGTCAGGCCAACCTTCTGAACTAGTAGTAAGAAATCATTGAGGATCCCTGCAGCTTGCAAAAAAGTAAAACAAGGGAAGGTAGATGGGTGAGAATCTCCCTCATCTCCTTCATTGCCAAAGCGTGGTGCAATAAGATCTTCATTGTATGAAGGCCTAAACTGAGAGGCTGATCTTGAGGGCCTTGACCTCCTAGGTGTGTCCCTCTCAAATATTTCTCCAAATGTGTGGTTGTTCATCTTTGATATTCTGAAATTTAAACATCCATTATACAAGTGATTGCAAAGTGAATACATAATGAAGAGAACTACTCATAGGGACTTGTAAGAGGCCGAAACATGAATCAAAACAATATCTCTAAGCATTGAACAAGCTTACAAGATCTCAAAACATGTCACCTATAGCAGTAAAATACTCAAGATATAAACCATTAAACAAAAATCTACTTGGACAAGTGGAGGAGTCACATACCGGAGAACAAATGCTCCAAATTTCAGCAGCAAAGATGGGCTGAGCAAGGAGATCGAAAAATCGTGGGCAAGAACAGCAATAACGCGATTTCGAGCAATGAGCTGGTGTTTTCTCGGGAGAGATAAGGCAGTGGGAAATGAGAGAGTGAGTGCAGGGTCAGGGGTGGCCCACACCATGGCCAGGCGCGCCCCTGGGGTGGCCGCGCCACCAGGTGGTGTGCCTGCCTGGTGGGCCCCTCCTGGTACTCTCTAGGAACTTCTCTACCCCTTTTTCACGTAAAAAATTAATATGAATTTTCTGGAATTTTCAAGACACTTTATTTTTGAGCAATTTTCAGGTATAAATGAATGATTTTCTGACAGAAAGATGATTTTGGAATGATGCAATAACAAAACAAAACTAAAACTTCAGAAGTTCTAAGACACTCTAATATGCAAGCAACTAACAACAGAAAAGTAAACTAAGCGAAAGCAAAAACTAAAATGGATAAAATAAAAGTAATCAATGATAATCATGGTGAAAACATTGTTTTGTTCATTAAAATATCTTTGTTAACAAGGTTGATCAGGTCTTGTTACCAAAGCAATTTTATATGAAACAAAACTTTGTATTCCACTAATGATTATGTTACCTCAACCTTGATAGCAATGGTCCCAATCGTAATAGTTTCATATTTTTCTCGTGGTATGGGACACTATATTTCTCCAACTTGGATGCCCTCAACATCTTCAATTGAATTTAAGCCATAAGTCCTATCAATCTTCTTGGGGAAATAGACAGTATGCTCCTTGTCATTAACACTAAAAGTCACCTTTCCTTGATTACAATTAATAACAGCTCCTGCAGTATTAAGAAAAGGTCTCCCAAGAATAATAGACATATTATCATCTTCAGGAATTTCAAGCACAACAAAATCAGTTAATATCAAGCAATTATGAGCCACTTGAACAGGTACATCCTCACATATACCAACAGGAATAGTAGTAGATTTATCAGCCATTTGCAAAGATATATCAGTTGGTATTAGTTTTTCCAATTGAAGTCTCTTATAGAGATAAAAAGGCATAACACTAACTCCTGCTCCCAAATCACACAAAGCAGTTCTAACATAACTATTTTTAAGAGAGCATGGAATTGTTGGAATCCCTGGGTCTCCAGTTTCTTTGGAACCTTACCATTAAAGGAATAATTAGCAAGCAAAGTAGAATTTTTTTATTAGGGACCTTCCTTTTATTCAAAACAATATCCTTCATATACTTTGAATAAGGAGGCAATTTAATAGCATCAGTTAAAGGAATTTGCAAGAATAAAGGTTTCATCCACTCACAAAACTTGTTATAGTGTTCATCTTCCTTTGACTTGTGTTTCTTATCAGGGAAAGGCATAGGTTTTGGACCCAAGGCTCTCTTTCACTACCATGTTTCTTAGCAACAAAATCTTCTTTAGTGTATTTAGTATTCTTAGTGTGCCTTTCAGGTTCTTCTTCAACTTTTTATTTATCAGGATTTTTAAAGGCAAGAACAAAAAGGAAGAACATGCAAAGCAAAATCTTTTTGGGTTTTGCGAATAGTTCAAACAAAGCAAAAAAGCAAACCAAGGCAAAAAGAAACAAATAAAGAGAAACAAAGAAAATATTTTTGGTCTTTTTGTGTTTTAGAAAGCAAAAGTAAAGAAAGAACAAAAACTAAAAAGAGAACGAAGCATGGATATACAAAGTATCGACTAAACATGATATGTAGATGAGTGTGATGTCGGTGTACCTCCCCCCAAGCTTAGGATTTTGGCATAAGTGGGTATCAATCCCAAGCTGGCCAAGATGGAGCGCCTCCGTAGTACGGCGAGGAGGTGCCCTCGTCCTGATACGAGCTCGAGGACGCCCCACTGTAGTGCGTAGAGTAGTCTTAAGAAGGCACATCCTCCTGGTGCTGCCTGTGGAAACCAAGCAAGCGAAGTTGCTCATCCAACTCCTCCTTAGAACGCGACCATGGCCTCCTGTGAATATTGAACAAAGTGGATTGTGGCAAAGGAATTTCCCTCTCGTCTCCATCAGTAAACAACATCCTGTATACTAAACTGTCCGTATCAAAGTCAGTAGTGACGAAGTGATGCGTTTTCATGGCAACAAGATCAAGCCTTTGTGGTGCCAACACAGTGTCATTAGGATCCATAGAAAGTTCTAATGCAGCAACCATACGTGAGGCAATAATGCCCCCATAAATAGGTCCCATAGAAGCTAGGCGGCGAGCAATGAGAGAGCCAAGATTGTACTTGGTATCATTATTAAGTGCAGCAGCGAGGAAGGCTAAATGATAATTAGAGATATTACTAGTGTTCTCCCTACCAAGAATGCTAGTGGCAAGATAATAAGCAAAATATCTAAGAGCTGGGAGTTGAATGTTCCTTATCTTCCCCCGCTGAGCTACGTGGTCATCATCATTTGTCACACTTCGATAGAGCTCCAGCAAGTCAGTGGGTCGACCTTGGATCTTCTTCACTGTCCCTGTCATGCCTATACCTATAATGCTGCAAAATCTTTCCAATGACATGGTAATAGGCTGATTATAAATTTTGATTGAAACGGTTGACTGATAAGGGGTGTTGGTGAAAACGAAACTTTCCAAGAAAGTTTTGGTGAGCACGGCATATTGCTCACTCTCATCTTCCATGTACGTGGTCAGACCAACCCTCTAAACCAGTAGTAAGAAGTCATTGAGGATCCCTGCAGCTTGCAAAAAGGTAAAACAAGGGAAGGTAGATTGGTGAGCATCTCCCTCATCTTCTTCATTGCCAAAGCGTGGTGCAATAAGGTCTTCATTGTATGAAGGCCTAAACTTAGAGGCTGATCTTGAAGGCCTTGACCTCCTAGGTGTGTCCCTCTCAAATATTTCTCCAAATGTGTGGTTGTTCATCTTTGATATTCTGAAATTTAAACATCCATTATACAAGTGATTGCAAAGTGAATACATAATGAAGGGAACTACTCATAGGGACTTGTAAGAGGCCTAAACATGCATCAAAACAATATCTCTAAGCATTGAACAAGCTTACAAGCTCTTATAACCTATCACCTACAGCAGCAAAATACTCAAGATATAAACCACTAAACACAAATCTACTTGGACATGCGGAGGAGTCACATATCAGAGAACAAATGCTCCAAATTTTAGCAGCAAAGATGGGCTGAGTAAGGAGATCGAAAAATCGTGGACAAGAATAGCAAGAACACGATTTCGAGCAATGAACTAATGTTTTCTCGGGAGAGAGGAAGAAGTGGCAAGTGAGAGAGTGAGTGGAGGGCCAGGGGTGGCCCACACCATGGCCAGGCGCGCCCCTGGGGTGGCCGCACCACCAGGTGGTGTGCCTGCCTGGTGGGCCCCCTGGGTCACTCCAGGCACTTCTTTGCCCCTTTTTCACGTAAAAATTTAATATGAATTTTCTGGAATTTTTCGAGATACTTTATTTTTGAGCAATTTTCAGGTATAGATGAATGATTTTCTGACAGAAAGATGTTTTTGGAATGATGCAATGACAAAACAAAACTAAAACTTCAGAAGTTCTAAGACACACTAATATGCAAGCAACTAGCAATAGAAAAGTAAACAAAGCGAAAGCAAAAACTAAAATGGATAAAATAAAAGTAAGCAAATGTAATCACGGTGAAAACATTGTTTCGTTCATTAAAATCCTTTTGTTAACAAGGTTGATCAGGTCTTGTTACCACAACAATTTTATATGAAACAAAACTTTGTATTCCACTAATGATTATGTTACCTCAACCTTGATAGCAATGGTCCCAATCATAATAGTTTCATATTTTTCTCGTGGTATGGGAGAACATATTTCTCCAACTTGGATGCCCTCAACATGTTCAATTGAATTTAAGCCATAAGTCCTATCAATCTTCTTGGGGAAATAGACAGTATGCTCCTTATCATTAACATTAAAAGTCACCTTTCCTTGATTACAATTAATAACAACTCATGTAGTATTAAGAAAAGGTCTCCCAAGAATAATAGACATATTATCATCTTTAGGCATTTCAAACACAACAAAATCAGTTAATATCAAGCAATTATGAGCCACTTGAACATGTACATCCTCACATATACCAACAGGAATAGTAGTAGATTTATCAGCCATTTGCAAAGATATATCAGTTGGTGTTAGTTTTTCCAATTAAAGTCTCTTATAGAGAGAGAAAGGCATAACACTGACTCCTGCTCCCAAATCACACAAAGCAGTTCTAACATAACTATTTTTAATAGAGCATGGAATAGTTGGAATCCCTGGGTCTCCAAGTTTCTTTGGAACCTTAACATTAAAGGAATAATTAGCAAGCATAGTAGAAATTTCTTCATTAGGGATCTTCCTTTTATTAGAGACAATATCCTTCATATACTTTTAATAAGGTGGTAATTTAATAGCATCAGTCAGAGGGATTTGCAAAAATAAAGGTTTCATCCATTCACAAAAGTTATTATAGTGTTCATCTTCCTTTGACTTGTGCTTCTTATCAGGGAAAGGCATAGGTTTTTGGACCCAAGGCTCTCTTTCACTACCATGTTTCTTAGCAACAAAATCTTCTTTAGTGTATTTAGTATTCTTAGTGTGCCTTTCAGGTTCTTCTTCAACTTTTTCTTTATCAGGGGCATCATTTTCTTCATTACCACTTTCAGTTTCAGCATCAGAGACAGATATACTATTAGGATCTTTAGCAGGTTCAGAAGGTTCTACAATAGTTTTATGTTTCTTTTTTCTTTTCTTAGGAGTAGTACCACTACTTTCAGCTTGTTGAGAATCCTTCTCAATTCTTTTAGGATGCCCTCAGGATATAGAGGATCCTAGGTGGCAGCACCACTTCTAGTTCTAATTTCATAAGCATGTTTTTCTTTAGCAGCATTAACTAGCAAGTCTTTTTGTACCTTAATAAGCTGATCAATTTGAGTTTGAACCGTTTGAAAATGTTTAACAAGCATTTTAACATCATTAGAGGTTCTTTCCACAGTATCTTTTAACTCAACAATAGCTCTAGAGTTTTCCATTAAATGATTTTGCACCCTTTTATTGAAATTATCCTGCTTAACAATAAAAACATCAAATTCTTCTAAGCATTGATCAGGAGGTTTAGAGTAAGGAATATCACCTTCATGAAAATGTTGGAGAGAGTGTACCTCAATAGTGGATGAGTGGGATATTGGCTTACAAAATTCTTATATAGGAGGTAAATTCTTAACGTCTGCAGCTTTAATTCCCTTCTCTTTAAGACATTTCTTAGCTTCTTTCATCACTTCATCATTTAGTTTGATAACTCCCCTCTTCTTTGATGTTGGTATAGGCGCAGGGATAGTTGGTTCAGGTATAGTTGTCTCAGGTATAGCGGGTTCAGGAGGAGTCCAATCTTCACAATTCTTGCTTATTTTAGCCATTAATTCCTCAACTTCCTTGGGATTCCTATTCCTGAAAACACAATCAGCACAACTATCCAGGTATATCCTAGATTCTTTAGTTAGTACATTATAAAATATGTCAAGAAGCTCATTCTTAGGTAATGGACATCCAGCCTGTGCATGAATCAAAGCACAAAACCTTTCCCATGATTCAGGCAATATCTCTTTTTCTCCCTGTTTAAAATCAAAAAGTTCCTGCAAAATAGCATGTCTAGCACTAGGTGGAAAATATTTCTGAAGGAAGGTACTAATCAAGCAATCAGGGCTATCAGTAGATCCAGGAGGTAAATTATTAAACCAAGTTTTAGCTTCTCCTTTCAGTGAAAAAGGGAAAATTTTAGCAACAAAGTAGGTGTGCATCTTAATATCATCAGAAAATAAGCCACTCATGGTAGAAAGCTCGGTCATATGTGCTACCGCACTTTCATTCTTAGTCCCACAAAAGTTATGTCAGATAAATCAAGAGAGAAATCATAATCCTTATCTTTAATGTTTATGGGAGATGCAACAAACTTAGCATTAGGAGACAATTTGGGTTTTATAGTACGCCTCTCAAGGAGACTCTTAATAGCACTCCTATCATGGGTGTTTTGGCATTCTTTAATAAATTCATCGGTCATCTCTATATAACTGTCTTCAATATCATAGCTCTCTCTCTCTAGATTCAGGTGAACTGACAGGTGTAGTAGTATCTTCATTAGGAGTTTTAGTATTTCCAGCTATAGTTCTAGCAATCGTAGCATCTAGGAAAGGACCTAATGAACCACTTTTATCAAGCACACTAGAAGCAGCATCATAAGTATCAGAAATTTCAGATTTGGCAGTAGTAGCAGTATGTGTAGCATGTGTATGTGGTGGTGTAAGGAACTTACTCATAACAGATGGTGAATCAAGAGCAACAGAGGTGTTCAGAACCGTACCTCTCCTTGTAGTGGATGGTAGAATAGGGACCTTGCCATCACGAGACTTACCCATGATGGATGGATGGCAGCGAACAATAGTGATTCCAAGTGAACTTGATAAATAGAGCAATGCTCCCTGGAAACGGCGCCAGAAAATAGTCTTGATGACCCACAAGTATAGGGGGTGTATCGCAGTATTTTCGACGGAAGTGAAACCCAATTTATTGATTCGACACAAGGGGAGCCAAAGAATATTTATAAGCCTTAACAACTGAGTTGTCAATTCAGCTGCACCTGGAAACAATCTTGATCACAACAGTTTATCAGTAACAATAGTTTTGTAATAGCAATAGCAAAGTAATAGCATTAGTAAAAGTAAAGACAGTAGTAACAATTGCAGTAAACTGTAGGATTAAAGCGCGGTAGGTATAGGGATGGATGGATGGGCGTTGCATGGACAAGACAACTCATATGACAATCGGGACATAGGGCAATTGCAGATAAATAAGATAAAGCATCCAAGTACTAAATAATCATAGGCATGTGTTCCATATATAGTCATACGTGCTCGCAATGAGAACTTACACACAACATCTTTTGTCCTGCCAGCCCGTTTGCAGCGGGGCCTCAAGGGAACTACTTGGCAATTAAGGTGCTCCTTTTAATATAGCACCGGATCAAAGCATTAACACTCTGTGAACACATGTGATCCTCACATCAAAGTCATCCCCTCCGGTTATCCCGATTATTGTCACTTTGAGTCCTTTGGTTCTGGACAACAATATGTGTATACAACTTGAAGGTAAGACCATAAACAATACTATCATAATGAATCAATAACATGTTCATATCTGAAATCATGGCACTCGGGCCCTAGTGACAAGCATTAAGCATAACAAGTTACAACAAAGTCAAAAAGCACTAATAATAGATACTAGGCACCATGCCCTAACAATTTGATGCCGCTACATAAACGATCTCATCCAATCCCTACCATCCCCATAGCCTACAGCGGGGGATTACTCACTCATGTATGGGGCAAACATGGATGGTCGATGGAGAAGCGATGGTGATGATGATGGCGATGATCTCCTCCAATTCCCCATCTCGGCTGGGTGCCAGAACGGAGTTTCTGGTTCTAAATCGCGGAATCTAGTGGTGGCGACACAGCGGAACTCTTTCTAGAAAAACGTCGAACCCCCTTGGTTTTTAGGTCAAGAGGCAACTTATAGGCGAAGAGGGAGGCCGAGGGGGTGACCGAGGCGGCCACACTACCCCTAGGCGTGGCCTGGCCTGGCCCGCGCGGCCAGGTGGTGTGGGCCTCTCGTGGCCCTCCTCCGTCTCGTCTTCTGGCTCCATGAATCTTCTGGTGAAATAGGATTTTTGGCATATTTTCTGGAATTTTTCCTGATAGCTGATTTTCTGCACAAAAACTAGACACCAAGGTAATTCTATTGAAAACAGTGTCAGTCTGTGTTAGTTGTATCCAAATCACACAAGTTTAGAGGAAAAACAATAGCAAAAGTGTTCAGGAAAGTAGATACGTTTTGGACGTATCATTCCCTATCCACTCAAATGCGTCGACTACCCTTAAGTGCGTCTCCCTATGGGCTCGTGAGCTGGACATGATCGAGACACTCTCCGATCAATAATTATTAGTAGGGTCCAGAGATCCATAATGACTCCCACCAGCTCAAACGATAAACTAGTGATCGTGTGACCTTTATTCGCAGTAACCAATTCCTTTTTTCTCGCGATATTTTACTTGTCTGAGATCCGATCATTTGGTATCATCCATACCTAGTTCCATCTCGTTACTAACAAGTACTCTTTTCTCATTCCCGTGATATAACATTCTTAGTGATCTTATCACTTGCTTGCAAGCTATGTTAATGTGATATCACCGAGAGGGCCCTGAGTATATGTATCTGTCATCAGGCTGGACAAATCCCACTCTTGATCTACGAGCCTCAAGTATCACTTTCCAAGTATCCGATGACACCTTTAAAATCCCACTCTTGATCCACATTGCCTTATAACCAGCACGGTCAAAGGGGGAATTAATAGAGATTCACTAAGTTATTACAATATCTATGGGGAAACACCTTAATTGTGGTGGTATGTATGAGTGATTGCTCCAAGGCATCACAGTGGTTATTTAGAGGTGACCTCATTACTTAACCCAAGAAAGCAATTCCCCACGAGTCTTGTAGTGAACATCTTATTACTGAGCTCTCTCCACACATATCATGATAAAAGAAACATGCTATCCTAATTATGATTAATTACTCTATGCTAGCGGTGTATCCTAAATCCCCGAGAATATTTTAGCCTTATTGAGTTCCAACACCTTTCTCCAACGCTTCTTTACTTGTTTTACTTTACTTGTTTTTAAATACAAAACCTTTCAAACACTCTTTACTTGAGATCAAAGGAAGCTTACAAGTATCTTTTGGTAGATAGTGACGAGGGGCATAAATACCTAAATCAAATAGCTCTCTGTGAGTTTGATACTCTTATTTTGAAACTAGCTACAATCGATCTGTGCACTTGCAGTCATCATCGGTCATCCCATGATGATGACGTACATCATTTGTTGGCAGATACTACTTCCCCAAACTTCGGAGAAAAACCTTCACTATATATGGAACATTGGTACGCCACAATGAGGTCCATTGTCTCTCGCCCATTTCTCTGTAGGAACCAAACACCATGATGCCCAACCATGCTTCTCTCTTCTCTCTCGCCACCACGAACATTAGGTAAGCCTGTATAATAGAGAACACTCCCTTTCGATCGTAGTGCCATGACAAAAGGTCATCATGCCACATGTTGTTGATAGGAATTCCAAGGATGATGTCGACATCCATCGTCAAAAGGAGCTCTCGAAGCTTGTGCTCCTTCCATCTGTCCACACCGTAGTCGTTGTCTCTATGAAATCCACCACACGAGCGGGGTGGGTCGTCCTAGATGCATGCTATGGGCCATAACATACCATCTCTAGGGATCCACCAGTCGTTCCATGGATCGGTAGTATCGCTCGTGCATATTCTTAGCACGAGACCTTTCTTTAGGACCTTAAGCCCTTCGTGAATTGCTCTCCAAACCTGGTATAGCGACAACCCTAGATCAGCTTCTAGAACATCTAAACCAGGGTAGTAACATGCTTTCAAAACCCTGGCGCTTAGTCAATGTAAGTTGTTCTTTTACCCTTAATCGATCACATTTTTGCTTTGATGAAATATATGCTTACATGTCCATGCGTACGACATGAATTTACAGGGTTGTGATGCCTCCATCTTGATCGACTCCATGAATCACTACGTAGCGGAGAATGATGCCAAGCCAAACAAGAGCCTGTGTGGTTCGGGGTCCATGGAGCGTGTGGAGGTCAAGCTCATGGCTGCATGCCCGTGCGTCGTCTCCTGTGCTGGCTTCCTCACCCTCATGCACCGCAACACCGTGGTGCTTGCTAAGGGCCCCACCTGGCCGGTGCGCTGGGCAAGCGTGATCGGCAATGCTTGAGCAATGGACTTGATGAGGACATCTTTGCCACCTGCTAATAAAATTTTCTCCATCCATCCTTGCACTTTGCTCAAAATTCTATCCTTGGTGTATTTAAAGGCACCGCTCCTAGACCTCCCCACATCTGATGGCATGCCTAGGTATTTCTCGTTGAGGGTGTGATTGTGAACATCAAGAGCCACCATGACAGGATTTTTTACAACACCAGGGCTTCCTTACTAAAAAGGATAGATGATATAATTCACTGGCCCTCGAGGCTGAGCAACAAAGATCCGCACACTCTGCACTCTCCCAGTGCACACAACATCTTCCTTAAGTAGCAATAGTGAGTCATCAGCAAAAAGGAGGTGACTAACCATCGGGGTTGACAGCGTCACCTCTAATCCATGGAGCTCCGATGGAAAATTGTGATGTTTTAGAAGGCACAAGAGGCCCCTGCTACCTAAAAGGACACGGTGGTGACAAGCCGCATCACCATTTGCACCCAAACTCGATGGAATCCCAGCTTAATCATGACAGTCTCAAGGTATCTCCATTCGAGCCCGTCGTATACTTTGCGCATATCCAATCACAGAGTGTAGAACCTAAGTCGTTTCTTTGCTCGATTACACTTCTAATTGACAATTAAATTTGGTTACCCAAGAATACCCAGAGAGATTGTATCATTGACGTAAGTGTACAGCCGCCGGGCCAAATCATTGGCCAAGCACATGGCACTATGCTTGAGAGGCAATTACCTTGGTGCATACTCTATCCTCTGGCAATTATAATTAACCCGAGACTATCGGATAATTGAACTCCCTTCCGCTGACGACGCCACGCCATGTTGCAGTTGCAGCCGACGACGACATGCTCATCCACCGGCCTACCTTGGTGCATATTTTCTTCCTTTTTTTTTTCTTCTCTTGCGTCGACTGATTCGTGTAGCCACGTTTGTTCAGTTTGATCGATAACCGACGAGGCGGTTGTGTCGATCGAGGCGGTGGTTAGCACATGCCTGCAGTGTACACACAAAACAGGTTGTTGCGCATGACATGTACCCAACTCTACGTAACCTGGACGTGTATAAAAACAGGTAGCTGCGAAGAAATAAATACACCATCCATCCATTTCCTGGTCATAGATCACTGAATCAACTACTAGCAGCAAAACATTCTTGCTGTAGCCATCTAATTGAAGCTTAGATTTGATCGTACAACCGGTTAAGGTCCATGACGACGATGAGGCCTCCGCTGCTCCTTTTTGCCCTCGTGGCCGTTCTCGCAGCTAGCTCTGCAGCCGTGGCTCAGCTGGAGATCGGCTTCTACCGCAAGACATGCCCGCAAGTCGAGCAGATCGTCCGTGAGGAGATGGTCAAGATCATCGCCGCCGCCCCCAGCCTCGCCGGTCCGCTCCTCCGGCTCCATTTCCACGACTGCTTTGTCAATGTAAGTTGTTCTTGTTGTCCCGTCTGCCGATCGCATTTCTGCTTCGATGAAATATGTGCTTACATGTGCGACACCAATTTACAGGGTTGTGATGCCTCTGTCCTGCTCGACTCCACCAAGCGCAACGTAGCGGAGAAGGACGCTAAGCCGAACAAGAGCCTGCGCGGGTTCGGCTCCGTGGAGCGCGTGAAGGCGAAGCTCGAGGCCGCGTGCCCGGGCGTCGTCTCCTGCGCCGACGTCCTCACCCTGATGTCCCGCGACGCCGTGGTGCTGGCCAATGGTCCCAACTGGCCGGTGGCGCTAGGCAGGCGCGACGGCAGGGCGTCCAGCGCCAAGGAAGCCAGCGCCGAGCTTCCCCCGGCCAACGGCGACGTGCCTCTGCTCGCCAAGATTTTCGCCTCCAAGGGGCTCAACCTCAAGGACCTCGTCGTCCTCTCCGGCGCTCACACCCTCGGCACCGCTCACTGCCCATCCTTCGCCGACCGCCTCTACAACGCGACCGGCCAGGACGGCACCTACGGCCTCGTTGACCCATCCCTGGACAGTGAGTACGCCGACAGGCTGAGGCTCAAGTGCAAGAGCGTCGATGACCGGAGCATGCTGTCGGAGATGGACCCCGGCAGCTACAAGACCTTCGACACCAGCTACTACGGCCACGTCGCTAAACGGAGGGGCCTCTTCCGCTCCGACGCCGCGCTCCTCACCGACACTACCACCAGGGACTACGTCCAGCGCATCGCCACGGGCAAGTTCGACACCGAGTTCTTCAGGGACTTCAGTGAGTCCATGATCAAGATGGGCAACGTCGGCGTGCTCACCGGTGCTGAGGGGGAGATCAGGAAGAAGTGCTATGTCCTCAACTAGGCTTGTTGGTTTGATTCTTGATTGTAACTGCACGAGATGGTGCATCATCAGTGCATGTCTGTCGTCTCATATTATATTTATTCATCCTAGTTTGATTAACTATGTTCAGTAACTAGTATTTATTATGGAGCATGACACACATACATACATACATACACTATGGGACGCTCCAAGGTTGTAAGAACTCTATGTATTTTAATTATTTGTTTCGCTATTTTCTTCTTTCATTTACATCATTTTGTATCATGCAAGGTTGTATTCTAATTATTACTTTCTACTTTACTACTCTATGATATATTGTATTCTAATTATTCTAAGAACTCTATCTAATAGATACTTTTTTGTTATGAATGCAGGTGATCGATTCAAACATGCCAGGAGGAGGAGGGGACGAGGAGTAGCAAGCTTAGCGAAGCAGGCCACAAAGAAAGTTAGGGTCACGTCAAGCCTTCTCTCGAAGCCAGATCGGAGAGCTTTAGGATCCACTTTGAGGAGGGGGGTAGACGAGCACCTAGTCCTCCACCCACTACGAGGAGGAAGGGTAGACGAGCACCTAGTCCTCCACCCACTACGAGGAGGAAGGGTAGACGAGCACCTAGTCCTTCTCCCCCACCTGCTGACGAGGCGGATGATGACGAGGAGGAGGAGGAGGAGGAGGAGGGTGAGGAGGAGGGGGACGGGGAGGGGGAGTACGAGGAGGGTGAGAACTCGGAGGAGGGAGGAGAGGAGGAGGAGGAGCTGCCTGTTTTTGACTTGGAGGACAAGGAGGGGGAGGCGAGGGTGTGGAAGGAACCAGACGAGTACGTTGAGCCCGAGTACAAAGAGATGCCTCGGTGTAGGGGTTCGCGTATGAAAACAATAAATTTTACCCTACGCCCAGAACCCCAGTTGCCAGGACCTATCTATTAGTAATGCAGTAACAGGAGGGGCTTTTCGCGAACTTAGCCTTAAAGACCGAAAAGCGTTGTCAACGCTCGAGAGAGCTGATGGGTTCGTAGCATGGAAAACAAAAAAAATTACCGCAAGAACGAACAAAACCCAGATCTAATCTAGATAAAAGCCAAGATCTAATCTATTAGACATGTGCAACGAGATAGATCAGTACTAACCCTCGTAGAACTGAAAGCATTACGAGATTGGATCTCGTGGTTGATATAGTCGATCACTTGCCGATCTCAAGATCGTGTGGACGATCCTTCCGGCGCCATGTTCCGGCAGCGCTTCCGCAGTCGGTCACACGTGCGGAGTCGAAGCAGACCTTCCTCTCCCCGTTCCAGCGAGCAGCGGAGGTAGTAGATCTTCTCCACGGAATCCCAGCAGCATGACGGTGTGGTGGTGGTGGTGGAGTAGAGAATTCTGCAGGGCTTCGCCTAAGCCGGAGCAGAGGGAAGGACGAGGAGAGAGGCGGCGGCCAGGGTTTGGAGTGAGAGAGGTCTAGGGGGTGGCGCCCCCTCCCTTCTATTTAAAGGAGGGAGGCGCCATGGGAGGGGGGAGTCCTAGTAGGACTCCCCTGCCTCCTTGGCCGGCGGATTAGGAGGGGGGAAGGAATCCTCCTCCCCCACGAATCCGTGTCTTGCCCCACTTGGACTTCCTTGATCCTTTCTTGGTTTTCAAGCAAACTCCAAGAATTCTCCTAGAACCTTCCGGAACATTCCGAAACCTTCTAGAATCCCCATACAAACACTCCGGAACATTTCCTAACTTAGAAAATGATCCCCAATATATGAATCTCATTCTCCGGACAATTCCGGATCTCCTCGTGATGTCCCGGAACCAATCCGAGACTCCGAACAACATTCAGTCTCCAACGCACATTCCATATCTACTTAAAACAACTTCGAACCTTAAGTGTGTCACCCGACGGTTCGTGAATATGCAGACATGATGGAGACACTTCTCCGATCAATAACCATCAGCGGGATCTAGAGATCCATAACGGCTCCCACATACTCAACGATGACTTCGTGATCGATAGAACCATTAACATACTAAACCAATTCCCTTTGTCACGCGATATTCTACTTATCCGAGGTTTGATCGTCGGTATCTCCATACCTAGTTCTACCTCGTTACTGATAAGTACTCTTTACTCGTTCCATGTTATGTCATCCCTTGTGACCTAGTCACATGCTTGCAAGCTAACTAGATGACATTCCACCGAGAGGGCCCAGAGCATATCTATCCGTCATATGGATGGACAAATCCCAATCTTGGTCCATGCGCTTCAACACATACTTTCAGAATACCCAATGACACCTTTATAACCACCCAGTTACGAAGCGGTGTTTGATGTCATCAAAGTACCCATCCGGTGATGGTGATTAACATAACCTCATGGTAGAAGGATTAGGTTACTATGCATTTGAAAGCTTATAGCAAATACGAACTTAATGACTTGATCTTATGCTACGCTTACTTACGGGTGTGTGTCCATCACATCATTCTCCTAATGATATAACCTTGTTATTAATGACATCCAATGTCCATGATCAGGAAACCATGATCATCTATTAATCAACAAGCTAGTTTAACAAGAGGCTTACTAGGGACTCTTTTATGTTTACAAGACACACATGTATTAATGTTTCCAGTTAATACCATTATAGCATGGGATGTAAATATTTATCATAAACATAAAGATATAATAATAACCACTTTATTATTGCCTCTTGGGCATATCTCCAACAGTCTCCCACTTGCACTAGAGTCAATAATCTAGTTAAAAACTTGTGCATTCAACACCTATGGCTTTCTAGTGTTGTATAGACACTATTGCTAGTGGTAAACATAATCTTCGGATCTGACACTTCTAGGTCCGTGTGTATTTGCATGTCCTTGCGTCTCTACGCATTACTCATTCTCCAATGAGATGGTATTGTATAAATTTGGTCCTTTGGTGAGACCTTTAGTTCCTTGGGATTAAATCATGTTGATACAATTGTCATACAATGTATCTTTATAGTATTATCCCGCTATGAACCACACCTAGTTTGATAACAAACTACTTGACGCAAATACCCTCATTTGCTACTACAATAGTAGTCATATACTTAGCCTTTTGTTGTAGTATCTATCACAATGTTTTAACTTTGGTACTCAACCAAATCCGTTATGGAACTTCCTTTCCATTACATTGTGCCACCCATAGTTTAAATTGAGATAAACTTAATTTGTGACAAAACTAGTATCAATGCAACAATTTACAATGAACTATTTGTCACCACTATATAAATAATATATTCTTAGTTCTTCCAAAGATCATAGGAATATCCCTACTATTTGTCCAATGATCATCTTATGAGTCATTCTGGTATATGCTTATAACATTTGAGAGCATAGGACATATTTGGATGTGTACATCTCAAAGAACGATTGATCAAAATATTCTTGCGATTTCACCAAGTGTCAAAACACTTGAATCTCGTGTCAACACACTTGAATCTTGATTCAGTCCTTTCCGTGCGTCAAGAACCTTTCTTGTTGTTTCCATATTGAACTCATTCAACATCTTATCTATGTACATTTGGCAAAACCATATTAGCGCCTCAATCTATCCATATAAACATTGATGCCTAATTCTTGGGTTATGCCTAAGTCTTTCATCGAAATGAAATTCTTAACCTGTGTCAATAAAAAATATATCATTTCTAATCAACAATATGTCTTTCACGTAATGTATTAAAAATATGTCTTAGCGCTCCCACTTAATTTCTTGCAAAATGCAAACATCTTCATCGTCTCTGATAAAATTAAACCTTTTAACGGTTTCATCACGGTGAAGATTCCAACTCCGCGATGCTCACTTCAACCATTGAAGTTTTGCATACTCTTTTAGAATCCTTTGAATTAACAAAACCCTTTGGATCGTGTCATGTACACGTCCTAGGTAACCATTCTATTAGAAGAACTTGTTTTGTTTGTTCAACTATCATATACCAAAATATATGTAGTGGTTGCTACATTAATCCGTCCAGACTAAATATCGCTATGAAAGATCAAATCTTATCATAGTCAATTCCTTGAACATTGTCGTAAACTCTTTCCGACATGTCGACTATTTCATAGATGTGAAACATCCATATCTATTTCTTTATAGATCCATATACGACTGTAAGGTCTTGCACCTTTCCAGAGGGTCTTTCAAATTCAAAGCTTGATTTCTCGTGTATGGAATTATCACGGATTTTATGGCTTCAAGCCACTTAACGAAATCAGGTCCCATCATTGATTATTTGCATGTAGTCGGTTCATCATTGTCAAACAACAATGATTTAACTCTCAAATCTTGGCATTTGATTATTTACCCGACCTACTTGGTTCAATAGGAACTTAGATCTCCATGACCACAACCTTTGAGGCACGTGAGCCATGAGCATTGTTGCTGCCTCCGGGACACTTACCGATGCTGCGCAACTCAGCACATATTATCCAAGGTTCAACAACCTTGTCAAAGTTCTATTGTCCTCCCACTTGATTTTTCACCAAAAATTCCTTCTCAAGAAACTCGACATTCTAAGTGACAAACACTGTTGTCTTCGGTGTTATGGAGGAATACCCAATGGTTATTCGAAATAACCTACAAAGACATGCTCATCCGACTTTGGTTGTAAACATTTTACTTATGCTTAGCATACCAAAAATTTAAGAAATGACAACCTGGGTTTTATTCCAAAGCATGACTTATATGGTGTCATTTCAACGGATCACGATGGAGCTCTTTTCAGTGTAAAAGCGGTAGTCACTAAAGCTTTAATCTTTAAAATATAATGGCAGTTTTATAAATGACACCTTTGATCTTACCATGTCAAACAAGGTTTCATTACATATCTTGAACACTCCATACTCCTATGGTGTTTTGGGAAATGCAAATCCATGGAACGATTCCTCAAATCTTAGGTGTTTTGCTAAACTTGTAACTCAAACATCTTTATGATCCAATCATAAACTTTTTTTTATTTTCTTGTTACAATAATTTTCCACTTCATCTTGAAAGTCTTTGAACATTTTCAAATGTTTCATACTTCTTCCTTATTGAGTAAATATATACATATACTCACTCAAATGTTCGGAGAAAGCATATGAAGTTGAAATCCATCGCCCACGACTACACATAATGGACTATATACATCAATATGTACAAATTCCAATCAGTTAGTCGTCCGTTCCTCTTTTGGCCTACGAACGGAGTTTTAATTATCTCCAGGAAAGTATCACAAGCGTCATTTGATCAAAATCAATGACTCCAAAAATCCATCAACATGGAGTTTCTTCATGTATCCCTAATATAATTTAAACGGTGATGTCACTTTGCAAGTGATCTTTCAATCATTTGTCTTTCGACATTTTAGCATTAGTTTTATGGATGTGATTTCTCCAACGAGATTTGTAAATCATCCATCTTTTATGGAATACGGTAATTATTTGAACATCCTTTTGTCGTCATAATACCTGATCAAAATAACAATTATTGAAACAAATCTTGAAGGTAAGCTTTGATGTTAACGAGCAAGACAACAACCCTTTGTTTGTTTTCGATGAACATCATCACATATTCTCCTGCTAGTTACTTAGGCCATTGTAGTTCATGAATTGTGTTGTCCTGTATGACACTTCATACCAACCAATTTGGTATCCAATACCGCAGAACTACATTGTTTAATAAGCAAGGAATACAGCCATAACATGTATCTTCTATATACCTAAGTTGTACATCCCAATCTTTTCTTTTCTGCCAAATATTTTATAGATTCTCTTTCAACAATTCCTTTTCTTTTAAAAGAATCTATCAACATCAATAGTGGTGTCATTCACATGACACATAGTACAAAGTGTGTATAGTCAAATACTAATACCTTTGGACTTGCACTTTGAAGTGGATTACCTTCATCAAATGTTTGGCATTCTTTCAAAATTCCATTCTTTAGTAATCTTTTAGTGTATTAAACATTTTACTTACATCTTCTATTCATCCTTATCATGACAACTTTCATGATCAAGCTGCTATAGCTTATAAAGGTGAATTGCGAGTATAATGTTTCTTTTCCAAAACCTTTTGGAGGATTAGGACGACTAGCGTCTCCAACCTTCACAAATTCTCATCAAATATGAGGACATATACTCTATCATGTTGTAACCAACACATTGTTTTAGATATCGTAATACCTTTCACATATGATGGTTTCTGAAACATTGCTTCCATCTCTTAGATAAACTTGATATTAAAAACAATCTTTTGAGTATCAAGAATCATGGAGGCAAACATGATACATTAGATACTAACACTGGAATTGTTACTCTTGATTTAATACTGTTTATTAAACTTCACAGAGTAAACGGAGTTTGCTGAAAGTTTGCAATATGACTTTTAAACTTTAGATTGACACTCAAAACAATACGATACCAGTTCGTAAAGCAAATATCCAGAATTTCTATAGTTCTACTATCTCAACTATAACTAAGCGTAAGGTGGTGAACGGATGCCAATGACTACAACAAACTATGCAAATTCACTTTGATTGTGTTTATGATAAATTGTGTTCAACTTAATCATATTACTATATGAACTCCCACTCAAAACAACATCCCTCTATTTGTTTTTGTGATTACATGAACTAAATCCAGTACACCATGTCCGATCATCACGTGAGATGATGTAGTTTCAATGGCGAACAATCATCATGTTCATCATATCATATATATGACTCATGCTCTACCTTTCGGTATTCCGTGTTCCGAGACCATGTCTGTACATGCTAGGCTCGTCAAGGTTAACCTTAGTTTCCGCATGTGCAAATCTGGCTTGCACCCGTTGTATGCACACTAGAATCTATCACATCCGATCATCACGAGATGCTTCGAAACGACGAGTCTTAGCAACGGTGCCTACTAAGGACGAACACTTTATTACTTGATATTTAGTGAGAGGCATCATCTTATAATGCTACCATCGCGATCTAAGCAATACAAGATGCATAAAGGATTAACATCACAGACAATTCATAATTAGTGTGATATGATATGGCCCTTTCTTCTTATGCCTTTGATCTCCATCTCCAAAGCACGGACATGATCTCCATTATCACCAGCATTACGTCAAGGTCAGTGGCGCCGCTTCATGGTTGTCCATCATCACTAGCAACTATTACAACTACTTGGAATAAAGCTATTACAAGATGAATAGACACGCAGGTCTTAACAGAATTAAAGACAACCATTAGGCTCCTGCCGGTTGCCATATTACAACAAGGATCATTGCATACATCAAATATAATCACAATCACATGATGGCCATATCACATCACAAAACCCCTGCAAAAACAAGTTAGACGTCTCTAATTTTCTTTGCATGTTTTATGTGGTTTGGGGCTTTCGAATAAGAACGGATCTTGCCTACGAAACTGAACCACAACATTGATACAAGTGCTATCAAGTACAAATTGTAAATTGGATATATACTATGGTGAGAGAGACAGACACCCGCAAAGCTACTTGTGCAAAGCAAGTTAAACGTCAAGTGTGGAGCAAGTCTCATGTGCGATGACATGTAAGGTTAGCCCGAGCCGCTTCATCCCACCATACCGCAAGATGCAAAGTACACACAACAAAAGACGGCACGAGCACCAACGCCCACAACATCATTGTGTTCTACTCGTGCAACAGATCTACGCATAGACACGGCTCTGATACCACTGATGGGTTCGTAGCATGGAAAACAAAAAAATTCTACCGCAAGAACGAACAAAACCTAGATCTAATCTAGATAAAAGCCAAGATCTAATCTATTAGACATGTGCAACGAGATAGATCAGTACTAACCCTCGTAGAACCGAAAGCGTTACGAGATTGGATCTCGTGCTTGATGTAGTCGATCACTTGCCGATCTCAAGATCGTGTGGACGATCCTTCCGGCGCCACGTTCCGGCAGCGCTTCCGCAGTCGGTCACATGTGCGGAGTCGAAGCAGACCTTCCTCTCCCCGTTCCAGCGAGCAGCGGAGGTAGTAGATCTTCTCCACGGAATCCCAGCAGTACGACGGTGTGGTGGTGGTGGTGGAGTAGACAATTCTGCAGGGCTTCGCCTAAGCCGGAGCAGAGGGAAGGAGGAGGAGAGAGGCGGCGGCCAGGGTTTGGAGTGAGAGAGGTCTAGGGGGTGGCGCCCCTCCCTTCTATTTAAAGGAGGGAGGCGCCATGGGAGGGGGAGTCCTAGTAGGACTCCCCTCCCTCCTTGGCCGGCGGATTGGGAGGGGGGAAGGAATCCTCCTCCCCCGCGAATCCGTGTCTTTCCCCACTTGGACTTCCTTGATCCTTTCTTGGTTTTCAAGCAAACTCCAAGAATTCTCCTAGAACCTTCCGGAACATTCTGAAACCTTCTAGAATCCCCATACAAACACTCCGGAACATTTCCTAACTTAGAAAATAATCCCCAATATATGAATTTCATTCTCCGAACAATTCCGGATCTCCTCGTGATGTCCCGGAACCAATCCGAGACTCCGAACAACATTCAGTCTCCAACGCACATTCCATATCTACTTAAAACAACTTCGAACCTTAAGTGTGTCACCCTACGGTTCGTGAATATGCAGACATGATGGAGACACTTATCCGATCAATAACCATCAGCGGGATCTAGAGATCCATAACGGCTCCCACATACTCAATGATGACTTCGTGATCGATAGAACCATTAACATACGAAACCAATTCCCTTTGTCACGCGATATTCTACTTATCCGAGGTTTGATCGTCGGTATCTTCATACCTAGTTCTACCTCGTTACTGATAAGTACTCTTTACTCGTTCCATGTTATGTCATCCCTTGTGACCTAATCACATGCTTGCAAGCTAACTAGATGACATTCCACCGGGAGGGCCCAGAGTATATCTATCTGTCATATGGATGGACAAATCCCAATCTTGGTCCATGCGCTTCAACACATACTTTCAGAATACCCAATGACACCTCTATAACCACCCAGTTACGAAGCGGTGTTTGATGTCATCAAAGTACCCATCCGGTGATGGTGATTAACATAACCTCATGGTCGAAGGATTAGGTTACTATGCATTTGAAAGCTTATAGCAAATACGAACTTAATGACTTGATCTTATGCTACGCTTACTTATGGGTGTGTGTCCATCACATCATTCTCCTAATGATATAACCTTGTTATTAATGACATCCAATGTCCATGATCAGGAAACCATGATCATCTATTAATCAACAAGCTAGTTTAACAAGAGGCTTACTAGGGACTCTTTTATGTTTACAAGACACACATGTATTAATGTTTCCAGTTAATACAATTATAGCATGGGATGTAAGTATTTATCATAAACATAAAGATATAATAATAACCACTTTATTATTGCCTCTTGGGCATATCTCCAACAAGAGCATGGTTGATGTAGCTGAACCGAAGCTGACCTCAAGGTCGTGTTGAAGTCCCGGCAGATCTTGCGGCTCCAACGACTCCTAGTGCCCCAAGTGTTGCACCTCGCAGGGAGTTACACACATCCGGTGCCTAGCGATGACTCCCGCTTCCCCGATCCAGCAGCAGTTGTGGAAGTAGAGCTCCTGGATCCGAATCCCGTAGCGCGACGGTGCTCCGCGGTGAAGAAGTCTCCTTCTCACGCGATCCGAACTTGGGACCACGGTCACGGGAGGGAGAGAGAGAGAGAGAGAGAGAGAGAGAGAGAGAGAGAGAGAGAGAGAGAGAATCAATTGGACCACGGTCACGATGGTTAGGGTATTTGTAGAACACATGTCGTGGATTTGACAATATTGATTCAGAGATGATGTGAATGGTTACACACTTTCCACGGCACGAACAGGACACCAATGGCAACGTCATCGGTGCTAGAGGCTGTGGAAAAGGAGCTGATCCTACTAGTGGAGGTGGCGGCAACACTAGGTATGGAGAGCTGCCTTCCACAACGTTCACTTCCTAGCGGAGGAGCTTGTGGGGGCAGACATGTCAGCGGGAGAGAGTAGAGAGTTGGAGACGAAGACATAGGGGTTGGGAAACTAGAAGCTGAGTAATTTGCAAAAATCCCAACTGGCCACCGCGGGAGAACTCCTGCCACATGCCCAAGTGTTGACGTGACATCGGTCAACGCGGGTCAGACCAGTCTAGGACCACATGTTAGTTAACAAAAAATAGAGAGGAAAGAATTGTGGGTCGCGCGTCAAAGCAAGGACCAACGTTCTCCCCTTAATATATATTGAACAGATTACAATTATATGTTACAACATGTTAGGCATATGTGATATGTCAAAGACCCAACACGGTATACGTGTACAAGGTAAACACGTATTCTATCAACCTCCCACGATTAATGTTATGCCTACAACTCCCTGGTGTCCTCCGTTGACGCTACTCCCGGTACCACTCTTGATGATCTTTTTGGTCAGATATGTGTCCATGATATACGCCAACACATGCTCGGGCGAAATGGGTCAGGACACCGGCAGTTTGTCGGCCAACATTGTTACTTGTCGCGGTCGTGAGAACGGTTGCAACCAAAATAGTGGACTGACCTTTTTTTTTGAGGGAAACTTCCTCGCTTTATTAATCAATGGCCAAATGTACAGGGATTAACATAGTATCATGGGGATTTAAGAGCCACAGATGGCACCCCAGGCCTAAACTAAGAGCATATCGAGCCAAGTTATGAGCTTCTGTGTTCAAGGTTCTTCCCTCGTGGATGAAAGAAATACTCTCAAAATCTAAACTATGACTGATAATCTCCTTGACAACAGAAGCATAGCATCCGCCAGTATCTTCCCAATATCCTTCACAACTTGCATGCAATCGCTCGCAACCACAATTTTCTTGAGGTTAAGGTCTTCCGCAAGTGCAAGTGATTCTCGGCGACCAAAATAGTGGACTGACTGACTTAATACATAACCCTAGGCTTTGGTGGGCTTGGACGATTGGACCAAACATATCACTTTCGGGCTGCTAAAAAGGCTGGTACGTGACCTAGTATTGCTACTAGTGGCATGCAGGGAAAATATGGAGGCCCATGAGAGATACATGTAAGCCCGTTGGTGAGGACGAAATGACACGCCAATGTGTGTCTAGGGTCTTACCATTTACATGTGCTTAAAAGAAACCAGTCTACATGAACGATTTGACTGATCCATAGTAATCTATGATTGTTTACTTATCCTTTACTTTCATCATCCATAATAATCATAGCTAATCTGACTGATCCAGAGTGGTGAGAGGTAGCTAGTTGTAGCTGCACTCGACCGGCACCCTGTTGTTGAACCTATCCTTGTCGGCGCAGTAGTCGTAGTTCATATAGGTGTCCTTGACGTTCTGGTACGCCGCCTGCTGCCGGACGGACAGCCTCCTGTACCGGCGGGCGTTCCACCACAGGTCCGTGGAGCCGCAGGGCGTGGAGCTGGTGTTGGCGCAGGCGTCGACATCGAACCCCCGGAACGCCACCGCGTAGGGTCCCCGGTTCCAGTCGACCTTGGTCCTCCCGCCGTCCGTCGCCCAGTCGGAGCCGTCCCACAGGCTGGCTCGGACGCGCATCCGCTTCGCCGGGAACTCGTAGTCCGGCACGCTCCCCGTCAGGTTCCTCAGCACCCGTATCGGCGTCTCGTCCACGAATACCCTGTGAATCAAACATAGATCGTCGCTTCAGTGATCTCTAGCTGCGAGTTCACGTACGTAGAAGGGTTTTAGGAACAAATTAATAACGTTAAACGTACACTAGCTGGTAAGGGTTCCAGAGGACCCTGTAGTCGTGGAAATCGGCGGCCGGGTCGAACCACAGGTGCATCCTCTGCTCCCTGCCGCCGTCGCCGTTGACGAAGACGTTGGTCTGGAGTGTGACGGGCTTGCCGTCCACGTCGCCCAGGAACTCCAAGTCCACCTCGTCCTGCCTGCGGCTCTCAGAATCCGACGCCAGCTACACGCACATAAACCAACATTTTGTCTGAACCCAACGAGAAGTCGTAAATATGTAACATGTACTGATGGGAGCAGCAAACTCACGTAGAATGCCGTGACAACCCCGGGCGTGTACCCTCCGGGCACCCTGATCCTCATGTGGAAGAACCCTGAGCCGTACGACAGCCTGGAGACGAACCCGGCGCCAGAGTTCCTGTCCATGGTGAGACGGACCTCTGTACCCAGGTCGACCAGGTGATATCCGTCTGCGCCATACGAGGGCGCGTAGTTCGCGTCGAACACCACGCTGGCCGCGGCCGGGAGGAAGACGATGAGGGAGAGGAGAAGCCATGGCACGCTGGAGGCCATAGCTGCTGTAGCACGCGATGTACGTGCGCGCGCTTAATTTGCTGCTTGACCAAGTGCGTGCGTGGAACTCACCAGCTAGCGCGCGTCCTTATATATCTTGCTCGCGGCTTGCTCGCCAACTGATTAACAACGATGGATCCATCGATATATATATCGAGTCGTGCAGATATATGTATATCTTCTTCTTTGACAGTTCGACTTGGGTGTTGCTTCATGGTCACGAAAGCTCGACCGCTCTCGGTAGGGAGTAGTGCTATTAAATGCATGTGTATATAGGCATTTGGTTGAGGCTGCAGGCATATCTGTTGATCCTGACTTTTAGGATGTATTGTCTCAGTTTCTCATTTCGACAGCACTCATATGATATCATGGTTGCGTGTATTTTTCTCCCCACACGGGCTAAGCCAGGGACACGCAGACTGGCGTGGGGCTCAGCTGTGCAAAATCTTTCTGTTGCATTAGAGCCATCTCAACTTTCTCACCATCTAATCACTGGTAATCTTGTCTTTTCGGGTCTTGTCACTCGTAATCAAGGTACTACAAGTATAAGTATACATCTCTGTCGGAAAAACTACCAAAATATTTTTCTTTCAAAAGGAGGATAAAGCCCCGGCGGTATGTGCATGACTGATGCATAGAGCCTTTATTATATAACCAAAATATTTAATGCTTAATCTATGACAATATCAAAATATTCACCACAAATTTATCCAAACAATTGCAGTCAACTGCAACTCAGAGATCGTGAGATTAACACGGACCTTCAAAAATGGCCACGGAAAGTGCGGGATAAAAAGATGGCCTGACCTTCCCACGTAGCTCGGTATAGTTAATCAAGGCCACGCCAAGTTTGTGAGGTCACAAACCAAAGATACCAGTTGCTTGAGAGCGCTTTCCTTTAATAGAGATACACCAGCGAAAGAACATGTTACCAACAGCACATCCCGCACGCTGTATAGTTGTGAATACAAAGATATATCTGGACGGTGGTTGCTTACTATAGCAATGTATATATGTGTAAAATGTTTCGGTGAAGTTTGTGTCCTTTGGTTTTTAGACACATGAGTTTATATAGGAGGCCAATGCTTGAGGTTCAAGTTGATTACAGAATGTGATCTACATGTTTGGCTATATTAGATCTCCGGTCCATTATACATTAGGATCGGGGTTTTTTTTTTAAAGGGTTTATTAAGACTGTCTCACTAGCTCACGCAAAAATTGGGACAGTGGCACTATAAATCGGGCAATTAGAGAAATACCACCAGTCGTCGCTGATTCATTACATTTGTACGCCTGGTTCCGTTAGATGTCGGCCACATTTTGCCCTGTAACTTGTCGTCTGGTTGACTTGGTTTCTTACATGTGGGTCCCATCACGCTCAATCGTTATTCAGACCATTATTATGACGAGCGGGCCCACCACCTCAGCTGCCGATAGGGCGCATCCTAGGTTCGAGGACCCGAGCCCCATTATTGTGCAATTTTCCATATTTTATCGCTCTCCTGTTCCGCTTCACTGCCATGTTCTCTCCCACCACCACACCATTCCGTCATGCACCAACCCACACCTCTACCGACCTCCCAACATCCCCTTCGGACTCTGTTTGTCGCCTTCGTTCTGTGACATTAGGACTGACGAGGCCCTGGTCGTGATGTGGGGTAAACATCTCGGGACGAGGACTGTGTTGATGCCTGCCCACATTGTTAACAAAGAGATTAGGGTCAGTGATTTTGGACCATCTGTAATGCAAACAACTCAACCGACCATAGGAGAGCAGCGTGTCCTCGCAGTACCGAGCGCAACCTCCCAGCTTCTCCCTGATCATGATGCCTTGTCAAGCGAGCAGGAAGACATAGAAACATGGGGCTAAGGATTTTGTGTTTGGAGATGATGATGATGAGAAAGCATATTCAGATGTGACTATTGATCCTGATAGGATGGAAACTAGGGAGTATTTAGTTGATTCAAACTTTGAGCTTGACTATAGGACTGATGAGGAAGAGGATGTTGAAGATGCATAAATGATATGCGGATATGATGATGAAGATGATGATAGACCAGTGATACATTTTTGTAGGGATAACCTTACAATTAATGAGTGGGCTGTCTTTGAGACTGTGTAGGACTGCAGATACGCAATTACCACCTTTGCATTAAAAGTACGATTTGATTATATCATTGAAAAGAGTGACCAAAAAATATTTAGAGTGCATTGTAGGGAAAGTAAGGTGTATAAACAAAGACTGCATGCATCCTCGATGAGGTATGGGCGCCCATTTCAGGTTGCAATAGCTAAAATTTGATTCTTTTTTAATATATTTAATATGGTGATATATATATATATGTGTTTTATTGATTAAATTATTATCAAATACAGATCAAGGTAAACACAAAAAACAACTCCCCTAATACTTTTTTAAGTGATAAAATAAGACATGCTTCAACCAAGTGGATTGCTGATACTGTACTTGATAGGGTGAGTCGGTATCAAGCTATTGGACTTGCTAAACTCAGATCAAAACTTACTGATAAGTTTAACATTCCAATTCCTTATCACAAAGTTTTTGATAGGAAGGAGATGGATTTTGACTTGATTTAAGGCAAGTGGAATGGCACTTTCCACATGTTATACAATTTCAAAGGAGATGTATAAAAGGCATCACCTAGGATTGTTGTTTACATTGATTACGAGGCAGCGAGAGGAAGACATAAGAGCTCAAGAGGGATAAAGTACAAGATGACAAATAAAAAATGCTTTAGAAAATGTTTTGTTTGCTCAAAGGGGTTTCTAAAGGGCTGCGGGTCGTACTTGGCAACAGGGCAATTTCTTTAACACGAAAGTTCATGGGACAACTTGTACTTTAGACGCACATAATTGGCTTTTTCCCATAACTTATTATGTATTGAGGGTGAATCTAACGATAGTTGGGAATGGTTCATAGAGAGACTATGTGTAGTAATTGATCACCCTGAAAGTTTGGTGATACACAATGATGCATGCAAGGGGCTAGATAATGTTGGGGATGTTGTATTTTCTAAGGTTGAGCATAGAGAATGCATGTGACACCTTGCTACTAGCTTCATGAAGAATTTCAAAGGGAACATCTTTGAAGACAACTTGTGGCAAGAAGGATACACATACACCCCAAGAAAATATGCTACCTACATGTATAACATGTATATAGTGCCAAAGGTGAAAGAATATCTTGAAGAGCGTCATAGAAAACTATGGGCTAGAAACAGTTTGATGAGTTAAGAAAAGTGGATTATATTTATAACAACTTAGAAAAGAGTTTTACTTCTAAGATCTAGAGGCTTAAATTGTTAGAATAAGAGTCCGTTATGACTTGTTTTAGAGTTTGCTTGTAATTCAAGTTAGGGTTAGCCGCCGGCCCCTCATATATACCCCTTGTAATCTCCAAAGTATGCAATCAATCAAGAGACAAACATTATTCTACATGGTATCAGACTAAACCGATCTAGGGCATGTCGCCGCCCACCCCGCCACCATCGCCGCCGCCCGGCTACTTCGAGCGGCGTGCAAAGCTCGCCGCCTCCAAACTCACCACCGCTATGGCGCAATCCTCCTGCTCTATCCCCACCAAAACCTAGCAAATCCTACCCCACCCACCATCCAATATGCCGATACAATTCAAGATGTTAGTCCTTTTATCTCTGTTACTTTAGATCTTCCCAAGCACAACTACTACCATTGGCGCCACCTCTTCAAAGTTCATCTAGGCCGCTACAATCTCCTCGGCCACGTCCACACCAACTCCGTTCCCCAGCCTTCGGATCCTCGCTGGGTAAAGGACGACCTCGCCATCATCCAATGGATCTACCAATGGGTGTCCACCGAGATCTTCAATCTCGTCTTCCGTGACGCCTCCAACGCCGCCACGCTTTGGGCGGCCCTCCGTCAATTGTTTCAAGACAACGTCGACGCCCGCGTCAACACCCTGCACACCGAGCTCCGCAACACCGTCCAAGGTGACTCCCCCGTGGGGGTTTATTGTCAGCGGCTCAAGTCCCTCGCTGACGAGCTCCGCGAACTCGGCGACCCCATCGACGACCGCCAACTCATCAATGTTCTTCTCGTCGGACTCGGTGAATGTTTTGAGAAGCAAGCCTCCTTCATACCTATGGTGTCTGCGGCCCTCCTTCTCCGAGGTCTGCTCCATGCTTCAATGGGCCGATCGTGCCATCACCACCAAGGAGGCTCGTCCCCAAGTCTTTGCGGCCATCCAACGCCCTCCGGCTCCAGCACCACCACCACCGCCTCCTCCTACACCGGTGCAACCACCTCCAGGATGGCGCCCCATCCCCAACTACCATGGCACACGGCTGATCTACCGTCCTCCACGACCCTCGGCACCATCGGCTCCTTCAGGCGCGCCACCAGCTCTGGCTCCTCCACCGGCTCCAACACCTCCAACATCGCCGAACTACCACCCACCCCATGACCCGTGGACCGGCCTTGTGCAGGCCTGGCCCATGCCCTGGGCGGCTCCGTCTCCAGTCGGCGCTCCACCCGCTTACACCGGCTCCTGGATGCCGGGCATGCGCCTGCACACCGGCTCCCCCGGACTACTTAGTCTGCGCCCTCCATCGCTGCTCCATCCTACTAACCCTACAGCGCACCGTCACCAATGAACTACAACACCTCAACAGGCGGCAACTATCCGATGTACCAGCTTCCGCCGCCACCGCTTGCTTTAGCGCCGCCAACTGCACCAACCTCGTTTCCTGCGATAACCCCTTGCTAGAACCAAGCCGCGTTCCTCCAGGCCATGAACAACTTTGCTGCTCAAGGAAACTCACGTATGGACTGGATTTTCGATTCTGGTGCATCTAGTCATATGTCTAATTCACGTAATATGCTGTTATCGTGAACTTCTTCACCTTTTTCCTCTATTACTCTTGGAGATGGTTCTTTAATCCCTATCCATTGTGTTGGTCAAACCCATCTTCCATCCACCACCAAACCACTTCTTCTTCACGATGTTCTTGTTGCCTCTGCCCTAATTAAAAATTTAATTTCCGTCCGCCAATTTACACGTGATAATCCTGTCTCCGTCGAATTTGATCGTTTTGGCTTATCTGTGAAGGATTACATGACCAAGGCGGAGATCGTACGCTTCAATAGTTTTGGAGACCTATTGACATGGGTATACCCTACAGGTACTCGATCTTGGTATATACGGTCCAAATACGTATAGCCCACGGTGTCGCCAAGGCCCAGATGGAAGGACTCGAGTAACCTGCAGACTCTCGATTGCTTGAAGATCAAGGAAAAGCTAAAGATAGAAAGTTTGAAGGGGAAAACCCTAACTTGTAACCGACTCGACCTGCTACCCGAGACCTAGCCTATCTATATAAAGGCTAGGAGGGGGCGGCGAGGAGGACATGCGCAACCCTAGTTTCCACAACCTTCGCCAGATTACATCTGCGCACCATTGTAACTTTCGACTCCTTCAATAATTCCACGAGCAGACAAGCAGGAGTAGGGACCTCTACGAGGCCTGAACCTGGGCAAATCCTTTGTCCCATGTGTGCTTGTTTGCTAGCCGATAGATGTCTCCAGCGCTCCCTCCTTCTCCAAAACCCAAGTCCATAACAATGGGCATTGATGAGTTAAACCCTCGTCAATTAGCGCCGTCTGTGGGAATTGGGAGTGCTGATGTTGCAGCTTCTTCGGCCCCATCAACTGCGATCTACAACTCCGCAACAGCGGAGATCTGCCAGCTCTTCGGCGCCTTCGACTTCACCGTCCACACGCCGGCCACTCGCCCGGCCTTCGAGTCCGTGGGTGATGGAGTCAGCCTGGCAATTGGGAGCTTCCGCTTCAAAGTTGGTCAGATGGGCATGCTTCACATGCCTGATCAGCCGACAACACCGGCGATTGCCCTGGCATCATGGTTCCCTCCATCGATTGGCACCCTCAGCGAGCTCAATGCTCTGGTGGCAGTCGAGAACACGGTCAGCGACAGCAGTCGCGACTCCGATCTAAGCGATCTGGCCACTGAAGATGGAACCTACGGTTCCGGATCTACAAGTTGTGGAAGCAACAGCTTCCCTAATTACTTCATGTGCGCCGTCATCAACGCGGGCGACACCTCCACCAATCGCGGTAACGGTGGCAACACCGGCAACGACACCGATCCACCCAATCGCGGCAACGGTGGTAACACCGGCAATGGCACCGACCCACCCAACGCCGGCAACGGTGGCAACGGCGGCAACGGCGGTAACGGTGGCAACGGAGGAGCAGTCGAACCTCCTAGCATGATCAACGAGCAAACCGGCGAACGCGTCGTGATCAGGCTCAACGAGCAAGAGTGGGATCGCTGCCGCGAAGCCCTACAAGGCGCACCTCTACCCTTCGGGTCCCCGCAGGAACTGCTGATGGGCTACCACTGGCTCCTAAAAGAGGAGTTCAAGCGCCAAAAACAAGCAATCGCGCAACTTGAGGCGCGTAAAAAGGCAGAAGAGGAATCAAGCCTTCGTCGCGCTAGGCTCTCCTCCTACGGAGGATCCTCCTCAAGAGGCAACGAGTACATCGCCAAGAAGAGGCAGTCGCGGATGGCTCACCTCACCGAACAAGAGCGCATAGATGCCGCGAAAGTCCTCGACTTCGGTTCTATAACGGTCGACACGAGAGGCAACGTGGTTCCCAGGACATCGCAGGCCGCGGTAACAGCAGCCACCATGTACCTCCTCAATAACCAGCCGCCAGCTGGAGATCCCCGAATGGCCATGCACCAATCTACGATCGCGGGCCTGGGGCTAATCGAGGCCGCCCTCGACAAGGAACCGATACCAGACCCAAAAAAGGGCAAAGCACTAGCAAAGCGCTACTCCTCGCCCTCGTCCAGCGATGACAGTCACGACCTGTCTCGACGCCGCCGCTCATGGCGACACAATCGCGACTACGATGCACGCGACGAACTCACGCAGCGCAAGATCGACAAGTCAAGGGCACGACATGCTCGGTCGACTGATTCAGAAGAGGAAGATGGGGAGCTCTGCGGTGCCAGATGCTTCAGCAGATCCATCAGGCAAAAGCGAATTCCTAAAGGGTTTAAACTCCCATCGGAGAACCCGAAATTTGACGGTCTACAGGACCCCAAGATCTGGCTGGAGGATCACATCTCCTCCATCAGGCTACATGGAGGCAATCGAAGTACTGCCATGCAATGCTTGCAGCTATAGCTGCAGGGCGCCGCCCGGGCATGGCTCAATAACCTCCCACGCGGATCCATTTGCAGTTGGGATGAGCTAGTCTACAACTTCGTGCACAACTTTAAGGGCACGTACAAATGCCCTGCCTCAATCGAAGAACTGAGATGCTGCCAGCAAAGATCTGGCGAATCGCTGCGCTCTTACATCCAAAGGTGGTCCATCATCAAGAACTCCGCGGAGAACATCTCGGAATACCGCGCGATTGATGCATTCAACGGTGGTGTTCGCCGCATGGAACTCAGGGAGGAACTAGGCCGCTCAAAGCCCTAGACCATCGACCACCTGATGGAGATCGTGAATCGGTGGGCCGATGGAGAAGATTCGGTGAAGAATCACGTTCACTCTGACGAGGAGGCAGAACTTGAACGAAGACGTGACCGCCGGAGTAAGCGTCGCATGCGCGTCTATGACGATCGCGATGATGTCAACATGGTCGCAGCTGGCTACGCCGATAGGCGCGACGATAACCGCAACAGCAGATACCGTAGCGGCGGATACCGCGACTCCGGGAAAACCACGCAAGTATGGCAACGCCGCACTCGCGATGAAGGACAAACTGTCTGGGCCATGCACGGTGCACTTCTACATCGACAAGCATGATGGCAAGAGAAAGTCCAGCCACCTCCTCAAGGACTGCCGCGAGTTCCTCAAGCTACACGAGGGATTGGTTCGGATGAACCGCAATGCAGTCGAAAGAGGCTACGGAGCCGCTCCAGGCGTCGTGGCACATGGTGCACCACCACCACCTGGGCCACCTCGAACGGAGCTGCACTAGACCAGCACCACGGAGGCGAACCATACCCACGCGCCATGGGTACCATGATGATCCAAAAGGGGCGCCCCTCCAATAGAGTGCAGAAGGCCATCACTCGCCAAGTCAACTTGGTCATGCACTCGCCACCATCCACCACTGAGTACCTCAGTGGCAGTGAGTCGTGCATTACCTTCGACAAACACGACCACCCGCCCCAAATACCTCGCCCAGGTCATTGCCCCCTCGTACTCGAGGCGCAAATTGGAGGCTTCAACATGAGTCGCGTCTTCATGGACGGCGGAAGCGGCATCAACCTCATATTCGCGAGTACCTTGCGAGCAATGAGGATCCCTCTAACCTGCTTGGAGGCATCGGACACAACGTTCCATGGCATCGTCCCAGGGAAAGGCGTATACCCCCTGGGCAAAATCAACCTAGACGTCATCTTTGGCATGCTGAAGAACTTCCGGCGCGAGGGCATCGACTTTGAGGTCGTCGACTGGCCCTCACAATACCATTGCATCCCTGGGCGCGTCGCATTCGCCAGGTTCATGGCAGTACCCCACTACGCCTACCTGCAGATGAAAATGCCAGGTCCCAACGGCGTCATAACGATCAACGGGAACTTCGAGCGATCTAACGCTTGCGACGGGGAATTCAACAGAATCTCCCAGTCCTTCGGCATGCAGGAGGAACTCGCAAGACTGAAAGAGATGACAGACAATAGTCTGCCTCCCCTGAGTAGGCCAAGCTCACCTGATCTCTCCTTCGACTCATCTGTGCACACAAAGAAGGTGCGGGTCCATCCATCAGATCCCGCCAAAATGGCCCTCATCGCCAACAACTTGAGTCTCGCATAGGAACACGCGCTCGTTGAATTCCTCCGTGAGCACTGGGAAATTTTTGCCTGGTGTCCTGCGGACATGCCAGGAGTTCCTAGAGAATTCGCCGAGCACGCACTCAACGTCAACCCCGACGCAAGGCCAGTCAAGCAAACAATCAGGCGACTGTCTGAGCCACGAGTGCAGGCAGTCGGAATGGAGATCAACAGACTCCTCGAGGCCAAATTCATATGCGAGATCAAGGAAAGCACTTGGCTCGCCAATACGGTGCTGGTGCCAAAAAAGGACACAGATATCCTACGGATGTGCGTGGACTTCACTTCTTTAAACAAGCACTGCCCAAAAGATCACTTCCCACTACCACAGATCGATCAAATCATCGACTCCACCGCTGGATGCGAGCGCCTCTGCTTCCTCGATGCCTACTCAGGCTATAACCAAATTCGAATGAAGGAGGAAGACCAGGAGAAGACCGTGTTCACAACACCCTTCGGTGTGTTCTGCTACAACACAATGCCCTTTAGGCTAAAAAACGCGGGAGCCACCTACCAGCGATGCATGCAGGCTTGCCTCAAGGAACAACTAGGTCGCAACATCCAAGTCTATGTCGACGACATAGTAATCAAGACCAAGGAGGAAGCCTCTCTAATCGATGACTTGCGCGAAACCTTCGCCAACCTCGATCGCTACCGGATCAAGCTCAATCCGGACAAATGCGCCTTCGACGTACCATCTGGGCAGCTACTTGGATACCTCATCTCCGCGAGGGGGATCGAGGCGAACCCGAAGAAGATAAAAGCCATACTGGCCATGGAGAAGCCGAAGAACATAAGAGGCGTCCAGCAACTGGCCGGACGAATCGCGACCCTCAGTCGATTTATCAGTCGGATGGGTGAAAAGGCACTGCCCTTCTACCAGCTCCTCCGCAAAACCGAAAAATTCGAGTGGACCAATGAAGCACAAGAAGCATTCGAAGATCTCAAGCGCTTGCTATCCACTTCGTCGGTACTGGTGACTCCACGAGAAAGGGAACCACTGTTGCTGTACATCTCCGCCACCAACCAGGTGGTGAGCACGATGCTCGTCGTCCAGCGAGCCGAGGAAAACAAAGTCCACGGCGTACAACGCCCAGTATACTACCTCAGCGAGGTCCTCACGCCAACAAAGCAGCGGTACCCGCACTACCAAAAGCTGGCGTACGGTGTCTTTATGACCGCCCGACGATTGCGCCACTACTTCCAGGAACACCCAATCGTGGTAGTCAACGACGCCCCGTTGGGGCATATCCTCAATAACCCCGACGCCACGGGGCGAGTCGCGCTTTGGGGAATAGAGCTGTCTCCACGAGACATCACATACGAAAAGCGCGACGCCATCAAGTCGCAAGTGCTCCCTGACTTCCTCGTGCACTGGATGGAGAACCAACTCCTGGAGAAGCCAGATATGTCCTACCTCTGGACAATGCACTTCGATGAGTCCAAACAGAAAGATGGAGCAGGCGCAGGTGTCATATTGACATCACCTCAAGGGGACAAGCTGAAATATATCCTGCGAATGCAGTTCACAGCCTCAAACAACGAGGCTGAATACGAGGCCCTGTTACATGGGATGAGGATGGCAAAAGCTTGTGGCGCCAAAAGGCTCATCATATATGGCGACTCCAAGTTGGTCGTCAATCAAACAATGCACGAGTGCGACGAACTGAACGACAACATGATCACGTACCGTGACCTCTACGACACACTCGAAGGAGACTTTGATGGTTGCGAGTTGCGACACATAGGTCGCGAAAGCAATGAGGAGGTGGACACACTCGCCAACATAGGCTCTACCTGCGCCCCCATACCACCTGGGGTATTTCTCGAGCGCATATGCGAACGCTCCATCAAGCCAAAGGCCGCAGAGAAGAAAACAAGCGCAGCAACGGACTCGGGGGCTACACCACCCAATGAGCCAATGACACTCGATGACTTGGAGCTGGACACAGGACTTGAGGGACCAATGAGCGTCATGATGACCGAACAATCTTGGACGCAGCCATACATTACGTACCTCCTCAGCAAGAGACTACCGGACGATCCGACAGATGCACGGCACATCGCCCGGCGCTCCAAGGCATTCGCCGTTCTCAACGGCAAACTGTATAAACGCAGCATCACAGGAGTGCTACAACGATGTGTCTCCCTGGCCGATGGAAGAGCAGTCCTCCTCGACATCCATGAAGGGACCTGCGGGCACCACGCCGACAGTCGCGCCCTCGTTGCCAAAGCTCTACGAGCTGGATTTTACTGGCCCACGGCCATGCGCGACACCAAGGACATAGTCCAAAAGTGCAACGCTTGTCAGCGATTCGCGAACAAACCACATGCACCAGGCGCAGAACTACGGCCTATTCCATTGGCCTGGCCCTTCGCACAATGGGGGCTCGACATGGTGGGCAAGCTCCCAAGGTCCTCGCAAGGAGGCTACGTCTACCTCTTGGTCACAGTCGACAAGTTCACCAAGTGGATTGAGGCCACGCCAGTGACCAAACAATCAGGCCACAGTGCGGTCAAGTTCTTCGAGTCCATTGTGTACCGCTTCGGCGTGCCGCCCAGCATCATCACTGACAACGGGACGAACTTCACATCCAAGGAGTTCCAGGAATTCTGCGGAAACCTGGGGATCAACATCAGTTATGCCTCAGTCGCGCATCCACAGACCAACGGTCAGGTGGAAAAAGCAAACGGGCTCGTCTGCAGCGGCATCAAGAAGCGACTCCTTCGACCACTCGAACAAGCCGCAGTTTGCTGGCCAGATGAGCTCCAATCCGTACTTTGGAGCCTCCGTACAACTCCAAACAGCCCCACGGGCTACACGTCATTCTTTATGGTGCACGGAGCAGAAGCAGTACTACCCGCCGAAGTGAGGTACAAGGCGTCGCGCGTAGTCGCTTAGAGCGAACAAGAGTCCTCTCTTGCACTCGAAGACTCCGTCGACCTCCTCGATGAAGCAAGAGAAATCGCTGCAGAAAGATCCACGATCTACCAGCAGAACCTGCGCAACTACCACAGTAGAAGGCTTCGCCCCAGATCCTTCGCCGAACGTGACCTGGTCCTGCGACTGAAGTAGAAGGGGCATCTCAAGCTCGAATCCCCCTAGGAAGGACCGTACGTGATTACAGAAGTAATCCCAGGTGGCGCCTATCGCCTTCAAGACTTAGAGACAGGAGTCGCATACTCTAACCCTTGGAACGTCGCACAACTACGACGCTTCTACCCCTAGTTGTTTTACTTTTTACATCAAAAATAAGGCTACTCAGCCAAGGCTACTTAGCCACACATTGTACCTCGTACTGCTCTTCAAATAAATAAAAGCTAAGTGCCTCAAAACTCTGTGTTTTTCTTTCATTTTGTCAATTTTATACTCGGGGGGCTACGCCACCCTACCTACATCTGTTCTTCGAACCAATAAACGCGATATCCTAAGTAGCTGGCACATCAATCGAACCCCTTAACACAAACTCAACCCAGCCGCAACGCGCCTGGCAGGTTGACAAAGGGATGGCCAGGCTAACGAAAAGGAATCGCATAGTGCAACGCACCTAACGCTGACAAAGCTGTTTGTACACATTCAACAATAAATTATCTACAAATACATATGAACTTTACAGCACAAGTACACTTATGTGCAGGATACATATTTGGCTACCCTTGCAACAGAAGAACATTAGTTTGTTCCTCGAAGAAGTCGACGATCTCCTCGGCGGGGCGGTCCACCGCCTGATAATACGGCACCATATTCCAGGAAGATCCTGCTGGTGGCGCCGGTGGCCCAGAGGCAATGGCGGCGACATCCACGTCAGGCCTGTGAAAACGCACCATTGAGAGCGCAGCCTTGGCACCAGCCACCAACTGCTGCCTCACGCACTCGCGAACCGCGGTCGTATCTTGAAATTTGGCCAGGAGAGCCAGCAGGCTTGATGGAGTGTCATCCAACGGGAACATCGCCCGATAGATTTCTTCAAACATGATTGCGGCTTCTTCAGGAAGAGCAGCACTCGCGAAGCGCGATCCTGCAGGGTCACCAATGCAGTCGCACGATCGTGATCTACCCAGAAGTATCCACTCTCTTGAAGTTGCTCCTGGGTGAGATCATGAAGGCGGATGTTAATCCTATCCCTCTCCTCCTACGGACGGCGTGCGCTAACAACTACACGAAGCAGCACCAACAGCATGAGTACAACGTACCATTGCGACTAACTACAAAGGCAAAGAATGAATGACCCAGCAAACTTACCAGTTAAAGTTGTCAAGATCAAATGTGGCAGCCGCCGATTCCGATGAAGACTCCTTGGGCAATCGCATCTTCTTGCGAGAAGACGGTGCCACGGTCCTCACAGGAACGGCTGGAATTGGCGACTCCACGCCAATAGCCGCGCCTCCTAGAGTCGAAGGAGTCGACGCGTCGGAGTCCTCGCTACGCGAACGCTTGCGAGTATCCGGACTCTCGGACTCAGGGGCTTCCTCTTCCACATCAGAAGGGACAGTCGACTCAGACTCGTCCTCTTCCAAAGCTTCACGAGGAATAACCCCCTCAGGGAGAGGAGGCATACAAGGCGACACCGCCCAATCCTACATACAAACAGAACAAGTAAGCAAACAGAAAAGCAATCGTGAAAATAAGCTACTGCATAGCATAACTATACCTCGGGAGGAGGATTCGAAGCATCAAAAGGAGGAACAACTGGTTCGCTTGGAAGCACATCCTTAACAGTGCACTTCGTAACCAGTCGAATCCTCTTATCCACCTCACTCGCGGACATGCCATCGGCAGACACGCGAGTGGCATCATCAGGGCCACTCCATTGAAACATGGGATGGACTCTAGCTTGGAGAGGCTGGACACGACGGTGCAGCCAAGTCCTGATAAGAGCGCAGCCTCCCTCTTCTGCGCCTATGTGACTTTCGAGGTCGTGGACGCGCTGATACAGCATGTCCGTCTCCGCGAGTTCACCAGGCATAACTACGTTCTTCCAAGAACGCATCTTCTTGCAGGGAGTCGCCGAATCGAAGGGCGCAAGTCCAAAGTGCTCATCTTTGGCCTTCTGATCGCGGACATAGAACCATTTGTCCCTCCATCCCTGGACGGACTTGGTAAGCTTGATGTTGAAGTAGGTGGCGGATGGGTTGACATGGACACCGCAACCACCTACGTCATAAACTAAAGAGCCAGAGGCGGACTGGTGCTTCAATTTAAACAAGCGCTTGAAAAGGCCAAAGTACGGCTCGATTCCGAGCCAGCACTCGCAAAGAGTAATGAAACAGGTGATGTGGAGAATCGAGTTTGGGGACAGCTGATGGAGCTGGAGCCCGTAGAAACAAAGGAGACCCCTAAGAAAGGGGTGGAGAGGCAAAGAAAGGTCGCGAATGACGAATGCAAGAAACATCACTCGAAAACCAGCAGGAGGCAAAGGAATGGTCTCACCGCTGGGGACGCGCGAATCGGCGACTACTGCAGAAATAACTCCGTCTTGACGAAGAAGACGGAGATCCGACGCCTTGATGATAGAAGGGCGCCATGCGCCATTGGTCACACGGGTACCCGCGACCTTCTTTTTCCCGCCGGCGGCGGCACTGGTGCCCGTAGCAGCGGGGCCACCCTTCTTCTTCGTCGCGGCAATGGTGGTCGCGGCTTCAGCGGCAGCGCCTCCTTTCTTCTTTCCCATTGCGCGGCGGCGATGAGAGCGCAGAAAATAACTTGGAAACGAACGGAGGTGGTACAGAATTGAGGAGGAGATCAGCGCATGGAAAAGTAGATGAGCAGCAGCAATGGCGATGGCAGCGAGGAAGAAAAGAGTGCAGATGGAAAATTACCGCCGTAGTGACGCTACTTAACCCCTAGGAGATGCAATCCAACGGCTCACAAAAACCCTACTGGACGCGTGGCGCGCATCACGCTCGACACGTGGAGAAGAGGAAGCGTGAAACCGTCCCTCCACTACTCCCATTACGCGCGGAAATCGAGGAGGCACAGTTAATAATAAGATTACACACGCACAGTCAAATCAAAGTCAGAAAGTGGGACCCACCGCTCGTCACGTCCCGTCAAAATCGCTCACGCGGACAACTGAGGTCATGCAAGCGTCAGCACTGATGTCATCAAAGGCTACTTTAGTCCTTGCTAGAGTCTTCAACTCCACCAAGCACTCGGGGGCTACTCCCATAGGGAGCGCTGGCCGCGCACCCTACGATTTTTTATTTTCTTACTGCAGGGATATAGGCAATCACAATCAAACCCAACCACTCGAATCACGATTCGACTATGGACATGGGTTACTCCCATAGGGAGCGCCGGAAACAATTTCGACTGAAACAAGCAAGCAAAAGACGACAGAAGTCGCAAAAGTGTTTTAATCACTGCCTGAGTCTTCGACTGAAATGAACAAGTAAAGACGACAGCAGTCGCAAAAGTTCTTTAGTCCCTGCCTGAGTCTTCGACTCAACCAGGCACTCGGGGGCTACTCCCATAGGAAGCGCTGGCCGCGCACCCTATGATTATTTACACAAAAATTGTGTGTTGATAACATCCACACTCGCAGATCATGGTGACACCGCCTCATATACAAAGAGACTACATCTCCTGGGTCGCTCGAATCGTCTCCGCGATGATAAAATTCGGATGCCGTGCTTACAGCGTGATGGTAAGACCTGAATAAGGACTGGCAACGCATTTAACTACGCACTACCAGAAATATATCCGTGCCTGCAGGCACGATGAACATGCCTTGACGGACGCGTCGAGTGCTCACACCCATATAACTGGAATTCGACTCCTGTAAGACCTCCGTGGCCTGAGTCGAATTACACCAGCACTCTTCCGGATTCGAGTCTGGGGACTCGAATTTGAGTAGATTGTGTTGTTTCACCCTAAGGTGGTTAACTGATACCGATACTTCGGTTACATCAGGCACGTATATCAACAATCCCTATGACATAAATAAAATCAGTCGAAAATATACTCATTCATGCACTCAAAGACTTCAAAAAAGTCCCCAGTCGAATCTGCGATTTCACTGGACACTCGGGGGCTACTGACATGGGTATACCCTACAGGTACTCGAGCTTGGTATATATGGTCCAAATACGTATAGGCCCACGGTGTCGCCAAGGCCCAGATGGAAGGACTCGAGTAACCTACGGACTCTCGATTGCTTGAAGATCAAGAAAAAGCTAAAGATAGAAAGTTTGAAGGGGAAAACCCTAACTTGTAACCGACTCGACCTGCTACCCGAGACCTAGCCTATCTATATAAAGGCTAGGAGGGGGCGGCGAGGAGGACATGCGCAACCCTAGTTTCCACAACCTTCGCCAGATTACATCTGCGCACCATTGTAACTTTCGACTCCTTCAATAATTCCACGAGCAGACAAGCAGGAGTAGGGACCTCTACGAGGCCTGAACCTGGGTAAATCCTTTGTCCCGTGTGTGCTTGTTTGCTAGCCGATAGATGTCTCCAGCGCTCCCTCCTTCTCCAAACCCCAAGTCCATAACAATGGGCAATGATGAGTTAAACCCTCGTCACCTATACTCTGTCAACGGCGCACCCACCACCACTCATCCCTCCTCCATGGCTGCTTTGGTGGATTTGTGGCATCAACGACTCGGACATCCTCAAGCTGCCACACTATCCAATCTTCTTAGTGAATTTTCAATTTTATGTAATAAAGATTATCATGATACTTCAGTTTGCAAGTCATGTCAATTAGGCAAACATGTTCGTCTTCCCTTTAGTACCTCCCAATCTTCTAGCACTTTTCCCTTTGAATTACTACATTATGATTTATGGACCTCTCCACATGAAAGTTTTTCTGGTTTCAAATACTATCTTGTTATTCTTGATGATTTCACACACTTTATTTGGACTTTTCCTATGCGCAACAAATCTGATGTCCACACAATATGTCTCAATTTTCAACGATATGTTGCAACTCACTTCTTTTTGCCTATAAAATTTATTCAATGCGATAATGGTAAAGAATTTGACAATAATCGAAATAGAAATTTCTTCCTTAGTCATGGCATCCTCCTTCATTTTTCCTGTCCCTATACCTCTCCCCAAAACGGCAAGGCCGAACGAGCTCTCCGAACAATTAATGATATTATTCGTACACTTTTAATTCACTCATCTATGCCTCCTAGATATTGGGCTGAGGCCCTACGCACTACAACTTATCTTCTCAATATTCGACCAACTAAATCCAATCTCCATAGCACTCCCTATTTTTATCTTTTTAGATGTCGTCCCGATTACTCCGAGCTTCGTGTTTTTGGTTGCCTTTGCGTCCCTAACATGTATGCCCAATCACCAAATAAACTAGCCCCCTGATCCATCTCATGCGTGTTTCTTGGTTACTCCGATGAATATAAAGGTTTTCGTTGCGTTGATCTCCTCTCTGGCTGTATTCACATCTCTCGACACGTCACTTTTGTTGAAAATGTTTTTCCTTTTTCACAAAGTCACACGTCATCCGAGACCGACACTTCTACCACGACTTCCTTACCTCGCTGACACACCTTCAATCCTCTCTACATCACACCAAATCCAACACCACCATACTCCTTCCCGACCCCTGCCGTGGCAGCCGAAACAGCTGCAAATCCTGCCGTGGCAGCATGCGATAACACCGCGGCATCGGGCTCTGCCGCGGCAGCCGATTTGGCTGAAAACGCTGCCGCGGTAGACTTTCCTGCCGCGCCTCCCGATCCTGCCTCTACAATGCCCGCATCCTCCGCTGCGCTGGGCAATTCTTCCCTGTCCCCTCTTCAACCTCCCGCGCGTGCTGTTCCTATCACTAAACCCACTAATGAACACGTCATGCGCACACATGCAAAATCTGGATTTAAATTGCCTACTCAAAAATTAAATCTTAATGTTACTCCATCTATATCTCCCATTCCCAAATCTTATAAATCAGATCTTCTTGATCCCCACTGAACTTCTGCTATGCGAGATGAATTTCAAGCTCTTATAGATAATAAAACTTGGCAACTCGTCCCTCGTCCTCCTGGTGCAAATGTTGTTTCTGGTAAATGGGTTTTTCGTCAAAAATTTCACTCCGAAGGTTCTCTCTCTCGTTATAAAGCTCGTTGGGTCTGTCGAGGCTTCTCTCAACAACACGGTCTCGATTACGATGAAACATTTTCTCCTGTAGTTAAACCCAGCACAATTCAAACAGTTATTAGTCTTGCAGTCACTTCCTCTTGGCCTATTCATCAACTTGACGTTAAAAATGCTTTCTTACATGGATCACTCAATGAAACTATCTATTGCCAGCAACCTTTAGGATTCGAAGACTCCATTAATCCAAATCATGTTTGCCTCCTTAAAAATATCTATATGGTCTTAAACAAGCTCCTCGTGCATGGTTTCAACGTTTCTCTACCTTTATTCTCACTATCAGATTTCATCCTTCACCCTCAGATTCCTCTCTTTTTGTTTATCACAACAACTCTCAAACTGCCTATCTTCTCTTATATGTCGATGATATAGTTTTAACAGCTTCTCCTCAACAGTTTCTTGATACATCATCTCTTTACTATGATCTGAGTTCTCCATGACTGATCTTGGACTTCTCCATCACTTCTTAGGAATAGTTGTCACTCGTGATTCTCATGGTTTATTTATTTCACAACATTAATATATTTTAGATCTCCTCACTAAATCTGGCATGCTTGACTGTCAACCTTCTAAAACTCCTGTAGACACTACAACTAAGATTTCTTCTTCTGGTGATGTCTTCTCCGATGCCACTCTTTATCGTAGTATAACTGGTGCTTTACAATATCTTACTCTTACTCGCCCAGAAATTTCCTTTGATGTCCAACAAGCCTGTCTATATATGCATGATCCTCGAGTTCCCCATTATAATCATGTGAAACATGTCCTTCGCTATCTCAAAGGTACCTTAGACCATGGTCTGCACATTTATTCATCATCTCCATAGACTTTGACACCATACTCCGATGCCGATTGGGCTGGTTGCCTGGATACTCGTCGATCCACATCCGGATACTGTATTTTTCTTGGTAACAACTTGATTTCATGGTCTTCGAAATGGCAGGTTACAGTTTCGCGTTTGTCTATAGAGGCCGAGTACCGTGCAGTGGCACAAGCTGTCGCCGAAACGGTTTGGTTGCGTCAGCTTCTCTCGGATCTCTATTGTCCTGTCCAGCAGGCTACTGTGGTTTATTGTGATAACATTTCCGCTGTTTATATGTCCAGCAATCCTGTACAGCATCGACGGACCAAGCATATCAAGATTGACATACATTTTGTTTGGGAGAAGGTGGCTCTTGGACAAGTTCGAGTTCTACATGTTCCTACTACTGCGCAGTTTGCAAACATCTTCACCAAGGGGCTGCCTACATCATCATTTACCGACATTCATTTCAATCTCAACGTTGGTGAACCCCATGTTGACACTGCGGGGGATGTTAGAATAAGAGTCCGTTATGACTTGTTTTAGAGTTTGCTTGTAATTCAAGTTAGGGTTAGCCGCCGACCCCTCATATATACCCCTTGTAATCTCCAAACTATGCAATCAATCAAGAGACAAATATTATTCTACATAAATCACTTGCAATTGTTATTTTGCTAGATGCCATAAGACAATACATATTGTCGAAGTTAGATTTTAGGCAAAGAATTTGAGAAAGAATATTTGTAGGCAATAGTGTCCAAGGTCGTTTTGCTACTCAATGCAAGAACTAGGGCAATGAGAGGAATAAAGATGAGGATGATTAGAAGTCCCGATACATTAGTTGAGGTTTATGCAAAAGACAAGTATGGAACTGAAACGAGGTACCATGTAGACACTGCAAACATGATTTGTTCTTGTAGGAAATAGCAGATTACTGGTCTTCCATGTCACCATGCACTATACTTCATCTTAAAGTTGAGAGGTGAATGTGATAAAATAGAAAAATTTGTTCAAAGCTATTTTTTGTGGACAATTTTGTTGCATCTTATGCAGAAAATATACCACCTATGTCAGATGAAAATGATTGGGAGATTGTCTATCTAGGTTTCAAACTTGAACCACCAGTTCTTAGGAGGCCACCTAGGAGTCCTAGAAAGCTAAGGGTCAAAACTTCCACTAAAAAGGGTTCCAGGTTAAGTAAAAGGAAATGCAAACGATGTGAAGGATTGGGTCACATTAAGAGGTTATGCAAAAATCTAGTTCCACGTGATTTTGAAGATGATGACCATGTCTCTGTTCACATTCCAAAGGTAGAAGTTGAAGCTTCTCAAGAAGTAGATGAAGCTTCTCATTCAGATAAACAGAGCTAAGGGAAAGGAAAGGAGAAGGGGAAGAACAATGACAAAGCTGAGGTTGAGGAAGTTGTGGAAGTGCAACAAGTTGATGAAGAACATGAAGTGAGGTAATGTAATGATGTGAAGGAAGTGCAGCAAGTGCATGAAGATGTTGATGAGCAGCAAGTTCCTGAAGAATGAGTGGTTGCAGAAGATACTATAGGGAAGGATTTGTAGGAAGGGGGAAATAAGCAAAATCAAAAGAGGAACGAAAGAGGAAGAAAAAGGAAGGAGATGAACTAGAATATGAAGAAATTGTTGGGGTTATTAAGGATGTTCTTGAGGATCTTTCTACTAACATTGGGAAAATCAATAAATCTCTACCTATTTCATGTTTATATGGTTCTCTTGAGGAAAGGCAAGATTCATAACATATGTAATTTGGCATTTCTATCATATTTATTTTAGCCAACTTCAACTGTTGTTTATGCAGTATGAGCTTGAAAACTAGAAAGAGAAGCATGCAGAATAATGTTGTTTTTAGAATTTTATTGAATCTGAACTATTGATGTGAACTATATTTCAATTGGGTGTACTCAACATGTAACTAATGTATGTGGGAAGCATTTGTGTTTTTTAAGAATTTCTAGATACTTAAAATTCCAAGCCAAAACATAGAAAATGCACCCAAAGTCATGTTGAATTGCCCCACCCAATCCAGCCAAGCAGGTCACAACAAACATCATGCCCACATATTGTTCTTAGAAAACATGATCTAAACTGTCCACGTGTAGCGATCCAACATATCGGAACAATCAGGTCGCAAAATCGCAGATGGCCTTCTAGAAAACCTGATCCAACAACCATAATTGGGCGTTAGGGTTATGACCAATGTCCATAATTGGGCATTAGGGTTATCAGGGGTTGTGAGGGGTTTTTGAGGTATTCAACGGGGTTATATGTTATTTGACCAATGTGCAAAATGAGCACAAGTAATACAAAAAATCATAAAAATGAAAAACATGTGGGGATCATCATTTTATGTGACTTAGTTGCGAGAAAAAAAAGAAACTAGGTCAAGGGATATTTTCATGGAAAAACCTTTACATAAGTGAGCTACCATGAATGAGGTTGCATGGTTTTCAAGCGAAATGAAGTAGGGTTTTAGCTTTTTTGAACATAACTTTGAAATCCCTAGTTGGAGAAGTTATTTACAATATGAAGAGGTATCTCTATGCCAAGTTTGGGTGCATTCCATCGAGTGATGCCATGTTTTTTGTCGATTGTGGCACTGCTAAAAACATGGCATGACTCGATGGAATGCACCCAAGCTTGGCAAAGAGGTACCTCTTCACATTTCGAAATTGTCCAAATCCTCTTCAGTGAAAGAGGACAAGACAAATGTTTTCTCTTATAGAAACAATGGACCTAGGTTCATGAGTTCACTCAATCCTCTCTCTTCATCTATGGTGGTGATCATGTTATAGATAATAAAAGTACACACAATTGACATGATTTAATAATAAATTTTATGGTAGCTACATGTTCTAAAATATATAGTTGAAAGAAGTGCCCATATGTGTTGCTGCATCACCCTCATAAGGCCAGCGTGTGGTTATTGTCACACCACCATGTCATGCTTCCCCATTTTTACCCCCAGATAAATGATGTTTGGCTGCATTATTTCTACCACTCAACACACATGTCGTTTGTCACTCGACCACCCTTCATCTACATACATCATACTCCTTAACAGCAAACACTCTAAACACCGGTGCAATAATTATTGAAATGTGCTTTCGCATCTCTCCTATCTATCTACACTTGGTGTTGTCAAACACCTCATGACATGGGTAAACAATGCATTATGCATAAATCAAACCATTACATGTATCAAATTATGGAAAACTATAAAGTCTCAACACAACGGCATATGCATATCAAGTATCATATCATACCATAATATCCAACATAGGAATTACATAGATAGATCCATTGTCATGCAAGACACATCATATGGACTTCAACAATGATCATACATAGAGAGATTGGATCGAGTTACCTCCATAAACCCATAGTCCAGGGGGTGGAGTACTCCCCCTTCATGATGAAGAACAACATGGAGGCATTGGTAAAGGAGACGAGGCTACCTGACGCGATTCTGGCAGCGGTTCCCCTCCAATCTCCCTTCGGGTGGCAACCTGTTGACTCTTTGTTACTTGGTTTTTTTATCTCAACCTGCTTACGTCTCGAGAAAGTCTATCAGGTGGTATATATAGGTGTTTCTAGGTCAAAACAAAGAGAAATACGATGGAATCGACAACATCGGGCTTCGATGACTGAGATACCATGGGTGACGTGGTCTTTAGTATATGGGCTGCCATTTTCATCTTGTTGGGCCCCTTAGGTCCTATTTTAGCTCATTCAATTCATATGGAAATTATCTAATATATCTAATTGAGCTAGCCCTGTTTCGAGTTCCGTAACTTCTAGAAAGTTAAAAATTCTATCAAAAGGTTTTTTTGCTAAATAGAGTTAGAAACAAAATAAAGGGGATCTTTTAGAAAATCCCCGAAATTAATGTAAAACATGGTAATAACATTGTATCACATGAAACTATGTTAAAATGTGTAACAATAAACTACAAAATTCATGTATGCATTTTATATGCATCAGCGTACCAAACCATTTACCTATAGTTCAAATTTTAAATTATCCAATCATTACTCAAGAAAAAAGCAATATATAGTTCCACCTCGAGACAAATAACCATCTCCCGGGAATGGCCATACAACATGACCTAGCATACATGAAAAATGCCACGCGGTTGTAGACATGTGGAACTCTTGTACCTCCTTTGAAAAAATCCACTTACGATTAAAAATGACAAAAAATGAAAAATTAAGATCTTATGACTAAACTTCGATGTCCCTAATTAGGGAAGTTGTTTGTGATACCCAGAGACACCTCTATGCCAAGTTTGGGCTCATTTCATCGAGTGATGCCATATTTTTGGCAGTTACCATGATAAGTAGGCTTCAAACCATGGAAATAAATTTTAGTGAGTTTTTTGTTCGAAATTCACCAAATTCTAGTGATTATAGTAGACACCGAATTTCCTTTCGGTCAAAATATTTCAGTCTTTTCAATAATACACATGGATCCAAAAAATATTCAAATTTTTGAATATTTTGGTGAATTTTGAGAGATTTTTTTCTCTTTAGGCCGAAATGAAAACTGAAATAACTGGAATTCGCTAAATTTCAGTTATTTCGATAGGGTCAAAATATTTCCGAAACCAAAATTTGAAATCTTGGTTGAAACCCAAGTTACTCCTACACGATAGCCATATGAGTGAAAGCTTGCATGTCCAAAGTTGTGAAATGTCTTGTCTATTTTTTCTCGGAAATAGGTCACATATAAGGACTCCATGTGGAGGTTTTCAATTTTTTGATATTTTTTAAATTTTCTTTGGTTTGATTTGAAAATGGCCAAACTTGGAGGCATGCCCAACCGTGCAAGGGTTTGTAAATTTTGAATTCTCAAAAATGGATCCAGTTTAAGACACCTCTGAGACACCCAAAGCCATTTTTATCTGAATTTTAAGACCAATATTTAGGGTACTTATAGTTTAAATCTTGAATTATCCAAATATTACTAAAACTAGTATATAGCTCCACCTCGAGACAAATACTCATCTCCCGGAAATGGCCACACAACATGACCTAGCATGGATGAAAAATGCCATGGGGTCATCAACATGTGGAACTCTTGCACCTCCTTTGAAAAAATCACTTATAATTCAAGACTTTCGACTCAAAAAATAAAATTCAACCTGAGTATGCTACACCTTCGTAAGAATCTCTTAAAATCACGGAAATTTTATCCCTTAACTAAAATTGTGGATATTTTTATCTGAGACCCTTTTCCACTGAATAGTTGCCGCTAGTTGACTTACTCGATTAGAATCAACATGCAGCATGCCCTCTTCGAATAACACGCATCACGCATGTCTCCTTCCACTAAGGCCCTCCAATATTATATCAAGCCATCAAATCCTCAGAGGAGAGAGCCAGTGAGTCATACCATTGGATTCGCTTCATATTGATCAGCAGCATTGATTCTCGCCTCCATGGCTACCTTCCACCTCCCGCCCACCACAAACGAGCATCAATCCCTACCGTTCGGAGTCAGCAAGGACAATGCCCAACTTATTACGACCCTTACCTCGAGGAGAAGTTAGTGGCAGCTAGTGTGTGCCTTCCTCGATGCGACTACAACCGCCATCATGAACATCACATGTATGAGCTCAAAAACAATGTGGAATCGACGTTGGTGGTCCACTTCACCAATCCCAAGGACGCCACTCTACTCTATGGCCGCACCTACCATCGTGGCTGTGATATGGGGTATTCACCCATGCCAACATCCACGCCAACTATTGGGACAAGTTCCCCAATGATGGTAGATTCATCTATAGCATCCTCCCGGAGTTGCCGATGGGGTCGGAGGATCAAGAGCTGCTGATGGCCCCAGAGGATCAGAGGTGCCGATGGTGCCACATGCCAAGAAAGTGGCACTGGCGCCTCTGCAGCATGATTAGGCGTGAGGAGGCGTCGGACTAGTAGGAGCGCAGAACTGGCGGGTCTAGTGTCAGTTTTGCTGGTACTGAGTAGTAGTTAATTAGTAATGTAATCTTCTGTTGGTAATGAAAATATATTTATGGTTTATGCCTCGCTTGTCGGTGATGAGTGTATTTTTGCAGTATGTTTACCTTATATTTTTTCATAAGTAGTGATAAGATTTTTGTATTTTTATGGTTTGTACCTCGCTCGTCAGTGATGAGTGAATTTTGGAGCATATTTACCTTATGTTTTTTCATAAGCAATGATAAGATTTTGCTATTATACTATGCTTGCGCACACCTTTTATGCTTGTTTTCACTAGGATCTCGAAATCAAAGGCATTGATGGATAATCCAACTAATGCTATATATTTTGGATATAAATCTGCTAATTGAGGCCATTAAAGCCTTCTGTACAATTTCCCATGCACCAAAGAAAGAGGGCAAAGAGAATACAATTTGCAAGAGGCATCTAAAGCCTTTAACGGGCATTGGTACGAGAAGGGATTGTCTGTACCGCCTGCCCGTACGATGTACTATGGAAGCCATCTCATCAAATACTCTCAACCCATGCAGGTGGGTTTGATATCTGACATTCAGAGGCACTAGAGTTCATAGAAACCTCTCCTCCAAAAGGGATCTGAAGGGAGAACTCACTTAATGATTCGATCATGAGGCTACGAACATCCTTGGATGACTAGGGATCATCCTCATCATCAACCACTGCAACTCCACCATCATCGCCATCTTCTACATCTCATTTACATTCATCTTGTTATATTTTCCAAACCTATTGTGGATTTGCACGAGTATTCATCTATTTATATGTTTTCCATTCATAGTATTATAATAATCTTGATTGCCACCATGTGTGAGTAGTTCTCCTTGTTCTTGGGGATATGCAAAAACCCTAGCTTTATTGTGAATTGAAATAAAGGTGATAAATAACCTTGTTTATAAGTATGTATTAGTTCACTCCCCTGATGTCATGTGAATGTTTACCACATAACATTTGCCTTCGAGATGGGAGAGGAAACTACCGTTGTACATGTGGTTTCGTTGAAGGTGTTAAGTGATATGTCACACTAAATCATCATTCATGTGGCAAAGGGGAATACGAGGGGACTCACAAAGCCTTATCCATGACCATATGGGGTTAACTCTTAATTGTTGGGGATCGGGGTGGCTAGCCTATGATCATGGTTGTGGTTATGAGGGGTGAGATATTAGATGGATGGTCTGTGATCACCTAATTTGGAGATTATCCCATACATGCACATAAAGGAAGACGTAGATTTATCCTAATCATGAATAACCGAATTGCTAGTGGTGGATCCTACACTCTCTGAGAATGCTTTATCCTTACTATAGCTTCATACTATTTACCTCGTGAACCTTTCTCTATGTTTACTTGCATTTGATTAATATTTCTTTGTTCACACACATACAACCTCTCTCAAATACCCTTGCTTGGAATCAAAGACAATTCATGAACACTCTTTGTTGAATAGTAATGAGTGGCATTAAGACCTCATCCAGTAGCTCTCTGTGGTTCAATACTCTTATATCGAAACTAGCTATAAACGAACTTTGCACTTGAAATCATCAAGCTATTTTATGGCTCCATTGCAGGGGAGCTTAGCTCCTTTGGTGTTTGTTCATAGTTATTAGTTTATTATTGTTGTCCTAAAGTTGTTTATTAAGTTTAAGTTGAACCACCATGACCGCGCTTGGGCTTATTAACAAGTTTGATGCTAGCACCACTCTCGGGCAGTTCAACCTTGCCTCTAGGAAAGGAAACCCAAGGGAAAACGTTGAATATGAGGTTAACCCTCAATTAATTACAATCCTAAAATGAAGGGAATTTGAAGGAGACGATGATTCTGAAGATCTACATGCACATTTGGACTTCTTCAATGATATATGTGGCACATTTAGATTAAAGAATTATGTTGATTATAAGGTAAAGTTAAAGTTCTTTAATCAAACTCGAACTACTACAGCTCTTACTTGGTATAGAACTTGTCCTACTAGAACAATAGATACCTAGGACAATCTATTAGAATAATTTTTATCTTGCTTCTATCCCAAAAGGATATCTTTTGGAGCCAGGCGAATAATTATAAATTTCAAGAACCGCCCAGGAGAAAGCCTCATCAGGGCCTATAAATTTCAAGAACCGCCTAGGAGAAACCAAAACTGCCATAACTTTTGCATCTGAACTCCAAAAAGGGTGAAACCAATTTTGTTGGAAAGATAACGACATGTAGAATCCAACAAAAAATATGTGATATATCTCCCAAGGTGTGGAGCCGGAAAACCCGCATGATGAGGGGTAACCTTGGCAATGCCCATGGTGATGGACTTAGGGTTTTGCGGAAAAGAGAACATTGGGGATTTCGTCGGATATCAGGCAAATAAGGGAGTCGAAGTCGCCTGAATACTTGAGTAATAATACTATTACAGATTGCTTGGGGTTTTTTCGGTACCTCCTTGTAGGTTTCTCCCATCCTATATATAATAGGTTAGGTCCCAAAACTATATACGGATAGGTTACATATGTTTGATTACACCACCAACACAATGTCGGTTCATCTTTCCTTTTCTAATATAACTAAGGCTTCTATCGGATGCTTCCTGGGCCATCATCTTGAATCTTCATGGGTTGTGAGCCTTTATACAACGAGGGTAGCAGATCATAAGTACCCGAGTAGTCATACCCATATCAATAGCCCCGAGACTTTACCAGAATCATAGATTCTGGTTGAGTCTCAAAGATATTTTCAGCTTTTCTATGTTCTGAGATTTTGTGATTTTATAGGGATTTGGTACAACAGGCCTGATGCATCCGATGGATCGGAAATCAGTTAATTGCTCCTGGGATAAGACACTATAGACCTACATCAAATTCAGGTCCCCAGGCCTGAACTCGGAATTATAACTGGTGTAACTTAGTTCGAGCCGTTGAGGTCTTATCGAATACTGAATCCCAGTTCTATTTTATGGGGTACCCAATGCGTCCGTCGGGATTTCCCATCGTATCTATGGATATTTTACTGGCAGAGCACATTCTTGTGCGATTACCAGGCCACACAGGACGAATCCCGGGGTCTTACCTTCATGTCGTGGACACGGCATTCAGATTTTTTGTTATGTCGGGCGCAATCCGAGATTTTTGTATATATTTTATCGACTACCTTGTTTGGTTGTTGGAATTGCTGAAGTTTACCGGTTCCTATAGATGCTCCTGATAGGAGTAATTATTTGCGGGCACAAATACTTATTGATCTCAACACACGAGGACACTTTTATCTTCGGGTATTGACTTGGAAACAATTGAAATTTGTTTGTTAGGTGCGCAACAACACTCCTGATAGGAGTAGCCACCAAGGCTATGTTTGGATGTTTGCATTGGGACATAGGCTCGAAGTACTTATGTTGTAACTATTCTGACAACGTCATCTTGTGTTTCGTCGGGTGCGCGTCCAGCGCTCCTGATAGGAGTAGCCTCCGAGGCTACAGTCGAGATATTTGTATTCGATTGTAGTCTCAAAGTCTTTCTTGCCGAGGAATTTATTTTGACTCAAAAAAAATTGATTCTTTTCTTTGGGTCCTTGTCCTTTTTATAGGGCTGAAGTTTTCTTTGTGACTTGCATGGCATGATGTCACTGATGACAAATTTACATCGTGGTTTCCTAGAGACACGTCTCGATGGGACGTTTCAATTGTGGGACCGTGCAGCGGTAATGATGACGTGTGGGTAGCGTGTTCAACAGAGTTTTTTACTGCACATCCCCTTTTCCGCGCGAAGATCAAGACATTGTGCGAGGTTCTCCTGTTTTTACCACAGTAATATATGCTTAAGATTTTTTCCTTTACAGAATCCATGGACACGTGTCACCATTGTGTGTGTTTGTGACGGTTCAATTTTACATCAAATGGTCCAAGCTGTGTACCTTGGCTCTTTATAAAGGGAAAGGGATTCCTTTTACTACTTTTTACCCCTTCTTTGTTAGCTTTATCTTCTTTCTTGTGGCCTTGCCTTCCTCTGTCTTTCTCGCCTACTTCGGTTGTTCTTCTACGTGCTAGTTCTGCTCCTCCGCCACCATGGGCAAAAGTAGGGTGAGGACTTCCACCACGGCCGCCAAGGCCACCAGAAAGAGGGTTGACGGATGGCCCCCATTGAAATGCACTGCACGGGAGTTGCGTGAGGCGCGGAACTCTGGCCATATGGAGGAGGGCGCCTTCAAGCTCCCTGGAGATGAAGCTATTCCAATCCCCGAATCGGGCTAGAGGGTAATGTTTCTCTCCTTTCTTTTCCGCGGCCTTTCTCTCTCTGTCCATGAATTCCTTTGTTGTCTCCTTTTCGTGTATGGCGTGCAGCTGTATCAGCTCACGTCCAACTCTATCCTTCACGTCGCTTGCTTTGTTACTCTTTGTGAATGCTTTCTCGGGATCCATCCCCATTGGGGCATGTGGAAGTACTTCTTCTATGTTCGTCGAATGGCACCGACACCATTGTCCATGATGTTGGTGGCGCCATTTTCTCTATTCGCTCTGATGTAGATTATTTTGATTTTAAGATCACTGATTCCGTCCAAAGGTGGAAAACCAAGTGGTTTTACATCAAGGATTAGTCAGTCGAGGGTCGGTCTTTTGGCTTAGCCCCCTTTGATCCCAAGAAGCCTTGTCACACAAACTTGACTCTTGGGATCAGCATCCCACTCCTGAAGAAATGATGGATATTTAACCTTATTGCCCGTATTTCCAAACTGCGGCATGAGGTTGGCAAGGAACTATCGAGACTTCAAATTCTGGCATATTTCTTGCGAATACGTGTGCAGCCTCTGCAGGCCAGGCTTTCTGGTATGTGGGCGTATACTGGCAAGAAGGACCCAATGAGGATTTCATGGGATGATCTTACCCTCAAGGTGTATGAAAAAAGGGTTCAGAATTTCATGACCGTTACAAAGAAAAGCTCGGTTCCCTCTGATTGCCACGTAGAGCCTTTTAGCAAGGAGAAGCGCCTTCCCGAGGTAAATTCCTTGATTTTTTGCTCTTTATTCATTTGTGATTTTTTTCTTCTATAATTGTCCCCTTTTGTGATTGTTGGTCTTCCGTTTATGCAGGATTATGATCATCCGTCCTGCCTGCCTCCTCTTCCTGAAAGCAGTGAGCTTCCTGCTAATCCTTCTGCATCCGACGATCTCCCTATGACTGGGAATGCTGCTGATGAGGAGATGGAGATGTCAGCCACAAAATCTTCATTGGGGACGTTGTCGCTTCTGTCGGCTCATTCTGAAGATTTTCGCGTGGCGCCCATTAGCGAGAAAAGGAAATGTCCTGACGTTTCAGAGACGGTTGAAGACTCGGATGACTCCACTGGCTCAAAGCCTTTGTGTGCCATCCCGGTTTCATCGGCTCTTCCCGAGATGAATCTGTTCCGCTTTACGCAGAACGTTTCTTTGTAAGTACTTTACTGCCTTTCCATTGTTTTTCGGATGAGCATGTTGTTTTGAGCTTTTTACATTTATATTTGTAGTGGTGATGACGGGGAAGATCTTCCCCTATCTCCTCTTGGTACATCTGTTGCCCCTTCTTCTACAAAGCCTCCACAGCTATCCACGGACCCAAAGGATTTGCATGCATCTCCTGCCGGTCAAATTATCCAAAAAGATGTTGCCACTTCACCGAAACTGCAGCCTCGGAAAAGAAGAAAATCAGCTGGTAAAGGCGTGGTGATATCTAAAAGCCCCGTTGAGGTGGATATGCAAGACGTAAGTGTATCTGTGCTTTGAATTTGGCCATGGTTTCTACTTCGCTTGTTTTTCCTGATGCCCTTCTTCGCAGCATGTGATGCCTGAGATGGTTGATATGGCCTCTCACTTCATCAAGATCCATAATGAAGCCGAAGGTTTGAAAGGTATATTTTCATATTTTATGACTTTGCACTCTTTCACATCTCTCCCTTTTTCCTAAGTTTCTGAAGTGTTCGCTAATTGTTCAGCCGCTGTCAAAGAGTGTAAGGTCATCCAGGACAAAGTGATGAAGCGTGCTGACGATCTGGAGGCCAAACTTCAGGTTGCCAAGAAAGCTTTGGAGGAGGCCAAGCAAAAAGCCAACACTGATGCCAAAGAGAAGGCCAAACAAGATGCTATCCGGGATGAAAATCTTCGAAAGCGCTTGGAGATCCTCAATACTTCCTTAACTCGTGAGTTTTCTATTTTTCAAGGAAGAATTTTTGTTTAAGTCATAGGCTTTGTTTTTCACCTCTTTATTCTTATCCCCCTTATTTGTATGTGTAGAGCTGATAGGCCAAAATTTATTGCTAGACGAAGACAAGAAGGTTGATCCTTTATCGGATGTAGTTAGCATTTTGGAGGCTAACAGCGTTCATGGGCGCAACCTCCTTGTCCGCTCACGCCGTGCTTTGAAAAGCCTACATGCCAAAGTTTTTCCATCGAAAGAAGTGTCGGTCGATTTGAATGACCTCGTCGCTGTCTTTGGTGCTGATCCTAGCCCCCTTGTTGGCTATAGTGTGATGCATTCGAAGAGCAGCGCGGAAACTTCGATGGTGTTGGCAATGGCGCATGGCAAAAAGGTCGACTGGCAGAAGGTTAGCTCCTCTGTCCCAGTCACTTCCAAAGGCCAATCAGTTGATTTCAAGCCTTTCATTAAGAGGGCCAAGAAGTTTTCTCGGCTGCTTTTGGGCATAGGCTCGGGTTAGGAGAAATTAGCTACCCCTTCTTCTACTAGTGCCCCTTCTTCGGCTGATGCCCCTGTTGATCTTGCGGCAGGCGCTCCATCCGCCAGTGTGACTTTGTCTATAGAAAAGACTCTGTCATAGATTTTCTTTGTAGTTTTCCTTGTCTTTTATGCTATTGTTGTAATGAAATTTGGCTTATCTTGATGTTGAGCGCTCCTTTTGAAGAGGAAAATTTTCTGTACATGTGCACATGAGTTGCCATTTGTATGCTGAAGGCTCTGTATTTTTCATGTGCCTTGCTAGATTTTGAATGATACGGCGGCTCCTCCTACGCCTGCCCAGACGTCGGATGCAATCCCATCCTCATCTGGAATGGGTGCAACCAAGACTGTCATTGTACGCATAGTAGACCCATTGTTGTATGCTGAGAAAATTGAGTAGGTGAATAAACTTGAAGGGAAACTTCGGGTTATTCAATCAATGGTAGATGTTGCTCAGTCAAAAACGCGCCAAGCCCTTGATCGTGAATCATACTTCTTGGAGAAAATTTTCGGGGCGAGTGATAAGATGTTGAAAGGATACATATGCCGCCTAGAGGGGGGTGAATAGGCGGTTAAAAACTTTTCCGAGAGTGGCTCAACAAAGGCGGAATTAAACTAGCATTTACTTTGTTAAGCACAAAACCTAGAACAACTAGGGTTCACCTATTTGCACCAACAACTTATTCTAAGCAAGACAAGCAACTATGTGATAGCAAGATATATACTTCAAGCACGAAGGCTATCACAAAGTAAAGTGCATAAGTAAGAGCTCGGATATAGAGATAACCGAGGCACGCGGAGACGACGATATTTTACCGAGTTCCTCCCAACATAGAGTACGTCTTGTTTGGAGAGGGGGTGGTATCAAACCACTGATGCACTCGACTTTCAACGTAGAGCTCGTTGGGAACCCCAAGAGGAAGGTATGATGAGCACAACAGTAAGTTTTCCCTCAGTTATGAAACCAAGGTTTAATCGAACCAGTAGGAGCAAGGAAACACCCCAAAGGTGTTACTAGCTGAGCTTTGGCAAGGCGCACTACCGGTGCTAGTAGCAACATGGAGACCTGCACAACACAACCACAGAACTTTGTCCCCAACTTGTGATGAGGTTGTCAATCTCACCGTGTTTTGCGGAAAACAAAGGATTAAACGTATCGAATGGAAAGAAGTAAAAGTTTGCAGAAAGTAAACACAAAGCAGTAAAAGATTGTAGATTATATATAAAAGACAAGGACCGGGATCCATAGTTCACTAGAGGTGGCTCTCCTTAGATAGATAACATGTTGGGTGAACAAATTATAGTGGGGCAATTGACAAACACCGAGAAAGCAATACATGCATATACTAATCATCTTGACTCCTATGAGACTTGATTGGGCATTACAACATAATACATAGACCGCCATCCAACTACATCTATGACTAATAATCCACCTTCAAGTTATCATCCGAACCCCCTCCGGTATTAAGTTGCAAGCAACAGATTATTGTTTTACGAACTGCGTGTAAAGTAAACAATACAATTGTTCTATGAACAAAGGATCGTTGTTTTATCCCTAGTAGCAACAGCACATCTAGTACCTTAGAGATTTCTGTCACTTCCCCAGATTACCAGAGGCATGAACCCACTATCGAGCATAAATACTAACTCTTGGAGTTGCTAGCATCTACTTGGCCAAGATAGCTACTAACAACGGAAAGCATGCAAGATCTCAAATAACAAAGACATGATAGAATCAATAATCAATCTGAAATAGCATCTCAATATCCATCGGATCCCCGCAAACACAACATGTATGAATTACAAATAGATGATCTTGATCATGAACGGAGCTCACAAGATCTAAACATGAAAGCACAAAGGAGGAGAAACCAGCCATCTAGCTACTACATGGATCCGTAGTCCAAGGATGAACTACTCACGCATCACACCGGAGGCTTGCATGGTGATGAAGAAGGCCTCCAAGGTGAATTCCCCTCTCCGGCAGGGTGTCGGGAAGAGCTTCAGATCCCTCCCGGTCTAGGGATGGAGATGACGGCGGCTACAGACTCTTTCATGGATTTTTGATCGGGTACCTAGGGTTTTCATCCCGAGGACAACTTATAGGCGGAAGGAGAGGCCGAGGGGGTGCTGGGGTCGGCCAGACCACCCCCTGGCGCGGGCCAAGCCTGGCCGCACGGCTAGGTGGTGTGGCTGGCCCCTGGCCCCTCTCCGTCTTGTATTATGGCACTTTATCCCTTCCGGAAAAATAGGCACTTTGGCTTTTGTCCCGTCCAATTCCGAGAATATTCATTTTCTGACTTTCTTGGAACCAAAAACAGTAGAAAACATGCAGCTGGCACTGTAGCTCTTGTTAATAGGTTATTCTAAGAAATCATATGAAAAGTACTCCAAAGTTGGAACAAAACACAAGAAAGTGGATAAAACCAAGCAAGGAACATCAAAAATTATACATACATTTGCAATGTATCAACATCCCCAAGCTTAACTCCTACTTGTCCTCGAGTAGGTAAGTGATAAAAAGAAATAATTTTTGAGGTGACATGCACCATCAAAGACTTGATCAAAGTATTTGCAAAACACTCAAAGCTGGGATCATAGTACTTCAACCATAACATGAAAGACAAAGTTCTAGAAATAAGCAAAGAAACTATGATGCAACATGAAAAGGCACAAACAAAAGATTCATGAATAACAATGCTTTGCAAGACGTTTGTTTGTTTCACATAAAGAAAACATAGTATAAAAATATTCAGCTTGTCCCTCAATAGAGTAGCAAATATAAATGCATAGGACACCTTCAAAGTTCATAAGAGTGACTAGATACAATAGTTTAAAACAAGCAATAACAAGTTGTGCATCAATCAACTAGTCTTGGGACAATGCACATAGAACTAAGAATGGCCACTATGCTCTCAAAGTAGGTGCATAAAGTTAGAAGATGGAGACTCAATATAATGGTGGAAGAAAAGCCTTTTGTAAAAGGAAGTAGGGATTCAAGTCTCATAAAGAGCTTCCAAAAATTATGGTACTTATAGCTTTCAGCTCTCATTGCCCCTATCATAAGCATCTTTAAGTGATTAAGGTTAAAGTGACACAACTAAGAGGATATGCTTGACAAGTTATAAACCGAAATCTCATGCCCCTTACTTACGAAGACCGATCCTCATGCTACTCAACTTCAGTCACGAGTAAGCTCTTGTCATTGTAAGTATATGTGTATCATTAAGAACTGCCAACGGGGTACCCCTTGCACATGATACGGGAGCTTTCCCATAATCAAAATGACAAGGCAAGCAGACAATGAGCATCTCAGCGATCTTTTTATTTGCTATTTGCATAGGTTTTTATTGAGAATGCTTCATAGAGTGCTCATTATGGTGATGCTGCAAGTTTCCACCATGATTAGGCATGGCTTAGGATAGCAGCCCAGGCATTTCTCTAACACACATACAAACTCCATGATCTTACAAGTTCCACTTTTATTTCACACCGCCGGGATCCGTAAGCAAAAGAACATGATATCAACGGGGTACAAAGTACAAGTGCAATGTTGAAAGCGTTCCCCATGAAACATGGTTCTGCTAATTTCAACTTATAAAGCGCAAGCATATACGCAACAAAGAAGGACCCAGTGGTTCAAGTTTATTATAGGCAATAAAGTAAAGTGTGCCATCAAGTTCGTGAGAGCTTTAATCACTAGTTTTCTCATAACAAGTGGAAGGTAAACAAAAGCATGAATGTACTTGGAATAGCATAAGCTAGTAGGTAGGTATGGTGGAATCTTTGGAATAACTTGGTTTAGGGAGTTGGATGCATGAGTGGAACTCATACTTTGTTGTGGAGGCTAGCAAAATACTGGGAGCGACAAACTAAGAGAGCAATAATGGCCATAATCATGCAGAGCAACAAAAAATCATTGATCAAAGCATAAAGTGATACTACAAGTTGAAAACTAAAGGATCATAAATGCTATGGTGACTTGAGATAGTCATAACATGGTGTGAGCATGTGCCAAGTCAACCCAAATAAAGCATCAAAGGAGAATACCACTATACTATGCTTTAATATGCTAAAACAACGCATGATTCATCCAAGGCCCATTAAGCAATCTCAATTGTTTATAACAAGTCATGCTACAGCAAATAATACTAAGCATAAAGCCAAAACAATATCAAGCATGGCATGACAAAGCATAGCCACAGTCAAAAACGAGCTCTTTTTACCACATAAGTATGAACTTTCCTACTCTTTTCCAAACCAAACCAAACCAAACCAAACTAAATGCAAACCAAAGTATGAAAGAGGGGGTCCAACCAATTTATTTAGAAAACTAAGCAAACCAAAGCAAATGAAAACCAAAACTAAAAGGAAAAAGAAGACGCTCCAAGAAAAACACAACTGTGCATGAAACAATAAAAATGAAGCGTTTGGAAGGAACCTGGGATTTTTATTGATGAAGAAGGGGATGCCTTGGGCATCCCCAAGCTTTGATGCTTGTACTTCTTGGATATTTCTTGGGGTGACACGCGTGGCATCCCCAAGCTTGAGCTTTAGTCCATCCTTCATCTCATTACTCATTCCTTCCATACACATGAAATTTTTCCTTCATACAAAACTTCACACAATCTCATTAGCAACATTAGTGCACTTAAGATAAATAAGTCTCAAGGTTCAGTTTTAACACCAAATAAACTTCCATTAGAACACTAGCTACTGTAGCACTTCCCTCAAAAAGCTCAATTCCCCAAAGGAACTCAAGAAGGAACTAACAAGAAGCAAATGTAGAAAATGGCAGAAATCTGTCAAAACAGACCAGCAGGTAAAGACGAATTTTTTCGAAGACCTTATGTTGCTCAAATAAAAAAGTGTTAAAATAAATAAAGTTAGATAACAACCTGGGTCAGAAGTACAAAAAATTACAGCTCAATCCGACGTACAGAGCTCTCTCAGGAATTTTTACGGTGAAGCACAGAAATCTGTTTCGGGACAGCAACTTTCCCAATCATTACTTCACTCTCATTAGAGGTTACTCTTGGCTCAAAAAGCAAATAAAAAGGATAAGGAGAGATTATTCCAGAGGTAATAACCTCCAAGACTCATCTAAAACTCTTGGGTTATCTCCCAACAAGTACTTTTCTTTAACGCCTTTAAGTTAGGCATAAGAAGCAAAGAAAGAATCAAGTGTTCTCAAATGAAGAAGCATTAAGACCAAATTTTGTTTTCATAGGAGAAGCAAAATAAATCTTCTCTCTCTTTTTAGGGAAGTGTTCTATACCTTTCTTGAGTGGGAGTTGATATTTAATGGTGCCTTCTTTCATATCAATGATGGCACCAACAGTTCTAAGAAAAGGTCTTCCCAAAGTAATAGGACAAGAAGCATTGTATTCAACATCCAAAACATAGAAATCAACAAGGACATAGGAATCATTAACCATAATAAGCACATCATTAAGACTCCCCATGAGTTTCTTTTTAGCATTAGCATCAAGTGTAACATTCAAATAACAATCTTCAAGAGGAGGCAAATCAAGCATATCATAAATCCTTCTAGGCATAATGGAAACATTGCTATCAAGATCACACAAAGCTTTGAAATCAAAGTCATTCACTTTCATATTAATGATGGGTTCCCAACCATCTTCTTGTTTTATAGGAATAGAAGCTTTATGTTTTATCTTTTCTTCTTTAATCTTTATGAGAGCATCAGTAATGTGTTTTGTAAAGTCCATGTTCATAGTACTAGCATTAGGACTTTTAGCAAGCTTTTGTAGGAACTTAATAACTTCAGAGATATTGCAACCATCAAGATCAAAATCAACTTTATCATCTAAAGTAGTAGAACTATTACTAGCCTCAACACTAGTGGTGGTGATAGTAGAAACACTAATGTTTCTAGCAATTTCATCTTCTCTTTCCCACTTAGCATGTAATTCAGCTAATAGTCTAACATTTTCATCAATTCTTACTTGTATGGCATTAGTAGCTGCAAAGGGATTCTCATTAGTATCGGGTTTAGCAGCCATTTTATTAATCAATGAAGATTGAGCTTCAGACAAATATGATATATTTCTTTCAGCATTAGAGAGTTTCAATTGTAAACTAGGAATTTCCCTATTTAGACTCTCAAGTTGATGGCTAATGTTCTTCAAGATGATAGATTGTTACTCCATAGTTTTGGTGAATAGTTTATTTTGCTCATATTGCATTTGCATGAAGTTTTTAGTGGCTCTTTCAACTTCTAAAATTCTTCCTTCGCTAGGCAATCCAGGTTTACCATTATAGCCATAAGTATTACTAGGAGGGTAGGGCCTATAATTGTTATTACCAAAAGCATTGTTGCCAAAGTTGTTATTTCTTATGAAGTTCACATCAACTTGCTCTTCTTGAGCAACCAAAGAAGCCAAAGGAACATTATTTGGATCAATATGGGCTTTCCCATTAACAAGCATAGACATAATAATATCAATCTTATCACTCAAGGAGGAGGTTTCTTCAACGGAATTTACCTTCTTACCTTGTGGAGCTCTCTCAGTATGCCATTCAGAATAATTAACCATCATATTATCCAATAGTTTTGTTACAACACCCAAAGTGATGGTCATAGAGGTACCTCCAGCAGCTGAATCCAATAGGTTCCTTGAAGAATAGTTCAATCCTGCATAAAAAGTTTGGATGATCATCCAAGCAGTCAGTCCATGAGTGGGACAATTCTTTACCAAAGATTTCATTCTTTCCCAAGCTTGAGCAACATGCTCATTATCAAGTTGTTTAAACTTCATTATTTCACTTCTCATGGATATAATCTTAGCAGGAGGATAGTATTTTCCAATAAAAGCATCTTTGCACTTAGTCCAAGAATCAATACTATTCCTAGTTAAGGAATTCAACCACTCTTTAGCTTTTCCTCTCAAATAGAAAGGAAAAAATTTCAGTTTAATAATATCACCATTTATATCCCTATGCTTTTGCATCTCACAAAGTTCAACAAAGTTATTTAGATGGGAAGCAGCATCTTCATTACCAATACCAGAAAATTGTTCTCTCATAACAAGATTGAGCAAAGCAGGTTTTATCTCAAAGAAAGTATTTTCAGCCATAGGTGGAGCAATAGGAGTGCTCATAAAATCATTGTTGTTGGTGCTAGTGAAGTCACACAACTTAGTGTTTTCAAGAGTAGTCATTTTTTTGGGTTTTAAAATAAGAAAGCAAACAAGTAAAACTATTTTTTTTTGTATTTTTGAAGAACAAAACAAGCAAACAAAGCAAAAAGAAAACTAAGCAAAACAAAAAAAAAAGTAAAGAGATTGGTTATGAGGGACTCCCCTTGTGAAGATGTCCTTGACTCCCCGGCAACGGCGCCAGAAAAGATCTTGATGCACTAGACTTTCAACGTAGAGCTCGTTGGGAACCCCAAGAGGAAGGTATGATGAGCACAGCAGTAAGTTTTCCCTCAGTTATGAAACCAAGGTTTAATCGAACCAGTAGGAGCAAGGAAACACCCCAAAGGTGTTACTAGCTGAGCTTTAGCAGGGCGCACTACCGGTGCTAGTAGCAACGTGGAGACCTGCACAACACAACCACAGAACTTTGTCCCCAACTTGCGATGAGGTTGTCAATCTCACCGTGTTTTGCGGAAAACAAAGGATTAAACGTATCGAATGGAAAGAAGTAAAAGTTTGCAGAAAGTAAACACAAAGCAGTAAAAGATTGTAGATTGTATATAAAAGACAAGGACCGGGATCCATAGTTCACTAGAGGTGGCTCTCCTTAGATAGATAACATGCTGGGTGAACAAATTACAGCGGGGCAATTGACAAACACCGAGAAAGCAATACATACATATACTAATCATCTTGACTCCTTTGAGACTTGATTGGGCATTACAACATAATACATAGACCGCCATCCAACTGCATCTATGACTAATAATCCACCTTCAGGTTATCATCCGAACCCCCTCCAGTATTAAGTTGCAAGCAACAGATTATTGTTTTACAAACTGCGTGTAAAGTAAACAATACAATTGTTCTATGAACAAAGGATCGTTGTTTTCTCCCTGGTAGCAACAGCACATCTAGTACCTTAGAGATTTCTGTCACTTCCCCAGATTACCAGAGGCATGAACCCACTATCGAGCATAAATACTAACTCTTGGAGTTGCTAGCATCTACTTGGCCAAGATAGCTACTAACAACGGAAAGCATGCAAGATCTCAAATAACAAAGACATGATAGAATCAATAATCAATCTGAAATAGCATCTCAATATCCATCGGATCCCCGCAAACACAACATGTATGAATTACAAATAGATGATCTTGATCATGAACGGAGCTCACAAGATCTAAACATGAAAGCACAAAGGAGGAGAAACCAGCCATCTAGCTACTACATGGATCCGTAGTCCAAGGATGAACTAATCACGCATCACACCGGAGGCTTGCATGGTGATGAAGAAGGCCTCCAGGGTGAATTCCCCTCTCCGGCAGGGTGCCGGGAAGAGCTTCAGATCCCTTCCGATCTAGGGATGGAGATGACGGCGACTACAGACTCTTTCGTGGATTTTTGATCGGGTACCTAGGGTTTTCGTCCTGAGGGCAACTTATAGGCGGAAGGAGAGGCCGAGGGGGTGCTGGGGTCGGCCAGACCACCCCCTGTCATGGGCCAAGCCTGGCCGTGCGGCCAGGTGGTGTGTCTGGCCCCTGGCCCCTCTCTGTCTCGTATTCTGGCACTTGATCTCTTCCGTAAAAATAGGCACTTTGTCTTTTGTCCCGTCCAATTCCGAGAATATTCATTTTCTGACTTTCCTGGAACCAAAAACAGCAGAAAACAGGCAGCTGGCACTGTGGCTCTTGTTAATAGGTTAGTCCAAGAAATCATATGAAAAGTACTACAAAGTTGGAACAAAACACAAGAAAGTAGATAAAACCAAGCATGGAACATCAAAAATTATAGATACATTTGCAATGTATCAACCACCAACGCCCCAAAAGGCCTCCCTTGTTCTCCTGTGAATCTCACCCCAACAGGATCGATCCACACTTCCACTATCGATGCACTTGTCAGTGGCAATCCGGAACCTCTCACAAGGTTGGGGCACTTCTCCACAAGTCAATTGGAGGCTCCCAACAAACAAGCTTGGGGAAAGCTCCACAACTTAATTGGAGGCCCTAAGAAATCCACAAACCTGCAAAACCACCAAACCGTCTAGGGTTCCAATGAACCCAAGAGTAAAAAGCTTCTCACCTTTCACCCAATCGAATCCTCACCGAGAACTCAAACCGATGCACCAAATGCAATGGCAAGAACACACGAAGTGCTCAAGTCCTTCTCTCCCAAATTCCACCAAAGCTACAAAAGCTTATGGGGGAATAAGAGAGGAAGAACAATGGAGGAAATCCACAAAAGACTCCAAGATCTAGATCCCAAGATGTTCCCCTCACTTAGAGGAGAGATTGATTGGTGGGGTTGTGGATCTAGGTCTCCTCTTTCAAATCCCTCAAGAATATGCAAGAACCAATGGAGGGATTGAGGGATAGCAAGCTCAAGAAGGTCAGCAATGGAGGAGAGAACTTGCAAGGAAGGTTAGGGAACCATTGGGGAAGAAGGGCCCCTTAAATAGGTCCCTAGAAATCCAACCGTTATGCCCAGGAATCGTCCGGTCTGGAGTCTCCGGACTGGGACCGGAGTCTCTGGTGTACCCAGGCCAAACGGGGTCAAACTGGGGGACAATCAGTATGCGGTCCGGAGATAGACCGGAGATTTAGTCCAGAGTCTCCGGCTTACAAAAACTGGCAGAAAGACCAATACGAAAACATCCATAATTTTTGCATCCGGACTCCGATTTTGATGATATTGGGCTCGTTTTAAAGAGGACAACAAACTCTACAAGATCATGTAGAGAACCATAATAGTACAGAAACGAAGGATAGAAGCAAATTAACAAAGGTTTGATCTCTCTCAAAAAGACAAACCGATAAAACCTCCAACATCGAAAACGCAATAGAGAATGCATACGAAATCCGTTTTCGATGAACTTGGGCTTGTCATGAAGGTTAACACAAGATCTAAATCCTCTCATGGATAAGAACCAAATAATGTAAGGTTTTACCAATCTCTAAAAGACAAACCGGTAAAACCTCCAATATCGAAAACACAATAGAGAATGCATATGAAATCAGTTTTCGATGAACTAGAGCTTGTTATGAATATTACCACAAGCTCAAGAACCTCACATGGATAAGATCCAAATAAAAACCAACAAAGATGATGCCAAGTATGCAAAGGTTTGAGCTCTCTCCGAAGGATATGATCAAGTTCCTCACTCGAGAGCCCCTCTTGATAGTACGGTTATCTATCCTATAAACCGGTCTCCCCAACTAACACCACGAGACCGGTAAGAAAGAAACCCTATCAAGAACATACCTTTGCCTTGAACATATTCCACTTGAGCTTGATGGTAGCGATCTTGTCCACCTCAAGATGGAACACCTTTCTTGATTGCGCTAGCTTGGTGAAGACTTGCAAATTGCTCCCCATACTCCACTATGGTAGAGCTTCTCTTTTGGGCATACCATATTCTCATATCCATGATCACCATATGATGGCAATCTTCAAGCAAATGATCTCTTCGAGATGGCTCATCTTGAACTTGCACATCATTTCTTCTTTATTTATTATGTTGGTGTCTTGAAGGTACATAAGAGATATCACTCCAACTTTAGTCTTCAAGACACACTTACTATAGGATCAACTCTCACTTGACCAATCTCCGGATCACTCATTGAAACCTTGGTCAACACTTAATTTTCGTCACTTTCTTCTTCTCCCAACCTTGAAGACAACATATGGTTCAAGCATTGCCTATGGACAAATCCTACAGGTAAAACTCAATGCAAACATAAGTCCATAAAGATTGTCATTAATTACCAAAACCACACATGGGGGCACACATGCACTTTCAATCTCCCCCATTTTGGTAATTGATGACAATCCCTTTGAGAGGGTTTATATAAGGAATTAACTAAACAAAACTTTGTGCTAACATCAAATACTACATAAGTATGTGATGTTAGTACAACCACAATATCGAGCAAACTCCCCCACAATCTATGCACGTGTGGATGAACTTGAATTTCATTGCATATATTGCCAACCATTACTGGTGGTGGAATTTCCTCGATATAGCAACACGCTAAGATGCAAAGCAACACGCTAAGATGCAAAGCACACGAGGTAAATGTTTAAGTACAAAACTCAAAACACAAAACCAAATTCCCTTAAAACCCTCTAAAACTTCTCCCCTATTGGCATCGATTGCTGAAATGGGTGAAAAACTTTAGAAGGCCAATTTAGTGAGAGTTCCTCCATATGGTATGCATTTCTCATAATATGAGTGGAATCAAATGCACGTATCCAATGATAAATACCATGAGGAAATCAAACTAAACTAAGGATCCAATGATTGCAAAGAAATAAAATGGTGAAGAAGCATCAACGAATGAAGCAAGCAATCAAAAGATCGAAAGAAGCACTTCACAAAAGGAAGATACCAAAAGAAAGATAGATATTATGACAAGGTTGAAAAGAGAGTGATCTAAATAATATGAGGAGACTCCCCAAGGTTTGTGCACAACTTATAATTTGCGTTTGAATACAATATGCACAAACATGGCATCATCATTCCCTCTATATCATTTAAACCACAAGCACGAGCAAGTGAGAAGATATTATGATGAGATAAAATGAGTGTTTAGATGAAAAATAGGAAGCTCCCCAAGGTTTATGCACCAAATATAATAATTGCTTTGAATGCAAAGTGCATAAACATGGTATGCTTGCTCCCCCAAACTTACATAACAACACAAAGGCATGAGAGATCAACTTTCGTAACACCAATGAGTGCCAAAAGATGCAAATGAAAAGGTCAAGCACTCAAAGCAAAACATTTGGAGCCACCAAAGAATAAAAAGGAGCACAAGGTGTAGACTCTAAAGCAAAAGGATATCAACTAGAGATTCAGCCATAATTATGTGTATAAGTTTCTAGGTAGACAACAATCACCAAGATATACATCCACAAAGAAACATGTAAACACAAAATGGATACTCAAGAATGAACAAGATATCCAAAAGAAAGTCATAGATAATTCCAGTAAGATTTTTGCTAGAAAGCATGGCCAAAGGCTCAAATTTATCTTATTGATCATCAATGACCTTCAAACACCAACGAATACATCACAACTATCACAAGGGAACAAGAGATAGATGGAATGCATTGGAAAAAGCAACAAATATCATAAAGAACAAATAAACCTTGCAAATTCATACATATTGCACATGAGAGAAACTGAGGAAACGATTGGCAATAGAATTTCTAGATTGGCATATGTGGGATTGGTGAATCATAAACATGAATTTTATATACTCCCCAAAATATGCATTCATCTCAACTTACTCATATAACAATAAGGAAGATACAATAAAATCTTGCAAGAACCACAATAAAAGCAACTGAAGGAAATCATGCCATGATGCAACCACAAAGGTTGAATGCTAGAAAAGTATGCATTAGAGGGATACTTGTTACCGAGATACCATTGGTAGGATGAAGTAGATATGAGTTTGTTGATCATCCTAGCTTGACTCCAACTATCATTTAGTCCTCACATCTTCTTATTATTGAAAAGCATCCAATGAATCTCCAATGTACCTATAACATATTCAAGTACACAATGGTCCCAAAACTCATTGGGTCAAAAGTAGTTACATAAACTACAATACCTAGGAGAGACTCCACATAAATATGTGCATATTGATATGAAATTGAATTTCATGCACATCTTAGCCGATAGGATTTGGTGCAGAATCCCCTATATATTGGATCAAGAAATAAAGCATGCCATAATATAGAACATGTAGTAAATATGCATGCACAAGATTTCAAGAACCAAAAAGTAGATACAATTTGAACAAAAACACCAAGTAAACCAAGAAGTCGCACACAAGAGTGTGACACGACAAAAGGGTTTCCAAATTGTATCAAAGAGAAAAATCAACACATGAAAGGACACAAATTCAACAAATGAACAAGGCAATAGCCAAAGGGCAAAAGATAGACAAAAACACCAATGCTCAAGGATTTATCTCATCCTAAGGGATCAAACAAGTAACAAGGAATGAGACAAAACCAACTCCCAAAAAGCAAGGTTCCAACACACAAACCAAACTCTCTACACTTTTCATGATGGCACAAAGTACCAAAAGAAAAGATCAAACTTCCAAGCACATAAAACATGATATGGAACAAAACAAGAAGCATAAATATGAGTGTTCTAAATAATATAGGAGAGCTCCCCCATGGATAGTGCATTATGTAGGATTTTCCTTTTGAATGCAAAATGCACACAAATGGGATCATCACTAGTACCTACATTAAATAAAACACATGAGGATACAAAAAATAAGAAGATCCATAAGAGGCAAGGAAATCTTGGAAGAAAACACAAAACATTTTGTTGGCAAGAGGTAGAACAAAATTTAAGCAAAGGCCAAAATGAATATGATCAATAAATTCTACCATATATGGAGTACCACTTGTCCAATGACAAGAATTATGGGGAAACATTTCCCAAGGTAGTTTTCAAGGATATCGTGATCATATTCACAACAATAAGCATATGACGAAATATAAAAATTAAGCTTGATGCTTAGATAGAGATTCTTGATAGCTCCAAATAGTCACACAATCATAAAAGATTAAAGTAACTTGAAGCAAATGGTTTCCATGGAGGATATGGAGGTCCAAATATGGGGAAACATATACCAAGAAAACTCTCACAAACAAGATCCAAAAGAGGAGCAATAAAATCAATCCAAGGGAATTGGAACTTGTTTGAGCTAAATGTGCCACTTAGGAGCTAGATAATTATCGATATCAACTCTAAGTGACACTACCCCAAATGTCCACATTTTATAGGTTTGTAATATGCACAAAGCGTATGACTTCCCCATAATGTGATAAACCAAGAGTACTCAACAAGAGGTAAAAACATCCAAATAGAGATGATTAATGAACATTGTGGAACTTGAATTTCTCATGAGAAAGACATACCACATAGAGACTAGATAAACTTGCAATATACATACTAAGTGGTATTCCTCATGTACCCACATTTTAGGATTGTGGAATGCCCAAGCATAACACTCCCCCAAAATGGGATAGTCCATTAATCTCCCGCAAGAGCCAATTAAGATATGAACAAGATGCAATAGGCTCAAACATAAAACACATACATGGTGTGCAAACCAACATACACAAGCTTGATTTATCAAGTTAAGCAAGTAGGAAGCACAACATATACAAAACACATGCAAGGTACAAAACTAACACATGCACAAGGGGGCGAAGAACTTTCAATGTATACGAGTTAAGCACATGTTACCGCAAGGAGGAACATTGGATATATGATAGAAGCATGATAATCGAAATGGTTGACATAAAAAGAATAAATGATGAAGATCCCTCAATTCTTCATAATGTATCCAAACCTCCAATGCTCTCCAAACACACATATTGATCAAGTTTTGGCTTGTTGGTCCCCAACCAAGTTGGGTCCTAAGAAGTTAGTCACAATAGGCTTGGCAACCCAAATGGTTCTTTTCTTGAACCCACATTGAGCACCAACAAATTTGGCAAACATATTGCCAACCTCATCCTTATGAAGAGAATAAGCATCATCAATTATGATAGGGTTGGATGAGGAGTTACCAATGGTGCATGAAGAAGGAATATGCCCCTTCTCACAGCATATGTAGAAAGTTCTTCTCTTTCCATATTTCTTCTTAGGTGAGGCCACAACTCAAGGAAGAGCTCGAGTAGTCCTCTTAGGAAGAGGCCTGTCAATGACTTGAGGTGGAGCTTGAGGTTGCTTCCCTTGTTGCTTCACACTCAAAGGCTTCTTCTTCAATGGGCAAGATCTAACATGATGACATTCTTCCTTGCACTTGAAGCAAACAATGTTCGCCAGATTCTTGACTTGATCTTGTCCATTCTTCTTGCTGTCCTTGTGCTTCAAATTGATAGTGGACTTGTTCTTGACATTTGAGTTGAATCCAAGCCCACTCTTGTCATTGGGGGATTTTTGCACATTCAAGATTTTGTTGAGTGCGGCTTTCCCTTGATGACCCTTTTTCAAGTCATTCTTCAAAGAAGTGACTTGAGCCTTGAGATCTTTGATTTCCTCTACATGGTTAGTTTCAACAAAAGTACTAGAGGAAGTAGATGCTACATTGTTAGAGCAACAAGGCACGGAATGTAATTCATCACGAGATATAGCATGGTTGTGAGAGGATGAATTACAAGGACTAGCACATGGCAATATAACATTTGGAGTAGATATAGTGCTATTGTCCACATGAGGCCCACTAGATGTTACCATTGACACGATGGCCTCATGAGCTAACTTTAGCCTACCATGGGAGACTAGAAGATCCTCATGCGAGCTTGAGAGCTTGACATGGCTTTCTTCTAATTTCCCATAGTTGCTAGTTAGCAAAGCAAGTTGAGCCTTTAGCTCAACATTCTCCTTCAAAATAGATGCTTCACAAGAAATAGAGTTAGTAGCACAAGCATCATCATTATTAGTACGCGGTGAGGGAAACTTGGCAAGCTCTTTAGAATATAAAGCTTTAAGTTGCTCATGCGACTCGGTGAGTTTGATAAGCTCCCCCTTAACGACCCGAGAGCCATTTTCAAGGTGCTTAAAATCCTCAACAAGTTTAGCATAAGAAACTTCAATCCCAACATTTTTACTTTTAAGATCACTTGCCACCTCAAGATCTCTATCACAAGATTCCTTCACTCTAGACAACTCTAGAGCAAAAGTCTCCTCAAGAGATTCCTTAGTGGTTTGTTCCTCTTCAAGAGCTTCATTTAGATGTGCAATTTGATTAGCATACTCACGCTCAAAGCTACTCATTTTATCAATGGTGTTCTCATGATCCTAAATTTTTGCTTCTAACTTATCAATGTGTTCTTTGCTCTTAATAGAAAAGTCCAAGATTTCAACGAAGTTAGAGCAAGCAATATTATCCTTAACAAGAGCATGATAAACCATATCACCCTTTTCATATAAATCATCAACATTAGTCTCTTTTTCCTCATTATCCTCATCCTCATCATCACAAGAGGTATTGGGTTCCAAAGTAGGAGTTACCTTTGAATCCCGAGCCATAAGGCATAGGTGGGAACCGTGAGATGATGATGATGAAGAATTACTTGAAGATCCATTCAAATTTGTGTATTTACCAATAGAATCTTTGGTTTCCTCTACATTGTGAGACAGACAACAACTATAGGAAATAGAAGCATTTATATTATGACAACAAGGCAAAGAGAGCATATAATCATGTGATCTATTGAGGCAATTTATACATGATATGCAAGGACTATCAACACTAGCATGTAAATCATATATAGTGCTAGACGTGTTTAAGTCCAAAGATGAAGTATTGCAATGAGATAGAGAAGAAGGATCACAAAGAGTAAGCTCACTATCAACATTGCAATGTTCACCACCACTCACCATATCATTACCTTGTGTCTTACCACACTTTGGTGAAGTGGAATAAAAAGAGAACTCATCTCGACCGGAAGTGGAAGCAATACAATCATCCTCGATAATGTTGGACATATCATATTTATCTTGAAGTTTTGTCCATAACTCATGAGCGCTCCAAAAAGGTATGATTGAAGAAGTAACTACATAGCTCAAAGCATTAACAAGCACATTAGAAGCTTGAGCATCGAGATATAAGTTTTTCTCATCCTCACAAGATAGATTTCGGAAATCCATTGGAGGAGAAAAACCTATATCTACAATCCACTCCAAATTTGGGTCCATGTCCCGAAAATGAATAAGCATACGAGTTTTCCATATATCATAATTTGTGCCATCGAATATGAACATTTCATTATGCACTAATCCTCTAGCCGACATCTTTACTCTCAAGGCGGTGAAGCCTAAAATGAGAGATCGTGCTCTGATACCAATTGAAAGGATACAGATGCCGCCTAGAGGGGGGTGAATAGGCGGTTAAAAACTTTTCCGAGAGTGGCTCAACAAAGGCGGAATTAAACTAGCGTTTACTTTGTTAAGCACAAAACCTAGAACAACTAGGGTTCACCTATTTGCACCAACAACTTATTCTAAGCAAGACAAGCAACTATGTGATAGCAAGATATATACTTCAAGCACGAAGGCTATCACAAAGTAAAGTGCATAAGTAAGAGCTCGGGTATAGAGATAACCGAGGCACGTGGACACGACGATATTTTACCGAGTTCCTCCCAACATAGAGTACGCCTCGTTTGGAGAGGGGGTGGTATCAAACCACCAACACCACAAAAGGCCTCCCTTGTTCTCCTATGAATCTCACCCCAACAGGATCGATCCACACTTCCACTATCGGTGCACTTGTCGGTGGCAATCCAGAACCTCTCACAAGGTTGGGGCACTTCTCCACAACTCAATTGGAGGCTCCCAACAAACAAGCTTAGGGAAAGCTCCACAAATTAATTGGAGGCCCCAAGAAATCCACAAACCTGCAAAACCACCAAACTGTCTAGGGTTCCAATGAACCCAAGAGTAAAAAGCTTCTCACCTTTCACCCAATCGAATCCTCACCGAGAACTCAAACCGATGCACCAAATACAATGGCAAGAACACACGAAGTGCTCAAGTCCTTCTCTCCCAAATTCCACCAAAGCTACAAAAGCTTATGGGGGAATAAGAGAGGAAGAACAATGGAGGAAATCCACAAAAGACTCCAAGATCTAGATCCCAAGATGTTCCCCTCACTTAGAGGAGAGATTGATTGGTGGGGTTGTGGATCTAGGTCTCCTCTTTCAAATCCCTCAAGAATATGCAAGAACCAATGGAGGGATTGAGGGATAGCAAGCTCAAGAAGGTCAGCAATGGAGGAGAGAACTTGCAAGGAAGGTTAGGGAACCATTGGGGAAGAAGGGCCCCTTAAATAGGTCCCTAGAAATCCAACCGTTATGCCGAGGAATCGTCCGGTCTGGAGTCTCCGGACTGGGACCGGAGTCTCTGGTGTACCCAGGCCAAACGGGGTCAAACTGGGGGACAATCAGTATGTGGTCCGGAGATAGACCGGAGATTTAGTCCAGAGTCTCCGGCTTACAAAAACTGGCAGAAAGACCAATACGAAAACATCCATAAGTTTTGCATCCGGACTCCGATTTTGATGATATTGGGCTCGTTTTAAAGAGGACAACAAACTCTACAAGATCATGGAGAGAACCATAATAGTACAGAAACGAAGGATAGAAGCAAATTAACAAAGGTTTGATCTCTCTCAAAAAGACAAACCGATAAAACCTCCAACATCGAAAACGCAATAGAGAATGCATACGAAATCCGTTTTCGATGAACTTGGGCTTGTCATGAAGGTTAACACAAGATCTAAATCCTCTCATGGATAAGAACCAAATAATGTAAGGTTTTACCAATCTCTAAAAGACAAACCGGTAAAACCTCCAATATCGAAAACACAATAGAGAATGCATATGAAATCAGTTTTCGATGAACTAGAGCTTGTTATGAATATTACCACAAGCTCAAGAACCTCACATGGATAAGATCCAAATAAAAACCAACAAAGATGATGCCAAGTATGCAAAGGTTTGAGCTCTCTCCGAAGGATATGATCAAGTTCCTCACTCGAGAGCCCCTCTTGATAGTACGGCTATCTATCCTATAAACCGGTCTCCCCAACTAACACCACGAGACCGGTAAGAAAGAAACCCTATCAAGAACATACCTTTGCCTTGAACATATTCCACTTGAGCTTGATGGTAGCGATCTTGTCCACCTCAAGATGGAACACCTTTCTTGATTGCGCTAGCTTGGTGAAGACTTGCAAATTTCTCCCCATACTCCATTATGGTAGAGCTTCTCTTTTGGGCATACCATCTTCTCATATCCATGATCACCATATGGTGGCAATCTTCAAGCAAATGATCTCTCCGAGATGGCTCATTTTGAACTTGCACATAATTTCTTCTTTCTTTATTATGTTGGTGTCTTGAAGGTACATAAGAGATATCACTCCAACTTTAGTCTTCAAGACACACTTACTATAGGATCAACTCTCACTTGACCAATCTCCGGATCACTCATTGAAACCTTTGTCAACACTTAATTTTCTTCACTTTCTTCTTCTCCCAACCTTGAAGCCAACATATGGTTCAAGCATTGCCTATGGACAAATCCTACAGGTAAAACTCAATGCAAACATAAGTCCATAAAGATTGTCATTAATTACCAAAACCACACATGGGGGCACACATGCACTTTCAGATGTTGTGCAAGTTCTTCGCATTACTTTGTGTTGCTCCCTTTTGCGGGATATCAATTTTTCTCTCTCTCTTTTTTTGTAGGCATTCGATTGTGCGAGAGGGAGGAAACTCAACGTCTGTGCAATTGAATTCAAGATCTTGTGTCTGCTTCCCAAAATTCCGAGACGAATTTTTGGGTTGACCACCGTCGTGCTTATGTCGTGGCTTTGCTTCAGGACCGCGTATCCGAGGTGGAGCAATTTGTCGAGTGCTATCGCAGATCATTGGCCATTGTTTACAATTCCATGCTTCCTCAGGATCCCTAGCCTCAGACTTTAGCTTATTTGCTTACGAAGTTTCGACAGGGTGAAAGGATTCATCACTTCGTGAAGCTTCAACTTGTGGTGGGTGCCAAACTTGCGCTTTCTTGGGTGCATGCACATCATCTGACGCTGGACTTGGATGTCGTATCGTCGGGGTTGCCTCCCCCTCTTGGCGGTGGTCTTGTTGATATGTCGCCTCATTATGTTGTTGCCTATAGTCCTGCAATTAGGATCGTCCGGACGTGCCTATAAGCAGACAAGGAGTTATTTATAGACTTCGCCATCTGACTATATTTCTTCATTATGTACATTTGTACTGTAGAAAAAATATTATGTAAAGCCATTGTATTTGTCAAGAAGGTCGTCTGTCTATACGAGATCTTGATTATTTGTGCAGGACACCCTTTATTGGTGTGTTATATAGGACCCGAAGATTTCGTGAGCTTGGCGTGATTGTCGAAGCCCCCGTGTAATAAATTGCATGGGTCTTGAAACCTCATTGTGGCAAACTTTTCTTTATTTATCATCAAATACTGAGAGATACATTATTTGGTGTGTTCGCCTAGCCGTTGGCCTTATTAAAAAAAGTGCATAAGAGTAAAGTGTTTTCCTAAAAAACTTCGGCTTCTATCTTGAGGTGCTCCATCACACTCTGTGTTGGTTTTCGGGGGGTTTCATCTTTTCGACTGGAAGCGTCGCATCTACAGGGCGAACCAGAGAGAAAAGTAGTTGGTTTACTGAGTCGCTTGTACTTGGGAAATCAATGCATATGTGTAGGTCGTGTAGGTCGTCGCCTTTTTTGGGATGAGTATTGTGTTAGCTACCCATGTTGCTTTTGTTATCTCCGTGATGCACCATGTATTTGTGAGGCGGAGAGTTTGCTCTCCAATGGCCTTAATTTGTCGGTAGATTGTTCATTGACTGTTGTGTTTGATTTTGCTGGGTGCTCGTCGGGTTCCTTTTGGGTTTTTTGCTTGTTGCTGCAATTTCAATAGTTTCCCGATTCTCACGGGGAGCGTCGACGAGCGCGTCTTCCTATACGGGACCGGAAGTGGAGGCCAGATAGGTTGTTTGTGCGGGTGCATGGTGCACCTGATTTTCCGAGGTCTCCTAATTGAGGACGTGTCCTTCAAGTAGTAGTTCTGTATCCGCCATTTTAAGCTACCCAAGTTCTGTCTCCATCTCGAAAGATTCTGATATTTTGTTAAATTCTCAATCACACCTATCCGAGCGGCTGAAGCTTCCTCTCACCATTATGAACCCATTGGGGGATGGCATTTTTAGCACCAGATATGCGTAGTGGGGTACTACCATAAATCTAGCGAAGGCTAGTCGTCCTAGGATCGCATGGTACTGAGATGGCCAGTCCATGACTTCGAATTCTAGTTTTTCGCGCCTAAAGTTGTTCCTTGATCTGAATACTACATCGAGGTGGATCTTGCCTAGAGGAGTTTAGGCTTTTCCTGAAACTATCCTGTGGAAAGTTGTGTCTGTAGGCGCGAGATTTGTCAAGGACCAACTCATTGCTCGTAGAGTTTTGGCATAGATGAGGTTGATGCTGCTTCCTGCGTCTAGAAAGACTTGCTCATGTCGAAACCACTGATTTGTGCTTCCACTATTAGTGTTGATTGGCCCGGTCGAGGGACCCAAAGTGGATGATCAGCTCTACTGAAGATAATTTCTTGTTCTGACAAGTGGAGATACTTGGGTGTAGGGGGTAGCGCTGTTACTACCATGTTCACTTGCCTGGTAATCAGCTTCTGTGTCCTATTAGAGGGTTGTCCTTTTTGGATCATCGACATTGCTCCTTTTGATCTAGTATATTCGTCTTCTTGGTGTGTTGTGTTCCGCGGCTGCACAACTGGCGGATGCCCTGGCGGTAGTGGAGGTGCACTGATGGCTAAAGCGCCAGGTGTAGTAGAGTAGCCTCGGTTTGTTGCTTCGGTTGCCCTTGCATTGCAAAGCTCCTGAATATTTAAAAATGTTCGGCAATCCTTCAGGAGGTGATTGGATCTCCTCTTCCCTATTGAGTCGATGTAAAAGTGCATATTGCAGGGCCCTTCTAGCATTTGCCCTGCAGACATAGGTGGGTCTCGATTTTTTGGCTGATATTGTTGCTGTGACTAGCTTCCTCCACCATCGTCCCTACTATTGCGGTACCCATTGTTATTGTTGTCGCTTCTCCGGTTGGCCCCTCCAGAAAAACCAGCAGCCACGTAACTTGGTCCGTTGTATCCATCGTCGTTCCATCGTCTTCTATTGTTATTCGGCCTATCCCTATCTTCTTCGGGTGTGGAACGCATCTTCCCCATTAGCCCAGTGGTTAGCCATGTCCATTAGCTGCGAAATTGTTTTGGGCTTGATTCATCCCAGCTCTTCGATGAATTCTTGCCGACGGAGCTCATCGTTGAAGGCATCGATTGCTATTTCATCGGAGATAGTTTCGGCTGATTTTTTTATAATGTTCCACCGCTGGATGAAGGCCCGTATAGGTTCTCCTGGTTTTTGTTTGCACGCTCGCAATTGCTCCAAAGATGCGGGTCGCTTGAACGCGGAGTGGAAGTTTCTAATGAATTTATCCTCAAGATCGTTCCAACTGCTGATGGAATATTCGGGTAGCTGTCTTAGCCAAGAGCGTGCTATGCCAGTCAGATGCAGCTGTAAGCTTTGCATCGCGATAGCCTTGGAGCCACCCTGTAATTTAACAGCTGCCAGATAATCTGCCAACCAAGCCTCGGGCTCTTGGAGACCGTCATATTTCTGACGATCATGAGGTAATTTGAAGTCCTTGGGTACTGGAATTTTGTGAACCTGCCGGGTAAAGCAACTAGACCCGCATAGCTCGTGTTCATCTTCACTTTCACCATCGTAATATCTTCGGTTGTTGCGCTCTTCCCTGGATCTATCAATCCTGCACTGTGTAATATCATCTCTCGGCTCTGATCCTAAGAAGTGAACCCGATGTGGTGATCATGATCGTCGGGTGTGTCCCGTTTGCCAAGGGCTGTTGCGACGGCGTGGGGATCTGTCGGGTTGTCGTGTGATTCCTTGTTCTGCTTGTTCAAGAGATGCTCCTACCATGCTGAGGTTCATCAAAGCAGAGCGGTGGAGAGCTGCGCGAGGGTCATCGGGTGCTGGTTGGGTTGATTAGATATGTTTGTGCAGCCACGATTGCGGCTTGGGCTATTTTGCTTTGATGTGTCCTATTGGATCTATTGTCATGAATGTCAGGTCAAGTTCTCGAGTCAGTTTGTTTCTGTCAGCTTCAGGTATGTTCTGCAGCCGTGATGCTCCTCTCCTTGGCGGTGCTCCCCCCCCCCCCCCCCCCGTTACGCTCCCTGATCCTCGAGTAGAGCTTAGTTGTGCCTGTCTTAGGCTAGATTCGTCGACTATCCTTTTCCTTTCGTCGAGTTGTCTTTGCATCCTTAGCAAGTCTCTTTTCTTGTGATGAAGTCGATATTGATATGCTAGCAAATCTTCACGCATGGCGTCAGATGTCATTGGAATTGCACCCGAAATTGCTGCCCTCGCTTTTTGCCATGCTTCGGCTGGTAGCCGGAGGTGTTGCCTTTCGCCTCTACATGGTTCCTCTCTCCGCAGGGTTATGTTGCTCTCGTCGGGTCTCTGTGGTTTCCTTCGTCTCCATGATCTCATGTATTATCATCTGACAAGATATCATCAGGGTCAAAAATAGGGTTACCGTTGGAGTCTTGCTGAGTCGAAGCATCCCCGATAATTACGCACACTTGGTGCTGAGTTGCGTATGTACTGGTGATGTCATCGTCAGAATTGAGGGAGACACTGTCTGGGGGATTAGTGAAGTCCGAGATCTTCTGTTCTGGGTAAATTTCAGCCATCCTAATTCCAAAGTCGATGATTTTGTCACATTCTTCGGGTTCTGAGTTTATCGGACTTGATTCGTGTGGCGTGGTTGTATGGTGATCTGATCCGAAGGAGAGATCGTGGTAGAGATCATCAAGGTCCCCTAGATCTGCCATAATTTTTTTCTTTTCCTTGCATGCGTCGATCTGCATCGTGACTTCTGTGGAAGATTCGACGGATGATGCAGCTATCGCTGTAGGCACAATTTTTCCGACCGACGGTCCTGATGAGATCAGAGCCGAGAGGTGGGATTCTTCGGGATCATCCACTTGGAAGTGAAAACTTCTGATGATGAGATCGGATTCACCGTTGGCGGGTACCGAAACAGGGGTGGGCGGGCGTGGTTCCGCTTCTATCGGTTTGTTGTTTGAGAAGGGGTCCTCCGAATCCATGGCTCCAGCGTTCAGGTTTCCCATAAACAACGTCAATTGACAAGGGGTAACCTCGGCAATGCCATGGTGATGGACTTAGGGTTTTGCGGAAAAGAGAACGCTGGGGATTTCGTCGGATATCAGGCAAACAAGGGAGTCGAAGTCGCCTGAATACTTGATGAATAATACTATTACAGATTGCTTGGGGGGTTTTCGGTACCTCCTTGTAGGCTTCTCTCGTCCTATATATAATAGGCCGGATCCCAAAGCTGTATACAGATAGGTTACATATGTTTGATTACACCACCAACACAATGTCGGTTCATCTTTCCTTTCCTAATATAACTAAGGATTCTATCATGTGCTTCTTGGGCCATCATCTTGAATCTTCATGGGCCATGAGCCTTTATACAACCAGGGTAGCAGATCATAAGTACCCGAGTAGTCATACCCATGTCACCGCAAGATCAAACATACAATAAGATATTCAAGGGAAATCCTTTTTGATGAACTAGAGCTTGTTATGAAGATAACCACAAGCTCGAGATTCTCACATGGACAAGATCGAAACAACAACCAAGAAAGATGATGTTATGTATGCAAAGGTTTGAGCTCTTCCGAAGAAAACAAACGAGCTACTCACTCGAGAGCCCCTCTTGCTAGTACGATTATCTATCCTAAACACAGTCTCCCAACAACTACAAGAGATCGGTAAAATAGAAAACCTATCAAGGTCATATCTTTGCATTGAGCATTCTACTTGAACTTGATGTACACGATCTTATCTTCCTCAAGATGGAACATCTTTCCTGATTGCTCTTGCCCGCACTTTGCTTAACGAAGACTTGTAAATTGCTCCCCCATACTCCATGGGAAAACCTTTTCTTTGAACTTGTCTTCAACACACCATGATCACCGAGGATGGCAAGCTTCAAGCATGTGATCTTCTAGAGATGGCGCATCTTGAGCTTGCACTTCATTTCTTCTAACTTCGATAGGACGATGTCTTCAAGATAACCATGAGGAAATCTATCTTCTTCTTCAAGACACGCTTGATCTTCTTCTTCGTCTTCTTCTACATGATTCCAATGGGCATAAAGCCCTTGGACATTGCTTCTTCTTCATTTCTTTATATTTCAACCTTTAAACCAACACATGGCCCAAGGGATACCAATGTACAAATCCTACATGTGAAACTTAATTCAAACATTAGTCCATAGAGATTGTCATTAATTACCAAAACCACACATGGGGGCACACATGCACTTTTAGTGGTAATGGCCATGGGTGCACTGGCCTTGCTTGAGAAAACAAAGGCCTCTAGTTTGTCCGTGAGGCATGTTCATAGACCACCGCAACTAACCGATTCAGACATTTCTTTCTAAAATTTAGGGCATTGTGGCCCTCCGAGGCCAGCAGATCAAAGATGGTGGCACCATCATCCTCATGGTTAGTGGCGATTTGGCTGACGGTGGGTGTGATGTGAGGCTACCGGTGAAAATCGTGCCAACTTCGGTCATGACAGTGATGGCGGTGTCTTAGCGTCGTTACCTTGTTGAAGGCATCACTCTTGCAACTCTTATCTTTTTGCTCGGGCCGCTTTAGGGGAAACTCCAAATCTGGGTCTTCCGGGTCGACCGATAGTGACACACGACATCGTTTTCCTTGGATGAGCTGTTGGTCCAAGATGGAGTGGCTTCGTTTTGCACGGAGTCTTCAACGGAGATATCAAGCCTAACCGCCAGGTGCTACTCTCCACTCAATCATGCTTGGTTTGGTAGGTGCTACGCACGATAGATCTTTCAGAGGTTTCAAGCTGTGTTGGATGGCGAGAGTCGATGGCATGGTGCCGAGAGGTCTCGGTGGAGACCGTGTGTAGGGTAGTGGCGCTATATGGTGTCGTGGTGGCATCAACAACATGCCTGATAAGGTCATTACTTTGATCCTCCTAAAGATGGGTTGACGGAAGACGGTGATAACAACGATTTAAGCGTGCATATTTGTGTGCACTGAGGATCAGTTGGACCAACCAGTTTGTGTGCCATTGGTCGATTATGGGGCCTCCAGTTTTGTGATGATGTATGTATGTATGTGGTCTAGAGTGATGGCTCCTACATGACCATCCTCTTAATCAAGTTGTAGGAGTTACGACTTTGTCGCTAGAGAGGTGGCTTTGGGTTAATCTTTGTATTATCTTTGTAAGGTTTTGTTGAATAGTAAATAAAAAAAGATGTTCATCATTTTGATGCAGAGACCAAGGTATTGGTATCACTTCCATTTCAAAAAAAAAGTTGCCCGTTTTTTATCTCTCAAACTCTACCCTGTACTTCTTCTCCTATATGCCATGAAAAAGTCTGTATTTTCGTTAAGGAATACCCAACTGCCTAAGATAAGTGATGAGAGGATTTGGTTCACGGTAGACTATGGAATGTATCTAGTCATTCTCCCAATGACAAAAACGATAGTTTAACTCCTGGAAGTGTTCCTACTTTAGTTCCAAGGCAAAACAAAAATGTCATTTTACTGCACATCTCCTAAAACCGTCCAAAAAAATGCATCCTTCAGAAAATCCAAGAAATACCCAGCAAACATACCGGGTTATAATAGTTTCCATCACAACATGACAGTAGAATTATGACCCCCAGTGAATGCCATTCAAGATGAATGATAATGTACATTTGAATCATATCACATGAATCTTTGGGTGACACACTATGGTGGTGAACGCTGTTCAATAGAAATGCACTGCAGTACAGTCTAGATAATGGGTGGACTATCATAAGATCATGACCACTGTATGATTCCAGACCAAATAAGATATTTACGCCAAAAGGACAACCTGACTGGGTTAAAAACTGGCAGGATGTTACTAATTAGCCCAAATCCTGACCTGAAAAGAAGCATATGGCCCATTACAACCAATATGAACTAAATAATTCAAGACCAGTAGTTGTTTCAGAAGAATTTGCTTATAAACAGCTGAATGACTAAACTACAGTCAAGTAGTTCACCAAAATTTTGCATGACAAGCATAGAGCATGCTCTTTCCCCCATTTTTCTTGATCTACTTGAGTAATGCCCAAAAGCCTCAATTACGCAGCCAACTGTGCAGAAAACATGCCTCCCATGCAGAAGCCAAACCAATGGGTACCCTAAAAATAAATGTCTATTTCCTTTCCGGTCATCTCGTATACATGATCCCGTGCTTCAGTCAGAGCAACCTGTATTGACTCAAACAAACCATCAACTTAAATTTAAATGAGCCACCATGAATATATAAAAATCGATAAGTCAACTAACCTGTCCAAATTTACCGAAGAAGTTGTTTGAAAGATTTAATGATGTGACCGTAAGATCCTCATTAGCCTTGAGTGCTTGGGCCAATGCAAATGCTCCATCATCCTGTCACATGTATAAAGGATGTTAAGCATAGTGAAGATTTGCAGAGAACTTCCAATAGATAATACACTGAAAACATCATTTCTTACTCTAATCTCGTTAAAACACAGGTCAAGTGATTTCAAAGATTCGTTGATTATTTTGAGACTTCGCGCCAAGCAGATAGCCCCCTTCAGGAATAGGAAAGGAGTTAAAAACGGACTATACAGTACGTGCAAGCTTAACAAACATGTATCAACAAATTGCGCGTACATCATCTCCAAGTCCATTTGCCCGCAAATCCAATGTCGACAATGTCGTGTTATACTTCAAACAATCAGCAACGGATTCTGCACCTGACACACCTATCTGCAGGATAATATAACTTGGCTGAAGAGGCAGGAACTCTTAAATCTGCATCTACCTATTAAGTTCTGAAGATTACCTGGCACCAGCCAAGCTTAAGGGTTTGGATGTTGCCATTGAACTTGAGAACATCGCACAAAGCCTTCACCCCATCTGGTCCAATTGGATTATAACTTAACTCCAGCTACAGGTAACAATCCGAGTCAGTGGAAGTACCTTATTTTGTGCAATGAAATAGTCTGAATGATAATTAACTTACTGTTGTCAGCGCTGCATTCTCCTTCAAAGTTTCAGCTATTGCAGTTACCCCTCTAGAATGAATGTTATTACCACCCTGAAAATTTAAAAAAAAACTTCAGGGCTAGAGGTATAGAGGTAGACATATCGGAACATCAAAAGGATCTCTAGGATATTGCTTTTGCCAAAAAATGTTCCTGCTTTTCAACTAGGGCAAAGTGTTTAGGATTAAAGCTGATGTGCTAATGACAAAAACTTCAGGAAAACTATTAGCTTATGAAGTACTCCCTCCGTCCCGAAAGATTTGTCTAAATTTGCATGTATCTAGTTCTAGACGTGTTTTAGTGTATAGATACATGCAAATTTAGACAAATCTGCGACATCCTTTTCGGGACAGAGAGCGTACATCCTCTGCTCCATAATGTACTCCCTCCGTCCCAAAAAGAATGTCACAGATTAGTCTCAATTCGCATGTATCTACACGCGTTTTAGTGTACAGATACATGTGAATCTAAATAAATCTGCGATATCCTTTTTGTGACGGAAGTAGTAGTATGTTTTGGCAACAAAAAGTTCCTTTGTTCTATAATTAGTTTGCCAACACATACTACTCCCTCTGTCCAGAAATAAGTGACTTAGCTTTGTCTAGATTCGCATGTACCTAACACTAAAACGTGTCGAGATACATGCGAATTTAGAAAAATCCAAGTCACTTATTTCTGGACGGAGGGAGTACATTATGGAACAGAGGGAGTAGCATATACTAACATGCAACCTTGTCCTCATGTTATGTGGTAACATGATTTTTTTAGGAATATATAGGCATCTGACAATGTTGGTGTCAATAGTAAAATTGTTGGACACTGTGTTAGTATAAGTGGTGTCCTAGGAGAGCCTGGAATGTTCCAGTGAATGTTGGAGTCTAAGTTAGTGTCCTAGCAGAGTCTAGAGTATTCTAGTGTACTAAGATGTAGCCTAAGTTTAGCTATATATAAAAGGGTGTGATGGTCCAAGGGACCATCCCATCCCAGAATTTTTTCCCCTAAAGACTACAAAAATGGTACTCACAAAGTCCATAGTAGAAATAGTTTTGTTCTGCATCAGAGCTTCTGCCACCTTGATAGTTTTGTATTCACAAAGAGAGAGCTTTGTGAGCTCGTGTCTCTTAGCAAAAGCAGCAGGGACCGGACGTTGTGCTGCTTCACTTTGAGGTTTCTGTGGTGGCGGATGGCGGTGTGTGTGTAGTGCAGCCAAGAGAAGTGGTCAGACAGTGCAGCTAGGAGTGGGCTGTACTGCAGCGGAGGAGCGGTTTGGGTTGTGCTATAGCTACGGAGAAGAGCGTGTGCAGGCTGGACTTGTAGAACAGCTGAACAGCGTTGTGGATTCAGTCTCAAGTACTGAACCTAGCCGTTCACTATTGTTGCTCAAGTGATCTGCAAGAGAAGGTCAACTAGAGCAGACAGGAGACATAGAAGCTTGTTTGTTGGTGCTTTTCAGCAACACTGATCAATGGGGAAAATCAAAGAATTGAGAAGCTACTTCAGAAAATGACTCAATTGATGAAGGAGATAGAAGAATTGAAAGGGTCGAAGAAGATTGCGGAAGTTCCAAAGCAAGGTGAAAAAACAACAGCCCTACGAAATTGTGTAAATCTCGCACAAGCAGAAGAAGGTATGTCAAATCGAGCTCCTACATTAAATGGAACTTGTTCAAATTGGATACTAGATTCGGGAGCATCTGCACATGTCACAGAAAGGTGGAGTGAGTTCGCATCATATGCGCCAAATCCACCCATGCATAAAGAGACCATCCAAACAGCTGATGGAACTTATCAGCCTGTCAAAGGAGTTGACACAGTGAAATGCACTCCGTCAATTACATTGTCTTCGGTCTTGTATGCTCCATCATTTCCAGTGAGATTGGTGTCTATGAGTGCCTTGGTTGACGACATTGATTGTCGAATTATTGCTGACCAATACAACTGTATAATTGAGGAGAGGACAACTGGAAGGAGACTTGGGGTCGGTGTCAGGCATAAGGGACTATGGTACTTGGATAGACATGAAACAGATGATACATTATGCACCGCTTTGACAGTTGTTGCTGGTGACGATGAAGCAAAGGTGATACTCTTACATTGTCGAATGGGCCATATGTCCTTTGATACTATGAGTAAGATATTTCCCGAAGAAATGAAGGAGGTGGATAAAGAAAAACTTGTGTGTGATGCTTGTGAATATGGAAAACACACAAGGACATCATATGTGAGTCATGGACTCCGAACCACATCGCCTTTCGTGTTGATTCACTTTGATGCCTGGACTTCTCCCGTGGTCTCTATTAGTGGAATGAAGTACTTTGTCACCTTCATTGACTGTTACTCGTGGATGACTTGGATATATCTCATGAAACAAAAAAGTGAGGTGCTTAGTTGTTTTAGAGACTTCTATGCATATATCCAAACTCGTTTCAACATTGATATTCCAATTATCAGGACTGGTAATGGGACAGAGTATGTGAACCATGAATTTGGCAACTTTCTTTCAGAAAAAAGGAATACTTCATCAAACTTCATGCACTGATACTTCTCCACAGAATGGAGTAGCTGAGGAAGAATCAACATCTGCTGGAGGTAGCCCGATCGCTTATGTTTACTATGAATGTGCCAAAATTCTTATAGAGTGAAGTAGTTATGACTGCTACTTATCTCATCAATCGAATGCCATCAAGAATTCTTGGGATGAAGACCCCATATGAAAAGATCTTTTGTAAAAATGAGTTCATTGTTCCACCAAAGGTGTTTAGGTGTACATACTTTGTCAGAGACCATAGACCTTCAGTAGGAAAATTGGACCCACGTGATGTGAAGTGCATCTTCATTGGATACCCATCTGGACAAAAGGGCTACAAGTGTTGGAGCCCTAGTGAGCGGAGAACATTTGTTAGCATGGATATGACATTTAGAGAGTCCGAGTTGTTCTACGGAGAGAAGACGGACCTCAGCTCGTTGTTTGACTTTGACTCTCCTAGCATAATTGATGCTAGTCGAGAGGGGGAGACTGAACTGTTGAGGACAAAGGAAGATGAACAATCGAGAGTTGTTGGTTCAATTCCATCTCCTGCGAGTGAAGATAGATGGAGAAAGCCAAATGAGAAAGAAAACTTAAAGGTATATACACGGAGAAAACCACAACATGAGCAACAACAGGCTCCTACAGCAGGTAACACACAGGTGCAGGGGAGCAACATGCTCCAACAAGTGTTGGAATTGTTGAATCGACTGAGGGCGCGGCTCCTACAGCAGGTGACACACAGGTGCAAGGGGAGCAACATGCTCCAATAAGTGTTGAAATTGTTGAATTGACTCAGGGCGCGGGTCCATCTAATACGAGAGATTCAATGAACTTGCCCATTGCCTTAAGAAAAGGAATCCGAGTTGGAGCTAAAAAACCTCCAAATTGGTACCGAGATGAGCATGACATAGCTAATTATGTAACATATACATCTCTATCAACAAACTACTTGGCCTTCATTGCATCATTGCAATCCGTGGTGATCCCAAGAGACTGGAAAGTAGCAAAGCAAGACCCAAAGTGGCGTGAGGCCATGATAGAAGAGTTAAATGCTCTCGAAAGGAATAAAACTTGGGAACTTGTACTCTTCCAGCACGAAAGAGAGTTGTTAGGTGTAAATGGATTTACACTGTGAAACAAAATCCAGAAGGGAAAATTGAAAGGTACAAGTCAAGACTAGTTGCCAGAGGATATAGTCAAACATATGGGATTGACTATGATGAGACATTTGCGCCGGTGGCAAAGATGAACACAGTGAGGATCATAATCTCTTGTGCAACTAACTTTGGGTGGCCTTTGCATCAGTTGGATGTCAAGAATGCATTCTTGCATGGAGATTTACAGGAGGAGGTATACATGGAGATCCCACCTAGTTTCTCCACTCCTAGAACATCAGGAAAGGTATGCAGGTTGAGAAAATCTCTATACGGCCTCAAGCAATCTCCACGGGCATGGTTTCATAGATTTAGACGAGTTGTATGTGGTATGGGATATAAGCAGCGTAATGGGGATCATACGGTGTCCTATCGGCACCCAAATAGCCAGATTACAATTCTTGTTGTATATGTTGATGATATCATAATCACAGGAGATGATGCGGTGGAGATATCACGACTAAAAGACAACCTACGCAAGGAATTTGAGGCAAAGGATCTTGGTCAACTCAAGTACTTTCTTGGCATAGAAATTGCTAGATCCCCCGAAGGGATTGTGCTCTCCCAGCAGAAGTATGTATTGGACTTGCTTAGTGGCATGGGCATGCTTGGGTGTCGGGTTGCATCAACACCTATCGACCAAAACCACAAATTATGTGCCGAATCTGGTAATCCAGTAAAATTGTTGGACACTGTGTTAGTATAAGTGGTGTCCTAGGAGAGCCTAGAATATTCCAGTGAGTGTTAGTATAGTAGTGCTGTCCTAGGAGAGCCTGGAATGTTCCAGTGATTGTTGGAGTCTAAGTTAGTGTCCTAGCAAAGTCTAGAGTATTCTAGTGTACTCCCTCCGTTCGGAAATATAAGACGTTTTAGCTTTATGAATTGAATGTATCTAGACATCTTCTAGTGCATAGGTTCGTATAGGTTCGGAGTGAACCTATACACTAAAAGGCGTCTAGATACATTCATTTCACAAAGCTAAAATGTCTTATATTTCTGAACGGAGGGAGTACTAGATAAGATGTAGCCTAAGTTTAGCTATATATAAAAGGGTGTGATGGTCCAAGGGACCAGCCCATCCCAGAATTTTTTCCCCCTGAAGACTACAAAAATGGTACTCACAAAGTCCATAGTAGAAATAGTTTTGTTCTGCATTAGAGCTTCTGCCACCTTTTCAGCACCCTGGTGAAAATCATGTTAAGCTACATTAAAAACCAGTGGAATTGCAAATTTAATGCATAGAACTAATAAGTATGCTTACACATCGATATGTGGGAACTGATGTTGAGGAATCATGTAGTTGTCATTATATATTCATTGCAGTGGGAGTATTAGCTAATAAACAATGAACAAGCAATAAGCCTACAGAACAATGACTTACTAGCACCCAGCAGTACAATCAGCACAGCTTGACAGGCAGAGCAAAAAAAGTAATCATGTGAAGAACAGCAACATACATAAAGAAGGTTTGGAGTCTGAATCAATTAAAAGAACCAACAACAGTGTTCCCATCAGTTCAGTGATTATGCATTACACGGAGGCACATCCACGGCGAAGGTGTGGGTCTGTGCAGTTTTTCCTTCAGGATACAGGCCATGTGAGGCGATGGAATGGGCCACATTTGTCCGAGCCGCATGTGTCTTTTGAGGTTTCTTGGTACAGTACACTTTTAGTTGGTAACTCCTTCAAGGAAAATTTGGATAGTAGACTCACCATATACTGGTCAACTCGACTTGGTTTCTTTTCAGTTTAGGAACAGCAAGAATGACCATAGGAACATGCGTATTTTAACTCTCTGGAAAGTATCCTAGCTACATTACATATAAAAAGATAGCTCCACGGAACTGACATCCAAAGTTCTAAGGCAGTTCTATACTCCTAATAAATGTAGATATCACAATATTGTTAACAAACAAGGGTACGCAATAATAACAGTAGTACCTCATCGCCAACATCGTCCATGTAAAGACTGAGCCACCTTAGAGACTTTGTCATTTTGATGAACTCAGCTACATAAAGAGAACCTTCTGATGTAATGTTGTTGTTGCCAATATCCAAGGCTGTTATCTTGCCTGTAACTCAGCCAAATAACCCTCAATTATGAATGTTTGAATCCGATCAACTAAATATAACCTAGTTAACATGGATAGCTAGAAAGACACCTTTGTGAGCAGATAATGCAGACATCAACACCCGTAATCCCTCGTTCCCAAACCCGTTACCATGTAAGTGAAGTTCCTAACAAAAGTTGAAGGTTAATCAACAAAGAGAAGAAATTGATAACAAACAAGAGCTCACAAAAAAATCTTACTTTGCAATTCAACCTAAGGCCGTAAGGATCTTTGGTCATATTCATATATGATAAGAAAATAGGTGTACAGAAATCACCTTCATAACAAGTACCAGCATGACTTAAAAGCTCCATAAAGAACACATAATTTGAGCAAGTGCCATATACTCACCAGATACACATGTTTCCTGATTAATGAATCAAATTTCTTTTATTACATGTTGAAAATAAAAGGCTGGTCTAAATATCATGTCCCATGCATCCTTTAGTTTCTAGGATATGTTCATTTTTCAAACTTAGTACTCTCTCCGTCCTAAAATAAGTGACTTGAATTTGTCTAGATTCACATGTATCTAGACACGTTTTAGTATCCAGATACATGTGAATCTAGATAAACCTAAGTCAGTTATTTCAGGACGGAGGGAGTAGTTTTCTTGGATAAAATAACTCAAATATGTGGGAGAGCAAATTAGCTACATATTACATGTGGACCCATCCAAAAAGTACTTTGCCCTTTAGTGAGCCAAAAAAAGTTCTAAACTTAATAGGAATGGTGGAAATCTGGTTTACATGGGAAAATTGCAATTTACATTAAAAAAACAATGTGGAAGCATAATCAAACATATCAAGTAGTACCCTGAGAGATTTGTTCCCTAGAACTCCTTTTGCTAGGCTGGATGCACCGAGAGGACCACCATAGTTGCCACTAAAATACATCAAACAGAGTGCAGCATTAGTTAGTCACATAAAATCAATTTAATTAAAATGTCAAACTGATCACAGCTTCATATGTACGTTCTTTGTATATAACAGGTAAAGGCACTGGGTTTGTGAGAAACTAACTTGAGATACAAGCTCCGTAGTGTATTATTCTCAATTAGTGCATCTGCAATACTTGCAAAACCCTGTGCCAAGACAAGAAAAAGGATGCTCTCATAAATCATCGAGGATGCAACAAAGGGTAAGCCCTTTCTCCTTTCAAGATTCAAGTGAATGATTTTGCCTCAGCAGATATTTATACATACACTGTATTCTATTTTATTGTTGCTGAGCTGTACAAAACGTATTGTTTTGTTCTTTTTCAGCAAATCAGAAATCGCTTTTGCCCCCTGAAAATAGAATTTCATGTTACACTACCACATGTGTTACACATGAGAGAGAGAGAGAGAGAGAGAGAGAGAGAGAACCTCATCTCCAATATTGATACTGTTCAGCAGGAGCTTCTGAATACCTACGTTTTCTACCAATATATCTGAAAGACACTGTAAGCATTCATGAGTGTTACATTCAGTGGGAATTTATGCAAACGTATTCAATTACTGTTTTGCATTCTTAAGAGTTTGCATGCTAAGGTTAGGTTGCTAGTAATAAAGAGGCATAAATGTGAATAATTGTAATGCAAATCAAATAATGTAGCTATCATGCAATAAGTTCAAAGTACAAAATCTAAACATATTGTATGGTTTGCATGGTCAATGTGGAACACAAGTCAGAACATAATATATTTACTCCATAAGTCCAGACAAACTACAGAACATAGCGGAATGCAGGGATGATAAGGTTGAGAAGACCTTAGCTCCTTCATCTCCAATATCATTTCCAGACAAATTGAGAGACTTCAAAGCTGTGTTTATCTGGAGAATGCCATCGAAGGCTTCTATTCCTACAGCTGTTATCGCATTACCAGAAAAGTCCACCTCTTCTGCACTCTGGGAGTAGAGAAAACAACCGATGTTCACAAGGATACTAGGATATCTGAAAGAAGTTAGCGTTCAGATTAGACTAACAGTTACTTGAGATATCTGACCTTGTTATAGGCTAAGCTTTCTGCTAGAAAGAACAGACCCTCATCCCCAAATTGACGGCCTGCCAAACAACTGGATAATTAAAGAGAAATGCAATATAGTACACTTGTTAAGTTACAACAGTTATGCAGGGGGTGGAGCTTTAGCTCGCAGTTGCAAGTAGAATATTCTAACTTCAGTTCGAGGAGATACCTGCCATGTTAACAGTTTTCAGAGTCCGGAGTTCCTTATAGAACCTGTTTAGGTTTTTCTTCGACTCCTTTTCAGCTTTAATGCTTGTAGATGCTGACAAATTGGAACCGGCAGAGAAGGACCACATGATCCCAGAAGATGCAGGTTCTCTAGAAATCTGATCCTTCCTCTTCCCGGGAAGGAAATTCTGAACCACCTTCCATATGACTGTCCTCTGAAACAGAGAATTAGTAGGCCATTCCAGACACCAACTTCCAAAGCAACATGACAACATCATGTGATCAGACAATAAACTTAGCATACCATCTGGCTACGCTGTGAACATAATTCTAAGGAACAATACCCATCCGCGTACCGGAGTATTCCGTACGAGACGTGCTTTTGTAATCAGCAGGGTATAAACAGGGTATCTATCTAGTTACCCGTGTTGATAAGATGGCTGTTCAATTATTAGACGTTGGGACGGAGGCGAAAAATAATAATGCTGCGGAAGGAGGAAGCGGTCAGGCTATACCAAAGCTCAGCACGAGCAACGCCCCGGCGGGGACGACGTAGCGAGTGAGGCCCCTCGCCGCCGCGCCGATGGGGGGCGCGGCGGGCTCCCCTTGCTCCTCGCGGTAGGCTCTCCGGCGCGCGCCTCCGCGGCCGACCCCGGGGGTCTTGTCCTGGCTGTGACTTCCGTCGAACACCTCCGACGCAGCGCGCGGCGACACGCTCCACCGGCGGGCGCGCGGCGGCAAGGAGAGGAGCAGGCGTCGAGACGGAAGTTTCGGCCGGAAGAAGGCGTAGCGTCGGTGGGCGATGGAGGAGGAGGGAGCGAGCAGGGTCGGATTGACGAGAGGGCGGGAGGAGGAGAGGAGGAGGGAGGACTCCATGGGATGCGGATGGTGTTGTCGACCCGAAGATGGAGGAGATGTGGAGGGGGTTTTGGGAGGGGAGAGAGCTTTTTCTTCCTGGGGAGGAGGGTAAGGTTGTGGATTACCCTGTCTCGTCGGGTCAGGTTAAGGCCCTCGTCTACCTCGTATGTAAATAAATTCCAACTGTAAATGTATTATTACTCCCAAAAGATGTAAACATGTATTCCGTACTAAATGTTCATAGTAATCAAATCCAGAAAATAAAATCTCTCTAGATTTACATAATTCTGTGTGCGTTTTCCTGTGTGTTTTTATTGTATCGCTGTTTTTTAAGTGTTCCCATGTGTAAAATTGGTGGAGAAAATTATGGGTCGTCCTTTCTTAGTTTTCTTCAACTCTTTTCAAGCGTGTTTCCTACCATTTTATATGAACTTCCAGATAACTGTGAACTGTCTTTGCTCTGAACAAAAATTGCCGCGCAAACAAAAGCAAAAGCCGAAACTTCCTTTTGTATTAGAGTGGCGCCATTGTAGGACTCCCAATGCAAATGAGGTTACACCCACATACTGACTAAAGCTCATATATTAAAAAAGATTGAATTACTGATTTACTGCCATACATTCCCATCGAGTTTTGGTACAGAAAGATGAATGCCATATGCCGGCATAGTTGTGCATACAGACAGACCAACTGTTGCACATCTGTTTCTAGTGCATATCAACCATTCCTTGCTAGGGAGAACCTGACAAGTCGATTTTCCAATTAATAGAAAGGGTGATGTTTCCAGGTTGTCAGCAGGTTATATGGAAGTGGAGCTAAGCTCGACAAGGGAAGCGTAGGCTCCATCCTTTATCTGCATTAGTTCGTCATGCCTTCCTTTCTCCACTATCGTCCCGCCCTTGATTACGCTGATAATGTCAGCCCCTTTCACCGTCGACAAGCGATGCGCCACCACCACGGTCGTCCTCCCGACTGTCACCCGGTCCAGCGCCTCCTGCACCACACGCTCCGACTCTGCGTCCAGAGCACTGGTTGCCTCGTCCAGCAGGAGCACCCTGGGGTCCTTCACGATGGCTCTCGCGATGGCGACACGCTGCTTCTGCCCACCTGACAGCTGGATCCCCCTCTCACCGACGATAGTATCGTACCCATTGGGCAGCCCGGAGATGAAACTGTGTGCGTTGGCTGCTTCGGCAGCGGCGATGATCTCTTCTTCAGATGCCTCCCCTTGCTTTCCATAGGCTATGTTGGCACGGATGGAGTCATTGAACAGCACTGGCTCTTGAGCCACAAGCCCGATCTGCATCCGAAGCCAGCTAATTTTGAGGGTCTGAAGCTCCACACCGTCAAAAAGGATCTTGCCTGAAGTTGGGTCGTAGAACCTCTCGAGCAGCGCGATTACGGTGGACTTCCCACTTCCACTCTCTCCAACAAGGGCAGCTCTCTGTAAATATATTGTCGCCAAATTAATGTTCATACCAGCTAGCAATCTGTAAATAACTCTAATCTCATGTGACTAGTAGTTAAGATATAAAGTAACCTTTCCGGAAGGAATACTCAAGGATAGATCGATGAAGATTTGAACATTTGGGCGTAAGGGGTAGTTGAAGCACACATTCTGGAACTCAATGTCACCCCTCACACTTGCAATGACAATACCCTCCTCACTGCTGGAATCTATCTTGGATTTACAGTCAAGAATTTGAAATACAGAGATGGCAGATTCATTAGCCCTGGTGCTATCCGCACCTAATGCGCTTGTCCGTGAGATCCCACCAGAAGCCAAAACTAATACGAAGAAGACCTGAAAACCAGCGAATCAGTTAACCAACACATTCACAAGCCAGATCGATTAACACTGCAAGTAATGAATAAAAAAGGTCCGCCCACCCGGAACACTTCAGCAAATGTTGCTGTTCCTTCCTGAACAAACTTTGCACCGACATAGAAGCAGAGAGCGTATGTAAGGTAGAATACAAGGAATGAGAAGCCAAAGCCCAAGCCACCAACAACACCTTCCCTCATTCCTTGTCTTGTCGGAGATTCACATTTCTTCTCATAGGCATCCATCACCTTCTGCTCAGCACAAAACGAAGCCACAGTTCTGATGCCTCCAACCGCGTCAGTTGCTACTTGGCTTGCTTCCTCATAATTTAACTGCATTCCACCAGACAATAAGATAAAAACTACTCTCCATGTGACCATTGTGTATGCTTGTCACATCCATTAATCATTTTGTTAGTGATGAGGAATAACTTCTGAGGAAAACGAACAATAGTAATTGCTGGTTCATAGCATGTACCTTTGCATTTTTGTTGAGACCTTTCAGGAACTTCGTTTGAGCATAGCCTTGGAAACCAACAAAAGGAACCACCACTGTGATAATCAACGCCAGCTTCCAGTTTGCCACCATAGCTATTGTGAAACCAGATATGATGGTTGATACAGTCCGGATATTAAGTGCTAAATTGTCTCCAACAAGTCGCTTCACATTCAGAGCATCAATCGATAGCCTGGCACCTATTGCTCCACTAGAAAAATAGTTGAAATTTGTACAAGTAAATATGTTGCCAACTAAAATAAATATTCACATCTTAAAAAGCTTGACCAATTAATGTTAGTAATTATCAAACAGTAATTAACAAGAGTGCTCAAGCTAACTAGCATACATAAATGTTCTTCAAAACAGATTTTTACGCTTCTTACCCAAGATTATTCATAAAGGATCTTTGTACCTCAAGACCAATGGTCGATGCATAAGGCTTTTTGATAGGCATGTATGATTATTAGTGTTAATATCTAATATAGATTATTTTGAAGTGCAAGTTTAATAAGCAAGTAAGATATGTCACAATAACTGTTTTGTATTTTCGAATCATTTGTTCTAAGTGCTGCGCATTTGTTCCAAGTGCTTAATAGCATCCATCAAACCAGGACAACAATATAATACTTGTAAATCTTAAAATAAAAATTATATACTAATTGGATTAGGGCAAAAGAGGATTTTTGACAAATATCATGATACGACAAAGACTAAGCACAGACCTAGAGTGTTGAGGTTTATCAAACCAGTTGATGTCCTGGTGCATGACATTTCGGAATGTCAGAGACCTTATGCGCTCCACAAGCTTCCCGCCTGCTAATCCAAACAGGAAGAACTCTAGTGGAATCACAAGAAGCGTGGAAATTCCAAGCATGACAAACATGCATGCCCAGAACCTCGAGTCCTTCAGTAGTTGTGCTGGTGGCTCATAGAATATCTTTATTGCACTTGAAATCAATATGCCATATAACGGAAAAACGAATCCATGCGCTACAGCAGCCATAGAACCAAAAGCAAGAACAAAAGCCTCTGGCTTGTTCAGATAGAAGAGCCGACCGATTGGAGCTTTCTTTCGACCACTAGATATTTTGTCTGCAGTCTCCTCTAGGTCTTGACCATTCTTGAAATCCATGGGATCAGATAGTCCAAACGGAGCAGGTAAAGGATACCTACCACTATTCCCAAAAGAGGAGCCCTTACTAGTTGACCTCCTAAATGAGCTACTCTGGCTTCTTGGTTTTCTACCGATAGACCTGGAGTCAAAACTGTTTTTCATCATCACATCAAGGTCGACATTAGGGGCTTCTGCTTCCTGCAGACCCTCTTGCAGATTAATCAGCTGAGAGTAAGCACCTTCAGGTTTCGTTAACAGTTGTACATGTGAACCTGCTCGAAAATCACACATCAAGTAGCAGGTCATCTACATAAGATTGTTGATCAAGTTACTTGCTGAATGAAAATGACTACTACTTTTGGAGTGCTGAAGGGTGTACTTCTGGTCATCACTCAACTAGTAAACTGAATGCCACCCATCTGTTGATTACTGGTCACGAATTATGTACTCCCTCCGTCCAGAAATAACTGACTTGGGGTTGTCTAGATTCGAATGTATCTATACACCAAAACGCGTCTAGATAGATTCGAATTTCGACAAAACCAAGTCAGTTATTTCTAGACGGAGGGAGTAGTTATTTCAGGAAAACAGCAATTATCTAGTTATGCTGTGGTCACAGGGCTACAAAAAAAATGTATGAGTGACTTGCACGATTTACAGCTATCTATAACAAGTCATCTACATAAGCATGTAGAACCTACATTAGTTCACTGTACAAAAAGCAATATATTAGTAGTGATACGCCGGTGGGGACTATATGCATACCTTGTTCCACAATCTTCCCATGCTGTAGGACGGATATGACGTCAGCATTTTTTACTGTGCTTAGACGATGTGCGACAATGATTGTAGTCCTTTCTAACATTGCCCTATCCAAAGCTTCTTGAACAACCTTCTCAGATTCCATATCCAACGCACTGGTTGCTTCATCAAGTAGCAATATTCTAGGGTTTTTAATAATTGCTCTAGCAATTGCAATTCTTTGCTTCTGCCCTCCAGACAGTTGAGTTCCATGTTCCCCAACCATTGTCTCAAGACCCTGCAATGTTTCACAAGATATACTTCTAAGAAACCATGTGTGACAAGTAGCAATCGAAATAACATCATGAGTATTTCAATTTTGCAATGTACATTTGGCAATTTATCAATGAAGTTTGCTGCATTTGCAAACTCAATTGCTCTTTTGATTTCTTCAAGAGTAAGAGCATCCTTCCCGTAGGCAATATTTTCCCTAATCGTGCTTGAGAATAACACTGGTTCTTGGCTGACAAGACCGATTTTTCCTCTTATCCACCCAAGATTCATTCTTCTAATGTCAACTCCATCGATCAAGACTTCCCCAGACTGTGGATCATAGAATCTCTCCACCAAACTGACAACAGTTGATTTCCCGCTGCCGCTCTCTCCAACAAGGGCCATTGTCGTGCCGCTTGGTACTCGTAAGGAGAATCCATTAAATACCAAATGATCAGGCCTAGTAGGATAGCTGAAGTACACATCCTTAAGTTCAGCATCACCCTTAATGTCTTCCAGTATGACACCTTTGGTGTCATATACATCAATATCTGGTTCTCTTTCAATTGTCTTGAACATTCTATATGCTGCTCCTTTCCCTCCTGCAAAAGCAGTTATTGATGGTGTTGCCTGACTTAAGGACCTGCAGAAGATGCATAACTCGAGTCAGATGCCAGAAGATCTTGTAAAAAGAGATGGAAGCCCCTATTTAGCACGTGTGTTACCACTAGTACAGTAGAAACATGAAGATGCCAAACAATGATGGCCATTGAGCTTTTGCCTTGATATCTTATCTATTCATTGTAATGCAATATTAAAAAAAATTGCCCAGAGAAAAATGTGGTTGGTGGTGCAGCCATGGGCAAGTCTGGTGCTATATATATGGCATATGCCCACATGACACAGGGACTGGGAGAGGCACGTCCTTGGAGAAATGTGGCTAATTAATAATCAATTTAATCTAAATATGTACTCCCTACATCCCTATTTACATGACACACATGTATTTCAAGGTTCAACTTTGACCATCAAATTGACAAACAAAACGTGGGTCATGTGGTATAAAATTTTACAATGTTGAATTCATATTCGAATAAAAAATTTAATGGTATAATTTTTCTTACATATTACACATGTACTGATTAAACTGATGGTCAAAGCTAGATAACGCAAAACGAGGATGCCATGTAAATGTGGACAAAGGGAGTAATGAACTTTCATATATCAGATGTTCTATCCTTCAAAGTCATTCTGAAGCTCTATAATATGCTCCAAGCATCCTTATATGCACCGACCTAGCTATAATCTCCACCCTTGAACTACATTTTTTCATTTCTAACAAGTTTTAAGTACGTCTAACGATATATTATTACTCAGAATAGTACTAGTAGCAAGAATTAATGTACCAAACTTACAGTGCACCGACCATGACAGCCATCATAACATTAATAACTATGCCACCATTGTATCCTTTGTCAACTATCAGTTTAGATCCATACCAAACTGCCAACCCATAACTACAAAACAAGGTTCCCCTTACTAAACCTGTTCCAAGGCCAGTGACAACACCTTCTTGTAGAGCACATTCATATGCCTTTCTTATGAACTTATTATATGTTGTTATAGCTTGCTTCTCACCACTGAATGAAACAACCTTCAAAGCATAAGCAGATTAATAAGAAAATAGTGACCAGCAAGAATTAATAACAAAAAACAATGGGCTATTTCCATTTCGTTTGGTCCCCGAATAAGCACAAGCAAACAAAGGGCAAGCATTTCCTTTCACAATATATTGGAGTCCAGATTGGCCACATGAGTTTTGGCCAACTATAGCTCAAGAAATAACCTATGTAGTCTCCCAAAAGATGAAATCTTCCCAAAGTAAGTACACTCACCGTTCTAATGGTTCCAATAGTTTGCTCAACAATGTCTCCAGCATCACCATATTTTTCTTGCATTCGGGTAGAGAGATTTGTCATCGTCCTTGATACAATAACAGCGGCCACAACTACTGGGGGAATGCTTGAGAGCATAACAAGTGTCAAGAGCCATCCTCTCACAAATGCAATAATGAAGCCTCCAAAAAAGGTAGAGAGGAGCTGTATGTACTTGCCAACCTAAGAGAGAATATGTGCATGGCGAAGTGTTAAATAAAATAAAAGTATAGTTACTGTGACTTGTGAGTTATACAGATAAAATTTATTTGTTTTTCTTATTTAGGAAGATTATAATGGATTAAGCTTTGCAATGTTTCTTTTTCTTTTTTAAGAAGGTTCATCCGCATTGACTGAGCGGAACGTTATTTATCCTTGCAACTCCATCAAATTGGTATGTTGTGATAAACTGGATTCCTCGCATTATCAATACAAATCCATGAGAAGGCAGTGCAAACTCATATCTGTCAACTTCAAGACAGGTGCCAGTCAAAAAAAAAACTTCAAGACAGGTGCAGACTACATGCGGTAAATATAACAGAGCTGAGCCAGACTCATATCTAAAGAATGTAACATCGTTGTACCATATTCTAATGTCAAGAAATATACAACTTTCATAGACATATGTCACACATAGTGACGCAATGCATGATGGAACCTTTTTACATACAAGCTTAGTCATATTGGCCGCAAGATGATAGCATCTAACACTGGGTTGAATGATATGGCACAAGCTCACACTATTCTCAAACAACCTACCTTTTCTCCAATGGCATCTTGAATGAGGAATGTGTCTCCGCACATCCTCTCAACAACTTGTCAGTGCTCATTTCCTTGTCAAAAAATGCAATGTCCTGTCTGAGAATCGCCTTGAGATACTGGGCTCTGATTCGTGCTGCCTGTCTTTCTCCAGTAATTGTCCAGCATGATACCTCTATCAAAACATCAAACTAGTCAATCAAGGAAAGATTGTGTCGAGTCATACCCATAAACTTTACTCTGGATGGCCACGGTCTTAGGCTCTTATTCTGATGTATTTTATTTCTATCAATAGATCTAGACGCAAGCTTTTGCATTTTCTCATTGAAAAATATTTCTCTGGACAACAGTACTGCGACATTTATTTTGTAGGAACATGCTGGCAGGATTGCCACTGGATTCATACATTGAAACCCAAAATAACGTAGGCATTAGAAAAACCAAGACTAGGCAGCCCAGCGCATTTTTGGGGCATATTGGTCAGATTCCTAAAATTAAAAGATCACAATTGTCCTTCCAGAAAGATATCTTAAGAATATTGCATATGAAAGCCACTCACGAAGTGCTGAAGCAAGTCCTGCTCCAACGCCAAGATAAACAAAGTTAATGATCACCTGAAAACCAGAAAAAACTGATTAAGAAAATCAAATATGAACAATTTCCCTGCTAAAAAGCGTAGATAACTTGAACTCTTGTATGTATACTAATGCTGCGCATACATACACATTCTTCTAGAAAAATTAGCAGTTTGGCACCATCATCTCTTATTCGGGAGCTAACTGTTTATGAACATTCGTCAAGAGACTGCTTCATACGAGTGTAACTTACTAGGCACAGTAAGTATACGGCTTCTTGTGGAACTCTCCCATAAGTTTCAACCTCTGTGCATATAGCGTCATTATGGGGATACTCCTCGAAAATTTAAAAAATATAGTTCTATTGTCGCTTAGATCATATCCAAAGATTAGTAGTGCCTTCTTCATTTCTTAACTTTTGCTGTGATTCTTGAAGACTAAAAATCGATTTGTATAATAATAATATACCAGAAAACAAAAAGATAAATTTGCAATAATAGTAATCTCCCACGTTGCGAGTTTGTGACTGCAGTAACCTGGTTCCAGAAAAAAATTGACATCATCTTGGAAATACTATGCGGGCTACTGATTTACACACAAGAAACCCCCGTTTGCTCACCAGAATCACATTACTACAGTACAGCATATCTTATCATGGAAGGCTACGGCATGCTCAGATGCCAAATAAATGGAGAAAACAGAGCTGCCAATAGCCATGCCTGTAGCAGATTTTTTCGCGTCAAACGCACGGAGGATGCCTAACTTGACTCACATCGCATCTGCCACCGAGATCTTCCGCCGCGAAATGTCGCGAAACTAAACTCCCTACGAAATTAATCTGAGCGGGGGGGATTTGTTGACGGCTAGGAGAGTCGACCAGCCCATTTTCCAGGGCTCACCTGCGTTGGCCAGACGAGCCGCCGCCGCCCGCCGGCAAGGCATGGCCCCGCGGCCGCGTAGGTCAGGCGTAGGAGTGACACTGGGGAAAAAATCGATATAACCAATCCCGTTTACTCTGGGCCAAAAGGATACGATGGGCCAAATGTTCCTGGCCTTACATAGGGGCCGGATTTTTGCTCTTGGTCTGCCGAATATAAACCCGAAAAATACGCGCGGCCCAGGCACGCACCTTGCTGACTCTGTGCAGCACGTCCGGCGACGGCGAAGAGCCGGCGGAGCTGAAGGCGTTGACGACATCACCGAAGATGAAGGTCATGATCGGCTGCACCATCCCATTAGCGACCGCCGTCACCGTGCCCACCGCCATCAGCACCGCATCAGTCCTGTCCGCGAAGGCAAACATCCGGTACAGCGGCACCGTCGCACGCGTCGTCGCCTCCTCATGATTAGCTCTCTGCTCTGCTGCTGCTCCTCCTCCGTTGACGCCGTTCCTCTCCCCATGATGCTCCCTCCCTCCCATGGCTCCGACCTCTTGACTATCTCTCATCGGTTCTTTGAATTAATTGGCTAGTACATAACGTACGTATATATCGCTTGCTACTAGATAGTAGAACTAGAGCCTGTGGGACGTATAGTATATTCTACGGTCCTGAGGAGTGTGACAGTGTCAGCGCTAAAAAGAAAAGGACCCTAATATAGTGATTGTCAACTCTCATGGCCGGGGTCAAATAATGATCATGGAAAAAAATTGAGGGAACTGCGAGCTTTATTAATTCAAAACTATAGTGTTACAATAAACAAGCTGGTGGCTCAGCATCCCAGGCAAAAGACTTCTCTTGAGAGATTGCATATTTCGCACAAGAGTGAGCCGCCTGGTTAGCCTTGCGACGAGTAAAACACACACTAAACGAAATAAAAGAAACACTTAGCTCGCTAATCTCATCTAAGACTGGCCTCATCACAGAACGATCAGCCCTTCGATCATGCCAATGTCGAACCAACTCCATACAGTCCACCTCCAAGATGACTTTCCCGAAACCCTGCTCCACCGCATAAGCAGCTGCATCACGTAATGCCAACGCCTCGGCAACCAGAGGATCAGAAATCCCTTCGTAAATTTTGAACATGGCTCCACGAAAATGTCCATCATCTCAGGCCACCACTCCTGAAGCGGACCAGCACGGTTCCAACTGAACCGCAACATCTGAATTTTACTTAACAACATCTTCAGATGGGATACTCCATTTATCAATTTGACGAGGAGGTTTCTGAGCCTGTCTTACTCTTGGCAATTCCAGCAACTGCAAGGTCTCCTAGACATTCTGCCTAGAGAGAACCTGGTCCAAACCCTTCTCACCATGAATCAGATTATTTCTCAACGGCCATATCGAGTACATGACCGAGATAATTAACTCCCTATCCTTCTGTTGAACATTGGATCACATAAAATGTCCTCTGCCCAAGTGCTAGGATGTAGTCTCGGTATTTTAATTAGCAGCATTTCCTTTGCCACTTTTCAAAACATATTTGCATGACTACAATCAATAAGCGCATGCTTCATAGTTTCAGACTCCAATTTGCATATACCACGGGTGTTGTTAGTCATGACATGCCTCCGTGTCAGAGTCATGTAATCCAGTAAAATACCTCGAAGAACTCTCCACCAAAAAACTCGCACCTTAGGAGCAACCGCCAACTTCCACAAAAGTCTCCATTTGTCTCCATCATTGGAGGAGGATGGATCAGGCTCCCCTACCATCCGCTCCTCGTTTTGTTTCGCCAGAACTAACACTTGGTGGGACGAGTGCACTGAGTAGCTACATGACTTCTCCGTTACCCATGCCAACATATCTTCACCCGCAGACCAACGGAGCGGAATTCTCAGAATTGCATCGGCATCTGGGGCTAAAAATATGTGGCGAACCAGTGGCACATTCCACTGTTTTTCTGGAGTCATAAGCTCATTGACAATGGTGAGATCACTAGCATTCAAACGGCCCATAGGCTTCAAAGTAACCGTATCCAGGAGCCAGCTATCCGACCAGATCGATATGGACTCGCTCGAGCCCACACGCTTGACCAGCCCAAGTTTTAAGGCATCCCTTCCCGCCAAGATCGACCTCCATGTCCTCGAGGCTGCTCTAGGCGATGTAGCTTCCATTAAATTATGATTGCGTAAATATCTGCTCCGAAGCACTTGGGAGCACAAAGAGTTAGGATTGATAACTATCCTACACGCCTGCTTCCCAAGAAGTGCAATATTAAAAGCATGCATATTTCGAAAGCCTATTCCTCCCCGACTTTTCGGGATAGCCAGTTTGTCCCAAGAAATCCAGTGCATTGATTCCTTGTCCAAATTTCCACTCCATCAAAAGCGACCTGACATAGACGTTAGTTTTTTGCAAGATCCTTTTGATAGAAAGAAACATCTCATGATATATGTTGATTTGGCCTGAATCTGATCAAAGCTTCCTTTCCTGGATAGAAAGGTTTTTCTCAGCCCAACCATTCATACAGCCTTTTCCACTTTCCGCAATATATTCAAAGGCCTCATCAGTGAGTCTACCTACAGCCGTAGGCAGACCCAAGTATTTCTTAGAGAATGCTTCAGTGTGAATGTTTAACCACTGTTTTACTACCGCACGATCACCATTAGGTGTATAAGGACTGAAAAATAGTGCACTCTTATCCTTGTTCACCCTTTGATCAGACGCCTCATCATAGATGTGAAGTATTTCCTCCAATTTCCTGGCACTTGCCCCATTAGCATTAATGAAAATTAGGCAATTATCTGCAAAAAGCAGATGTGATATCCATGGCGACCTGTTATAGACTCAAACTCATTTGTCAACAAAGCCCATATTATAATGATGTAGTAATACAGTCAATCTTTCTACACAATAAAGGAATAAATACGGTGGCATAGGGTCCCCTTGCTTGATTCCTCGGGTTGGCACAAAGGGCTCAAGCAGTCCCCCATTCACCTTGACTGAAAAACTGACAGTAGACACACATCTCATGTGACGATATATAGAGAAGAAAGGAGCTGAAGAACAACCGAGACATCTCTCAAAGCAACCATAGACACACGAACATATGAATGTTGCATAGCGATTTGGCTCTTATCTGTACCATTCAAAATAACATTGGGATTTGTTGCTCATCTTAATTTTATTTGTGATATCAGTAGGTGTTTTTTCGGCCATCCGGTGACTGCACTAGAATCTTTGCTTATATTAGGTCGTGCCATCAGTATACTCTCGAGGAACTATCGTTGGATATCCTCTGAAGGAGATATGCCCTAGAGGCAAATAATAAAAGAGTTTTATTGTCATATCTCATTAGTTCATAATAGTTTTATATCATGTTATAACTGTATCAAGTGGAAATATTGATATATGTGTTGTATATAAACAAACCCAGGTCACTAGTAGCCTCTATTCAACTAGTTCATTGGGTAGACGATGATCAAGGTTTCCTGATCATGGGCTAAACAAAAGTCACTGACAATAAAGTCATATCATCTGGAATGATGTGATGGACTCTTCCCACCAATGATTGTTGCAACACAATCATGTCACTTAGTTCATGTTGCAATTGTCAAAAACGGAGTGTCCTAATCCTTAGACCGTGAGATCATACCAATCACTGCTACCGGAGGATTGCTTTGACTACATCAACTGTCATTCATAATTGATGATCATAAAGGTTTATGTTGAGTGTCCGAAGGAGCATGTAGAGGCAATATGCTTCGAGATCAGTTGGGCCCACTCGGTGAATTACATCCATGTTGCGCAACGGATGACTAGATCATGGGGATGGTATTTCATGGGAGCGAGTAAAATAGTACTTGTTGGAAACGAGATTGAACAAGGTATCGTGATACCGATGATCGAATCTCGGACAATACTTGTATCATGTATATATCGTTTCAGGTTTGACACAATGGTGATTTGTGGAGTGCATAGGGGTAAACATGGGAATCCCGATCCCACTATTGATCATTGATATAGATCATGTCTATAGCATTCCCGAACCGCAGGGAAACACGCTTAAGGGTGATAAGACACTTGTAGATCCTTCTGTGAGATGGAATCACAGAAAAGAAAGAAATCAGAATCGTTCTAGAGAAATTCAAAGTTGTTTGGAGAAAGAAGGAAAAACAGCAAAAAGGGCTGCTTTTGACTAGCCCACGAAAATGAGCGGCGGATAGTGTGCACCTCGTGGGGCGAGTGGCTTCCAGCGCTCGCCACGGCTGGCCTACTCGACCCTGGACCATCTAGGTGCGTGGGGAGATGGCAAGGGCGCGGGCTAGCGAGGCCAGCTGGGCCACCAGCCGTCGGCCCACCCAAGCCACCCCGCCAGGCTGCCACTAGCTGGCTTGCGGGGGCGGGCGCTGATACGTCCATTTTGCATCACTATTCTATGTCATAATTCACTGTTATTCATTGATATATTTCGTATTGAGAGGTGATACTTATGTTATTTCATCTGTTTTTGCATGGTTGATGACTTTTGGAGCATGGACCGTTGCAGTCAGGATTCTGATGGAAAAGGTGCTGTTTGGAGGCAAACTTCGCGAAGATCAGAAAATCCGGAAAAATACATGGAAAATCCTATTTTTCCAGAAGACGAAAGAAGCCAGAAGGGGGGCTGGAGATTGGCCACAGGGGGACCACACCACCCCCTGGCGCGGGCTAGCCTAGGCCGCGCCACCAGGTGGTGTGGCCGCCCTAGTCCACCCCTGGCACTCCCCTCTGGCGTATATTATCCTCCCGAAACCCTAAGACTCGGGGGGCGACCACAGAAAGATTTCGCCGCCTCTGTGGGGCGGAAAACACCAAGAGAGAAAGATCTCTCTGGTAGACAGATTTCTGCCGGGAGAATTCCTTCCCGGAAAGGGGAGATCGTCGCCATCAACACCACCATCAAGCTGGACTTCATCGGGATCATCATCATCATCACCACCACCACCATCATCATCATCAACACCCTCATCACCATCTCCATATTGTTGTAACAATTGTGTTGAATCTTGCATAGTTCATAGGGGAAACTTTCCTGGTGTTGATTACTCTTTGTAGTTGATGCTATTGAGTGAACCATTGAATTATTGTTTATGTTCAGATTGTTATACATCATTATTCCATCTCTGATCATGATCCATATGATGTCTTGTGAGTAGTTCGTTTTGTTCTTAAGGACATGGGAGAAGTCATGTTGTTAGTAGTGGAGTTGTGTTGAGAAAGATTCAATAGTTTGATATTTAAGTTGTGGTGTACTTCTTCTAGTGGTGGCATGTGAACGTCAACTACATGACACTTCACCTATATCGGCCTAGGGGAATGCATTGTGTATTTGGCTACTAATCGTAGGGGTTGTCGGAGTGACAGAAACCTGAACCCCTGTTAGGAAACCATTGCACAAGGGACGTAAGGGTCTTAGAGTTTAAAGCTGTGGTTAGGTTTCTACCTTAATTACTTTCTTGTACTTACGAATGTTTGCAAGAGGTATAATCACAAGTATGTATTATTCCTAGGAAGGTCGGTACATTAGCACAGGTTCACCCACACAACACTTAGCAAGCTAAAGAAGATTAATCAACTATATGAAGCAAAAGCACTTGACAGTCTTCCCATGTGTCCTCGAGAACGTTTGGTCATCTTAAGTAATACAACTGGCTTGTCCTTTACTACATAAAGGATTGGGCCACTTGCTGCATTTATTCCTATTATCTTTTGTTTACTCGTACTTTGTTTACTTGCTTTATCAAAAACCCCTAAAAATCCGTTTGCTAAGTATTTGCAGAGAATTCCTGATCCATACCACTAGCCAGCACCTTCTACTCCTCGTTGGGTTTGACACTCTTACTTATCAAAAATACTGCGATACACCCCCTATAATTGTGGGTCATCAAGACTATTTTCTAGCGCCGTTGCCAGGGAGTGAAGCGCTATTGGAGAGTGGAACTGGTAAAGGAAACTTCTACTGTGAGTATTGTTTACTTCTGCTAGTTGCTTTATTTTCGTTATGGATAATTCGCTGAGTTTCTTATTTGGTAATGCTACTACCACTGCTAAGGTAGTAGATGAACCACCACCTGCTGAGAATGATGCTTTTAAAATACCTACAAGAATTATTGATCGTGTTATGGATAACTACTATGTTGGGGATGGAACTGTCCATCCCGGTGATCATTTACTCTTTATACACGAATTATGTGGGTTGTTCAAGTGTGCAGGCATTACTACAGATCAAGTTAAGAAGAAGTTATTCTCATTATCACTGAAAGGAAGAGCTGAGGAATGGTATAAGCTGCTGAAGAATGGTCAAGCTCTTGAATGGGAGGAAATAGTGCCTCTCTTTTATTCAAAGTTTTATCCTCCTAGTGAGATTCATAAAGATCGGAATCAAATATACAACTTTTGGCCTCTTGATGGAGAGAGTACAGCTCAAGCTTGGGGGAGATTGAAGTTACTAATGCTCAAATGTCCCATTCATGAGCTCCCCAACAATATTATTATCAATAACTTTTATGCAAGGCTCCCTCTACATGACAAGGATTTATTGGATGCTTCTTATGCTGGATCTTTCACTCGCATGGAAGAAGAAGCTAAATGGGATCTTCTGGACCGTATTCAAGACAATGCTGAAGCTTGGGAGATGACAAAGGTAGAAAGTCAGGTATAAATTATGATTATGAACGCATTGAATCTTTTATGGGAACTGATGACTTTCAAAATATTAAAAATGCTTATGGTCTAGACTCTCAAGCTATTGCTTCTGATTTTAAGGCTTTTGCTTCCTACATTGAAGTGCCTAAAAAGAAGTGGAATAAGTATCATGAACCTTATAAAGATGTTGCTAAGAGTGTTCCTGCAAGAAATACTGAAGTTTATACTACTAATCATGTTTTACCTGAACCTTACATTGAGAAAATGCCTTTCCCAGTTAAGATAAAGGAACATTCTATGATAGCTAGTATGGTTAATGAAAGTACGAATGAAGTTGTTGAACCTGATAAACAAATGGTTGATGAACCTATAATAACAAATGTGAAAGACTTTGTTACTAAATATGAAGAAGAGGGACACACTATCCTTTGTAAGGATACCTCTAATATTGTTTCACAAAGTAGTGTTATGAGAGCTAGTGTTCCTGTGTTTTCTGTTAGAATAAGCAATCATTGCTATGATGGCCCTTGTGATAGTTATATTGTTAAGTTTATGCATGATACTGAGAGTCATTATGAGAGAGGGAAAAGTGTTCTTATGTATCTCAATAATATCAAGTTTCCTCGTTTTATGCTGAAAGTTTTTATGTTGCACTTCTTTTGCCTTCTTATGCAAGTAGCCTCTGGTTTCAACAACTTGTTTGCTTACAAAATTCCCTTGCATAGGAAGTGGGTTAGACTTAAATGTGTGTATTTTTGCTTCTTAATGCTCTCTTTCACTTCAATTCATATTCTTATGTGAGCATCTTCAAAATTATCATGCCTATCTTAATGGCTATAAAGAAAGAGCTTTTTGGGAGACAACCCAATTTATTTTTGCTTTCAGTTTGTTTTTTGTTTCTTTGAGTCTTGGAAGTTATTACTTCGGTAATAACCGCTCCTTATCCTTTTTGTTTGATTTTTGTGTCAAGATAATGAGAGAGAAGTAATATTTGGGGAAGTTGCTGTCCCAAAACAGATTTCTGTGCTTCACCGTAAAAATTCATGAGATATCTCTGTATGTCAGATTGAGCTGTAATTTTTTTTGCTTCTGCCCCAGGTTGTTATTTAACTTTAGTTAGTTTTGCACTTTTTGATTTGAGCAACAGAAGATTTTCGAAAAAATTGATCTTTACCTGTTGGTCTGTTTTGACAGATTTTGCCAATCTTGCATTTGCTTCTTTATTCGATTTCCTTTTTGAATTCTTTTTTTGGGTTTTCGGAAGGAGTTGCTACAGTAGCTTATGTTTTGATGGTTTTCAGTTGAAGTTGGACTCAAAAGGTTTTATCACTTCACTTATACTAATGTTGCTAATGAGAACTGTGTGAAGTTTTGTGTGAAAGAAATTTCCAGGAAGTGGAGATAATGGTGTAATAAGGAAGAGAAGGGTTCTATGACTCAAGTAATAAGTGTATGAAGATGAAGATACTGATGATTATTCAAGTGGTGACTCCGGAAGAATCTACTAGATACCAAATTCAGAGACCCGTAGAGCCCGCTTTCAAATAGGTAACAGTTCTGGTAAGAAAAGTTCGGCGAAAATACTATCCAACTATATTTTTGCAGTTTTTAGTCAATAAGGAAAGCTACGAAGTGAAAAAGGGACGGAAACAAAGCCACCACCCTGTGGAGCGGGCCCACCCCTGGCCGCGCCACCAGGTGGTGAGTCCACCCTGGACTCCGCCTCCGACTCGTTTTCTCCCAGTACCTTCCTTTCGTCATGAAACTTCATAATATATAACCCCCCGGATCTCTCGAGGTTCGTATATCGTGTTTTCGTCGTGTTTTTGTTTCGATCTGTTTCTTCCAGGACATACTCTTTGAAAGTTTAGAAGCACAATGGTGTCTGCCAAGGATAAAGGGAAGGAGCCTATGGAGGAAGATCTCCAAGACCCCAAGCAAGGGCCGGTACCTTTAGTCACTTGCCCTGCATCAACGGAAGCCCTACGAGTCACTAAGGAGTTCTGCGATAAGTACCGAGACTTGAATAGGAAGGTGGACATGCTTCAATGAGAGAATAATAGGCTTCACAAGATGCTGGAAGATTTCCTCACGTCAACGAAGAAAATATTACCACCACCACTGAAGGAGTAATTCGTCATCAGGTTTGGCATCCCCTTGGTTTGTTCCAAGCTTGGGGGAGTGCCGCGGTATCACATCACTATCTTCTATCTTTTTACCTTTTTAGTAGAGTCGTATCATGAATAGAGAAGTTATTATGTAGGATGGTTCGCATTATGGAAGTGTCCCCTCTCTCGTTAGATATGTATCCCTTGGTGTGAGTTGCCGTTATGGAATATTAATGAGAAGTTCTATCATTCACTCTTTTTGCATAGCTTATGTTAGTTTTCAATTCGTGGTTATATGATTGATCTTGTTGTTAGTATTGGTATCACTTTGGGATCATTGAGTTAATTTAGTTGGTTTTGGCAAACCTGGCTCGGTTAGTAGCAACACTATTTTTGAGAGTTGAATGAAAAGATAGAAGTACTCTAAAGAAAAATAATTTCATCATCTTTCTTTCTTGATTTGCTCATAAGTCTAGTATTCTCTAGTTAAGATCTTTTGTGCTTCCAAGGAAGATTGCATGTTTGTCTTTATCACTTGTATGTTTGTTTGTTTCCTTCAACTCTTGTACTTGCTACCTAGCCTTGCTAGCCAAAAACCTGTACTGAGAGGGAATACTTCTCGTGCATCCACTTCCCTAAACCAAAACCCATGCCATTTGTGTCCACCATACCTACCTATTAGCATTATTGCTATTCCAAGTAAATTCTTGTTTTGTCTACCTCCCAAATTAAACTTGATATGTGAAAATTAGTGATTAAAGATCTCACGAACTTGATGGCACACTTTACTTTCTTGCATTTAATAAACTTGAACCATTGTGCTCACCTATGTTGCGTATATGCTTGCGTTTTGTAAGTTGTGAATTAGCAGAACCATGCTGTCATGGGGAACGCTTTCAACATTGCACTGGTACTTTGTACCTAGTTGATATCATGTTCTTTTGTCTATGGATGTCGTCGGTGTGAAATGAAAGGGGAGCTTGTAAGTCCATGGAGTTATGCATGTGTATTAGAGAAACGCCTGGGCCGCTGGTCTAATCCATGCTGACATGGTGGAAACCTGCAGCGTAACCATAACGAGCATCTATGAAGCATTCTTCTTATAAAAAAAGAGATAGAGATTGAGAAAAAAGAGAAAAAGAAAAAAAGAAAAAAAGAGATATTGTGAAAAGAGGAAAGAGAGAAAAAAGCACCATATTCCCATGGTAAATAAGAAGATTGTTGAGATGCTTGCTGTCTGCTTGCCTTGTCATTTTGATATGGGGATTCTTCCGTATCATCGGGCAAGGGGTACCCCGTTGGCGGTTCTCTATGATACACATATGCTTACAATGACAAGAACTTACCGATGACTAAACTTGAGTAGCATGAGGAGCGGCCCTCGTATTCAAGGGACATGAGATTCTCAACTTACAACTTGTCAATGCATATCCTCATATTTGATAACTTTAACCTTAATAACCTAAAGATGCCTATGATAGGGGCATTGAGAGCTAAAAGCTAGTAAGTATCATAATTTTTGGGAGCTCTTTATGAAACTTGCAACCCCTGCTTCCCTCTTTGAAGGGCCTTTCTTTTACTTCTTAGTTGAGTCGGTAAACCTACTCCCTTCTACCTCAGCAAGTATTTTGAGTTGTTGTGTTTCATTTATTCATATGATTATTTATTCAATCATGTTTCTTATGTTCCTTGTTTTGCACTTTGCTCTTATCTTGGTGTTTACTACTTTGAAAGCTATCATTGAAAACCAATTATTTGTGAACTCCAGCAAATTATCAACTATTCTTCGACCAAGAGCTAAGTTTGCCATTACCAATTATGATTTATTTCATGTATCTTTATTATGTTTCCTTTACCTATTACAAGTTGAGTTATATAATAGTGAGTTGTCTTCTATTATGATCTGTGTATTTGATGAATGTGATGCTTCTTGTCCGTATTCTTTTATCGACTCTTCACTCCATAAACCTGAGGCCATGTTTATTGAGCTCAGTTTCGCTTGGGGACAAGCGAAGTCTAAGCTTGGGGGGAGTTGATACGTCCATTTTGCATCACTATTCTATGTCATAATTCACTGTTATTCATTGATATATTTCATATTGAGAGGTGATACTTATGTTATTTCATCTGTTTTTGCATGGTTGATGACTTTTGGAGCATGGACCGCTGCAGTCAGGATTCTGATGGAAAAGGTGTTGTTTGGAGGCAAAATTCGCGCAGATCAGAAAATTCGGGAAAATACATGGAAAATCCTATTTTTTCAGAAGACGAAGGAAGCCAGAAGGGGGCTGGAGATGGGACACAGGGGGCCCACTCCACCCCCTGGTGCGGGCCAGCCTAGGCCACGCCACCAGGTGGTGTGGCCGCCCTGGTCCACCCCTGGCACTCCCCTCTGGCGTATATTATCCTCCCAAAACCCTAAGACTCGGGGGGCGACCACAGAAAGATTCCGCCGCCTCTGCGGGGCGAAAAACACCAAGAGAGAAAGATCTCTCCGGCAGATAGATTTCTGCCGGGGGAATTCCTTCCCGGAGAGGGGAGATCGTCGCCATGAACACCACCATCAAGCTGGACTTCATCGGGATCATCATCATCATCATCGCCACCATCATCATCAATAGCACCCTCATCACCATCTCCATATTGCTGTAACAATTGTGTTAAATCTTGCATAGTTCATAGGGGAAACTTTCCCGGTGTTGATTACTCTTTTAGTTGATGCTATTGAGTGAACCATTGAATTATTGTTTATGTTCAGATTGTTATACATCATTATTCCATCTCTGATCATGATCCATATGATGTCTTGTGAGTAGTTCATTTTGTTCTTGAGGACGTGGGAGAAGTCATGTTGTTAGTAGTGGAGTTGTGTTGAGAAAGATTCAATAGTTTGATATTTAAGTTGTGGTGTACTTCTTCTAGTGGTGTCATGTGAACGTCGACTACATGACACTTCACCTATATCGGCCTAGGGGAATGCATTGTGTATTTGGCTACTAATCGTAGGGGTTGCCGGAGTGACAGAAACCTGAACCCCCGTTAGGAAACCATTGCACAAGGGACGTAAGGGTCTTAGAGTTTAAAGCTATGGTTAGGTTTCTACCTTAATTACTTTCTTGTACTTACGGATGTTTGCAAGGGGTATAATCACAAGTATGTATTAGTCCTAGGAAGGTCGGTACATTAGCACAGGTTCACCCACACAACACTTAGCAAGCTAAAGAAGATTAATCAACTATATGAAGCGAAAGCACTTGACAGTCTTCCCATGTTTCCTCGAGAACGTTTGGTCATCTTAAGTAATACAACTGGCTTGTCCTTTTCTGCATAAAGGATTGGGCCACTTGCTGCATTTATTCCTATTGTCTTTTGTTTACTCGTACTTTGTTTACTTGCTTTATCAAAAAACCCTTAAAATCCGTTTGCTAAGTATTTGCAGAGAATTCCTGATCCATACCACTAGCCAGCACCGTCTGCTCCTCGTTGGGTTCGACACTCTTACTTATCGAAAATGCTGCGATACACCCCCTATACTTGTGGGTCATCAGGCGCGCTGGGCTGCCTCAGGCCCACCCTGGTTGGCTGCTGCCTGGCAGGTCGCGGGCATGTGGCTGGCCCACTCAGACAGCTCGGCGAGCTGTGCAGCCGCTGCTGCTCTCCTTCGCCACTATTGGTTGTTGGGCTGGCTCCGACCAGCCCATTCAGCCAGGAGCTGGCCTAGCCGGCAAGCTGAGCTAATTTGCCCCTTTTCTTTTATTATTTAGTCCCACAAGGGGCACCTAAAGGGGAGGGCACACCTCCCTTCCCCTATATAAAGGGGTGCCATGGGAGGATTAAATGATGCTGAATAAGATATTCTCTAAGGCTAGAATATCCTCCCTCTCTCTCTCTAGTTGCCTTTGCCATGGCACGGCCCCAAGTAAGGATTGTACGTGCAAAGTCAACACATCTATGACACGCTGTTGTGCTAAAGGGATTCTGCCAGGAGGTTAACTTCCGCAACCCCAACAGGGATCAAGGAGTTCATGAGTCGTCGCATCACACCGTATGTGTGTAATAACTCGGGGAGTTGCGCTTGTAGCGACCGGGTCGTCGTGCAAGGACTTGGACAAGGGGTAACGTGCGAGGAGCTTCACGACCTTGAGTTCGGACAGGTACGACTACATTATCCATGCTCATGCATGAGCATAACGCTCTCTCGGTCTTCAAGGGTATGTTACCGTTGTCTTCCTCCGTTACTACATTATTTCTAGATAGATCCTTGGGCATTCAGGGAGTTTCGCGTAGTAAAAATTTTGTTATCTGCTACGAAAACTGATGAGGGATAACCTCGGCAATGTCCATGGTTATGGACTTGGGGTTTTGCGGAAAAGAGAAAGTTGGAGATTTCGTCGGATGTCAGGCAAACAAGAGAGTCAAAGTCGCCTGATTACTTGATGAATTATTACAGATTGCTTGGAGGTTTTCGGTACCTCCTCATAGGATTTTCTCGTCCTATCTATAATAGGTCGGATCTCAAAGCTATATACGGATAGGTTACATATATATGATTACAACTCGAACACTATGTCGGTTCATGCTTCCTTTCTTAATACAGCTAAGGCTTTTATCGGTTGCTTCTTTGGGCCATCATCTTGAATCTTCATGGGTCGTGAGTCTTTATGCATCTAGGGTAGCGAATCATAAGCACCTGAGTAATCATACCTATGTCACTAGCCCCCGAGACTCTACCTGAACCGTAGATTCTGGTTGAGTCTCAAAGATATTTTTAGCTTTGTCCTTTCTTTGCATTGTTTCTATTGTTTTTAGTTTTTATAGGGATTCAGTACAACAAGCCTGATGCTTCTGACGGATCAGGAATCAGTTAATTGCTCCTGGGCAAAAACAATGTTGACCTACATCAAATTTAAGTCCCCAGGCCTAAACTCGGAATTATTACTAGCATAATTCAGTTCGAGCCGCTGAGGTCTTATCGAATAGTGAATTCCAGTTCTATTTTTTCGGGTACCCAACATGTTCGTCGGAATTTTTCATCATATCATTGATATGGATATTTTACTGGCAAAGCGCATTCTTGTGCGATTACTATGCCACGCGGGACGAATCCTAGGGTCTTACCTTCATGTCTTGGACACGACATTTGGAGTTTTATCGCATTGGGTGCGATCCGAGATTTTTGTATTGCCTTTTGTCGGCTGTCGTGTTTGGTTGCTGGAATTTCTGAATTTTATCAGACTTTTTGTTTTAATAATTTATAAAATCTCCCGATGGGAGTAACCTTTTGAGGATACATTAAAGTAAAACTCATAGGTTTAGGTATCGATTGTCTTGATTTTGTATGCATAACTTTGTATCGGGTGCGCGCTAGTGCTCCCGATGGTAGTAGCCCCCGAGATGTCTATATCTGGACATAGGCTCATAATTGTTGTTAGTTTTATCAGAAAAATGTTTATATAGAAATTGAAATCCCTGTTTTGATGGAAAAAGATAATAAAGACTCAAAGTATGAAGAACTTATCTTTTATTCATATGCAAAAAGCTGACGATACATTATTTGGCGGATTGCCGCCTGGCCGTTGGCCGAAATATTCTGGCTAAGAAGCCGGGCCATAGGCCTTATTGTAATTACTATATGCGAGAAAAATATAAATTTCTTAAGGGTAAAAGCATCGTAGATGTGCGACGTTCCACGGATTGGAGTATTTGACTCCTGTATTCTTATCTTGTAGCTGATATGATCCTCCGGGAATAACTTTTGTAACAATGTAAGGTCCTTCCCAAGGCGACTCTAATTTAGGTGACCGTCTTGTTTGAGGCAAAGAACTAGGTTCCCTACAATGAAGGACCTAGGACGCAGTCGTCGACTATGGTAGTTGTGCAAGTTTTACTGATATATAGTAGCTCTTTGTAGGGTGATGTCTCGGGCTTCATCAAGTGCATCAACATCGTCTTCAAGTGCTTCTCTTGATGCCTCTTCGTCATATGCAGCTACTCGTGGAGATTCGTGTGATACTTCAACTAGAAGGACGGCTTTCGCACCGTGGACTAGAAAGAAATGTGTTTCTTGTGTGAGCTATTTGGAGTAGTATGAAAACTACACAAAACAGATGGTAACTTATCAACCCATGTCCCTTTTGCCCTATCGAGTGGTCCTAGTAATCTCTTCTTGAGGCCAACAGTTACTAGGCCATTGGCTTTCTCCACTTGCCCATTGGTTTGCGGGTGGGCTACTGAGGCGTAGCTTACTTTGATACCCATCTCCTCATAATATTCTTTAAACTCATTGGAAGTAAAATTAGTTCCATTATCCGTGATGATGTTGTTTGGCACACCAAACCGGAATACTATGGATTTGATAAAATTCACATCCGAAGTTCCATCCTGACTAGTAACAAGCATTACTTCAATCCATTTAGTAAATTTGTCGACTACTACTAGCAGAAAGACGTGTCCTCTTAGAGATGATTTGTGAAGTTTACCCACCATATTGAGTCCCCACTGAGCGAAAGGCCAAGCGAGAGGTATGGGGTTTAACTCAACGGCGGGTGCACCAGGCTTTGTGGCGAATCGCTGACAGGCCTCGCATGTTCTGACTATATCCTTTGCGTCTTGTACTGTTGTGAACCAATAGAATCCTGCTCTGGATGCGTTGGTTGCGATTGCTCGACTGCTAGCGTGATTGCCACATACTCCATGTATATCTTTGAGTATAATTTTTTCTTCGTCGGGTGTGACACATTGTTGTAGGACACTCGAAATACTTCTTTTGACAACTCTCCTTTGATGATTCTGAAGGCTTTTGATCTTCGAGTGATTCGTCGGGCTTTTGTTACATATTCGGGTAGATCTCCCCGAGTCATATATGCTATGTATGGCTGCATCCATGTAGGTTCTATTATCATGACCTCATCAACTTCTGGTTCTTCTTCGATGACTTCCTCTGTATTTGTGCTAGCTGGTGGAGCACCCGAGTCCCTTTGCGACTTAATCTTTTTTCCTTCCTTTAGCGCTATGACCTCAAAAATTCTCTCGGCCTTTATAGAACGCTCAGTTATCTCCTCCCAGAAAACCCAGGGTGGCACTGGGAGGCATAAGGACCCGATGTTTGCTAGATTGCCAGCTTCTTCATTGGCTGCTCTTCCTATGTGCGATACCTCGCTGATGGATCTGAAATATAGCCATCTACGTCCATATTTAAACCGGATATTATTCATATTTTTGATGAAATATCTCTCTAAACCCTGCCACTAATGCCTAATGATCAAAGGGGTATGCAATCCTTTCTTGCTATTTTTCCCTTCGCAGATAATGATGTTTGATGATGGGAATCACTACATTAAAGTCAAAGATACGAGATTTCCAACAACCCAAAGAAACCAGGAGTCGTGAAGTGGAGACAGACGCTTTAACGACCAACTATACGGTGGGAATAAAATTCCAGCTGTATAGTTGCCTTCGTATAGTTGCCGCTGCCACCGCTATGTCAAACAGAACAACTTCCGTGAAGGGACCCCTATATAAAGAAGTCTCAGGCGATGAGAAAAGAGCCCTGCCTCGTGCCCCTCGCCACCGGAACCCTGCATCCACAACTCTGAAGAGCCACCGGAGGAATAAACTTAGATCTAATCTCCAAACCATTCTCTACCACCATAGCCATATTCCACCACTTGTAATAGTAGATCTCATCTTCGATTGGCGACATTGTAAGACTATTTGCTATCAATCCCATGATTCCCATTGCAATGTTTATGATCTTTGATTTCATCTCTATGTGTGAGTAATCCTCCTTGGGCTAAGGGCTTCGGCCTAGCCATGTAGCTTTGTGCATGTTATTTATCATAGATGGGATCATGTATTAGTTTGTATGACATAATTATTATTGTATCCTCTCTTGCCTCAGTCCAAGGACTTATCGGGTACCCAAGACCCCGAGGATTGAGTCATGTATAGGGAGTATGAGTAATGACTAATATGCAGGTTGGGAACCCTGGCGACATAAGGGGTAGTACGGTTGTATGTGAGGGATTTACTTGGAATTAATGGTGACGTCACTATGCATATCATTAGTTCTCTTTCTTCTATGGATGATACTAGTAGGTTATTGCTATAAGCGGTTGCAGAGGCAATAGCAATTATGGATGCACTGCCCACATATAATTTATCTTGCTCTAACAATTACATGCATACTTTATTATTATCTTTTATTCCCATCAGATGTTTTGCACAACTATAGGTGAAACCGAAAACCTTAGGCCCTCTCTCTCCATCATTGACAACAACAAAAGACAACAAACTCTTGGTCCGGTAAAAACACAAAAGGAATTCTAAAACTCCCGAAGGTCCGTTAAAGTAACTTCACTATGCTTTCTGCTTCCCGAGGATTCGATAAACCTAGGTCTACTAGGGAAAAGAACTATACTACATCCATAATCCGATTAAAGGTATCACTCGCATCTGTCAAATCGAGCCTCCATAATGCTATACAGATCACGGTAGGCAATCATGTTATCACTGATATCATCACACTTGTTCATTGCTTGTTGTGCTACAAGATTGGAGTCACCAAATATTTTGAGGTGAGTTGCACCACAAGCTTTAGCCATATGCATACCGTGCAACAAGGCCTCGTACTCAGCTTTGTTATTAGACGCGTTTGCGAAGCTCATTCGAAGTATATATCGCATTTTATCGCCTTGTGGTGATACTGTTGGGTCCGCAGCATAGAAAACAAAAAATTTCCTACGATGAGAACTACACGCCAAGATCTATCTACTAGATACAGAGCAAACGGGTGGACATACATCCATGGAGAACTTACCCTCGAAGACAACGAGCTTTGTTAACGAGTAGGAACTCGTGGTTGATGTAGTCGTACACTTGCCGATCTCAAGATCGTGAGGAAGTCTGAGCACCGCAACTCAGCAGCGCATCCACACTCGCACACACGTTCAAGCCACCGGACAACCTCCACCTCCTCGCTCCAGCGATCCAGTGGAAGCAGCAACTCCTTCTAGACGAAATGCCACCAGGAACATGTATCTCGCTAATCCGAGACCATGGGGAATAATTCTAGAGGGGGAGAGAGATCCTTCACAAGGAGGTGTGTGGATGAAGGAGGGAATGGGTGGCCTTTTATAGGAGGAGGGGGGTGCCCCCTCTCTCCATGGCCGGCGCATGGGGGTGACCCCTCACCTTCCCCATTCATGTGGTGGTAACCCCTCCACATTAAAATGCCTCTTCACATTCCCTTTTAAAGTCTCCACTTTAAATGCATTAAATTTCTCCAAATTTAATGCTCCCTCATTTAATAAAACTCTTTTTATTAAATTTATTCAGAATTTTGTTAATTAATTTAATTAACAAAACATTCACATATAGCCGCTTGCAATATTTCAATATCACATGCAGAACCACCTTCTGCAATTTCACCCGAAACAATTTCCGGTTTCTATTGAAACAATTCCTGTGCTTTGCAATTCTTTCGTTTGAAACATATGTGCTCCAAAATGGTGTCCGGTAACTCTTAAGTGTGCCACCCTACGGTTCGCGAATAATGCAGACATGATCGAGACCCTTCTCCGATCAATAATCAGCAGCGGGACCTAGAGATCCGTACTGACTCCTACACATTCAACGATGACTCCTCTGATCGTGAGAACCTTTAACGCTTGTAACTAAATCCCTTTGTCTCTCTATATATTACATGTCCGAGATTCGATCATTGGTATCTCCATACCTAGTTTGATCTCGTTTCCGACATGCACTCTTTTCTCGTTCTCGTGATATAACATTCTAGTGATCACATCACTTGCTTGCAAGCTATCCTAATGTGATATCACCAAGAGGGCCCAGAGTATATCTATCCGTCATCTGGATTGACAAATTCCACTCTTGATCCATGAGCCTCAACATAACACCTTCGTAGTACTGAACCCATCTTTATAGTCACCCTGTTACGGTGTGACGTTTGATGTTATCAAGATACTCTTCCGGTGTTAGCAATTAACATGATCTCATGGTCTAAGGATAAAGATTACTTCGTATGATGTTATAGCAATATAAACATAATGACTTGATCGTAATGCTATACTTCGGATGAATGTTCATCACATCATTTCACAAATGCTGTGACCTTGTTATTAACAACATCCAATGTCCATGATCAGGAAACCTTGATCATCTTGTTAATCAACAAGCTAGTCTATAAGAGAGGCATAACTAGGAACCCTTTTTGTTTATTAAACACACATGTATTGATGTTTTTTATCAATACAATTATAGCATGCAAAATAAACATCTATCATATACAAGGAATACATAATAACAACTTTATTATTGCCTCTCGGGGCATATTTCCTTCAGTCTCCCACTTGCACTAGAGACAATAATCTAGTTTATATAGTGATAAATCTAACACCCATGGAGTTCTGGTGGTGATCATGTTTTGCCCTAGGGAGTACTTTAGTCAACGGATCTGCTACATTCAGGTCCGTGTGCACTTTACAAATCTTTATATCTCCATCCTTGACATGCTCGCGGATGGAGTGAAACTGGCGCTTAATATGCTTGGAATTATTGTGAGACCTTTGTTCCTTGGCGTTGGCTATGGCTCCATTATTGTCACAATAGATCACCATTGGGTCCAACGCACTAGGAACCACACCTAGTTCCGTTATGAACTCCTTCATCCAAACCGCTTCCTGCGCTGCTTCTGAAGCAGCAACATATTCCGCCTCCATCGTTGATCCAGCCACCACAGGATGTTTGGAGCTCCTCCAACTAACTGTTGCTCCGTTCAAGAGAAATACGTATCCGGATTGAGACTTAGAGTCATTCGGATCAGTGTCAAAGCTAGCATCGACATAACACTTAGCGACTAGCTCTTCTTCACCTCTGTATACAAGAAACATATCCTTAGTTCTTCTCAAGTACTTAAGGATATTCTTGACCGCTATCCAGTGTTCCGAACCTGGATCAGATTGGTACCTACTAGTCAAACTAATAGCATGTGCCACATCCGGTCTTGTACATAGCATGGCATACATTATAGAGCCTATGGCTGAGGCATAGGGGATCTTATCCATTATCTCTCTTTCTTTCGTCGTAGCCGGACTTTGAGTCTTACTCAATGTCTTGCCTTGCAACATAGGTAAGTACCCCTTCTTACTTCTGTCCATATTAAACTTCTTTAATATCTTATCAAGGTATGTACTCTGCGATAGCCCAATTAGGCGTCTTGATCTATCTCTATAGATTTTAATGCCTAATATATATGAAGCTTCACCAAGGTCCTTCATCGAAAATTTGCTGTTTAGATAACTTTTAACACTGTTTAAAAGATCTAAATCATTTCCAATCAATAATATGTCATCCACATATAATATCAGAAATGCCACATTGCTCCCACTCACTTTCTTGTAAATACAAGCCTCTCCATAAGTTTGGACAAATTCAAACTCTTTGATCACCTCATCAAAGCGGAGATTCCAACTTCGTGATGCTTGCTTCGGTCCATAGATGGATCACTGAAGTTTGCACACCTTATTAGCATCCTTAGGATCGACAAAACCCTTAGGTTGTATCATATACAACTCTTCTTCAATATTACCATTGAGGAACGCAATTTTGACATCCATCTGCCATATTTCATAATCGAAATATGCAGCAATTGCTAACATAATCCTAATCGACTTAAACATCACTACGGGAGAGAATGTCTCATTGTAGTCAACTCCTTGAATTTGTCGAAACCCCTTTGCGACAAGTCGAGCCTTATAGATGGTTACATTACCATCAGCATCAGTTTTTCTTTTGAAAATCCATTTATTCTTAACGGCCTTTCGATCATGAGGTAAGTCCACCAAGGTCCAAACCTGGTTTTCGTACATGGATTCCATCTCGGATTTCATGGCTTCTAGCCATTTGTTGGAATTAGGGCTCATCATCGCTTCTTCATACGTCGCAGGGTCATCTATTTAATCAATCATGAAATTCATAATAGGATTGCCATACAGTTCAGGAGCTGCACGTGTCCTGCTTGACCTGCGAGGTTCGGTAGTGTCCTCTTTCGGAGTTTCATGATCAATATCATTAGCTCTCTCTTCATTAGGTGAAGTCAACTCCGAAACAACTTCTGGAGCTACGCTACTCGCCATTTCATGAAGAGAAGGTTCAATAACCTCTTCGAGTTCTACCTTCCGACTACTCACACCTTTCGCGAGAAACTCCTTCTCAAGAAAGGATCCATTCTTGGCAACAAAGACCTTGCCCTCGGATCTGTGATAGAAGGTATACCCAATTGTTTCCTTAGGGTATCCTATGAAGACGCATTTTTCCGCTTTGGGTTCGAGTTTATCCGGTTGAAGTTTCTTCACATAAACATCACATCCCCAAATTTTAAGAAATGACAGCTTAGGTTTGTTTCCAAACCATAATTCATACGGTGTCTTTTCAACGGATTTAGATGGTGCCCTATTTAAAGTGAATGCAGCGATTTCCAGTGCATAACCCCAAAATGACAGTGGCAAGTCAGTCAGAGACATCATAGATCGAACCATATCCAATAAAGTACGATTACGACGTTCTGACACACCATTACGTTGTGGTGTTCCGGCAGGCGTGAGTTGTGAAACTATTCCACAGTCTTTCATATGTGTGCTAAACTCGTAACTAAGATACTCTCCTCCACGGTCGGACCGCAAAAATTTGATCTTTCTGTTACGATGATTTTCCACTTCATTCTGAAATTCTTTGAACCTTTCAAAGGTTTCAGACTTATGTTTCATCAAATAGATATACCCGTATCTACTCAAATCATCCGTGAAAGTAACAAAATAACGATATCCACCTCGCGCCGACACACTCATTGGTCCACACACATCAGTATGTATGATTTCCAATAAATCTATCGCCCGTTCCATTGAACCGGAAAACGGCGTTCTAGTCATCTTGCCCATAAGGCATGGCTCACATGTATCAAATGATTCAAAATCAAGTGATTCCAAAAGTCCATCAGAATGGAGTTTCTTCATGCGTTTAACGCCAATATGACCTAGACGGCAGTGCCACGTATATGTAGATATATCATTATCAAGTTTAATCCTTTTAGCATCAACATTATGAATATGTGTAATACTACTATCGAGATCCAACAGAAATAAACCATTCAACACAGGTGCATGACCATAAAATATATTATTCATATAAATCGAACAACCATTGTTTTTAGACTTAAATGAATAACCACTTTGCATCAAACACGATCCGGATACAATGTTCATGCTCAGTGCAGGCACCAAATAACAATTATTTAGGTTTATAACTAATCACGACGGCATATGGAGAGGCAGCATTCCGACGGCGATCATATCAACTCTTGATCCATTGCCGACCCGCATCGTGACCTCATCCCTTGCTAGTTGTCACTTGTTCCGTAGCCCCTGAACCGAGTTACATATATTAGCAACCGATCCCGTATCAAATACCCAGGTGCTACTGCGAGTACTAGTCAAGTACACATCAATAACATGTATATCACATATACCTTTGTTTGCCTTGCCGACCTTCTTGTCTGCCAAATACTTGGGACAGTTGCGCTTCCAATGGCCAGTCCCCTTGCAATAGTAGCACTCGGTGTCAGACTTAGGGCCAGCTCGGGGTTTCTTTTCAGGCGTGGCAACAGATTTGCCGCCCTTCTTTCCCTTCTGCTTGCCTTTCTTGTCCTTCTTGAAACCGGTGGTCTTATTGATCATCAACACTTGATGTTCTTTCCTAATCTCCACTTCTGTAGTCTTAAGCATTGACAGAAGCTCGGGAAGAGACTTCTGCATGCCCTACATATTATACTTCATCACGAAGCTCTTGTAGCTAGGTGGCAGATATTGGTGAACACGATGTATGCCTAAGTCAATGGGAATCGTTATTCCCAAGGACACAAGCTTATCGGCGTACCCAGACATTTTGAGTACATGCTCACTAACGGAGCTATTTTCCTCCATCATGCAGCTAAAGAACTTTTCTGAAGCATTATAACTCTCTATGGCAACATGGATATCGAAAATCATTTTCAATTCTCCCATGGTATCAAAGGCATTGCCATTTTCGAAACATTTTCGAAGTTCTGGCTCTAGCCCATACAGTATGCCGCAATGAACTAAGTTGTGGTCCTCCTGACGAGTTACATAGACATTCTTTTCCTCGTCAGGGGCATCAGGAGCTGGTAGGGGGCCTAGCGGCGCATCTAGCACATATTGCTTTTGTGCAGCAGTGAGGAGAATCCTCAAATTCATAGCCTAGTTGGTGAAGTTGCTACCATTCGCAGCAAGTTTCTCTTTCTCCATGAACACATAGAAATTAAAAGTAGGTGGTGCCATCTACAACAGAATTTGTAAAGTATATTTAGACTAAGTTTATGATAGATTGAGTTCAAATAATCCAAATTACTAATGAACTCCCACTCAAAAATGACATCCCTCGTGTCCTTTTGGTGATTACATGAACCAAATCCACTACACCAAGTCCGATCATCACGTGAGTCGGTGTAGCTTCAAAGGCGAGCATCTATATGGGCTGTTGGAGATATGCCCAAGAGGCAATAATAAAGTGGTTATTATTATATCTTTATGTTTATGATAAATGTATCCCATGCTATAATTGTATTAACAGGAAACATTAATACTTGTGTGTTTTGTAAACATAAAAGAGTCCCTAGTAAGCCTCTTGTTAAACTGGCTTGTTGATTAATTGATGATCATGGTTTCCTGATCATGGACATTGGATGTCATTAATAATAAGGTTATATCATTAGGAGAATGATGTGATGGACACACACCCATAGTAAGCGTAGCATAAGATCAAGTCATTAAGTTCATATTGCTGTAAGCTTTCAAATGCATAGTAACCTAATCCTTCGACCATGAGGTTATGTTAATCACCATCACCGGATGGGTACTTTGATGACATCAAACATCGCTTCGTAACTGGGTGGTTATAAAGGTGTCATTGGGTATTCTGAAAGTATGTGTTGAAGCGCATGGACCAAGATTGGGATTTGTCCATCCATATGACGGATAGATATGCTCTAGGCCCTCTCGGTGGAATGTCATCTAGTTAGCTTGCAAGCATGTGACTAGGTCACAAGGGATGACATAACATGGAATGAGTAAAGAGTACTTATCAGTAACGAGGTAGAACTAGGTATGGAGATACCGACGATCAAACCTCGGATAAGTAGAATATCGCGTGACAAAGGGAATTGGTTTCGTATGTTAATGGTTCTATCGATCACGAAGTCATCGTTGAGTATGTGGGAGCCATTATGGATCTCCAGATCCCGCTCATGGTTATTGATCGGAGAGGTGTCTTCATCATGTCTGCATATTCACGAACCGTAGGGTGACACACTTAAGGTTCGAAGTTGTTTTAAGTAGATATGGAATATGCGTTGGAGACCGAATGTTGTTCGGAGTCTCGGATTGGATCCGGGACATCACGAGGAGATCCGGAATTGTCCGGAGAATAAGATTCATATATTGGGGATCATTTTCTAAGTTAGGAAATGTTCCCGAGTGTTTGTATGGAAATTCTAGAAGGTTTCGGAATGTTCTGGAAGGTTCTAGAAGATTTCTTGGAGTTTGCTTGAAAACCAAGAAAGGATCAAGGAGTCTTTGTGGGGTAAGACACGGATTCGTGGGGGAGGAGGATTCCTTCCCCCCTCCCAATCCGCCGGCCAAGGAGGGAGGGGAGTCCTACTAGGACTCCCCCTCCCATGGCGCCTCCCTCCTTTAAATAGAGGGGAGGGGGCGCCAACCCCGAGCACTCTCCCATAACAAACCCTAGCCGCCGCCTCTCTCCTCCTCCTTCGCTCTGCTCCGGCTTAGGCGAAGCCCTGCAGAATTCTCTACTCCACCACCACCACACCGTCGTGCTGCTGGGATTCCGTGGAGAAGATCTACTACCTCCGCTGCCCGCTGGAATAGGGAGAGGAAGGTCTGCTTCGACTCCGCACGTGTGACCGACTGCGGAAGCGCTGCCGGAACGCGGCGCCGGAAGGATCATCCACACGATCTTGAGATCGGCAAGTGATCGACTACATCAACCCTGAGATCTAATCTCGTAACGCTTTCGGTTCTACGAGGGTTAGTACAGATCTATCTCGTTGCACATGTCTAATAGATTAGATCTTGGCTTTTATCTAGATTAGATCTGGGTTTTGTTCGTTCTTGCGGTAGAAATTTTTTGTTTTCCATGCTACGAACCCATCAGTGGTATCAGAGCCGTGTCTATGCGTAGATCTGTTGCACGAGTAGAACACAATGGTTTTGTGGGCGTTGGTGCTTGTGCCATCTTTTGCTTTGTGTACTTTGCATCTTGCGGTATGGTGGGATGAAGCGGCCCGGGCTAACCTTACATGTGATCGCACATGAGACTTGCTCCACAGTTGACATGCAACTCGTATTGCACAAGTGGCTTTGCGGGTGTCTATCTCTCCCATCATAGTATAGATCCAATCTACACTTTGCACTTGATAGCACTTGTATCAACGTTGTGGTTCAGTTTCGTAGGTAAGATCCGTTCTTATTCGAAAGCCCCAAACCACGTAAAACATGCAAAGAAAATTAGAGGCGTCTAACTTGTTTTTGTAGGGGATTTGTGATGTGATATGGCCATCATGTGATTGTGATTATATTTGATGTATGCAATGATCCTTGTTGTAATATGGCAACCGGCAGGAGCCTAATGGTTGTCTTTAATTCTGTTAAGACCTGTGTGTCTATTCATCTTGTAATAGCTTTATTTCAAGTAGTTGTAATAGTTGCTAGTGATGATGGACATCCATGAAGCGGCGCCACTGACCTTGACGCAATGCTGGTGATGATGGAGATCATGTCCGTGCTTTGGAGATGGAGATCAAAGGCATAAGAAGAAAGGGCCATATCATATCACACTAATTATGAATTGCATGTGATGTTAATCCTTTATGCATCTTGTATTTCTTAGATCACGACGGTAGCATTATAAGATGATCCCTCTCACTAAATATCAAGTAATAAAGTTTTCGTCCTTAGTAGGCACCGTTGCCAAGACTCGTCGTTTCGAAGCATCTCGTGATGATCGGGTGTGATAGATTCTACGTGTGCATACAACGGGTGCAAGCCAGATTTGCACATGCGGATACTAAGTTTAACCTTGACGAGCCTAGCATGTACAGACATGGTCTCGGAACACGGAATACCGAAAGGTAAAGCATGAGTCATATGGATGATATGATGAACATGTTGATTGTTCGCCTTTGAAGCTACATCATCTCACGTGATGATCGGACTTGGTGTAGTGGATTTGGTTCGTGTAATCACTAAAACAACTCGAGGGATGTTGTTTTTAGTGGAAGTTTATTTGTAATTTGGATTAGTAAAACTCAATTTATCATAAACACAATCAAAGTGAATTTGCATAGTTTGTTGTAGTCATTGGCATCCGTTCACCACCTTACGCTTAGTTATAGTTGAGATAGTAGAACTATAGAAATTCTGGATATTTGCTTTACGAACTGGTATCGTATTGTTTTGAGTGTCAATCTAAAGTTTAAAAGTCATATTGCAAACTTTCAGCGAACTCCGTTTACTCTATGAAGTTCAATAAACAGTATTAAATCAAGAGTAACAGTTCCAGTGTTAGTATCTAATGTATCATGTTTGCCTCCATGATTCTTGATACTCAAAAGATTGTTTTTAATATCAAGTTTATCTAAGAGCTGAAAGCAATGTTTCAGAAACCATCATATGTGAAAGGTATTGCGATATCTAAAACAATGTGTTGGTTACAACATGATAGAGTATATGTCCTCATATTTGATGAGAATTTGTGAAGGTTGGAGACGCCAGTCGTCCTAATCCTCCAAAAGGTTTTGGAAAGGAAACATTATACTCGCAATTCACCTTTATAAGCTATAGCAGCTTGATCATGAAAGTTGTCATGATAAGGATGAATAGAAGATGTAAGTAAAATGTTTACTACACTAAAAGATTACTAAAGAATGGAATTTTGAAAGAATGCCAAACATTTGATAAAGGTGATCCACTTCAAAGTGCAAGTCCAAAGGTATTAGTATTTGACTATACACACTTTGTACTATGTGTCATGTGAATGACACCACTATTGATGTTGATAGATTCTTTTAAAAGAAAAGGAATTGTTGAAAGAGAATCTATAAAATATTTGGCAGAAAAGAAAAGATTGGAGATATCCAACTTAGTTATATAGAAGATACATGTTATGGTTGTATTCCTTGGTTGTTAAACAATGTGGTTCTGCGGTACTGGATACCGAATTGGTTGGTATGAAGTGTCATACAGGACAACACAATTCATGAACTGCAATGGCCTAAGTAACTAGCAAGAGAATATGTGATGATGTTCATCAAAAACAAACAAAGGGTTGTTGTGTTGCTCGTTAACATCAAAGCTTGCCTTCAAGATTTGTTTCAATAATTCTTATTTTGATCAGGTATTATGACGACAAAAGGTTGTTCAAATAATTACCGCATTCCATAATAGATGGATGATATACAAGTCTGGTTGGAGAAATAACGACCATAAAACTAATGCTAAAATATCGCAAGACAAATGATTGAAAGATCACTTGCGAAGTGACATCGCCGTTTAAATTATATTGAAAGGGATACATGAAGAAACTCCATGTTTATGGATTTTTGGAGTATTTGATTTTGATCAAATGACGCTTGTGATACTTTCCTGGAGATAATTAAAACTCCGTTCATAGGCCAAAAGAGGAACGGACGACTAACTGATTGGAATTTGTACATATTGATGTATATAGTTCATTATGTGTAGTCGTGGGTGATGGATTTCAACTTCATATGCTTTCTCCGAAGATTTGAGTGAGTATATGTACTCAATAAGGAAGAAGTATGAAACATTTGAAAATGTTCAAAGACTTTCAAGATGAAGTGGAAAATCATTGTAACAAGAAAATAAAAAGTTTATGATTGGATCATAAAGAAAGATGTTTGAGTTACAAATTTAGCAAAACACCTAAGATTTGAGGAATCGTTCCATAGATTTGCATTTCCCAAAACACCATAGGAGTATGGAGTGTTCGAGATATGTAATGAAACCTTGTTTGACATGGTAAGATCAAAGGTGTCATTTATAAAACTGCCATTATATTTTAAAGATTAAAGCTTCAATGACTACCGCTTTTACACTGAAAAGAGCTCCATCATGATCCACTCAAATGACACCATATAAGTCATGGTTTGGGATAAAACCCAGGTTGTCCTTTCTTAAATTTTTGGTATGCTAGGCATAAGTAAAGTGTTTACAACCAAAGTCGGATGAGCATGTCTTTGTAGGCTATTTCGAATAACCATTGGGTATTCCTCCATAACACCGGAGACAAAAGTGTTTGTCGCTTAGAATGTCGAGTTTCTTGAGAAGGAATTTTGGTGAAAAGTTAAGTGGGGGGACAATAGAACTTTGACAAGGTCGTTGAACCTTGGCTAATATGTGCTGAGTTGCGCAGCGTCGGAAAGTGTCCCGGAGGCAGCAACAATGCTCATGGCTCACGTGCCTCAAAGGTTGTGGTCACGGAGATCTAAGTTACTATTGAACCAAGTAGGTTAGGTAAGTAATCAAATGCCAAGATTTGAGAGTTAAATCATTGTTGTTTGACAATGATGAACCGACTACATGCAAAGAAGCAATGATGGGCCCTGACTTTGTTAAGTGGCTTGAAGCCATAAAATCCGTGATAATTCCATACACGAGAAATCAAGCTTTGAATTTGAAAGACCCTCTGGAAAGGTGCAAGACCTTACAGTCGTATATGGATCTATACAGAAATAGACATGGATGTTTCACATCCATGAAATAGTCGACATGTCGGAAAGAGTTTACGACAATGTTCAAGGAATTGACTATGATAAGATTTGATCTTTCATAGCGATATTTAGTCTGGACGGATTAATGTAGCAACCACTACATATATTTTGGTATATGGTAGTTGAACAAACAAAACAAGTTCTTCTAATAGAATGGTTACCTAGGATGTGTCCATGACACGATCCAAAGGGTTTTGTTAATTCAAAGGATGCTAAAAGAGTATGCAAAGCTTCAATGGTTGAAGTGAGCATCGCGGAGTTGGAATCTTCACCGTGATGAAACCGTTAAAAGGTTTAATTTCATCAGAGACGATGAAGATGCTTGCATTTTTGCAAGAAATTAAGTGGGAGCGCTAAGACATATTTCTAATACATTATGTGAAAGACATATCGTTGATTAGAAATGATGTATCTTTTATTGACACAGGTTAAGAATTTCATTTCGATGAAATACTTAGGCATAACCCAAGAATTAGGCATCAATGTCTATATGGATAGATTGAGGCGCTAATATGGTTTTGCCAAATGTACATAGATAAGATGTTGAATGAGTTCAATATGGAAACAACAAGAAAGGTTCTTGACGCACGGAAAGGACTGAATCAAGATTCAAGTGTGTTGACACAAGATTCAAGTGTTTTGACACTTGGTGAAATCACAAGAATATTTTGATCAATCATTCTTTGAGATGTACACATGCAGATATGTCCTATGCTCTAAATGTTATGAGCATATACCAGAATGAATCATAAGATGATCATTGGACAATAGTAGGGATATTCCTATGATCTTTGGAAGAACTAAGAATATATTATTTATATAGTGGTGACAAATAGTTCATTGTAAATTGTTGCGTTGATACTAGTTTTGTCACAAATTAAGTTTATCTCAATTTAAACTATGGGTGGCACAATGTAATGGAAAGGAAGTTCCAAAACGGATTTGGTTGAGTACCAAAGTTAAAACATTGTGACAGATACTACAACAAAAGGCTAAGTATATGATTGCTATTGTAGCAGCAAATGAGGGCATTTGTGTCAAGTATTTTGTTATCAAACTAGCTGTGGTTCATAGCGGGATAATACTATGAAGATACATTGTATGACAATTGTATCAACATGATTTAATCCCAAGGAACTAAAGGTCTCACCAAAGGACCAAATTTATACAATACCATCTCATTGGAGAATGAGTAATGCGTAGAGACGCAAGGAAATGCAAATACACACGGACCTGGAAGTGTAAGATCTGAAGATTATGTTTACCACTAGCAATAGTGTCTATACAACACCAGAAAGCCATAGGTGTTGAATGCACAAGTTATTAACTAGATTATTGACTCTAGTGCAAGTGGGAGACTGTTGGAGATATGCCCAAGAGGCAATAATAAAGTGGTTATTATTATATCTTTATGTTTATGATAAATGTTTACATCCCATGCTATAATTGTATTAACAGGAAACATTAATACTTGTGTGTTTTGTAAACATAAAAGAGTCCCTAGTATGCCTCTTGTTAAACTGGCTTGTTGATTAATTGATGATCATGGTTTCCTGATCATGGACATTGGATGTCATTAATAACAAGGTTATATCATTAGGAGAATGATGTGATGTACACACACCCATAGTAAGCGTAGCATAAGATCAAGTCATTAAGTTCGTATTGTTGTAAGCTTTCAAATGCATAGTAACCTAATCCTTCGACCATGAGGTTATGTTAATCACCATCACCGGATGGGTACTTTGATGACATCAAACACCGCTTCATAACTGGGTGGTTATAAAGGTGTCATTGGGTATTCTAAAAGTATGTGTTAAAGCGCATGGACCAAGATTGGGATTTGTCCATCCATATGAAGGATAGATATGCTCTGGGCCCTCTCGGTGGAATGTCATCTAGTTAGCTTGCAAGCATGTGACTAGGTCACAAGGGATGACATAACATGGAACGAGTAAAGAGTACTTATCAGTAACGAGGTAGAACTAGGTATGGAGATACCGATGATCAAACCTCGGATAAGTAGAATATCGCGTGACAAAGGGAATTGGTTTCGTATGTTAATGGTTCTATCGATCACGAAGTCATCGTTGAGTATGTGGGAGCCATTATGGATCTCCAGATCCCGCTCATGGTTATTGATCGGAGAGGTGTCTTCATCATGTCTGCATATTCACGAACCGTAGGGTGACACACTTAAGGTTCGAAGTTGTTTTAAGTAGATATGGAATATGCGTTGGAGACCGAATGTTGTTCGGAGTCTCGGATTGGATCCGGGACATCACGAGGATATCCGGAATTGTCTGGAGAATAAGATTCATATATTGGGGATCATTTTCTAAGTTAGGAAGTGTTCCAGAGTGTTTGTATGGAAATTCTAGAAGGTTTCGGAATGTTCTGGAAGGTTCTAGAAGATTTCTTGGAGTTTGCTTGAAAACCAAGAAAGGATCAAGGAGTCTTTGTGGGGTAAGACACGGATTCGTGAGGGAGGAGGATTCCTTCCCCCTCCCAATCCGCCGGCCAAGGAGGGAGGGGAGTCATACTAGGACTCCCCCTCCCATGGCGCCTCCCTCCTTTAAATAGAGGGGAGGGGGCGCCAACCCCGAGCACTCTCCCTTAACAAACCCTAGCCGCCGCCTCTCTCCTCCTCCTTCGCTCTGCTCCGGCTTAGGCGAAGCCCTGCAGAATTCTCTAGTCCACCACCACCACACCGTCGTGCTGCTGGGATTCCGTGGAGAAGATCTACTACCTCCGCTGCTCGCTGGAACAGGGAGAGGAAGGTCTGCTTCGACTCCGCACGTGTGACCGACTGCGGAAGCACTGCCGGAACGCGGCGCGGGAAGGATCGTCCACACGATCTTGAGATCGGCAAGTGATCGACTACATCAACCCCGAGATCTAATCTCGTAACGCTTTCGGTTCTACGAGGGTTAGTACAGATCTATCTCGTTGCACATGTCTAATAGATTAGATCTTGGCTTTTATCTAGATTAGATCTGGGTTTTGTTCGTTCTTGTGGTAGAAATTTTTTGTTTTCCATGCTACAAACCCATCATGGGCATCATATCAACTATATGACTCATGCTTAACCTTTCGGTCCGTGTTCCGAGGCCATGTCTGTACATGCTAGGCTCGTCAAGTAAGAACCTTAGTATTTGCGTGTGTAAAACTGTCTTACACCCGTTGTATGAAAGCCTAGAGTTGAGAACACCCGATCATCACGTGATGCCTCAAAACACGATCCACAAAACGGTGCATACTTAAGGAAGAACACATTTTATCTTGATATCTAAATGAGGGATTATCTTATAATGCTACCAAAAATGCCAAACTAGCAATATAAGATGCTAACATCTAATGTGTGAAGTGACGTGATATGGTCCATGCATTTGATCTCTATCATTTGCATCGTGGTATGATCTCTATCATTCCTTTGTGTGTAAGGCCAAGGTCTATGGAACTTACACGTTAAGTGAGTTGTAAGAGTATCTATTATACATCTACTTACAACAATACCATATCAAAACACTAGCCCAGCAATGATCTAAACTAGACGCCTCTAATTTATCAATTGCAAGTTTTACGTGGCTTAGGGCTTTCAGAGATAGAACCGGTCTAACCTACGAACATGAACCACAACGAGGATAACCAAGTTATTAGCAACTCATTGTAAATCAGATATTGACTATAGTAGGAGAGACAGACACCCGCTAGCCACTTATGCAAAACTAGTTGCATGTTAGTCGTGGAACCAGTCTCATGTACGATGACATGTAAGGTTGGTCCGGGCCGCTTCGTCCCACTATGCCACCAATATCCAAAGTACATAGAAGATGCAATAACATGATCATCATCGCCCACATATAAACATATGTGTACTACCCGTGCAAAGCACCTACGCATAGATCAGGCTCTAATACCACTGTTGGGTCTGCAGCATAGAAAACAAAAAATTTCCTACGATGAGAACTACACGCCAAGATCTATCTACTAGATACAGAGCAAACGGGTGGACATACATCCATGGAGAACTTACCCTCGAAGACAACGAGCTTTGTTAACGAGTAGGAACTCGTGGTTGATGTAGTCGTACACTTGCCGATCTCAAGATCGTGAGGAAGTCCGAGCGCTGCAACTCAGCAGCGCATCCGCACTCGCACACATGTTCAAGCCACCAGACAACCTCCACCTCCTCGCTCCAGCGATCCAGTGGAAGCAGCAACTCATTCTAGACGAAATGCCACCAGGAACATGTATCTCGCTAATCCGAGACCATGGGGAATAATTCTAGAGGGGGAGAGAGATCCTTCACAAGGAGGTGTGTGGATGAAGGAGGGAATGGGTGGCCTTTTATAGGAGGAGGGGGTGCCCCTCTCTCCATGGCCGGCGCATGGGGGGTGACCACTCACCTCCCCCATTCATGTGGTGGTAACCCCTCCACATTAAAATGCCTCTTCACATTCCCTTTTAAAGTCTCCACTTTAAATGCATTAAATTTCTCCAAATTTAATGCTCTCTCATTTAATAAAACTCTTTTTATTAAATTTATTCAGAATTTTGTTAATTACTTTAATTAACAAAACATTCACATATAGCCGCTTGCAATATTTCAATATCACATGCAGAACCACCTTCTGCAATTTCACCCGAAACAATTTCCGGTTTCTATTGAAACAATTCCTGCGCTTTGCAATTCTTTCGTCTGAAACATATGTGCTCCAAAATGGTGTCCGGTAACTCTTAAGTGTGCCACCCTACGGTTCGCAAATACAGACATGATCGAGACCCTTCTCTGATCAATAATCAGCAGCGGGACCTGGAGATCCGTACTGACTCCTACACATTCAACGATGACTCCTGTGATCGTGAGAACCTTTAACGCTTGTAACTAAATCCCTTTGTCTCTCGATATATTACATGTCCGAGATTCGATCATTGGTATCTTCATACCTAGTTTGATCTTGTTTCCTACATGCACTCTTTTCTCGTTCCCGTGATATAACATTCTAGTGATCACATCACTTGCTTGCAAGCTATCCTAATGTGATATCACCGAGAGGGCCCAGAGTATATCTATCCGTCATCTGGATTGACAAATTCCACTCTTGATCCATGAGCCTCAACATAACACCTTTGTATTACTGAACCCATCTTTATAGTCACCCTGTTACGGTGTGACGTTTGATGTTATCAAGATACTCTTCCGGTGTTAGCAATTAACATGATCTCATGGTCTAAGGATAAAGATTACTTCGTATGATGTTATAGCAATATAAACATAATGACTTGATCGTAATGCTATACTTCGGATGAATGTTCATCACATCATTTCACAAATGCTGTGACCTTGTTATTAACAACATCCAATGTCCATGATTAGGAAACCTTGATCATCTTGTTAATCAACAAGCTAGTCTATAAGAGAGGCATAACTAGGAACCCTTTTTGTTTATTAAACACACATGTATTGAAGTTTCCTATCAATACAATTATAGCATGCAAAATAAACATCTATCATATACAAGGAATACATAATAACAACTTTATTATTGCCTCTTAGGGCATATTTCCTTTAGATACTAGTATAACTCTTGCCACTGCTTCTTCCGTTCTTTTTGATCCATCAAAGTATATTGTCCATGCACTAGAAAGGTCGGGTGGGCCCGTGCATTGTAATTCAGTTCATTCAGTACTAAAATCAGGCAGAACTTGTGATTTAATTGCTTTACGCTTCTCGTACGTGATATCTCGAGGGGAAAGATTAATGCCCCATAGAGAGACACGTCCAGTTGCCTCTAGATTATTGAGGATATTGGACAAAGGCGCTTCGTTGACCACTATGAATGGGTGTCTCGAAAAATAATGTCGTAACTTCCGTGCTATCATAAACACTCCATACACTAGTTTTTGATAATACGGGTACCTTTGTTTGGATGGCGAGAGGACCTCGCTCAAAAAATAAACTGGCCTCTAAACACCATGGGTTTTCCCTTCCTCGGGTCGTTCCACGATCAAAACCGTGATAACCACTTGATTAGTAGCAACGATGTAAAGAAGTAATGGATCTTTCTCGCACGGAGACATGACAACGGCCGATGTCGAAAGTGTCCTTTTGAGATCTTCAAAGGCACGCTAAGCTTCTTCCGTCAACTCAAATTTATCTGATTTCCTCGTGAGGGCGTAGAATGGTAATGTTTTTTTCCCAACGGGACAATAAAGCGGCCGAGTGCTGCGACTCGTCCAGCCAGTTGTTGCACGCCCCAAAGATTCATTGGATTTTTCATTGTTAGAATCACCTGTTGCTGATACGAGGTATCCGAGGAGTTGCCTTGCTGAGACTCCAAAGGAGCACTTCATCGGGTTGAGTTTGATGCAAAATTTGTCAAGGCTCTCAAATGTTTCTTGCAGATCTTTGATAAGCGAAGACCTTTGCTTTGTTGTAACTATAACATCATCAATATATAGTTGTACGTTTGTGCCGATTTGGCTGCCTAGGCAATTCTGCATCATCCCTTGATATGTTGCCCCAGCGTTTTTAAGGCCAATGGGCATCATATAGCTGAATACGCCATAGGGCGTGATAAATGATGTTTTCTCCTGATCTTCCTCCTTCATCCGAATTTGATGGTATCCTGAATACGCGTCTAGGAAGGAAAGACCTTCGCACCCTGCGGTTGCATCAATTATTTGATCAATTCGTGGCAGTGGGAAGTGATCATTTGGACAATGTTTGTTCAACGCGGTGAAGTCAATGCACATTTGCAACTCTTTTGTACTTTTATTTGGGATGCATACTGGGTTTGCGACCCACTCTGCTTTCTTTAACTCCTTAATGAATTTGGCGTCAGTAAGGCGATGCGGCTCCTTTCCAATGGCCTTGCATTTTAGCTCTACAAAGCAGCGAAGTGACTGTTTTACTAGCTTTGCCTTTGGATCCAAGTTTACTGTGTGCTCAGGGAGTTCCCTAGGAATTCCTAGCATGTCAGAAGGTATCCATGCGAAGATATCCCAGTGCTCATGGAGGAACTCGATGCGTGCACTTTCATATGCGGGACCAAGATTAGAGGCCACAAATGTCGTCTTCTTCGGGTCGGTAGGGTGGATCTGTACTTCCTCTATATCTTTCGTGGTGTCAAAAGCCTGATCAGGATTGACACGCGGTATTGCCAGAGGTTCTATGGTTGCTGACATTTTTAGCTACTCAAACTCGGTTGCCATTCCAAAAGATTCAGAGATTTTGTTGAAATCCCGATCACAATTGTCGGATCGTGTGAAGCTTACCTTTACTGTTATGATTCCTTCGGCGCTAGCATTTTCATAACTAGATATGCGTAATGCAGGACTGCCATGAATCATGCAAAAGCTGGGCGTCCCAGGATCGCATGATATTGTGATGGCGAGTCCATGACTTCGAACATGAGCTTTTATCGCCTGAAATTTTCTTTGGATCCAAAACCAACGTCAAGAAAAAATTACCTAAGGGAATTTCGGCTTTACCTGGCACTATGTCCTGGAAGGATGTTTCTGTTGGTGCTAAATTTGTCAAAGAGTAGTTCATTCCTCTCAGTGTTTTGGCGTAGATCAAATTTATGCTACTTCTTGCATCCATGAAAACTTTGCTCATGTTGAACCCTCCTAGTTGCGCTTCAACTATCAATGTTGAATGACCCGTTCATGGTACTCGAAGTGGGTGATCAACTCTATTGGAGGTGATTTCTTGTTCTGACCAGTGAAGATACTGTGGTGTGGTTGGTGGAGCCATCTCAGCCATGTTGACTTGTCTTATAATTAGCTTATGGATCCTATTGGATGGGCGCCATTTCTGAATCATTGACATTGCTCCCTTTGACCTAGGGTATTTACCACCTTGATCTGTTGTGTTTTGTGGTTGTCCTGCTTGCTGGTGTACCAACGGTGGTGGTGCGCCGATGGCTAACGTGCTAGGCGTAGTGGCATAACCTTGGTTTGCTGCTTCGGTTGCCTTTGCATTACACAGCTCTTGCATCTTCAAGAATGTTCGGCAGTCTTTCATGCGATGATTTGATCATCTTTTGCCCGCTGAGTCGACGTAAAAGTGCATATTACAGGGTCCTTCCAGCATTTGCATTGTGGACATGGGTGGGTCCCGAGCTCTTGGCTGATACCGCTACATTGATTGGCCTCCTCCGACGTTGTCTCTACTATTGTGGTGCCCGCTGTTGTAGTCATCGTTCCTGTGATTTCCCTCTCCCGAGAAACTGGCTGCAACATAACTTGGTCCCGCGTGTCCATCGTTGTTCCTCCGTCTTCTATCATTGTTGTGTTTATTCCTGTCTTCTTTGGGTGAACGTGTTTGTTTGTTATGTAACGCGTCCTCTCCATCAGCCCAGCAATTTGCTATGTCCATTAGCTATGAGATTGTTTTGGGTTTGACCCGTCCTAGTTCTTCTATGAACTCTCAACAGTGAAGGCCATCATTGAAGATGTTAATGTCCCTTTCGTCGGATATGGCTTCAGTTGAGTTCTTGATAATGTTCCATTGCTGAATGAAGGCTCTTATTTATTCTCCATGCTTCTGTTTGCATGCCCGTAATTGCTCTAGAGATGCCAATAGTTTGAATGTGGAGTGGAAATGTCGGATGAACTTATCTTGAAGATCGTTGTAGCTACTGATTGAATCTTCGGGTAGTTGTCTGAGCCATGACCGTGCGACACCGGTTAAGTGCAGATGCAAGCTTTGCACCACGATGGCTTTGGAGCCACCCTCTAGTTTGATGGTGGCCAAGTAATCTGTTAGCCAAGCTTCGGGTTCTTGTAGTCCATCGTACTTTTGGCGGTCATGCGGGAGTTTGAAGTCCTTGGGTACTGAAGTTTTACGAATCTGTTGGGTAAAACAACTGGCTCCGCATAACTCGTGGTCATCTTCACTGTCGTTGTTATGATATCTTCGGCTGCGGCTCTCATCCCTTGATCTGTCGTTCCTGTACTATGTGTTATCGTTTCTTGTGCTGTTTCGTGGTTCGGATCCTGAGAAGTGCACTCGATGTGGTAACCACAACCTTCGGGTGTGCCCCACCTGCCGAGGGCTGCCGTGACAGTGTGGGGATCTGTCGGGTTGGTGCGTGACTCCCTGTTCTACTTGTGCTAGAGATGCTCCTACCATACCGAGGTTCACTAAAATCGAGCGATGAAGAGTCGCCCGGGATCATCGGGTGCAGGTTGAGTTGTGAGCAAGTATATTTGTGCGGCTACAATTGCTGCCTAGGCAGTTTTTTCTTTGATATTCCCTGCTTGATCTACTAACATAAATGATATATCAAGGTCTCGAATCAGTTCGTTTCTTTCAGCTTCAGGGATGTTTTCAATCGAGATCTTCCCCTTCTTGGCAGTGCTCCCGTAGTTATGCTTCCTGATGCTTTGGTAGAACTTAGTTGTGCCCGTCTTAGGCTAGATTCATCGGCTAGTCTTTTTCTTTCATCGAGTTGCCTTTGCATCCTTAGAAAGTCTCTCTTCTTATGATGAAGCAGGTATTGATATGCTAGTAAATCATCGTGCGTAGCGTTAGCTGTCATTGGAACTGCACCTGAAATTGTCGCTCTTGCTTTTTGCCATGCTTCGACTGGTAGCCAGAGAGTTTGCCTCCCGCCTCTGCGTAGTTCTCCTCCTTGGATTATGCGGTTGTCTATTGAGTCTCCTTCGTTTCCACGGTTCCCTTCGTTGTTGTGATTTCTTGCATTGTCATCTGATAGGATATCATCAGGGTTAAGAATAGGGTTACCGTTAGAGTCGCGCTGTGTCGAAGGATCTCCGATGATTACACACACTTGGTGACGTGTTATGTATGGCTTAGTGACGTTGTTGTTAGATCTGATGGAGACACTGTCCAGGGGACTAGTGAAGTCCAGTGGTTTCTTTTCTGGGTAGATCTCTACTTTTATAATTCCTAAGCCGATTCTTTCTCTACTTTCTTTGGGTTCCGTGTTTTATAAACTTGGTTCTCGTGGCGTGGTTGACTGGTGGCTTGACCCAAAGGAGAGATCGTCATATAGACCATCAAGATCCCCTAGATCTGCCACGATTTCCTTGTTTTCTTCGGCTACCTCGATTTGCATCGTGACTTCTGTGGAATATCCGACAGATGACGCAGCTATCACCGTAGGCACAATTTTTCTGACCAACGGTCCTGATGGGATCAGAGCCGAGGTGCGGGATTCTTCGGGATCCTCCACTTGGAAGTGGAAACTTCCGATGATGAGATCAGATCCGCCATTGAAATCGATGGGTACCAAAACAGGGGTGGGCGGGCGTGGTGCCGCTTCCGTTTAATTGTTGCTTGATGAAAAGGGGTCTGCTGAATCCATGGTTCCAGTGTTCAGGCTTCCCATAGACAGTACCAATTGAGGAGGGATAACCTCGGCAATGTCCATGGTGATGGACTTGGGGTTTTGCGGAAAAGAGAATGCTGGGGATTTCGTCGAATGTCGGGCAAACAAGAGAGTCAAAGTCGCCTGATTACTTGATGAACAGTACTATTACAGATTGCTTGGGGTTTTTTCGATACCTTCTCATAGGATTCTCATGTCCTATATATAATAGGTCAGGTCTCAAAGTTGTATACAGATAGGTTACATATGTATGATTACAACTCCAACACTACATCGGTTCATGCTTCCTTTCCTAATAGAACTAAGGCTTTTATCGGTTGCTTCTTTGGGCCATCATCTTGAATCTTCATGGGTCGTGAGTCTTTATGCAGCCAGGGTAGCGAATCATACACACCCGAGTAATCGTACCTATGTCAGAAACCTTACATCCTCCTCATGTGGGTTGTGAGAAGATGGGCTTATAAAGACTTTCAGACGGCCCAAGCAGGTACAAGAGTCCACCAAGCTTTAGGATTATGACCAAGGGTCATTTTCGACATTTCACATGAGGGAAGGGAGAGGATAAGGCTCCCATCCAACTAGCACAAGGTGGAGTGACGAAAATCCAGGTTAGTGATGGCTCCAATTTTTGCCATCTTCCACTCATTTAAACGTTGTTTTTGGTCAAGCAATTGCCAAAGAAACTCTCAACTCTTGCCACTAATGACTAATAATTGCAAAGATATGCAAATCCCTTCTTTGATTTATGTTGCGTAGGAAATCACGGCTTTTAAAGCAAAATAAGGAGTCATAATGAAGGATTTTGAGGAAGTACACACGGCCAAGTGATTGGAGAAGTGTTCCAAGGCGTCAGTACGCTTAAAGACCACTGGTACGGGCGCGGTCCGCCCGTACCGCCCGCTCGTACCAAGTGGCGACGGCTTCATCTCGTCAAACACTACAACTTTCGTGAATATGCCTATATATTTTGAGGCTCCAGCCGCCGGCTAGAGAGCCGCCATTCTTAGATTGCATCACGACACCTCCAAAGGAGATCCACAACATTGTTCATCACTTCCCCCATCCATCCATCCACTAGCCATAGACATTGCTTTGTACTTTAGATCTCCTTGTGATTTGGCGACCATTGTAAGAATATTTGATTTCAATCTAAGTATTTGTATGATGTTTTCTATCTCTGATCTATTATTTATGAGTGAGTAGTCCTCATGGGTTGCGGGTTAGGGAGAAACCTCACAGCCATTATGTGCATCTAGATCATGGGAGAATTGTATTTTGTTTGGAATTGTGATTTGTATCTTTTGTTTCTTCGTCTCTTGTCTCGATCCGTGGACTTATAGGTACCCAAGATCCCATAGATTGATAAAGGCTTGAGGTGAGATACTTGGCTAGCGGTGATCTCATAGGAACCTCAGTGATAGAAAGGGTAGTATGGTCTTTGCATAGCGCCCCATTCGGGATCAACAACAACATCACCACTTAAAGCTCTGATCTGTGTTTTGCACTTAATAATCATTTGTAACCCGTGGCTTCGGTGTACTCTCGCCCGCTGCATCACGAGGGCTCTAAAATATTAAGATGTGTTGCCCACAAGATATTATCTCGATACAAACAATATACATGACTATGCTTATTATTATCTTTTATCTCATTTGATGTGCAGTTGCAGGTGGATCTTCAACCCTGGCCTATCTCCATCCATTGATTCAGACCCGTTATAAAGTAAACTAGATTGGTTTGGTCAACTAAGGTAAAACTAGATGTGGATCTTGTAGACGTGTCCTTTTTTATTACCTTTTAGCAGTGCTTTTTGAGGTTCGATTACACCTAGGCCTTCTAGGGAAAAAGCTATTCTACTACATCCGTGAATCCGGATCAAAGGTATCAACCTTTTTTCTAGCGCTGTTGCCGGGGAAGCAATTTTGCTATCCTGGTGAGGTCATTAGAGACCTTGTTTTTAGTTTTTTATTAGTTGTAGTTTAATTCTTGCTATTAGTTTATTTTCTTGTTATCTATCTGAAAACCCAAAAAAAATAGTTACTTGTCATTCGTTTTTGATTAGTTAAAAAAACTACCAAAAAGATAAGAGCCATGGCTCAAAAGAGATTAGGGGAGTATGCTTCTCCCACCGATGATTTTATTCGTGCGCCCATCACTCAGCCCGTAGTTGATGCGGAAACATATGAGATAAAACCTAACCTTTTAAGTTTGGTTCAACAAAACCAATTTAGGTGTTCATCCGCTGAACATTCAGGATTGCACTTAAATACTTTTACTAAAATTTGTGACATGATGCGTATTAAGGATGTATATCCAAATGTTGTTAAGCTAAGATTGTTTCCTTTCTCTCTTAGAGGAAAGGCTAAGGATTGGTTGCTAGCTCTACCAAAGGGCACTATTAAATCTTGGGAGGAATGTACTAATTTGTTTATGACTAAATGTTTTCCCCTAGCTAAGACTATGCAGCTAAGATCCAACATTACAAGTTTTAAACAAGAAGACCGTGAGCCACTAGCGCTTGCGTGGGAAAGGATGAAAGAAGCCGTAATGAACTGTGCTAATCATGGGATGGAAGAGTGGATTATATTACATTTGTTTTATAATGGTCTTAAACCAATTTCTAAGTCTATGCTAGATACAGCAGCAGGAGGAACGATCATGGGAAAGCATGTGAGTGTTGCAAAGAAGTTACTTGATGATATGTGATACGTTGCTAACGTATCCATAATTTTCGATGTTCCATGCTTAGTTTTATCTACTTTCTTATGTTTTGTTCCAACTTTGGAGTACTTTCTATACACTTTCTTGGACTAACCTATTAACAAGAGCCATAGTGCTAGCTGCTTGTTTTCTGCTGTTTTTGGTTCCAGGAAAGTCAGAATATTCTCGGAATTGGACGGGACAAAAGCCAAAGTGCCAGGCTTACATGTAGATAAAACCGAGAATATTCATTTTCTGACTTTCCTGGAACCAAAAATAGCATAAAACAGGCAGCTGGCACTGTGGCTCTTGTTAATAGGTTAGTCCAAGAAATCATATGAAAAGTACTCCAAAGTGTGGACAAAACACAAGAAAGTGGATAAAACCAAGCATGGAACATCAAAAATTATAGATACATTTGCAATGTATCAGAGAGCCACCACTAGTGAACTATGGACCCCGATGCTTTCTTTTATCATCAATCTACAATCAACTGTTTACTGCTTTCTATTTACTTTCTACAAACTATTACTTTCTTCCACTCGATACGTTTAATACTTTGTTTTCAGCAAAACCGGTTGTCAACACCCAGATTTTTTAATCCCAGATGCCCGTTATGCCATACCTCGCAATCCCAGAATTACCATTTTTGCGAGACATAACGGATTGGATATCATAGTACATCATCCATTACAAACCATACATAAGGTCTTACACAAATAATGATCTCAAGATCTAGTCTTAATACAACAAGCAGCGGAAATAAATACAAAGCATAGCGGTGGGGTCCATCTTTAGGGGCACATGCAATGCTGACGAAGGCAGATAGTCCTAGTTATCATAGCCGTCCTGCTGGCCATCATCTTGGTAGTCTCCTTCATAGTCTAGCCATGAGAATAGCCAGGGACAAAAGCCATGAGTACTCTTTAAGTACTCGCAAACTATCACTAACAAGTAGTATAATTCTAAGTTAAAGTGCTAAATCTAAGTTTAACTATAAGGTTAACTTTGAAACCTAAGCTGAGTTCTGAAGCAAAGAAAGATAAAATAAAGTTCTAGAATCACTTAAGTTGGGAAGCTATTGTCATAAGCACAACCCTGTTGTGGTCAAGTCAAGATTCATCATTCATGCATAAGTTGTTTTGAAAACATCTGACAACGAAACAGTATGGCCATTCCAACTGTCCATAACCACGGACGCGGCTATTCGAATAGTTTGACACTCTGTAGAGGTGGTACACTTTCACCACAAGATTCGATACATCTGTCAGGGATAACCCTGAATCATCATACTTAGTATGCAGATAATCAAACATAACCTTCCCTTTACACACCCTAGTATAAGCACCTCTCCTATGAGCATGGCCTCCCAACCATGACCATTAGTCATCTTGGGCACTACATAGGTGGACAACATTGAGAGGTAGCCTCAGCTCAAACCTCTCCCGCGAGGGAACTAATACTAATGCATATAAACTTCCGGCTAAGCCTTACCCAATTCAGGTAGTGTGGTTGTACGGTAAATTTGGAATGGTATCGCATCCGAATCCAACCATCAGTTTTATAAAAGGGCTAAGGCTCATGCCTCAACATTTTCATCATCATAAACCATTTGTGTTTCTCAACACATGTCAAAACATGTCAATAGAATGACTCATCATTCCAAGGTTTACATAATTCATTTTCACCAATTGTTCCCATCTAAAGTGACTCAAGTTTTGATCTACTCTAAACTACTAAGTTAAGAGTGTTCACTAAGGTGGAAAGATGATGGGTTCAATCTCATACCATAGAATGACATCTAAAGCTTATCTAAATAGGTCAGGTTTTATACTCTTTATGATACCTTCAAAACAAGTAAGGGGCTTTGTGTAAAGTAAAGGAAGTAAAGCTTGTAAGGTAATACTTGGGGTAGTAATAGTCAAAGTGGTGTGACCAAAGCATGCCTAAGGCATCTTTGCTCATTCATCTAGCTTAATTCTAGCTTGCTAACAATAGCTTGCCTTGGTTGGTGCAGTGGTTGAAGTTTTCTTCTTCTTCTTGGTAGCACTCCTCCTCCTCATAAGCTTGGTCGATACTATCTTCTATAAATACATACGGAGTACACAATCACCACACAATACTTAACTAGTTTACTTAGTACTCTAAGGCACACAATTGATGATCTATTATCATCACAAGCATCACAAGTTTTATTCCATAGTTTCCTCCTTTTTATTTTAGAAAAGTAATTTCTACTCATTGAAAAATTAACTAAGATTTAATATTCACCACTTAAAATATGGGATCATGTGGACACATGTCATCACCACATATTCTAACATGTGGGAATGTAATTTAAGGGTTGGATCAAAATTACTTTGGTTTAAGTTCATTATTTAATGATTTAAAGTGACTAGAAATGCCTATATAGCATTATTTTGGTACTAGTCCAAAGTCACTGCATGTAAACCTTGATATTATTACATATTCAGATAGGTATGATGAAATGTGATTTTTGAGAGTTGGAATCAACTCAAAAGCTAACTTGGTTGATTTTATAAAAATGTTGCAAGGTACAAATGCTTCTGTTTTATTATTTTTACTAGGAGAGATCTATAACTCTAAATGAATTAAATCCAACGGGATTGGATAGATCTTTTCAGTAGATTTCCAACAAAATTGTAATCACTTCATTTGGATTTGTAAATCTCTCTGAATTGAATTTTGAACTAAGGGACAGAACTAAGTTTAAACTAAAAAGAAAAATCCTAATTCAAACTAACTGGATTGCGCGGGAAAAGCTAACAGGCCGGCCCAGTGTCACTCCGAGGCGCGGGGCTCAACTGACAGGGGGGTCCACTAGTCAGCGACTCATAACGCGCGAAGCGGTACGGGGCAATATGGGACGTTAGATTAGAGTGGGGATCAACGGCTGGGGACGTCGTCGACGACGGACCTGTCACCGGCGAGCTCTAACCCTAGCGGTTCAGTGGGGGTGCATAGGGGGCATACTAGGGCTCCAGCAACGACAGCGAGGTGGGCAAACGGACTGGTGGTCGACGACGAGCTCAGGGACGATCAAGGCAGTTCCGGGGGTGGTCGCAATCAGCGGCGCCCTTCTCCTCCAGAGGCGGCCTGCTCTGGTGCAATTCTGGTGAACTACTGCTTCCCGTGCTCCGGCTAGAGGTGTGGGACAATCAGTGAGGTGAGAGGAGTGGAGTGGTGTGCTGCAAATGGCTGGGGGTGCCCTCCTTTTATAGGCTCGATGGCGCGACCGAGAGGGATGGGCAGGCGACTCCAGCGAGGGCTGTACAGCGTGCTAGCAGCGTGGCTCGAGGTAGGGGACGGTGGCTGGTCTCCTGGCGGTGCTCTACGGAGTGAATGCGGGCCTAGGAGCGGTGGTATACGGTCGGGTGGTGCGCATGCTCTGAGCGACAGAGACGGCGGTCTCAACAGCGAGCGGTGGCTGTGGTGCGTTGGGCGGCGAACGGGCATGTCCGGCGTGCTCCCTGGGTCGTGGCGACGCGGTGGGCTTGTGCTCGCGTGCCGGGTGCGATGCTCTGGCGCGTGCTCGGCATGGCGATGTGGCACTGGGCGCGGAGTTTTCTTGGTGGTCCACTGCTTGACCTGGCTCGGGGAGGGGACAGTGGGCAGCGGTAAGGTGCTGGCTAGCTGCTAGACATGGAGAGAGAGGGGGAGATGGTCTACTGCAGCGGGGCAAGGTTTGGCCGGCGAGCATGTCCTCGGGTTGGCATGGCATGGCTGCTAGGGGGGTAGGGGATGGGTGTTAAGGGTCTGGTTAGATCAAGAGGGGACAAAGAGATTAAATGGAGATCAAATGGGGCAAAACTCTGTTCAAAACAGTGAGTTAGGATTAGAGGTAGATTCTTGCCTGCCAGGTGTTTGATGAAATGGCCGCAAGAAAATTCTTTTTGAATTTTGAAAAGATTTTTGGTGGGTGTGCCAATACTAATCTTGAGACTCTATGGTTGCTTGGGTTTTGAAAATTGAGTTGGTTTGAGTGGTTTTTGAAATAGTGGGATCTTCCCATATGAAATAGATTCAATTTTATACTGTCATTTAAAATTAGTATTTGATTGTTTTTAGTAGATCACAAAGTGGGCCTTGGTATCTCATTATGTGTACTAGCAAGGGGTGAAAAAATCCACATTTGTTTCTGTTAAGTTCTCTAGGAATAGCCAAAGTAGGCATGATGGTTAAATTGGCCAAAATGACCATTCACTTCAATTATTCATTTTGATTTGTTTTTCTTTGGGGTTTGTTTGGGAATGATCTAGATGATGTTTATTTCACCTAAGAATCATTTTACAAGCAATGGATCACTTAATCATGGCAATTCAAATCAATTCCTATTTCTAAATGCACACACATATGAATGCTTTCATATTTTGAAATGGAAAAGTTTTTGTTAACCCTAATTTTGATGATTTGGATCTTGATAAGCTTGGATTAAAGTTTTGGGATGTTACACCGGTGAGATTGACAACCTCATCGCAAGTTGGGGAAAGTTTTGTGGTTGTGTTGTGCAGGTCTCCACGTTGCTGCTGGCACCGGTAGTGCGCCCTGCCAAAGTCCAGCTAGCAACACCTTTGAGGTGTTTCCTTGCTCCTACTGGATTAATAACCTTGGTTTCATAACCTTGTTGATGTGCTCATCATACCTTCCTCTTGGGGTTCCCCAACAGGCTCAATACATTTTGGGCTAAGCAACTGATTTTCTGGCGCCGTTGCCAGGGAGTCAAGGACTTCTTCACAAGGGGAGTCCCTCATAACCAATCTCTTTACTTTGTTATTTTTGTTTTTCTTAGTTTACTTTTTGCTTAGTTTGCTTGTTTCTTTATCAAAAACACACAAAAATTAGTTTTACTAGTTTGCTTTCTTTATTAAAAACACAAAAAATGATTACTCTAGAAAATACTAAGTTGTGTGACTTTACTAGCACCAACAACAATGATTTTATGAGCACACATATTGCTTCACCTATTCCTAAAGCTACTTTCTTTGAAATAAAACCTACTTTACTCAATCTTGTTATGAGAGAACAATTTTCTGGTATTGGTAATGAAGATGCTGCTGCTCATCTAAATAAATTTGTTGAACTTTGTGAGATGCAAAAGCATAGGGATATAGATGGAGATATCATTAAGCTTAAATTGTTTCCTTTCTCTTTGAGAGGAAAAGCTAAAGAATGGTTGAATTCCTTAACTAGGAATAGTATTGATTCTTGGACTAAATGCAAAGATGCTTTCATTGGAAAATACTATCCTCCTGCTAAGATTATATCTATGAGAAGTGAAATAATGAAGTTTAAACAATCTGATAATGAACATGTTGCTCAATCTTGGGAAAGAATGAAATCTTTGGTAAAGAATTGTCCCACTCATGGACTAACTGCTTGGATGATTATCCAAACCTTTTATGCAGGATTGAACTATTCTTCAAGAAATCTATTGGATTCTGCTGCTGGAGGTACCTTTATGACCATTACTTTGGGTGCTGCAACAAAGCTTCTGGATAATATGATGGTTAACTATTCTGAATGGCATACTAAGAGAGCTCCACAAGGTAAGAAGGTAAATTCTGTTGAAGAAACCTCCTCCTTGAGTGATAAGATTGATGTTATTATGTCTATGCTTGTTAATGGGAAAGCCCATATTGATCGAAATAATGTTCCCTTAGCCTCTTTGGTTGCTCAAGAAGAGCAAGTTGATGTGAACTTTATAAGAAATAACAATTTTAGCAATAATGCCTACAGGAATAATTTTGGTAACAACAATTATAGGCCATATCCTCCCAACAATGGTAATGCTTATGGAAATTCCTACAACAATAATAGGAGTGCTCCCTCTGAACTTGAAGTTATGCTTAAAGACTTTATTAGTAAACAAACTGCTTTCAATAAAACTATTGAGGAAAAACTCTCTAATGCTGAAAGAAATATAGCATCACTAGTTGAAGCTCAATCTTCTTTGAATAAAATGGCTTCCAAACCTGAAACTATTGATAATCCCTTTGCTGCTACTAATGCCATACAAGTAAGAATTGATGAAAATGTTAGACTATTAGCTGAATTGCATGCTAAGTGGGAAAGAGAGGATGAAATTGCTAGAAACATTAGTGTTTCTACTATCACTACCACTAGTGTTGAGGCTAGTAATAGCTCTTCTACTTTAGATGATAATTATGATTTTGATCTTGATGGTTGCAATATCTCTGAAGTTATTAAGTTCCTACAAAAGCTTGCTAAAATTCCTAATGCTAGTGCTATGAATATGGCCTTTACAAAACACATTACTGATGCTCTCATAAAAACTAAAGAAGAAAAGATGAAACATAAAGCTTATATTCCTATAAAACAAGAAGATGGTTGGGAACCCATCATTAATATGAAAGTGAATCATTTTGATTTCAAGGCTTTATGTGATCTTGATAGTAGTGTTTCTATTATGCCTAGAAGGATTTATGATATGCTTGATTTGCCACCATTGGAAGATTGTTATTTGAATGTCCCACTTGATGATAATGCTAAAAAGAAACACATGGGGAGTATTAATGATGTTCTTATTATGTTTAACAATGCCTATGTCCCCGTTGATTTCTAAGTTTTGGATGTTGAATGCAATGCTTCTTGTCCTATTACTTTGGGAAGACCTTTTCTTAGAACTGTTGGTGTCATTATTGATATGAAAGAAGGCACCATTAAATATCAACTCCCACTCAAGAAAGGTATAGAACACTTCACTAAGAAGATTGAGAAGATTCATTTTGCCTCTCCTATGAAAACAAAATTTGCTCTTAATGCTTCTTCATTTGAGAACACTTGATCCTTTTTCTTGCTTCTTATGCCTAACTTAAAGGCGTTAAAGAAAAGTACTTATTAGGAGATAACCCAAAAGTTTTAGATGAGTCTTGGAAGTTATTAATTCAGTAATAACCGCTCCTTATCCTTTTTATTTGCTTTTTGGGCCAAGAGTAACCTCTAATGAGAGAGAAGTAATGATTGGGAAAGTTGCTGTCCCGAAACAGATTTTTGTGCTTCATCGTAAAAATTCGTGTAAAATATATGTACGTCCTTTTGAGGCATGAATTTTTTTGCTTCTGCCCTAGGTTGTTATCTAACTTTAGTTAGCTCAACACTTTTCTATTTGAGCAACAAAAGGTCTTCGAAAAAATTCGTCTTTACCTGCTGGTCTGTTTTGACAGATTTCTGCCATTATTTGCATTTGCTTCTTGTTGGTTCCTTTTTTAGTTCTTTTTGGTAATTGAGCTTTTTGAGGGAAGTGCTACAGTAGCTTGTGTCTTAATGTAAGTTTTATTGGTGTTGGAACTGAATCTAAAGACTTATTATCTTGAGTGCACTAATGTTGCTAATAAAGATTGTGTGAAGTTTTGTATGAAGGAAAAATTTCAGGTGTATGGAGGGAATGAGTAATGAGATGAAGGATGGAATAAATCTCAAGCTTGGGGATGCCACGCATGTCACCCCAAGAAATATCCAAGAAGTACAAGCGTCAAAGCTTGGGGATGCCTTCTTCATCAATAAAAATCCTAGGTTTCTTCTAAACACTTCATTTTTATTGTTTTCATGCACAGTTGTGTTGTTCTTGGAGCGTCTTCTTTTTCGTTTTCGTTTTGGTTTTTCATTTGCTTGGTTTTCTTAGTTTTCTGAATAAATTGGTTGGACCCCCTCTTTCATGCATTGGTTTTCAAATAGTTTGGTTTGGATTGGAAAAGAGTAGGAAAAGTTCATGCTTAAGTGGTAAAGAGAGCTTGTTTTTGACTGTGGCCTATGCTTTGTCATGATATGCTTGATATTGTTTTGACTTTATGTTTAGTATTCTTTGCTGTAGCATGACTTGTTATAAACAATTGAGATTGCTTAATGTGCCTTTGAAGAATCATGCGTTGTTTTAGCATATTAAAGCATAGTATAGTGGTATTCTCCTTTGATGCTTTATTTGAGTTGACTTGGCGCATGATCACACCATGTTATGACTATCCCAAGTCACAATAAGCCTTTATGATCCTTTAGTTTTCTACTTCTAATATCACTTTATGCTTTGATTAATGATATTTTGTCGCTCTGCATGATTATGGCCATTATTGCTCTCTTAGTTGGTCGCTCCCAGTCTTTTGCTAGCCTCCATAACCAAGTGTGAGTTCAACTCACGCATCCAACTCCTAAAACCAAGTTATTCCAAAGAGTCCACCATGCCTACCTATTAGCATATGCTATTCCAAGTATATTAATGTTTTTTATGTACCTTCAGAATTAAACTTGTTATGAGAAAACTAGTGATTAAAGTTCTCACGAACTTGATGGCACACTTTACTTTCTTGCATTTAATAAACTTGAACCATTGTGTCCATCTTTGTTGCGTATATGCTTGCGCTTTATAATTTGAAGTTAGCTTAACCATGTATCATGGGGAACGCTTTCAACATTGCACTTGTACTTTGTACCCCGTTGATATTATGTTCTTTTGCTTATGGATCCCGGCGGTGTGAAATAAAAGGGGAACTTGTAAGATCATGGAGTTTGTATTTGTGTTAGAGAAACGCCTGGGCTGCTAGCCTAAGCCATGCCTAATCATGGTGGAAACTTGCAGCATAACCATAATGAGCATTCTATGAAGCATCCTCATTAAAAACCTATGCAAATAGCAAATAAAAAGATCGTTGAGATGCTCATTGTCTGCTTGCCATGTCATTTTGATTATGGGATAGCTCCTGTATCATGTGCAAGGGGTACCCCGTTTGGCGGTTCTCTATGATACATATGTACTTACAATGACAAGAGCTTACTTGTGACTAAAGTTGAGTAGCACGAGGTTCGGTCTTCGTAAGTAAGGGGCATGAGATTTCAGCTTATAACTTGTCAAGCATATCCTCTTAGTTGTGTCACTTTAACCTTAATCACCTTCAAGATGCTTATGATAGGGGCAATGAGAGCTGAAAGCTAATAAGTACCATAATTTTTGGAAGCTCTTTATGAGACTTGAATCCCTACTTCCTTCTATGAAGGCCTTTCTTTTACTTTTATGTTAAGTCTCCACCTTCTATCTTTATGCACCTACTTTGAGAGCATATGGCCATTCTTAGTTCTATGTGCATTGTCCCAAGACTTGTTGATTGATGCATAGCTTTGATATTGCTTGTTTTAAACTATTTGTATCTAGTCACTCTTATGAACTTTGAAGGTGTTCTATGCATTTATGTTTGCTACTCTATGAGGGACAAGCTGAATGCCATTATGCTATGTTTTCTTTATGTGAAACAAACAAACGTCTTGCAAAGCATTGTTATTCATGAATCTTTTGTTTGTGCCTTTTCATGTTGCAACTTTGTTGCTTTGCTTTATTGTTAGAACTTTGTCTTTCATGTTATGATTGAAGTACTATGATCCCAGCTATCAATGTTTTGCAAATACTTTGATCAAGTTTATGATGGTGCATGTCACCTCAAAAATTATTCTTTCTTTTTATCACTTACATACTCGAGGACGAGCAGGAGTTAAGCTTGGGGATGTTGCTAACGTATCCATAATTTTCGATGTTCCATGCTTGGTTTTATCTACTTTCTTATGTTTTCTTCCAACTTTGGAGTACTTTTTATATGATTTCTTGGACTAACCTATTAACAAGAGCCACAGTGCCAGCTGCCTGTTTTCTGCTATTTTTGGTTCCAAGAAAGTCAGAAAATGAATATTCTCGGAATTGGACGGGACAAAAGCCAAAGTGCCTATTTTTCCAGAAGTCATCAGATGCCAAAGTACGAGACGGAGAGGGGCCAGGGGGCCACCACACCACCTGGCCGCGCAGCCCAGCCTGGCCCGTGCCAGGGGGTGGTCTGGCCAGCCCTGGCACCCCCTCGGCCTCCCCTTTCGCCTATAAGATGCCCTCGGGATGAAAACCCTAAGTACCCGATTAAAAATCCACGAAAGAGTCTGTTGCCGCCGTCATCTCCATCCCTAGATAGGGAGGGATCTGAAGCTCTTTCCGGCACCCTGCCAGAGGGGAGAATTCACCCTAGAGGCCTTCTTCATCATCATGCAAGCCTCCGGTGTGATGCGTGAGTAGTTCATCTCTGTACCACGGGTCCATGTAGTAGCTAGATGGCTGGTTCTCCTCCTTTGTGCTATCATGTTTAGATCTTGTGAGCTCCGTTCATGATCAAGATCATCTATTTGTAATTCTGTATGTTGTGTTTGCGGGGATCCGATGGATATTGAGATGCTATTTCAGATTGATTATTGATTCTATCATGTCTTTGTTATTTGTGATCTTGCATGCTTTCCGTTGTTAGTAGCTATCTTGGCCAAGTAGATGCTAGCAACTCCAAGAGTTAGTATTTATGCTCGATAGTGGGTTCATGCCTCTGGTAATCTGGGGAAGTGACCGAAATCTCTAAGGTACTAGATGTGCTGTTGCTACTAGGGAGAAAACAACAATCCTTTGTTCATAGAACAATCGTATTGTTTACTTTACATGCAGTTCGTAAAGCAATAATCTGTTGCTTGTAACTTAATACTGGAGGGGGTTCGGATAATAACCTGAAGGTGGATTATTAGTCATAGATGCTGTTGGATGGCGGTCTATGTATAATGTTGTAATGACCAATCAAGTCTCAAAGGAGTCAAGATGATTAGTATATGCATATATTGCTTTCTCGATGTTTGTCAATTGCCCCGCTGTAATTTGTTCACCCAGCATGTTATCTATCTAAGGAGAGCCACCTCTAGTGAACTATGGATCCCGGTCCTTTTCTTTACATACAATCTATAAACTGTTTCTGCTTTGTGTTTACTTTCTACAAACTTTTACTTCTTTCCATTCGATATGTTTAATCCTTTGTTTTCTGCAAAACACGGTGAGATTGACAACCTCATCGCAAGTTGGGGACAAAGTTCTGTGGTTTTGTTGTGCAGGTCTCCACGTTGCTACTAGCACCGGTAGTGCGCCCTGCCAAGGCTCAGCTAGCAACACCTTTGGGGTGTTTCCTTGCTCCTACTGGTTCGATTCAACCTTGGTTTCATAACTGAGGGAAACTTGTTGTTGTGCTCATCATACCTTCCTCTTGGGGTTCCCAACGAGCTCTACATCAACACCGCACCAACACTTTTCTGGCACTGTACACTGAGCCATCAGTCATTCCTAAGAACTATTAAAGCTTTGATTAATTTACATGAAGGGAATGTGAGAATAGGGATGCCATCTAGACATCCTTTTGTAGTCCACTTCCCTAGGAAAAAGAAGGCCAAGCCTAATGAAGATGATGGTGTAATTACTTTGAAAGCCAATTACTTTGGAGTGGGCGTTCCACTTCACAAACCTAAATGATTGCCATTGAGGTCAAGCTAATTTACCTTAACTAGAAGTGCTTCATGGGAGACAACCCATGTGAAATAAGATCCCTTTCTTTATATTTCCTATTATATTTTTATTGTGTTAGTTCTGTTTTTGTTTTGTTTTGTTTTTAATAAAGAGTGTTCAAGAAGACCTATGGAGAGAGGAGAAGAAACAAGGTAATCCTCTATATTTTACTTTACTAACTCATGGCCTAAGAAGTATTGTTTGATCATTACTAGTATTTTTACTGTTATCTAGCCCTTTGATAAGATGTGCAAAGGTGCATGGAGCTACTAATCAAATTCCTTGAGCTTTGTAGTTCACAATGTTCTTAACAACCACTGGTACGGCCGGAGTGGACCGTACCACGCGCCTGTACCACATCAAGCCAAAGAGAGATAAATTTTTTGATGTTTGCTGAAAGGAAATGTGTCGATAGCGACCACTAGTACGGGCGGACACGCCTGTACCACGTGCCCATACAGTACCCCTGAGCAAATATCAGATTTTAAGCAAAATTCACCGTAGCATTAACGACTAGCAGTACGGGCACGCTCGACCGTACTACGTGACCGTACCGAGGCACCGCCTGGGAGCAGTCGTCGCCCCCAAGTTAAGTCACCCGGTACGGGCAGGCTCCGGCTGTACCGTCCGCTCATACCACGTACGCGGCCGCCATAAGCACCCCGAGGAGGTAACCTAAAAATCCCCAAATCATTTTTCTCTTTCTTCTTCCTCCAAACTTCAAACCGCCTCCATTGGATCTTCAAATTTACTCAATCTTTCTTCGATTCTTCACACTCACTCGATCTAAGGTATGATTCTCCTCTAATCCCCAACTTATTTGTGCAACAGCTTCACTCAATCATTCATCATTGTCATTCTAGACATAGGTCTTGTTCTTGATTCAATCTTGATATTAAGTATGCTTAGCATTGTTTTTAGAGGAGTTTCTTTTGTAGTTAGTGTAGAGAATCACTTATGCTATGTTCCTATTGGACCACAAAATATTAGCAATCTTTATTTACTTTGTCTTGTTTTTATTTATTAGATGAACACGAGGAGTCGTACACGTGAGATGGTGATGGCTCTGAAATATAGCCATCTAACGTCCACATTTAAACTGGATACTAGTCATATTTGTGATAAAATATCTCTCTAAACCCTGCCACTAATGCTAATATTCAAAGGGGTATGCAATCCTTTGTTCTTGTATTTTCCATGCGCAGATAATGTCGTTTAAAGGAGGGAATCACTATATTAAAGTCAAAGGTACGATATTTCCTTCGACCAGAAGAAACCAGGAGCCGTCCAGCGCTAGGCAGACGCCGTAACGACCAACTATACGACCGAAGAAAAAATTCCGACCGTATAGTTGGCGCCGCCACCATTAGGTCAAACAGAACAACTTTCATGAAGGGACCCCTATATAAAGAAGCCTCAGGCGACGGGAAAACTCTCTCTCACTGGCACTACATCTCGTTCCACCCTGAAGAATCCAGACTCCACCAAAAAGCCGTCTCGGATCTCCAAACTCTTATCCATCTCTATAGCCATACTTCACCACTTGTAATAGTAGATTTCTTCTCTGATTGGCGACATTGTAAGACTATTACTATCAATCTTATGATTTTCATTACAATGTTTATGATTGTTGATCTCATCTCTATGTGTGAGTAATTCTCCTTGGGTTAAGGGCTTCGGCCTAGCCATGTAGCAATTGTGCATGTGAATTATTATAGATGGGATCGTGTATTCGTTTGTATGACATGATGATTGTTGTATCCTCTCTTGCCTCGATCCAAGGACTTGTCAGGTACCTAAGACCCCGAGGGTTGAGCCAGGTAGAGGGAGTATGAGTGATGACTGATCTGCAGGTTGGGAACCCAGTGATAGAAGGGGTAGTACGGCTGTATGTGAGGGATTTGCTTGGGATTAACGGTGACATCACGATGCATATCATTAGTTCTCTTTCTTCTATGGATGAGACTAGTAGGTTATTGCTATAAGCGGTTGCGGAGGAAATAGCAATTATGGATGCACTGCCCACATATAATTTATCTTGCTCTAACAAGTACACACATGCTTTATTTCTATCTTTTATTTCCATCAGATGTTTTGCACAGCTACAGGTGAAACCGAACGCCCTAGGCCCTCTCTCTCCATCATCAACAACAACCAAAAGACGCTAACTACTGGTCCGGTGAAAACACAAAAGGAATTCTAAAACTCCCGAAGGTCCATTGAAATAACTTCACTATGCATTCACTTCCTGAGGATTCGATAACCTAGGTCTACTAGGGAAAAAGAAGCTATACTACATCCGTAATCCAAATCGAAGGTATCAACCTTTTTTCTGGCGCCATTGCCGGGGAAGCAGTAGCTATCCTAGTGAGGTTATTAGGAATCTTGCTAGTTTTAATTCTTGTTTTTAATTTTATTAGTTTGCTTTTAGTCTTTATTTGATAAACCAAAAAATTAGTTATTCTTTAAATTCTTGTTTCTACAGTTACAATTCTTTATCTAAGAAAACCCAAAAACATAGGAAGTATGGCTGAAAAGAAGCTTGGGGAGTTTGCTACTCCCAATAATGATTATTTGCGTACTCCTATTACTCAACCAACAATTGTTACTGATGATTATGAAATTAAGCCCCATTAGTTAAGTTTGGTTCAACATAATCAATTTGGAGGCTCTGTTGTTGAAGACGCGGGTATGCACTTAAATACTTTCACTAAAATATGTGATATGATGCGTATAAAAGATGTTGACCCTGATGCGGTCAAATTGCGTCTATTTCTTTTCTCTATAAGTGGAAGAGGTAAAGAATGGTTGCTATCTTTGCCTAAAAAATACTATTACAGCATGGGTGGGATGTACTTCTTTATTTACGACTAAATTTTTCCCACCTGCAAAGACTATGTAACTTCGATCTAATATTACATGCTTTAGACAGGAAAAGCGTGAGCCTCTAGCACTTGCATGGGAGAGGATGAAAGAATGCCTAAGAAACTATCCTAGCCATGGGATGGAAGATTGGTTAATCCTCCATTTATTTTACAATGCTCTTAATGCTGTATCTAAGTCTATGCTTGATACGACAACTAGAGGAACATTCATGGGTAAACATATTACCGAAGCAAAGCAGTTGCTAGACAATATGAAAGATAACCATGCCCAATGGCATGTGGAAAGATCAAACACGAAGAAGGTGAACTCTGTCTCACCACAAGAGAACGAAGATCTCAATGCTAAGTTGGATGAGCTCATACTAGTCGTAAAAGGTAAGGAAACTCAGGTAAGAGCCACCCCTGAAACAAATATTGAAGAAATAGACTTCGTAGCTCGTAATGATTACAATCCTGCTTATAAGGAGAGTTAAAATCCTAACTTTCAGAAACACTATGCTAGTCCTACAGGAAATTCTAATAATAATATGGGAAATAGTAATGGTAGTCTCCAAAAAACACTGAAGTCTTTCATAGACTCACAAAACAAACAAAATAATATTCTAGTTAAAATCACGGAGAACCATGATGCTATGATTGGTAAACTATCTAACCAAGCTGTTATTTTGAGAAATGATTTACAGGCCCTTCAAGAAAGAACAAGGATCGTTGAGGCACAGCTAGGTAAGATAATCGAGAGACAAACTCTCATTCTATCTAAGTTTGTAGGTAAAGCTGAGCCCAATCCCGTTGAGGAACTCAAAATGATGAGGATCCAAAGGGAGGAGCCTGAAGAACTTGATTATAGTAATGCCCCTTCACCAAGATACACCATCGAAGATCTCGTAAAAAGGATCAACGTCAAAATTCTGGTAAGTGAAGGTAATGATGAAGCCATATATCAACACTTTGTGTTGATCAAGTTGCAATTAAGGTACGTGAGCTTGAACAAGAATATAAGAAAAATGCTGAAATATTACTTGTTAAACTAGATGACATATTTGAGCCTACTATTAAGATAAAAATTGGAAACAATGAGATAGCTGCACTTTGTGATCTAGGTGCAAGCATCTTAACAATTCCAAAGAGTCTTTTCAACAAGTTAAATCTTGGCTCCTTTGAAATTACTGAGTTAAAATTGCATCTAGCAGATTCTACCTACAAACAAGCTGTAGGGATTAAGGAGAACACTTTAGTTTACATCAAAGGTTGTTCTGCTCTAATTGATTTTGTTATTGTTGACATGACTGAAGATATAGTTGCTCCTATAATTCTAGGCCATCCTTTCTTAAGAACTATTAAGGCTTTGATTAATCTGCATGAAGGGAACGTGAAGTTACAATTGCCTTCATGGGACCCTTTTGTTATTCATTTTCCCAGGAAGAAGAAAGCCAATCATGATGAGAAGGAGGCCATCACTTTGAAGGCCAATTACTTTGGAGTGGGTCTTCCACTCATCTGGCCCAAGTGAGTATCATCAAGGTCAAGCTATTGACCATAAAAGAGCGCTCCATGGGAGGCAACTGATATGTTGCTAACGTATCCATAATTTTTGATGTTCCATGCTTGGTTTTATCTACTTTCTTATGTTTTGTCCACACTTTGGAGTACTTTTCATATGATTTCTTGGACTAACCTATTAACAAGAGCCACAGTGCTAGCTGCCTATTTTTTGCTGTTTTTAGTTCCATGAAAGTCAGAAAATGAATATTCTTAGAATTGGACGGGACAAAAGCCAAAGTCAGTTTTTCACCGAGGGACACCAGGAGCCAGAATACGAGACGGAGAGGGGCTAGGGCCTGGCCACACCACCTAGCCGCGAGGCCAGGCCTAGCCCGCGCCAGGGGGTGGTCTGGCTGCCCCAGGCACCCGCTTGGCCTCTCCTTTCGCCTATATATTGCCTCCGATATAGAAACCCTAAGTACCCGATCAAAATTCCACGAAAGAGTCTGTTGCCACCGTCATCTCCATCCCTAGATCGGGAGGGATCTGAAGCTCTTCCCGGCACCCTGCTGGAGGGGAGAATTCACCCTGGAGGCCTTCTTCGTCATCATGCAAGCCTCCGGTGTGATGAGTGAGTAGTTCATCTCTGGACTACGGGTCCATGTAGTAGCTAGATGGCTGGTTCTCCTCCTTTGTGCTATCATGTTTAGATCTTGTGAGCTCCGTTCATGATCAAGATCATCTATTTGTAATCCTACATGCTGTGTTTGCGGGGATCCGATGGATATTGAGATGCTATTTCAGATTGATTATTGATTCTATCATGTCTTTGTTATTTGTGATCTTGCATGCTTTCCGTTGTTAGTAGCTATCTTTGCCATGTAGATGCTAGCAACTCGAAGTGTTAGTATTTATGCTCGATAGTGGGTTCATGCCTCTAGTAATCTAGGGAAGTGACAGAAATCTCTAAGGTATTTGATGTGTTGTTGCTACTAGGGAGAAAACAAAAATCCTTTGTTCATAGAACAATCGTATTGTTTACTTTACACGCAATGCGTAATGCAATTATTCGTTTCTTGCAACTTAATACTGGAGGGGGTTCAGATGATAACCTGAAGGTGGATTATTAGTCATAGATGCAGTTGGATGGTGTGACTATGTATAATGTTGTAATGCCCAATTGAATCTCAAAGGAGTCAAGATGAGTAGTATATGGTCGTATGCTTTCTCGATGTTTGTCAATTCCCGTGCTGTAATTTGTTCACCCAACATGTCATCTATCTTAAGGAGAGCCACCACTAGTGAACTATGGTCCCCGGTCCTTTATTTTACCATCAATCTACAATCAACTGTTTACTGCTTTGTCTTTACTTTCTGCAAACTATTACTTTCTTCCATTTGATACGTTTAATCCTTTGTTTTCAGCAAAACCAGTGAGATTGACAACCTCATCGCAAGTTGGGGGCAAAGTTCGGTGGTTGTATTGTGCAGGTCTCCACGTTGCTACTGACACCGGTAGTGCTCCCTGCCAAAGTCCATCTAGCAACACCTTTGAGGTGTTTCCTTGCTCCTTCTGGATTGATAACCTTGGTTTCATAACTGAGGGAAACTTACTGCTGTGCTCATCATACCTTCCTCTTGGGGTTCCCCAACGAGCTCGTTAGTATACGAGTCAGCAGCAACCCATGTGAAATATGTTGGAAATATGCCCTAGAGACAAATAGTAGTAAGGACTATTATCATATTTCATATAGTTTATGATTAAGTTTTATATCATGCTATAACTGTATTGAGTGGAAACATCAATACACGTGTGATATACAAACAACCAGGGGTTCCCAGTGAAACTCTAGTCACTGGTTCATTGGTCAACATATGATCATGTTTCCTGATCATGTGGCATTTATGCCAGTTGGAAATGAGGTCATCTCATTCTGAGAATGAGATGATGAACCAATACCCAACTTAAACATCGTGACCCGATCATGTCACGAAGTTCAAGTTACGATGATTACAAATGGATCCTCGTAGACTATTCCTTAGACCGTGAGGCTATATCAATCACTGTCTCCCGAGAGTGCTTAGATAGAATCAAACGCCATCTGGTAATACAGTGGTTATAAAGGTGTGTTCAGGTACTCGGAGGAAACCGTAGAGGCAATATATGTCAAGAGCGGGATTTGTCCGTCCATGTGACGGGAAGATACTCAAGGGCCCACTCGGAGAGGTTATATCCAATAGATGTGCATCATCTGATTTAATCACGGGGATATCGCTTGTCGGAACGAGTCAAGTAGCATTGTTCAGTAACGAGATTAAACACAACATCGTGATGTCATTGATCAGATCTCGGTCAATGCAAGTATCGAGAGACAAAGGGAATAAGACACGACTGTCCCGGTTCAAACGACGAAAGATCTTCGTGGAACACAGAGGGGTCACATGGTCATCCAGGTCCCTCTGTCGATCATTGGTGCGGGAGTGTCCCGACCATGTCTAGAGTGTTCCCAAACCGTGGGGTATCACGCTTAAGTGCTTGATGATGCTTAGAGAGTGTTTATAGGATCGGTGGAATCACCGAAGAAGAGTAGGGAGAAAATCGAAAGGGTTTCGGTAAGTCCGAAGGATGTCCGGAGTGGAGGTGGAAGTGTTCCATAACCATAGAGGTTGAATAATATGTGAATGAATGTTAAATATTGATTTAATCATTTATTCATAATTATTTAATAAAGATAAAAATAAATTTAAATGGTTAAAGGCTTAATGGGCCAATTCCCAGAGGGGAGAGGGCCCACTAGGGGAAAGGGGAGAGGGAGAATGGGCCAAGGGGGTGGCTGCGCCCTAGTGGGCCAGCCCCCCCCCCCCGCACGAGGCCCATGGGGGTGGCCGGCGGTGCCACCCCTCCCCCCTCCTCTCATTTAGTCCCACCCCGGGACTTTGAGGGAGGTAGTACCTCCCCTCCCCTATATATAGTGGGGGTATTTGGCCAATTTAAATACACCAATAATCAATAAAGGTCTTCTCACTTTTGGGAGGACCTCTAATTGCTATTTTCTCTCTCCCCCTCTCTCTCTCGTGACCGTGGTCCCAGGTCTGGACTGCGCGAGCGAGAGACATCTTCACCGCGGAGCGCCGTCGCGCTACGGGATTCGAATCCCGGAGCTCTACTTCCGCAACTGCTGCTGGATCGGGGAAGCAGGAGTCATCGTCAGGCATTGTACGTGTGTAACTCCCCACGAGGTGTCGCACTTGAGGCACTCAAGTCGTTGGAGCCAAGGAGCGCAAGGACTTCATCACGACCTTGAGGTCGTCTTCGGCTTGTCTACATCAACCATGCTCTCCTGAGCGTTGACAACGCTTTTCGGTCTTCAAGGGTAAGTTCGCGAAAAGCCCCTCCCGTTACTGTATTACTAATAGATAGGTCCTGGCAGCTTCAGGGGTTCAGGGGCGTAGAGTAAAATTTATTGTTTTCATATGCGGAACCCCTACAGTGGTATCAGAGCTAGATCTATGCATATTAATACTAGTACGGGTAGAACACACGAGATGTAGCATGTGGGCGTTGATCTTTTAGTTGTTACCCTCCCACGTGTACTTGTGTATACCACAGTAATGCTTGATGAAGCAGCCCCCAACCGACTTTATGCGTTCATTCGCGAGACTGGTCCATGCTTGACATACGGCTTGTACCGTATAAAGTGGCTTAGGGGGGTGTCTGTCTCTCTCGCATTAGTTGGTATACCATTTGCAACGGAGGGCCCCGAAAGGGGTGTAGTAGAGACAACTACTTGATCAGCGTTGTGCTAAAAGTTCGTATGTAAGAACCGTTCTTGTGCGAAAGCCCATTCAGCCACGTAAAACATGCAAAGATAAAGTAGAGGCATCTAACTTTGTTTTGCAGGGGGTTGCTTTGTGATATGGTTGTGGCAAAGGTAAAGTGATTACCTTTTGTTATGTAGTAGTAGATAGTCACGGAGGTGACGAACTACCACGCTGGGAAGACACCGGTACCCTGGTGTCTACGGCGCCGGAACCCGGTGACGGCGGATAGAGATCACGACGAGGACCATATCACATAGCATTTACATTCAATGTTATTGTTTGTATGTCTTATTGTGTGCTAGTATTAGATACTCGACAGTAGCCTAATAAGATGATCCCTATTAAAATTACCAACGATTGTGTTCCCCCTTAGTGTGCACCACCAAGAAAGTTCTTCGGTATGAGGCGATCCAGGGTTACAGGCCTAGGTGTCAGACATATCTACGTTCGCATACAGTGGGTGTAAGCCATGTTGCATAGCGAATACACTAAGGTTGAGTTGGCGAGCCTAGCATGTGCAGACATGGCCTCGGAACGCGAATGGTCGAAAGATCGAGCACGAGTCGCATGAATGATGTGACCGACGTTTAGCATCCACCCTTGAACCCACATTGATGTCCGTGACGATCGGGGGAGATGTGGCTGATAGGGGTCGTGTTATCACTAGGAGCCCTTTTGGGGATAGGTGTTTCTGAGTGGAGTTATTATTAACTCATTTAATTATAAACTTAGTCTAAATTAAATGTAGATGGCTCCTTTCGTGTTGACGATTGATTGGTTAGAAGGAGAGAAGTTCAGATTAAATGGATCAAACTTCTCCATATGGGTTGCACGTCTCCACGTTCTCCTTAGCGAGAACGACGTGGTCGACTACATACTCAACAGGATGGATTTGGATCAGCCCACTGACCGAGAGACCCCAGAGGAGTGGAAAGACCGCTATCTCCATCGTGAGATGGCCTCCTTCATTTCAGTTACCATGCGCTTTGGAATGGTGGATGAGCTATGGCCTTTTGTGGGTGATGTTGACCCTCGTTCGGTGATGCTACAGCTTAGGACACATTTCGTGGAACAAGTACGCATATGGGAGCATGAGCTGATGGGAGACTTCCTCTCCATTAAGATGGAGGAGAACTCATCACTGGACGACCACTTGGGGAACATGCATGATGTGTACATGAGGCCTGCATACTTCCTGGATAACTGGATGACGGGCTCTTTCGCAAACAGTGTTGTTCTGCGGTCGCTGCCACCAAGCTACCAAGCACAAGTCAGGACTTGCGTAATGAGGGGCGATGCGGAATCAATGGAGTTCCACTAGTTCATGACACATCTCAGGAATGTGTTGGTTGAACCAGTTGTCGCCTAGGTCATCAATGACAAAGGTATATATTTGATATACAGTTTTATAAATGTTATAATCTTGCAAACACATTTGTAGTGTTAAGTATATCTGATACTTGTTCTGTTTTGCTGAAAACAGGTCTTTCTGCATGAGAGGTGCTTGCTAGAGAGGAGGTGACATTGCGTGTTGATGGCGAGCATGATGATGACGGTCGACGACATTCTCCCTTGACATTTATCATTTAGTTTATGTTTTAGGATGATTATTAATCAAGAGATTGTGAACTTCTTTAGTGTGTCTCACACTTCGTGAGACGGTCATTCATATGAGTTTGTAACAAACCGTTGTTCCACTTTTATGAATGATTTCTATTTGTGTTCATATCTTGTTTGATTATGTGTGAATTATCCTTGTTGTTTTAAACTAATTGATAATGCATGAACATTTGTAAAACATTAAAATGCCTTGTTTAAAATACCCAACTTAATGATATGTTCATTAATGAATGAAAAACCATTGTTTAAATTCAAAGTTATGTGATAATATGTGAAAGTCATTCGATTTCTTAACACATATAAATCATGCCTAAGTTCGGCAAATTAACTTGAACACCGTGTATTACTTGAATACAAAGTGTTTAAAGAATTGTTAAAAGTAAATACATATTTGATGTATTGTGTTTTAACGAAAATGGTAATTATCATTATGTGATTGTTTAAATGTGTAAATAAGTTTACCAAAGGAAACATGAATATGTAACTATTTGATTTGATCAAAGTGTTTGATCAACAAAGGGTATAAATATAAAAGAGAATCCAATTACTATGATTTGATCAATAGTAATGAAATTCAACTTTATGAGAATGGCATAAAAGAAATTGTGGAATGCAAAGCGTTTTGAAACGTCAAAATGCAAAGCATCACAATGTGATATTAGATATCAAAAATGGGTTGAATAGAAGGCACCAAATAAATCGTTGTAGTGTAGATGTAGAGACCATTAGCTTAGAAATAATTAGCACTCAATTAGAAGGCAGTGAACCATTTGAATTCGTGAAAGTTTTGGGGTTATTCGATATAACGAAAACAATAGCGAATGAGTCCTTGTAGCGTACTCATTGGAAACTTTGAATACGAAACCCATAGCTGAAACCAAAAGGAAAGCAAGATTCGTATTGCTTGGATTTTGGTACATTCTTGAGAAAGCTCACTTTTAGTGATGTTTCTCGATTATGGAGCAAATGGAAGATAGTGAAAAACACGATGAGGATTCAAAACCCTGCATCAGAGTGTTGAGAAGCGCAACGGACAATGTTCCTGAATGATTCTCTTCACAGAAGGAAAGAATCAATGATATTGATCATTGTGTTTTCTCCACTAGTGTTTTCACTACATAAAGTAGGATTCAAAATGTAATCCATATCTTGTATGGAGACATTTGTGAATCATTTGTCATGATTCTTGGAATATGACATACCTACGAACTACTAAGGAAATAATGGTAAACTAAAATTATGAGAAATCCTAGAAGCAAACTTCCCTTGAGATTAGAAAGCAATTCATTGCTGAATCTCATAAGTAAGAGGGTTACTTGGAATTTTCCCAAATGACTGCAAAGCCATAGAGGAAAAAGGGGATAAATGACAAAAGCACAATTTGTCAGGTATTGGACAAATTCAAATGAATTTGATTCAAATGTGCTAAATGTCTAGTGGATTTAAAACTAGTACAGTATTAGTATCTCATAGTAAAATCTCCAAGTTTGATATTTGATCAAAGGATTTTGAAGTTGTTCAAAATAGTGAGTGGATGTGAAATTTGCATAAAACTGAGTGGGAGCTATGAAAGCCTTCCATGAAACAATATGTGATTGACATATTTTTAAGTGGGAGCAATATAAGTCTCAAATTCAAATATGTAGGAACATATTATGAGTGGGAGTTTATAGGAGTAATTCTTAAGTATGTTAAGAATGAAAGCGCAATTACTTATAAATAATGATTTATAAGATGTAGAAGTTGATAATAGGTGTATTATGATATTATGTAGTATTCCTTAAAGGATTCTAAAAGGGGTTTCAGAATAGAAGTTAATTAAGGAACCAATCCTTAATAACTCGAATTAGGAATAACATTAAGTTTAACATCAATGGTTGTAAGAAAGAAAAGGATGATCGTCATCCACTATGTTGAGACATAGGTTCTGTCTTAGTAAACCATGATGATAACTTAACATAATATGTGATCCAATAAGAAACGTTTAAAAGTGATTAAGTTTGAATCACGAAACATTGAGCTAAGTTTGTCCGCAGCATCTAGTAGAGAACTGTGGATATATTTTCCAAATCCATAAAAGGATGACATATCTTAAAACATAAGGGGTTATGTTATAAGGGAATATATTGGAAACTCCTGTAATACCGATTAAAGTCCAGTAGGAAGCGAGGTGAACAAAAAACATCGAAAGTTGCATAGAGTGCACTAGTGTTTTGATGAATACATTTATAATAATAGATAAGGGTACCATCTAAAGTGTTGTATAATGTTATGGCAGGGCTAGTTCGCTTTTAACATAGAATGATGTGTCCCAGGGCACAGTGCCCATGAGAAAGCCCTCGAGGTTGATCTAACGTCACTATAGGCTCCTAGAATCAGGCCTCGTTCTTCTGCCATAGCGACGATGCTTACACACAAATGCTATCATGTGATGATAAAGTATTAATGTCAATCAAGGTGACATTAGTAAGTTGCAAAGGATTTGGGACTGTAAATTACAGACCCAAGACTCAACCTCTTCCATGAGCAAGCATGTTCAGGGTACCGGATATATGGTGCCAATGATTGAGAACAAATGCAGCTAGTGTATTTGTACTCTAGTGCAAGTGGGAGACTGTTGGAAATATGCCCTAGAGACAAATAGTAGTAAGGACTATTATCATATTTCATATAGTTTATGATTAAGTTTTATATCATGCTATAACTGTATTGAGTGGAAACATCAATAAACGTGTGATATACAAACAACCAGGGGTTCCTAGTGAAACTCTAGTCACTGGTTCATTGGTCAACAGATGATCATGTTTCCTGATCATGTGGCATTTATGCTAGTTGGAAATGAGGTCATCTCATTCTAAGAATGAGATGATGAACAAATACCCAACCTAAACATCTTGACCCGATCATGTCACGAAGTTCAAGTTACGATGATTAGAAATGGATCCTCGTAGACTATTCCTTAGACCGTGAGGCTATATCAATCACTATCTCCCGAGAGTGCTTAGATAGCATCAAACGCCATCTGGTAATACGGTAGTTATAAAGGTGTGTTCAGGTACTCGGAGGAAACCGTAGAGGCAATATATGTCAAGAGTGGGATTTGTCCGTCCATGTGACAGGAAGATACTCAAGGGCCCACTTGGAGAGGTTATATCCAATAGCTGCACAGCATGTGATTTGATCACGAGGATAACGCTTGTCGGAACGAGTCAAGTATCATTGTTTAGTAACGAGATTGAACACGACATGGTGATGTCATTGATCAGATCTCGGGCAATGCAAGTATCGAGAGACAAACGGAATAAGACATGATTGTCCCGGTTCAAACGACGAAAGATCTTCGTGGAACGCACAGGGGTCACATGGCCATCCAGGTCCCTCTGTCGATCATTGGTGCGGGAGTGTCCCGACCATGTCTGGAGTGTTCCCGAACCGTGGGGTATCACGCTTAAGGGCTTGATGATGCTTAGAGAGTGTTTATAGGATCGGTGGAATCACCGAAGAAGAGTAGGGAGAAAACCGGAAGGGTTTCGGTAAGTCCGGAGGATGTCCGGAGTAGAGGTGGAAGTTTTCCATAACCACGGAGGTTGAATAATATGTGAATTAATGTTAAATATTGATTTAATCATTTATTCATAATTATTTAATAAAGAGACAAATCAATTTAAATGGTCATAGGCTTAATGGGCCAATTCCCGGAGGGGAGAGGGCCCATTAGGGGAAAGGAGAGAGGGAGAAGGGGCCAAGGGGGTGGCCGACGCCCTAGTGGGCCAGCCCCCCTCCCCCGCGCGGGTCCCATGGGGGTGGCCGGCGGTGTCACCCTCCCCTTCCGCTCCTTTAGTCCCACCCCGGGACTTTGAGGGAGGTAGTACCTCCCCTCCCTCTATATATAGTGGGGGTATTTGGCTAATTTAAATACACAAATAATCAATAAAGGTCTTCTCACTTTTGGGAGGACCTCTAATTGATATTTTCTCTCTCCCTCATGACCGTGGTCCCAAGTCTAGACTGCGCGAGCGAGAGACATCTTCACCGTGGAGCGCCGTCACGCTGCGGGATTCGGATCCGGGAGCTCTACTTCCACAACTGCTGCTGGATCGGGGAAACGGGAGTCATCGTCAGGCACCGTACGTGTGTAACTCCCCGCGAGGTGTCGCACTTGAGGCATGATGTCTACGCACTTCTATTCTTGTAGACAGTTGTTGGGCCTCCAAGTGAAGAGGTTTGTAGAACAGCAGCAGGTTTTCCCTTAAGTGGATTACCCAAAGTTTATCGAACTCAGGGAGGAAGTTGTCAAAGGTGTCCCTCTCAAGCAACCCTACAATCAAGATACACGAAGTCTCTTGTGTCCCCAACACACCCAATACACTTGTCTGGTGTATAGGTGCACTAGTTCGGCGAAGAGATAGTGAAATACAAGTGGTATAGATAATTATAAGTGGTAACGGTGATAGAAGATAGCTTAATGGCGTGGAATAGATTAAAGTAAAACTGAAATAAAGATAGAAGCAAGCAAACATGTAACAGATCTAATTGCAAACGATGTATCAATGCTTATAAACAAGGCCTAGGGATCACACTTTTACTAGTGAACACTCTCATATAAATATCTTCTCTTTATGATACTACTCTTAACTACTCTCCGGTTGGACACTCTAATCGATGGTAGGGATATAACAGCACACCTTAAAGTCCATCTTTCCCATCTAGAAACCCCACACTGTCACCTTGAGTACTAGATGGTTCAAACAAACACCACAATTTCATAGAGACATCCAACTCCAAATATAACTCATAACAAGTATTTGTAATCTCTAGCCTAAGTGCCACCATGGTGTGCACACTGTCAACTTCACACACATGGGGAGAGCAGAGATCTATTAAAGCACTTGAGTAGCAAGGTAGATCTATAGATTATAAGCTCATGATCTCAATAAGATCATGCATAGAGAGAGAGATGAAAACATAGCTACCGGTAGAACCCTTAGCCTCGAGAGAGAACTACTCCTTCCTCATCATGGGATTCAGCAATGGTGATGGAGATTGTGGTGGAGATCGATGGAGATGGCTCCGGGGGCACTTCCCCGTCCTGGCAGGGTGCCGGAACAGAGACTTTCTGTCCCCCGAATCTCCCCTTCGGTGGCGGCGGCGCTGCGAAACTTTTCGTGGATTTCTGATTGATTATCTAGGGTTTTGGTATCGGGAGGGTCTTATAGGCGAAGGAGACAAGGTTGGTGGCCGGCCAGGGGGCCCACACCACCTAGTGGCGCGGCCAGGGCTAGTCCGCGCCACCATATGGTGTGGCCAGGCCTTGGTCCTCCTCCGTCTCGTATTCTGGCTCCGTGAGTCTTCCGGTAAAATAGGAACTTTGGCTTTTGTCCCATCCAATTCTGAGAATATTCATTTTCTGACTTTCCTGGAACCAAAAACAGCAGAAAACACGCAACTGATACTGTGGCATCTTGTTAATAGGTTAGTCCAAGAAATCATATGAAAAGTACTCCAAAGTTGGAACAAAACACAAGAAAGTAGATAAAACCAAGCATGGAACATCAAAAATTATAGATACATTTGCAATGTATCAACATCCCCAAGCTTAACTCCTGCTCGTCCTCGAGTAGGTAAGTGATAAAAAGAAAGAATAATTTTTGAGGTGACATGCACCATCATAAACTTGATCAAAGTATATGTAAAATATTCAAAGCTGGGATCATAGTACTTCAATCATAACATGAAAGACAAAGTTCTAGCAATAGGACAAAGAAACTATGATGTAACATGAAAAGGCACAAACAAAAGATTCATAAATAACAATGCTTTGCAAGAAGTTTGTTTGTTTCACATAAAGAAAACATAGCATAATAGCATTCAGCTTGTCCCTCACAGAGTAGCAAATATAAATGCATAGGACACCTTCAAAGTTTATAAGAGTGACTAGATACAATAGTTTAAAACAAGCAATATCAAGTTATGCATCAATCAACTAGTCTTGGGACAATGCACATAGAACTAAGAATGGCCACTATGCTCTCAAAGTAGGTGCATAAAGGTAGAAGATGGAGACTCAATATAATCAGGGGCAGAGGACCCCTTTGGGCAAGGTAGGGCAGCCGCCATACCTTGATTTTTGCCAGAAAAAATTGTATAGGTATCATCGGCTGACCGGAGTTTGTCGAGCAATCTGTTCGTCCACGTCAAAGACATTTGTACTGCCAAATTGAGCGAACTCCCTAACTCTTTTCTGATTCTTCTAAATATATTTGGAGATCATAGCGGAAGTTGGTTGCCATGGAGAAGAACTTTGTCTATTCTTGATCGCCATGGAGATGAAGATAGAGCGGTGGAGCAAAGCGTTATTGGGCTGCTGGGCCAAAATTGGTTGACTCAGAGACGTGGGCAAATGCCAACTAGGCATAGGTCCGTTGTGGCTACCCTAAAAGGTATGTGAGTCGTTGGGTTTCAGCAAGAAAAGAAAACTGGTGTCGTGGTGAAATACTAGCTACATATAGTGGGCATGGGTGGTGAATTGCTCAGAACGTGGCCCCGGTGCCATGAAACTAAAGCTATTTCTTAGCACCAGGGTTTGATTGTATTACTAAACTAGATCATGTAGGCACACGTTGCCGCGCCCGTCCATTAGAACGATAGAATATTAGAAATACATGATAATATATTCTGAATGCATTTGACAAGTTGTTATATTTAAAGTAAGTAACAATATGAAGTTGTACATACACGATATGGCAAGTAACATCTGTTGCAAAGTTGCCAATCCCAACAATACTATAATTCACCGAATCTCTCACAGCTAAACTGATAGCAAAGTCAATCATATGATAATCAATTTCAAATTCTACGGTAACTTATGATGCATTGACACATAGTGTTTAGAATTCAAAAACTTTATAACAGTAGAGGTCGTTTGATCTTTAAGATCTGTAAGTGAAGTTCAGTTCAAAAATCCAGGCAAGAAAGGAGAAAATTAAACAAGAAACAAGCTTCCCAGTTCCATTAAAAGCCACCAATACCAACAATACTATATTCAGACTTTCCCACGATTAAAGTAACAACTAAATCTTTCGTACATGTTGGGGCAAATGTTGCATCGAATTATGCTTCCAGCTAGGCGATGTTGAACTCGTAGAAGAGAATATCAAGGTCAACGACCTCACAACTCATGTCTTGAAACTCTTGACGAGCTTTCGGCAGACGAGGAGCCTAGCAAAACTGGCAGCATCAGCGCGGATGGTGATGGGGATCCGGTGAGGAACGTGGCCTTGTTGCGGACGAGGGCAAGCGTGGGCATGCCGCGGCTCATTTAGCAAGGTGTTCAAGAAAAAGGATTATAGCTCACACATCTTTAGAATTTTGGATTTTACCCTCTTCCGTGAGTAGAATAAGACAATTGTATTTTTCAAAACCTGCATTATATCATATAAAAGATGTCGGATAAGTTTCTTTTGAGCATTGGTAACTTTAACTTCAGAATTAAACGTGTATTGGAAAGAAATAATAAACTATAAACATCTCAACTATAATTATCAATCGTCATCATGAGACAAAAATATCTAACACTGTGACCTTTATTTTCCCTTTCGTATAGATAAATGAATGAAGGGTTATACTATGATCGTTTAAAGAACATACTTTTCTTCTTCGTGTGGAATAATATCAAGCTATAACCCAAATGGATATTGATAGCTATACCTTTAGATTCGAAAAAATATATATATAGCTATACCTTTCGAACTCCAGCAGCTTGTTGAGGTCCGTTGTAACTTCTCGTCAACTTCTCATCATTTGCATCGGCGTAAATTAGTTCAGCTCCATATCATCAAAAAATCTAGATTAGTTTCGACTAATTGCATGTAAATCGAGAACGCGTGACCCTACAACCAGGCATGAACTCACATCAGAATATCGGCTACCAGCCTGATCCTCTACACAAACTGGAAAGACATCTATAATCAAATATACGCCAGGAACATACAGGCTGACAGGGGTCTTACGTCTTTCAACTGGAGGAGTCCCAGGTCGCCTAGAGTTAAGACGGCGAAGTGTGCGGACTCGATGGTGATGATGACCTTCATAACCAGCATCTCATCCGGCCGCATCAGATCCATCTGGGGCAAGCAGACGCACCAACATCCATTACAGCGACGCATCGGCTGCGGAGGCGCGCTCACTGCCGAATAGGAGACTGATGTCCCCCTCAATCGACTGGCCTGCTCCGATCGGAGGCACGAGCAGATGGTGTCGGGCGCCCGACCACATCGTGTGGGGTGTGGGGTGTGCCGCTCGCAGTATCGTGAGGCTTCACCTCCCCTGTCGCTTCGTGTTGCCCCAGTCCTTTCCTTCCTCTCGTCTCTTTTTTTCCCTCAACAATCGTATTAGGTGTTGCATTCAGCTGCCCGGCAAGACTTTCAGCTCGGTCCAGTATCCGAGTACATGGGCCCTAGCGTATGTTCCTAGCCCAAGTCACCATAGTAGGCCAATTTGACGCACACAGTAGCATCCCCTAGGGACAACTGGGCCAGTGCACAAACTAATGAAAATCGGACGGCCGGAAACATCCTGCCACGAGATCGGATGGCCAACGATGTCAAGTTCGTGAGGATGCTCCTCTTTGTTCCAGTTTTAATATCCCTAATATTGTAGTACTCTATTTCCCTCAAAAAGTTGTACTCTCTCCAATCCATAGTAGTCAGCGACAACTGCTATATAATTTACAAAAATAAATTATGATCTTTTTTATAATTTAGGCTCTGTTTTACATTTTGCATGGGCACCTCAAATTTGTAGAGAGGGCCCTGCACCATATCGGTGGATGGTGCCTCATCCGGGCATGCGGCTCGAACTGGGCCAAAAATGATCAGATGAGAGATGGGACGGTGGCTTAGCGAACCTTAGTAGAGTGAAGTGGCGGGCAAACGAATAGCTAGATCGGTGGATGAAGGAACGGCGACGGCTGTATGCCACCGAGGGCACACGGTCACCATACTTCTCTAGTTCACAACTTGTGTAGTCCTCTCTGATCCTCCACACTAATAGTGTTCCATTATGAATAGTGGAATTAAAACTTTTTATCCTTTATAGTTTGCCCTACCTTGAAATTTTCTCGTCCTTCACCACTGAATATAATGGTGGAAGAAAGGTCTTTTTTTAAAGGAAGTAGGGATTCAAGTCTCATAAAGAGCTTCCAAAAATTATGGTACTTATAGCTTCCAGCTCTCATTTCCCCTATCATAAGCATCTTGAAGTGATTAAGGTTAAAGTGAACAAACTATGGTGTACATGCTTGGCGAAGTATAAGTTAGAAATCTCATATCCCTTGTATACGAGGGCCGCTCCTCATCCTACTCAAGTTTAGTCACCGGTAAGTTCTTGTCATTATAAGTACATGTGTATCATAGAGAACCGCCAACGGGGTACCCCTTGCCCGATGATACGGAAGAATCCCCATATCAAAATGACAAGGCAAGCAGATAACGAACATCTCAGCAATCTTCTTATTTACCATGGAAATATGGTGCTTTTTATCTCTTTCCTCTTTTCCTAATATGTCTTTTTTTTCTTTTTATTTTTTTTCTCAATATAGGACTCTTTTTTTTATAAGAAGAATGCTTCATAGACAGCTCATTATGGTTACGTTGCAGGTTTCCACCATGTCAGGATGGATTAGACCAGCGGCCTAGGCGTTTCTCTAACACATATACATAACTCCATGGACTTACAAGCTCCCCTTTCATTTCACACCGACGACATCCATATACAAAAGAGCATAATATCAACTAGGTACAAGTACCAAGTGCAATGTTGAAAGCGTTCCCCATGAAAGCATGGTTCTGCTAATTCCCAACAAATAAGTGTAAGCATATACAACATAGACGACACAATGGTTCAAGTTTATTAAGGGCAAGAAAAGTAAAGTGTGCCATCAAGTTCGTGCGAGCTTTAATCACTAGTTTTCTCATAACAAGTTTAATTTGGAAGGTAAACAAAAGCATGAATATACTTGGAATAGCATAAGCTAGTAGGTAGGTATGGTGGACTCTTTGGAATAACTTGGTTTAGGGAGTTGGATGCATGAGTGGAACTCATACTTGGTTGTGGAGGCTAGCAAAAGACTGGGAGCGAAAAACTAAGAGAGCAATAATGGCCATAATCATGCAGAGGGACAAAACATCATTGATCAAAGCATAAAGTGATACTACAAGTTGAAACTAAAGGATCATAAAGGCTATGGTTACTTGAGATAGTCATAACATGGTGTGAGCATGCGCCAAGTCAACCCAAATAAAGCATCAAAGGAGAATACCACTATACTATGCTTTAATATGCTAAAACAACGCATTATTCATCCAAGGCACATTAAGCAATCTCAATTGTTTATAGCAAGTCATGCTACAACAAAGAATACTAAGCATAAAGGCAAAACAATACCAAGCATGGCATGATAGAGCATATGCCACAGTCAACAACAAGCTCTTTTTACCACATAAGCATGAACTTTCCTACTCTTTTCCAAACCAAACCAAACTATTTGCAAACCAATATATGAAAGAGGGGGTCCAACCAATTTATTCAGAAAACTAAGAAAACCAGAGCAAACAAAAACGAAAAAGAAGACGCTCTAAGAACAACACAACTGTGCATGAAACAATAAAAATGAAGTGTTTGGAAGAAACCTGGGATTTTTATTGATGAAGAGGGGGATGCCTTGGGCATCCCCAAGCTTTGACGCTTGTACTTCTTGGATATTTCATGGGGTGACATGCGTGGCATCCCCAAGCTTGAGCTTTAGTCCATCCTTAATCTCATTACTCATTCCTTCCATACACCTGAAATTTTTCCTTCATACAAAACTTCACACAATCTTTATTAGCAACATTAGTGCACTCAAGATAACAAGTATTTAGGTTCATTTATAACAACAATTAAACTTCCATTAAAACACAATATACTGTATCACTTCCCTCAAAAAGCTCAATTCCCCAAAAGAACTCAAAAAGGAACCAACAAGAAGCAAATGCAGAAAATGGCAGAAATCTGTCAAAACAGACCAGCAGGTAAAGACGAATTTTTTCGAAGACCTTCTGCTACTCAAATCAAAAAGTGTTGAACTAACAAAAGTTAGATAACAACCTGGGGCATAAGCACAAAAATTTACGCCTCAAAAAGACGTTCAGAGAGTTTACACGAATTTTTATGGTGAAGCACAGAAATCTGTTTTAGGACAACAACTTTCCCAATCATTACTTCTCTCTCATTAGGATAAAAAGGATAAGGAGTGGTTATTACTGAAGCAATAACTTCCAAGACTCATCTAAAATATTTGGGTTATCTCCCAATAAGTACTTTTCTTTAACGCCTTTAAGTTAGGCATGATAGTTTGAGAAGATGCTCACATAAGGAATATGAATTGAAGTAAAAGAGAGCATCAAGAAGCAAATTCAAAATACATTTAAGTCTAACCCACTTCCTATGCATAGGAATCTTGTAAAGAAACAAGTCATGAAATCACAAAACAACAAGCATAGTAAAGCAAAACAAGTGCAACTTCAATACTTTCAACATAAAGATGGGAAACTTAATATTGTTGAGATACATAAAACCACGTTTCCCTCTCTCATAATAACTTTTGGTAGCATCATGAATAAAATTAACAATATAACTATCACATAAAACATTATTATCATGAGCCACATGCATATAATCATTATTACTCTCCATATAAGAATAGTCATTCTTATTAATCATAGTGGGAGCAAACTCAACAAAATAGCTATCATTATTATTCTCATCACCATAATCATCAAATATAGGAAGCATATTGTAATCATAATTAATTTTCTCCTCAATAGTAGGTGGACTGAAAATATCGTATTCATCATTGTAATCATCATATATTGGAGGTTTGGTATCATCATAAGCAATAGAATAGCTATCTTCCAAAGCTGGGGAACTAAAAAGATCATTTTCATAAAAACTAGCTTCCCCAAGCTTAGACTTTTCCATAGCATTAGCAATAATGGTGTTCAAAGAATTCATACTAATAACATTGCTATTAGCATGCAAATAAAGTTCCATAGGTTTTTAATTTTCTCTTCAAACACTTCATGTCCTAACTCAAGATAAATACTATAAAGATCTCTAATTTTGTTGTTGTTTTCCATTAAGCCTAACTAGTGAAAACAAGAAACAAAAAGACAAAATTGCAGAATCTAAAGGAAACAACTTCGAGCACTCACACCGGAGGATGTGAGTACCTTCTACCTTACCTCCCCGGCAACGGCACCAGAAAATAGGCGTTTGCTGTGGGAGGTTCTTCTTCTTTAATCCTCCGGTGTGAATACCTTTTACCTTACCTCCCCGGCAATGGCGCCAGAAAATAGCTTGATGTCTACGCACTTCTATTCTTGTAGACAGTTGTTGGGCCTCCAAGTGCAGAGGTTTGTAGAACAACAGCAAGTTTTCCCTTAAGTGGATTACCCAAGGTTTATCGAACTCAGGGAGGAAGTGGTCAAAGGTATCCCTCTCAAGCAACCCTGCAATCAAGATACAAGAAGTCTCTTGTGTCCCCAACACACCCAATACACTTGTCTAGTGTATAGGTGCACTAGTTCGGCGAAGAGATAGTGAAATACAAGTGGTATAGATAATTATAAGTGGTAACGGTGATAGAAGATAGCTTAATGGCGTGGAATAGATTAAAGTAAAACTGAAATAAAGATCGAAGCAAGCAAACATGTAACATATCTAATTGCAAACGGTGTATCAATGCTTAGAAACAAGGTTTAGGGATCATACTTTCACTAGTTAACACTCTCATATAAATATCTTCTCTTTATGATACTACTCTTAACTACTCTCCGGTTGGACACTCTAATCGATGGTAGGGCTATAACAACACACCTCAAAGTCCATCTTTCCCATCTAGAAAACCCCACACTATCACCTTGAGTACTAGATGGTTCAAACAAACACCACAATTTCATAGAGACATCCAACTCCAAATATAACTCATAACAAGTATTTGTAATCTCCAGCCTAAGTGCCACCATGGTGTGCACACTATCAACTTCACACACATGGGGAGAGCAGAGATCTATTAAGGCACTTGAGTAGCAAGGTAGATCTATAGATTACAAGCTCATGATCTCAATAAGATCATGCATAGAGAGAGAGATGAACACATAGCTACCGGTAGAACCCTTAGCCTCGAGAGAGAACTACTCCTTCCTCATCATGGGAATCAGCAATGGTGATGGAGATGGTGGTGGAGATCGATGGAGATGGCTCCGGGGGCACTTCCCCGTCCCGACAGGGTGCCGGAACAGAGACTTTTTGTCCCTCGAATCTCCCCTTCGGTGGCGGCGGTGCTGCGGAACTTTTCGTGGATTTCTGATTGATTATCTAGGGTTTTGGTATCGGGAGGCTCTTATAGGCGAAGGAGACAAGGTCGGTGGCCGGCTAGGGGGCCCACACCACCTGGTGGCACGGCCAGGGCTAGCCCGCGCCACCATATGGTGTGGCCAGGCCTTGGCCCTCCTCCATCTCGTATTCTAGCTCCGTGAGTCTTCCGGTAAAATAGGAACTTTGGCTTTTGTCCCGTCCAATTCTAAGAATATTCATTTTCTGACTTTCCTGGAACCAAAAACAGCAGAAAACAGGCAACTGATATTGTGGCAACTTGTTAATAGGTTAGTCCAAGAAATCATATGAAAAGTACTCCAAAGTTGGAACAAAACACAAGAAAGTAGATAAAACCAAGCATGGAACATCAAAAATTATAGATACATTTGCAATGTATCAAGGCACTCAAGTCGTTGGAGCCAAGGAGCGCAAATACTTCATCACGACCTTGAGGTCGGCTTTGGCTCGTCTACATCAACCACGCTCTCCTGAGCGTTGACAACGCTTTTTGGTCTTCAAGGATAAGTTCGCGAAAAGCCCCTCCCGTTACTGTATTACTAATACATAGGTCCTGGCAGCTTCAGGGGTTCAGGGGCGTAGAGTAAAATTTATTGTTTTCATACGCGGAACCCCTACAAAATAAAGGTTTGAGTTAAGTTTTTAGTTCTAGTTTAAGTTTTTGTTTAATAAAGAGTGCTAGAAAACTCCATTCGAGGAGAAGAAACTTGGTGGTACTTAAAATTCTGCTTTATTCATGCTATTGTTGGTCGACAATATTTGCTGTCAATTTTCTGTCAAAAACAAGGTATATCACTAAGTTACAGGAAAAGAAATAGTTTACTAAGAAACAATTTTTTTACGCACACAGAGAATTTAACGACCAACTATACGGTGGAAATAAAAATTTCGGCCGTATAGTTCCGGTCGTATAGTTATCTTTGCCATCGAAAAATTTTCTGCAATATGTACTGAGAGTTTAACGACCAACTATATGGTGGGAATAAAAAATTCCGGCCGTATAGTTCTGGCCGTATAGATATCAATGCCTCCATACAATTTCTTTTCATATGTTTTGAGAGTTTAACGATCAACTATAAGGCGGGAATAAAAAATTACAGCCATATAGTTCCGGTCGTATAGATATCTATGCCTTTGCAAATTTTCTTTCGCAGAGACAGACAGTTTAACGACCAACTATACAGTCGGAACATTTTGTTCTGCCCGTATAGTTGCGGCCGTATAGCTATGCTGCCAGGAGGAAGACCTAATATTTTGTCAGAACGCCAACTATACGACGAGAACGCATGTTCCGCCCGTATAGTTGCGTCCGTATAGTTGCGTCCGACCACAAAATCGCACGGGAAGGTACCCCCAACTCCAAAATTTCAATCCTTTTACTTTCTTCTACCTCCAAACTCTCTCAAAACCTCAAGGGATCTCCATCTATGCTCAATTTTGTTCGATTTCCTCACACACAAGTGATCTACGATATGTTTCTCCTTGATATGTCCATTTTGCATCACTATTCTATATCATTCACTATTATTCATTGGTATATTTTATATTAAGAGAGGATACTTATGTTATTTCATCTATTTTTGCATGATTGATGATTTTTGGAGGATGAACCACCGGAGTCAGGATTCTGATGGAAAAAAGCACTGTCTGGATGCAAAATTCGCGAAGATCAGAAAATCCCAGAAAATATATGGAAAATCCTATTTTTCCAGAAGACGAAGGAAGCCAGAAGGAGGAGTGGAGATGGGCCACAGGGGGCCCACACCCCCTGGTGGATCGGCCCCCCTGGCCGTGCCACCAGGTGGTGTGACCACCCTGGCCCACTTCCAGCATCGCCCTTTGGCGTATATAATCCCCTCGAAACCCTAAAGTTCAGGGAGCAACCATAGAAAGATTCCACCGCCTCTGCGGGGTGGAAAACTACTATTGAGTAGAACCATTGAATTATTGCTCATGTTCAGATTGTTACTTATCATTATTTCATCTCTGATCTTGATCCATATGATGTCTCGTGAGTAGTTCGTTTAGTTCTTGAGGACATGGGAGAAGTCATGTTGTTAGTAGTGGAATTGTGTTGAGAAAGATTCAATGGTTTGATAATTAAGTTGTGGTGTTATTCTTCTAGTGGTGTCATGTGAACGTCGACTACATGATACTTCACCTTTATGGGCCTAGGGGAATGCATTGTGTATTTGGCTACTAATCGTGGGTTTGCCGGAGTGACAGAAACCTAAACCTCTGTTAGGAAACCTTTGCATAAGGGAGTGTATGATCTCAAAGTTTAAGGCCGTGGTTAGGTTTTTATCTTAATTACTTTCTTGTAGTTGCGGATGCTTGCAAGGGATATAATCACAAGTATGTATTAGTCCTAGGAAGGTCAATACATTAGCATAGGTTCACCCATGCAACACTTATCCAACCAACAAAGATTAATCAACTATATGAAGCGAAAGCACTTGACAATATTCCCATGTGTCCTTGAGAACGTTTGGTTATCTTAAGTAATACAACCGGCTTGTCCTTTTCTAAAGAAAGGATTGGGCCACTTGCTGTAATTATTATTATTATCTTTTATTTACTCGCACTTTATTTATCTGCATTATCAAAAACTCCTAAAAATCTGTTTGCTAAGTATTTATAGAGAATTCCTGATCCAAGCCACTCGTCAACACCTTCTGCTCCTCGTTGGGTTGGACACTCTTACTTATCGAAAATACTGCGATACACTCCCTATACTTGTGGGTCATCACTCCTCCGATCCTCCAATTACTTTTTTCAAATTCATCTTCGATCTATTGTCATTATCAATCTAGGGTGAGACCTACTATGAACTTATTGCCATGATTTTCTTACTTAGATTATTACCTTGAGGAGATTCTTAGTGTGTTTAGATTAGGAATATGATACAGTTACTATTGTTGGATCAAAAAGTTTTATTTTTGCCTTTCTTCAATGTTTTAGAAGATGAACACAAGGAGCCAAACCCGTGCTCATGCCACCGCTAGCGCTTCTCAGGCTGTCGCTCGGGAACGCATGGGGATACGGTTCAAGAATGAGGCCCATCACGACGCTTCAACAAGATCAAAAACCATGAAGTGAAGGCTACCAAGTGGGCTTGTCCCACTATATTGAACCAACTCGGTATTTCTGATGACTTTAATTTACTTTGCAATAGAGCTGGCCTGCAAAACTTTGTGTACAATGATGTACCTACTTATCGCCGCTTAACCATTTAATTCCTAAGTTCATTCAAAGCATCGTTAAACAATGGCATGGAGAGGATACTATTTCTTTCCGCCTGACGAACAACAACTACACTTTAACATTAGATGAATGGTGTGCATGTTTTAATTTTCCAAACAATGATATTCATGCTTTACGCGCATCTTTTACTGGCATAAGTCCTTCCCCCGATCAATACTATAATGGAATGAGTTTCACTAGTAGAGTGAATAAGGGGAAGAATATTCAACATCCTATAATCTGCTATTTGTTCTATGTTATTGCTAACACCTTGCAGGCACATAATAGATATTTTGGTAGTCTCGATAACACTCATAAAGGAGTTGTTTGATTGAAATAAAGTCTAGTGGTAATTGTAATGCATGCCAAAGCTAACCTTGTGGATCAAACCGTGATACTAGCTCAAAAAAAGAGAAAGAAGTGAGACAACTTTGTTCTATTTCTCTAATGCACACCTTTGGGATGCCAACAACTCAGCTAGCTTTTGAATGATCTATGATATAACCTCGGATTTTGGCTATGAGTTGATGACATGAGTGACATCTGTGTCAATATATGGGCAAAAGTATTGGTATTCCTAAAGGTTGTGCAAACACTTGCAAAAGAAACAATCAGCGATCCTTGAAAAAAAATAAAAAAAAATATCTATGAGGATCCACATAACAAGTCCTTGGCATGGTCTCATTACTACTTAACATTTTTTTCTTGAAAGACAATGATTGGATTAGAAGTGTTTTAGATAGACTTGGTTTATTGATGTGGGAGTAAATAAGACACTTCATTGTTATACTACTTGGGAAATGAAACTCTCTTACTCATTTATGCTATTTAAACATCCTAGTGTTCCTTGGCAAGCTGAGAGTTAATTAGAGGAATTGGATTGATTGCTACATTTATAGTTACTTATACTTATATTAAACTTTACTTTGGTTATTTGATTTACCGAAGCTTGTATAGTATTATTTTCATTTCTCTAACTTTGATAAGCTTCACAAATGAATAAAGTGTTAAGCACATACGACCACCAACTATAAGTGAACTCTTATTCTCATTGTTTCAAGTTCAACCGCTAAATTCCTTATAGTTCTTTTGGTTCTTATTGCTCGAGGACGATCAAGATTTGAGCTTTGGAGAAGTTGATGGCTCCGATTTTTGCCATCTTCCACTGTGTTTAAACGTTGTTTTTGGTCAAGAAATTGCCAAAGAAACTCTCAACTCTTGCCACTAATGACTAATAATTGCAAAGATATGCAAATCCCTTATTTTATTTATGTTGTGCATGAAATCACGGCTTTTAAAGTGAAATTAGGAGTCATAATGAAGGATTTTGAGGAAGTACACACGACCAAGTAATTGGAGAAGCGTTCCAAGGCGTTATCCCGCTTAACTACCACTGGTACGGGCACGGTCTGCCCATACCGCCCGCCCGTACCAGGTGGCGACGGCTTCGTCTCGTCAAACCCTACAACTTTTGTGAAGACGCCTATATATTTTGAGGCCCCAGCCATCGGCCAGAGAGCCACCATTCTCAGATTGCATCACCACACCCCCAAAGGAGATCCACACCATTGTTCATCACTTCCCCATCCATCCATCCACTAGCCATAGCCATTGCTTTGTATTTTAGATCTCCTTATGATTTGGCGACCATTGTAAGAATATTTGATTCCAATATAAGTATTTGTATGATGTTTTCTATCTCCGATCAATTTGTTATGAGTGAGTAGTCCTCACGGGCTACGGGTTGGGGAGAAACCTCGCACCGATTATGTGCATATAGATCATGGGAGAATTGTATTTTGTTTGGAATTGTGATTTGTATCTTTTGTTTGTTCGTCTCTTGTCTCGATCTATGGACTTGTAGGTACCCAAGATCCCATAGATTGATAAAGGCTTGAGGTGAGATACTTGGCTAGCGACGATCTCATAGGAACCTCAGTGACAGAAAGGGTAGTACGGTCTTCGCTTAGCGCCCCATTCGGGATCAACAACAACATCACCACTTAAAGCTTTGATCCGTGTTTTGCACTTAATAATCGTTTGTAACCCATGGCTTCGGTGTATTCTTGGTTGGGTCAAAAGTCTATCGCTATGCCCGCTGCATCATGGGGGCTCTAGAGTATTAGGATGTGTTGTCCACAAGAGATTATCTCGATACAAACATTATACATAACTATGCTTATTATTATCTTTTATCCCATTTGATGTGCAGTTGTAGGTGGATCTTCAACCCTGGCCTATCTCCATCCATTGATTCAAATCTGTTATAAAGTAAACTAGATTGTTCCAGTTAACTAAGGTAAAATGAGCAAACAAAGTCTTGTAGGCGTGTCCTTTTTTATTACCTTTTAGCAGTGCTTTCCAAGGTTCGATTAAACCTAGGTATTCTAGGGAAAAAGCTATTATACTACATCCGTGAATCTAGATCAAAGGTATCAGTTAGCCTCCATTGGAGAAGAAAACCGAGAGAGAAGGGAAAGAGGAGAAGTTGAAGGAAGAAGCTAAATCAAGCACGAGGCTCTGCCCACAAGGTCGTGACGTCATATCCACTACCATGTCTCCTTCAAGCTGTGGTTCCACCATCTTTGGTGAGATTGCTCTAATCCCTATCTCTTGTGCCCCAAATATTGTTGTTGGCATACAAGATCTGTATGTATCTTGATGTATAAGATCATATGGTGCTCTCTAGAGAAGAACAAGGTGTATCCCCATTTGATAATAGTGGAAGAATATTTCGGTGGCTTTGACCCATGGTTTTTCCTCTCAAGTTTAGAGGTTTTCCATGTAAAAAGGATTGGTGTTCCATGTCTATTAATTTACCACTACAACTCTTAGTTCTGAATCCTAACCATTATTTCAGAAATTGGCTCTAGGAGCGTTTGGTCAAGTGCATAGCAGTTTTCTCCATATATGATGTTGCATATGTTTCCTTCTGTGATAGAGCAACGATCATTGGATTTAGTACATGAGTGGTGCTGAAGTTTACATCTTATTCCGATGCGTATTTTTAGATCACGTTTGAGTGTGCTAATTCCCCAACATAGTGGTATCAGAGCATCAGGTTCTGCTTAGAAGTTGTTGCTAGCTCTCAATGACTTTGGAAGAAAGCGTCACCACAAGTGGCATGTTAAAACTTGATTCTTCCAGTTACTCATTATGGAAGCCCATGATGGAAGACATCCTTTATTGCAAGGATTTGTATGAGATAATTATGAAAGACAAGATACCGACAACCGGTTTCATGGAAGAAGAATGGAGAGTGTTGAACCGAAAGGCAATAGGTATGATTCGATTGTACATCAACCACAATATATTCCACCATGTTGCAAATGACACAAATGCGTATGAGATTGTTGGGCCACTTAGAGAAAAAATAAAAAAATTCCTATGCTATGATCCCAAGATCTAGCTGAGGTAGAAGGCCATGAGGATTACCACTAGACGCGCAGTTGTGGAATTGATGAAGCACATCGCTTGATGTAGTGCAGTCCTCACGACCCGATCGAATCCACGATCGTTAAAGTGCTGAATGTATAGCACCACCGCCAGTATCCACACGTGCGAGGAGGAGCGCCGGCGGTGGACTGCTAGGTCCGGTACGGCGGCTAGACTGAACTGGACTGGAGTTAGGGTTTCCAATGCATGGAATGACCTAACCGTAGCCACTTGGGAATCTATGCCCCAGTATATATAGGGAGGGAAAGTGGGCTCCACTCACTTGTGGCCCATTCACTAAAAGTCATATATTAGTCATTGCGAGTCTAACTCACTGACTCAGTCCGTGTCCTATTCGGATCCAACCCAAATAGATTTTTGGTTCGTGTCCAACCCAAACTTACTCCCGCTCTTAAGTGTGTGACCCGACAGACTCATGGTGACTCAGGCATGATCGCAGTCTCACTTGTGACCAATTAGTCAGTAGCGGCTCCTAGCAGAACATGCCGACTCTAAAGTACCAAAGAGTCATGACGATATACCTTCCAATGTGACTTTTGCTTGAGTCCCTTTTGCCTCACGATACATCTTGTCAAGCTATAGGCAAATAATCGTCATACTTCAAATATATTAACTCTCTTCTCATCAGAGATAAGTGATTTATCCGACTAACTCTTAGTCAACTACCTCGGTTAACATTTAACCAAGTCGTGCATAGTCATGCTTTCCGAATGATATATTCCGAGATGGCCCAGAGAACATCTCTCCAGTCGGAGGGCACAATCCCATCTTGGTCATTGATACGTCCAAAATGTATCTACTTTCCCGAACACTTTTGCTATTGTTTCTCCTCTAAACTTGTGTGATTTGGATACAACTAACGCGGACTGACGCTGTTTTCAGCAGAATTTCCTTGGTGTCTACTTTTTGTGCAGAAAATCAACTATCAGGAAAAATCCCGGAAAATATGTAGAAAATCCTATTTCACCTGAAGACTCCAGGAGCCAGAATACGAGACAGAGAAGAGCCAGGGGGTGGCCACACCACCTGGTGGCGCGGGCTAGGCCAGGCTGCTCCAGTGGGTGGTGTGGGCCCCCCAGGCACCCCCTCGGTCTCCCTCTTTGCCTATAAGAAGCCTTCTAACCTAAAAACTCCGGGGGGTTCGACATTTTTCTAGAAGGAGTTCTGCTCCGCCTCGCCACCACCAGATTCCATGAAACGGCACCAGAAACTCTATTCTGGCACCCTGTCGGGACGGGGAATTGGAGGAGATCATCGCCATCATCATCACCATCACTTCTCCGTCGACCATCCATGTTTCCCCCATCTATGAGTGAGTAATCCCCCGCTGTAGGCCATGGGGATAGTAGGGATTGGATGAGATCGTTCATGTAATGGCATCAGATTGTTAGGGCATGGTGTCTAGTATCTTTTATTAGTGCTTTATGACTTTGTTGCGACTTGTTATGCTTAATGCTTGTCACTAGGGCCCGAGTGCCATGATTTCAGATCTGAACATGTTATTGATTCATTATGATAGTATTGTTTATGGTCTTATCTGCAAGTTGTATACACACATTGTTGTCCAGAACCAATGGCCCCGAAGTGACAGAAATCGGGATAACCGGAGGGAATGGCTTTGATGTGAGGATCACATGTGTTCACGGAGTGTTAATGCTTTGCTACGGTGCTCAATTAAAAGGAGCACCTTAATTGCCAGTAGTTCCCTTGAGGCCCCGCTGCAAACGGGCTGGCAGGACAAAAGATATTGTGCAAGTTCTCATTGCGAGCACGTATGGCTATATTTGGAACACATGCCTAGGATTATCTAGTACTTGGATGCTTTATCTTATTTATCTGCAATTGCCCTATGTTATGATTGCTATGTGAATTGTCTTGTCCATGCAACGCCCGTCCATCCATCCCTATGCCTACCGCACTTGAATCCTACTGTTTACTGCTATTGTTACTGCTGTCTTTACTTTACTACTGTTGCTACTTTACTATTCCTACTACAAAACTGTTGCTACTGATAAACTGATGTGAGCAAGATTGTTTCCAGGTGCAGCTGAATCGACAACTCAGTTGTTAAGGCTTATAAATATTCTTTGTCTCCCCTTGTGTCGAATCAATAAATTGGGTTTCACTTCCCTCGAAAATAATGCGATACACCCCCTATACTTGTGGGTCATCAAGACTATTTTCTGGCGCCGTTGCCGGGGAGCATAGCTTTATTTATCAAGTTCACTTGGATTCTCTATTGTTCGCTGCTATCCATCCATCATGGGTAAGTCTCGTGATGGCAAGTTTCCTATTTTACCATCCACTACAAGAAGAGGTACGGTTCTTAACACCTCTGCTGCTCTTGATTCACCATCTGTTATAAGTAAGCTCGTTACACCACCACATACACATGCTACACACACTGCTACTACTGCTGATTCTGAAATTTCTGATGCTTATGATGCTGCTTCTACTGTGCTTGATAAGAGTGGTTCATTAGGTCCTTTCCTAGATGCTACGATTGCTAGAACTATAGCTGGAAATACCGAAACTCCTAATGAAGACACTACCACACCTGTTAGTTCACCTGAGTCTAGTGAAAGTTATGATATTGAAGATGGTTATGTTGAGATGACTGATGAATTTATTAAAGAATGTAAAAATACCCATGATAGGAGCGCTGCTAAGAGTCTCCTTGAGAGGCGTACTATTAGACCCAAATTGTCTCTTGTTGCTAAGTTTGCTGCTTCTCCCATAAACATTATAGATGAAGATTATGATTTCTCTCTCGATCTATCTTACATAGCTATTGTCGAGAAAGAACCTTTTTGTGGGACTAAGAATGAAAGTGCGGTAGCACATATGAATGAACTTTCTACCATGAGTGGCTTGTTTTCTGATGATATTAAGATGCGTACTTACTTTGTTGCTAAGATTTTCCCCTTTTCACTGAAAGGAGAAGCTAAAACTTGGTTTAGTAATTTACCTCCTAGATCTATTGATAGCCCTGATTGCTTGATTAGTACTTTCCTGCAGAAATATTTTTCCTCCCAGTGCTAGACATGCTATATTGTAGGAACTTTTTGATTTTAAACAGGGAGAAAAAGAGGTGTTGCCTGAATCTTGGGCAAGGTTTTGTGCTTTGATTCATGCACAAGCTAGAAGTCCATTACCTAAGAATGAGCTTCTTGATATATTTTATAATGGACTAACCGAGGAATCTAGGACATACCTAGATAGTTGTGCTGATTGTGTTTTCAGGAATAGGACTCCCAAGGAAGCTGAGGAATTAATGGCTAAAATAAGTAAGAACTATGAAGATTGGAGTCCTCCTGAACAAGTTATACCTGAAGTAATTGTACCTGAACCTGCTATACCAGTACCTATTCCAACATCGAAGAAGAGGGGAGTTATTGAATTAAATGATGAAGTGATGAAGGAACCTAAGAAATGTCTTAAGGAGAAGGGAATTAAAGCTGCAGATGTCAAGAATTTACCTCCTATAGAAGAATTATGTAAGCCTATTCCCTACTCATCCACTATTGAGGTACACTCTCTCCAACACTTTGATGAAGGTGATATCCCTTACTCTAAACCTCCTGATCAATGCTTAGAAGAATTCGATATCTTTATTGTTAAGCAAGATAATTTTAATAAAAGGGTGCAAAATCATCTAATGGAAAACACTAGAGCTATTGTTGAGTTGAAAGATATTGTGGAAAGAACCTCTAATGATGTTAAAATGATTGTTAAACACTTTCAAATGGTTCAAACTCAAATAGATCAACTCGTTAAAGTGCAAAACGACTTGCTAGTTAACGCTGCTAAAGAAAAACATGCTTATGAAATTAGAACTAGAAGTGGTGCTGCTACCCAGGATCCTCTTTATCCTGAGGGGCATCCCAAAAGAATTGAGCAGGATTCTCAACAAGCTGAAAATAGTGGCTCTACTCGTAAGAAAAGGAAAAAGAAACATAAAACTGTTGTAGAACCCTCTGAACCTGCTATAGATCCTAATAGTATATCTATCTCTGATGCTGAAAATGGAAGTGGTAATGAAGAAAATGAAGTTCCTAATGAAGAAAAAGTTGAAGAAGAACCTGAAAACCACACTAAGAATACTAAATACACTAAAGAAGATTTTGTTGCTAAGAAACATGGTAGTGAAAGAGAACCTTGGGTCCAAAAACCTATGCCTTTCCCTGATAAGAAACAAGTCAAACGAAGATGAACACTATAATAAGTTTTGTGAGTGGATGAAACCTTTATTCCTGCAAATTCCTTTGACTGATGCTATTAAATTGCCTCCTTACTCAAAGTATATGAAGGATATTGTCTCGAATAAAAGGAAGATCCCTAATGAAGAAATTTCTACTTTGCTTGCTAATTATTCCTTTAATGGTAAGGTTCCAAAGAAACTTGGAGACCTAGGGATTCCAACTATCCCTTGCTTTACTAAGAATAGTTATGTTAGAACTGCTTTGTGTGATTTGGGAGCTGGAGTTAGTGTTATGCCTTTCTCTCTCTATAACAGGCTTCAACTAGAAAAATTAATACCAACTGATATATCTTTGCAAATGGCTGATAAATCTACCACTATTCCTGTGGGTATATGTGAGGATGTGCCTGTTCAAGTGGCTCATAATCGCTTGATATTAACTGATTTTGTTGTGCTTGAAATGCCTGAAGATGATAATATGTCTATTATTCTTGGGAGACCTTTTCTTAATACTGCAGGAGCTGTTATTAATTGTAATCAAGGAAAGGTGACTTTCAATGTGAATGACAAGGAACATACTGTCTATTTCCCCAAGAAGGTTGAAAGAACTTATGGTTTGAATATAATTGAACATGTTGAGGGCATTCAAGTTGGAGAAATATATTGTCCCATGCCAAGAAAAAAAATTGAAAATATTATGATTGGGACCATTGCTATCAAGGTTGAGGTAACATAATCATTAGTGGAATACAAAGTTTTGTCTCATATGGAATTGTTTTGGTAACAAGACCTGATCAACCTTGTTAACAAAAGGATTTCATTGAACAAAACAATGTTTTCACTATGATTATCTCTGTTTACTTCTATTCTGTCCATTTTAGTTTTTGCTTTCGTTTAGTTTTCTTTTTGTTAGTTGCTTGCATTTTAGAGTGTCTTAGGACTTCTGTAGCTTTTGCTTTGTTTTGCATTGCATCTTTTCCAAAAAAAATCTGCCTGTCAGAAAATCATTCTTCTATACCTGAAAATTGCCCAAAAATAAAGTGTCTCGAAAAATTCCAGAAAATTCATATTAAATTTTTGCGTGAAAAAAGGGGCAGAGGAGTACCTGGGAGGTACCAGGGGGACCCACCAGGCAGGCACACCACCTGGTGGCGCGGCCTGCCCTGGGTGGCGCCATGCCCTGGTGTGGGCCACCCCTGGCCCCCCACTAACTCTCTCACCTGTTACTTTCTTCTCTCTCCTGAGTAAGCTCCAGTTCATTGCTCAAAATCGCGTTCTTGCTGTGCTTGCTCTCGATTTTTTTGATCTCCTTGCTCAGCCCATCTTTCTTGCTGAAATTTGGAGCAATTGTTCCCTAGTATGTGACTCCTCTCCTTGTCCAAGTAGATTTGAGTTTAGTGGATTATAATCTTGAGTATTTTGCTGCTGTAGGTGATAGGTTTTGAGAGCTTGTAAGCTTGTTTGATGCTTAGAGATATAGTTTTGATGCATGTTTAGGCCTCTTACAAGTCCCTATGAGTAGAATCCTTCATTATATTCACTTTGCAATCACTTGTTTAATAGGTGTTTAAATTTTAGAATAGAAAATGAGTGAGCACCACCTAAACCAACATGAACTATGGGTGCCTGAGATCATGAAGGTCCACTAGGAGGAGGAAGTTTTTCCCTCCATTTATCCATGTTCTGAGTTCATGAGAGCTGCAGGAATTCTCCAAGATTTCCACACTTTGGTTTCTAACGCAGGGTTAGAGCACTTTTTGGAAGATGAACCTTGTCAATTTGTGAAGCTAACCATGTATGTGGTGCAGGACTTCCAATTTAGTCACTCTTTGCCTAACCCCATGGTCCATTACAAAATTTACAATATTGTTGTCGACCTTTCTCTTGATGATTTTTGTGCAGCTATTAAGGTACCTCAATGGGGATCATATAGAAGGATTAAGGAGCGACCTGAACCACTCATGGATTTATACGCAGAAATTTTCCAAGGGAGCATCTTCTCGAAGGAGAATGGAAAAATCCATAACATTCATCTTCCCTCCATTTATTACTTCGCCTACTTTGTTGCCAAGCGTGTTCTTGCTAGGAAAACTTCCAATAAGTTATCTTCTTATGATCTAGCATTTATCTCTGTTGCTCTTAAATGAGATAGGTCTTACAACTTAGGTGCTTTGATAGCTTTCTGTCTTGCTGCTAACTATGAGAAAGGTGGAATTTGTGGAGGCCTAATTGCTTCTCGTTTACTAGCATTGCATGGTTTAGTGCCTCATCATCTAGACCTACAGTTCCCCATAGAAATGCTTGATTTTAATTCCATGATACAGCATAAATTTGTTTCTTCGTGGGCTAGTATGAGTGAGTTATCTTATGAAATAACCTTTCTCAAAGCTGGTTGGAGAAAGAGTAAGTCCGAGCGTGTTGTTCTTTTGCCTGCACCTGTTTTGTTTAACCTTGATAACAGGGAAGGATGGTCCCTCACTGAGGAGGAGCTTGACACGTACTTGGGAGAGCTCTCCCAACAGGAGCAGGACACTAGAAGGGAGGTCACGGATGATTCGGTCTAGCCCTCGAATGAGGGAGAGTCTTCATATCAGCAGCCTGCTTATGATTGGGGAGCTTCTTCTTCTTCCCACGGGCTCGACTACGACCATTCTTATCATGATCCGCCTGCTTGGAACCCTTATTCGTACATGGATTGATACCCACTTAGGCCAAAAGCCTAAGCTTGGGGGGAGGTACGCCAACACCGCACTCATCTCCATATCATGTTGCATCGGTACTTTGTATATTCATGTTTTGTTCTCTCTTTAGTTTTCATTCTTTCTTTGCTTTTGCTTTCTAAAACACAAAAAGACCAAAAATATTTTTGTTGTTTCTCTTTGGTTTGCTTCTTCTTTTTGCCTTGGTTTGTTTTTCCATTTTGCTTTGTTTGAACTATTCGAAAAAACCCAAAAAGATTTTGCTTTGCTTGTTTTCCTCTTTGGTTCTTGTTTTAAAAAAAAATCAAAAACACCAAAAATATTTGTCGTTCTTCTTTGGTTTTGTAAGTTGGCTATATGGTTCAGCAGTCCTCATTGGATATTGGTTTCATATTATTATTCAAGCCACACAAGTGAAGAGCAATAATGAGGATCAATGACAACTTGAGGCGTGGTAAGAGGCTGGTAACGAACTCTATTTGTTTTCATTTTTGTACATATACTCATCATTGTGGGCTTGCTTAGCCTGTTCGTGTAGGGTGTATGTTATCTTTGGATGCTTAGTAGTTCTTGCTTTCTTTTGATTAGCTCCAGCTTGCTAATAGTTTCTAGCATGTCTTATGAATGTTTGCTTGCATTATTCTATTCCTAACTTGGTATGACACTGTGGTATCCTCCTCTGAATGTTTCATTTTAATTGACTTGGCACATGCTCATGCATGCACATGACTGTAATAATCAGTTAAGCCTTGATGAATTATTTTGCCTTGAGGATCTTGAATCACTTTCATGCCATGATTAACCCTGTTTTGTTGCAAGCATGATTATGACAGCTATTGCTCTCTCGTTTGTCGCTCCCTTACTATTGCTAGCCTTCACTTACACTGAGCATGTTTTGCTCAAGTTTCCAACTCCCTAAACCAAATATTTCCAAAGTGTCCACCATACCTACCTATTAGCATCATTTTCTATGTCCGCGCATATTCATTATGCCTTGTTTTCTTCAGAATAAAATGTTTGCTTGTTATGAGAAAGTTAGTTAGTAAAGCTCTCACAAACTTGATGGCACACTTTATTTTCTTGCACTTAATAAACCTGAACCATTGCGTCCTTCATTGTTGCATATATGCTTGCACTTTATAAGTTGAAGTTAGCAGAACCATGTTTCATGGGGAACGTTTTCAGCATTTCATTGGTACTTAGTACCTTGTTGATATCATGTTCTTTTACTTATGTATCCCGGCGGTGTGAAATAAAAGTGGAACTTGTAAGATCATGGAGTTTGTATGTATGTTAGAGAAATGCCTGGGCCGCTAGCCTAAGCCATGCCTAATCATGGTGGAAACTTGCAGCATAACCGTAATGAGCATTCTATGAAGCATCCTCAATAAAAATCTATGCACATAGTAAATAAAAAGATCGCTGAGATGCTCATTGTATGCTTGCCTTGTCATTTTGATTATGGGATAGCTCCTGTGTCATGTGCAAGGGGTACCCCATTAGCGGTTCTCTATGATACGTATATACTTACAATGACAAGAGCTTACTTGTGACTAAAGTTGAGTAGCATGAGGATCGGTCTTCGTAAGTAAGGGACATGAGGCTTCGATTTATAACTTGTCAAGCATATCCTCTTAGTTGTGTCACTTTAACCTTAACCATTTAAAGATGCTTATGATAGGGGCAATGAGAGCTCAAAGCTAACAAGTACCATACTTGTTGAGTCTCCATACATTCTCCGAGCACCTTCTTGAGAGCATAGTTGTCATTCTTTGTGCTTGTCTCATTACTTGATTATTTGTGTTATGACTTTGATGCTTGTATCTTTGATATCTTTACTTCTAGTCATCACTTGAACTTCAGAGGTGCCTTGGCATTCATAATCAAAGGCAAGCGAGATACCACTCTATCATACCTTATTATGAGCATTGTAATGTTGCTTATGTTTATGCTTCATGCTACTTATTATTTTTGAGTTGGAATCTATTCATAGCTTGCATTGACTATTAAGTAGACTCAGTAACATACCCTTTATTATGAATTGCCTAAGTAGTTGGTCACATGCTGAGAATATATGCATCATATGAAGCAAATGTGTTCGTGAAAGTTCTTTTATCGCACTCAGTTTCCAACTGAATTGCTTGAGGACAAGGAATAAGCTAAGCTTGGGAGGAGTTGATACGTCCAAAACGTATCTACTTTCCCGAACACTTTTGCTATTGTTTCTCCTCTAAACTTGTGTGATCTGGATACAACTAACGTGGACTGACGCTGTTTTCAGCAGAATTGCCTTGGTGTCTACTTTTTGTGCAGAAAATCAACTATCAGGAAAAATCCCGGAAAATATGCAAAAAATCCTATTTCACCTGAAGACTCCAGGAGCCAGAATACGAGACAGAGAAGAGCCAGGGGGTGGCCACACCACCTGGTGGCACGGGCTAGGCCAGGCTGCTCCAGGGGGTGGTGTGGGTGCCCTAGGCACCCCCTCGGTCTCCCTCTTCGCCTATAAGAAGCCTTCTAACCTAAAAACTCCGGGGGGTCGACATTTTTCCAGAAGGAGTTCTGCTCCGCCTCGCCACCACCAGATTCCATGAAACAGCACCAGAAACTCCGTTCTGGCACCCTGTCGGGACGAGGAATTGGAGGAGATCATCGCCATCATCATCACCATCACTTATCCGTCGACCATCCATGTTTCCCCCATCTATGAGTGAGTAATACCCCGCTGTAGGCCATGGGGATGGTAGGGATTGGATGCGATCGTTCATGTAATGGCATCAGATTGTTAGGGCATGGTGCCTAGTATCTTTTATTAGTGCTTTATGACTTTGTTGCGACTTGTTATGCTTAATGCTTGTCACTAGGGCCCGAGTGCCATGATTTCAGATCTGAACATGTTATTGATTCATTATGATAGTATTGTTTATGGTCTTATCTGCAAGTTGTATACACACATTGTTGTCCAGAACCAATGGCCCCGAAGTGACAGAAATCGGGATAACCGGAGGGAATGGCTTTGATGTGAGGATCACATGTGTTAACGGAGTGTTAATGCTTTGCTACGGTGCTCTATTAAAAGGAGCACCTTAATTGCCAGTAGTTCCCTTGAGGCCCCGCTGCAAACGGGCTGGCAGGACAAAAGATGTTGTGCAAGTTCTCATTGCGAGCACGTATGACTATATTTGGAACACATGCCTAGGATTATCTAGTACTTGGATGCTTTATCTTATTTATCTTCAATTGCCCTATGTTCTGATTGCTATGTGAATTGTCTTGTCCATGCAACGCTCGTCCAACCATCCCTATGCCTACCGCACTTGAATCCTACTGTTTACTGTTATTGTTACTGTTGTCTTTACTTTACTACTGTTGCTACTTTACTATTCCTACTACAAAACTGTTGCTACTGATAAACTGCTGTGAGCAAGATTGTTTCCAGGTGCAGCTAAATTTACAACTCAGTTGTTAAGGCTTATAAATATTCTTTGGCTCCCCTTGTGTCGAATCAATAAATTGGGTTTCACTTCCCTCGAAAATACTGCGATACACCCCCTATACTTGTGGGTCATCACTCATCCACATCACGCAGCTTGATTTTCAGTCGACCCGAACTCTGCCTTTATAACTGCCCTTTAACGGAACAACGTTTGACAGAACCTAAGTCGGTGATTCACAACTCGGATTGTGCAACAATGTCAGGTCTAAGGGTTACATTGATTGAGACATACAAATGACGACTTGTTCGTTGTATCTTAATATGGGTCAGTCCAACTCGCTAAACTCTTTAGCCGAATCCGTGTAAGTCGAAATAGCATCTCCATGCCCATGACAAGTGGAACCGTGTAATCATCGAACTTTCACATTAGTCTAAGTTGTGTGTCCAGTGATACGTCCATTTTGCATCACTATTTTATATCATAATTCACTGTTATTCATTGATATATTTCGTATTGAGAGGTGATACTTATGTTATTTCATCTGTTTTTGCATGGTTGATGACTTTTGGAGCATGGACCGTTGCAGTCAGGATTCTGATGGAAAAGGTGCTGTTTGGAGGCAAAATTCGCGAAGATCAGAAAATCCGGGAAAATATACGGAAAATCTTATTTTTTTCAGAAGACGAAGGAAGCCAGAAGGAGGAGTGGAGATGGGCCACAGGGGGCCCACACCACCCCCTGGCGCGGGCCACCCTAGGCCGCGCCACCAGGTGGTGTGGCCGCCCAGGCCCACCTCTGGCTCTCCCCTCTGGCGTATATATTCCTCACGAAACCCTAAGACTCGGGGAGCGACCACAGAAAGATTCCGCCACCTCTGTAGGGCAGAAAACACCGAGAGAGAAAGATCTCTCCGGCAGACAGATTTCTGCCAGGGGAATCCCTTCCCGGAGAGGGGAGATCGTCGCCATCAACACCACCATCAAGCTGGACTTCATCGGGATCATCATCATCATCATCACCACCATCAGCACCCTGATGGCTCAATGCACGGCGCCCAGAAAACTGCTGGTGCGTGGTTGATATAGATCTCGTTGGGAACCCCAAGAGGAAGGTATGATGAGCACAGCAGCAAGTTTCCCTCAGTTATGAAACCAAGGTTTAATCGAACCAGTAGGAGCAAGGAAACACCCCAAAGGTGTTACTAGCTGAGCTTTGGCAGGGCGCACTACCGGTTCTAGTAGCAATGTGGAGACCTGCACATCACAACCACAGAACTCTGTCCCCAACTTGCGATGAGGTTGTCAATCTTACCGTGTTTTGCGGAAAACAAAGGATTAAACGTATCTCCAAGGATGAACTACTCACGCATCACACCGGAGGCTTGCATGGTGATGAAGAAGGCCTCTAGGGTGAATTCCCCTCTCCGGCAGGGTGCCGGGAAGAGCTTCAGATCCCTCCCTATCTAGGGATGGAGATAACGGCGGCTACAGACTCTTTCGTGGATTTTTGATCAGGCACTTAGGGTTTACGTCCCGAGGGCATCTTATAAGCGGAAGGGGAGGCCGAGGGGGTGCCGGGAGCGGCCACACCACCCCCTGGCGCAGGCCAGGCTGGGCCGTGCGGCCAGGTGGTGTGGTGGCCCCCTGGCCCCTCTCCGTCTCGTATTCTGGCATCTGATGACTTCCGGAAAAATAGGCACTTTGGCTTTTGTCCCGTCCAATTCCGAGAATATTCATTTTCTGACTTTCTTGGAACCAAAAATAGCAGAAAATAGGCAGCTGGCATTGTGGCTCTTATTAATAGGTTAGTCCAAGAAATCATATGAAAAGTACTCCAAAGTGTGGACAAAACACAAGAAAGTGGATAAAACCAAGCATGGAACATCAAAAATTATAGATATATTTGCAATGTATCAACATCCCCAAGCTTAACTCCTGCTCGTCCTCGAGTAGGTAAGTGATAAAAAGAAAGAATAATTTTTGAGGTGACATGCACCATCAAAGACTTGATCAAAGTATTTGTAAAACATTCAAAGCTGGGATCATAGTACTTCAATCATAACATGAAAGACAAAGTTCTAGCAATAAGACAAAGAAACTATGATGCAACATGAAAAGGCACAAACAAAAGATTCATGAATAACAATGCTTTGCAAGACGTTTGTTTGTTTCACATAAATAAAACATAACATAATAGTATTCAGCTTGTCCCTCAAAGAGTAGCAAATATAAATGCAAAGGACACCTTCAAATTTCATAAGAGTGACTAGATACAATAGTTTAAAACAAGCAATAACAAGTTATGCATCAATCAACTAGTCTTGGAACAATGCACATAGAACTAAGAATGGCCACTATGCTCTCAAAGTAGGTGCACAAAGAGAGAAGGTGGAGACTCAATATAATGGTGGAAGAAAGGCCTTTGTAAAAGGAAGTAGGGATTCAAGTCTCATAAAGAGCTTCCAAAAGTTATGGTACTTATAGCTTTCAGCTCTCATTGCCCCTATCATAAGCATATTGAAGGTGATTAAGGTTAAAGTGACACAACTAAGAGGATATGCTTGACAAGTTATAAACCGAAATCTCATGCCCCTTACTTACGAAGACCGAACCTCATGCTAATCAACTTCAGTCACGAGTAAGCTCTTATCATTGTAAGTACATGTGTATCATTAAGAACCGCCAACGGGGTACCCCTTGCACATGATACGGGAGCTTTCCCATAATCAAAATGACAAGGCAAGCAGATAATGAGCATCTCAGCGATCTTTTTATTTGCTATTTGCATAGGTTTTTATTGAGGATGCTTCATAGAGTGCTCATTATGGTGATGCTGCAAGTTTCCACCATGATTAGGCATGGCTTAGACTAGCGGCCCAGGCGTTTCTCTAACACACATACAAACTCCATGATCTTACAAGTTCCACTTTTATTTCACACCGCCGGGATCCGTAAGCAAAAGGACATGATATCAACGGGGTACAAAGTACAAGTGCAATGTTGAAAGCGTTCCCCATGAAACATGGTTCTGCTAATTTCAACTTATAAAGCGCAAGCATATACGCAACAAAGAAGGACCCAATGATTCAAGTTTATTAGATGCAAAAAGTAAAGTGTGCCATCAAGTTCGTGAGAGCTTTAATCACTAGTTTTCTCATAACAAGTTTTATTTGGAAGGTAAACAAAAGCATGAATATACTTGGAATAGCATAAGCTAATAGGTAGGTATGGTGGGCTCTTTGGAATAACTTGGTTTAGGGAGTTGGATGCATGAGTGGAACTCATACTTTGTTGTGGAGGCTAGCAAAAGACTGGGAGCGACAAACTAAGAGAGCAATAATGGCCATAATCATGCAGAGCGACAAAACATCATTGATCAAAGCATAAAGTGATACTACAAGTTGAAAAGTAAAGGATCATAAAGGCTATGGTGACTTGAGATAGTCATAACATGGTGTGAGCACGTGCCAAGTCAACCCAAATAAAGCATCAAAGGAGAATACCACTATACTATGCTTTAATATGCTAAAACAATGCATGATTCATCCAAGGCACATTAAGCAATCTCAATTGTTTATAACAAGTCATACTACAGCAAAGAATACTAAGCATAAAGCCAAAACAATATCAAGCATGGCATGACAAAGCATAGCCCACAGTAAAAAAACGAGCTCTTTTTACCACATAAGTATGAACTTTCCTACTCTTTTCCAAACCAAACCAAACTATTTGCAAACCAATGTATGAAAGAGGGGGTCCAACCAATTTAATCATAAAACTAAGCAAACAAAAGCAAACGAAAAACCAAAACAAAAACGAAAAAGAAGACGCTCCAAGAACAACACAACTGTGCATGAAACAATAAAAATGAAGCGTTTGGAAGAAACCTGGGATTTTTATTGATGAAGAAGGGGATGCCTTGGGCATCCCCAAGCTTTGACGCTTGTACTTCTTGGAGATTTCTTGGGGTGACACGGTGGCATCCCCAAGCTTGAGCTTTAGTCTATCCTTCATCTCATTACTCATTCCTTCCATACACCTAAAAATTTTCCTTCATACAAAACTTCACACAATCTTTATTAGCAACATTAGTGCACTCAAGATAAATAAGTCTTAAGGTTCAGTCCTAACACCAAACAAACTTCCATTAGAACACTAGCTACTGTAGCACTTCCCTCAAAAAGCTCAATTCCCCAAAAGAACTCAAAAAGGAACCAACAAGAAGCAAATGCAGAAAATGGCAGAAATCTGTCAAAACAGACCAGAAGGTAAAGACGAATTTTTTCGAAGACCTTCTGTTGCTCAAATCAAAAAGTGTTGAACTAATGAAAGTTATATAACAACCTGGGGCAGAAGCACAAAACTTCACGCCTCAAAAAGACGTTCAGAGATTTTACACAAATTTTTACGGTGAAGCACAGAAATCTGTTTCGGGACAGTAACTTTCCGAATCATTACTTCTCTCTCATTAGAGGTTACTCTTGGCACAAAAAGCAAATAAAAACGATAAGGAGCGGTTATTACTGAAGTAATAACTTCCAAGACTCATCTAAAACTTTTGGGTTATCTCCCAATAAGTACTTTTCTTTAACGCCTTTAAGTTAGGCATAAGAAGCAAGAAAGAATCAAGTGTTCTCAAATGAAGAAGCATTAAAACCAAATTTCTTGCCCTTACCTCTCTTACTTTTATTCTTAACCTTTGGGAAAATGTGATTGTTTGGTGGAGAAGAAAGGTGCATGGTACCCTTTCCCACATCTATTATTGCTCCAAGGAGTTCTAATAGGGACCTTCCAAGTGTAATTTGTCCTTTTCCTGCACATTCAATAACAAGATAATCAGTAGAAATCATTTTCCCAAGGATCTTTGTAAACACTCCTTCAGCTATTCCAAGAGGTAATATGGTCGTGTTATCAGCAAGAGATATTTCTTTTACTCCTTCAGTAAGCCCCCAAGTATTTAGAGATTTATAAATATCTTTGGGCATAAGACAAAATTCAGACATGATATCACAGCGAGCTTGAAAAGTTTCAGTGTTTATCTCAATCTTTACTGTAGGGAACCACTTTGATGGTTCAGAATTTATTGGAACATAATTGGAGGAAATATCCTCCCACAAAAGCATCTAAAGCATATCTATAGCAAAGAGCAATCCCAAGGTAAAAACTGCTAAGGAACAAACTTTGAGTCATTTTAGGCTCAGTTTTTTCATGTAGATCAGAGATTCTAGACAAAGCTTCCGTAAAACTTTCCTCAATTCCTTGTTTAAAAGTGAAAATCATTTCCTCGTGTGACATAGTGATTGGAGCAAGGCTAGACATAGTGGCAACTTAAGATAGGAACTATTTTTTTGTGTTTTTGAATAAAGAAAGCAAACTTGTAAAACTAATTTTTTGTGTTTTTGATAACAAAACAAGCAAACAAAGAAAACAGAAACCAAGCAAAACAAAAGTAACAAAGTAAATAGATTGGTTATGAGGGACTCCCCTTGTGAAGATGTCCTTGACTCCCCGGCAACGACGCCAGAAAAATGCTTGATGGCTCAATGCACGGCGCCCAGAAAAGTGCTGGTGTATGGTTGATATAGAGCTCGTTGGGAACCCCAAGTGGAAGGTATGATGAGCACAGCAACAAGTTTCCCTTAGTTATGAAACCAAGGTTTAACCGAACCAGTAGGAGCAAGGAAACACCCCAAAGGTGTTACTAGCTGAGCTTTGGCAAGGCGCACTACCGGTGCTAGTAGCAACGTGGAGACCTGCACAACACAACCACAGAACTCTGTCCCCAACATGCGATGAGGTTGTAAATCTCACCGTGTTTTGCGGAAAACAAAGGATTAAACATATCGAATGGAAAGAAGTGAAAGTTTGCAGAAAGTATACACAAAGCAGTAAAAGATTGTAGATTGTATGTAAAAGAAAAGGACCGGGATCCATAGTTCACTAGAGGTGGCTCTCCTTAGATAGATAACATGCTGGGTGAACAAATTACAGCGGGGCAATTGACAAACATCGAGAAAGAAATACATGCGTATACTAATCATCTTGACTCCTTTAAGACTTGATTGGGCATTACAACATTATACATCGACCGCCATCCAACTGCATCTATGACTAATAATCCACCTTCAGGTTATCATCCGAACCCCCTCCAGTATTAAGTTGCAAGCAACAGATTATTGCTTTACGAACTGCGTGTAAAGTAAACAATACGATTGTTCTATGAACAAAGGATTGTTGTTTTCTCCCTAGTAGCAACAGCACATCTAATACCTTAGAGATTTCTGTCACTTCCCCAGATTACCAGAGGCATGAACCCACTATCGAGCATAAATACTAACTCTTGGAGTTGCTAGCATCTACTTGGCCAAGATAGCTACTAACAACGGAAAGCATGCAAGATCACAAATAACAAAGACATTATAGAATCAATCTGAAATAGCATCTCAATATCCATAGGATCCCCGCAAACACAACATGCAGAATTACAAATAGATGATCTTGATCATGAACGGAGCTCACAAGATCTAGACATGAAAGCACAAAGGAGGAGAACCATCCATCTATCTACTACATGGATCCGTAGTCCAAGGATGAACTACTAACGCATCCCATCGGAGGCTTGCATGGTGATGAAGAAGGCCTCCAGGGTGAATTCCCCTCTCTGGCAGGGTGCCGGGAAGAGCTTCAGATCCCTCCCGATCTAGGGATGGAGATGATGGCGGCTACAGACTCTTTCGTGGATTTTTGATCGAGCACTTAGGGTTTACGTCCCGAGGGCATCTTATAGGCGGAAGGGGAGGCCGAGGGGGTGGCGGGAGCGGCCACACCACCCCCTGGCGCGGGCCAAGCTGGGCCGTGCGGCCAGGTGGTGTGGTGGCCCCCTGGCCCCTCTCCGTCTCGTATTCTGGCATCTAATGACTTCCGGAAAAATAGGCACTTTGGCTTTTGTCCTGTCCAATTCCGAGAATGTTCGTTTTCTAACTTTCCTGGAACCAAAAATAGCAGAAAACAGGCAGCTGGCACTGTGGCTCTTGTTAATAGGTTAGTCCAAGAAATCATATGAAAAGTACTCCAAAGTGTGGACAAAACACAAGAAAGTGGATAAAACCAAGCATGGAACATCAAAAATTATAGACACATTTGCAATGTATCACACCCTAATCACCATCTCCATATTGCTTTAACAATTGTATTGAATCTTGCATAGTTCTTAGGGGAAACTTTCCTGGTGTTAATTACCCTTTGTAGTTGATGCTATTGAGTGAACCATTGAATTATTGTTTATGTTCAGATTGTTATACATCATTATTCCATCTCTGATCATGATCCATATGATGTCTTGTGAGTAGTTCATTTTGTTCTTGAGGACATGGGAGAAGTCATGTTGTTAGTAGTGGAGTTGTGTTGAGAAAGATTCAATAGTTTGATATTTAAGTTGTGGTGTACTTCTTCTAGTGGTGTCATGTGAACGTCGACTACATGACACTTCACCTATATGGGCCTAGGGGAATGCATTGTGTATTTGGCTACTAATCGTAGGGGTTGCCGGAGTGACAGAAACCTTAACCCCCATTAGGAAACCATTGCACAAGGGATGTAAGGGTCTTAGAGTTTAAAGCTGTGGTTAGGTTTCTACCTTAATTACTTTCTTGTACTTATGGATGTTTGCAAGGGGTATAATCACAAGTATGTATTAGTCCTAGGAAGGTTGGTACATTAGCACAGGTTCACCCACACAACACTTAGCAAGCTAAAGAAGATTAATCAACTATATGAAGCGAAAGCACTTGACAGTCTTCCCATGTGTCCTCGAGAACGTTTGGTCATCTTAAGTAATACAACTGGCTTGTCCTTTGCTGCATAAAGGATTGGGTCAGTTGCTGCATTTATTCCTACTATCTTTTATTTACTTGTACTTTGTTTACTTGCTTTATAAAAAAAAAACTAAAAATCCGTTTGCTAAGTATTTGCAGAGAATTCCTGATCCATACCACTAGCCAGCACATTCTGCTCCTTGTTGGGTTCGACACTCTTACTTATCGAAAATACTGCGATACACCCCCTATACTTGTGGGTCATTAAGACTATTTTATGGCGTCGTTGCCGGGGAGTGAAGCGCTATTGGAGAGTGGAACTGGTAAAGGAAACTTCTACTGTGAGTATTGTTTATTTCTGTTAGTTGCTTCATTTTTGTTATGGATAATTCGCTGAGTTTCTTATTTGGTAATGCTACTACCACTGCTAAGGTAGTAGATGAACTACCACCTGCTGAGAATGATGCTTTCAAAATACCTACAAGAATTATTGATCGTGTTATGGATAACTACTATGTTGGGGATGGAACTGTCCATCCCGGTGATTATTTGCTCTTTATACACGAATTATGCGGGTTGTTCAAGTGTGTAGGTATTACTACAGATCAAGTTAAGAAGAAGTTATTCTCATTATCACTGAAAGGAAGAGCTGAGGAGTGGTATAAGCTGCTGAAGAATGGTCAAGCTCTTGAATGGGAGGAAATAGTGCCTCTCTTTTATTCAAAGTTTTATCCTCCTAGTGAGATTCATAAAGATCGGAATCAAATATACAACTTTTGGCCTCTTGATGGAGAGAGTACAGCTCAAGCTTGGGGGATATTGAAGTTACTAATGCTCAAATGTCCCATTCATGAGCTCCCCAACAATATTATTATCAATAACTTTTATGCAAGGCTTTCTCTACATGGTAAGGATTTAATGGATGCTTCTTGTGCTGGATCATTCACTCGCATGGAAGAAGAAGCTAAATGGGATCTTCTGGACCATATTCAAGACAATGCTGAAGCTTGGGAGAATGACAAAGGTAGAAAGTCAGGTATAAATTATGATTATGAATGCATTGAATCTTTTATGGGAACTGATGACTTTCAAAATATTAAAAATGCTTATGGTCTAGACTCTCAAGCTATTGCTTCTTATTTTAAGGCTTTTGCTTCCTACATTGAAGTGCCTAAAAAGAAGTGGAATAAGTATCATGAACCTTATAAAGATATTACTAAGAGTGTTCCTGCAAGAAATACTAAAGTTTATACTGCTAATCATGTCTTACCTGAACCTTATATTGAGAAAATGCCTTTCCTAGTTAAGATAAAGGAACATTCTATGATAGCTAGTATGGTTAATGAAAGTACACATAAAGTTGTTGAACCTGATAAACAAATGGTTGATGAACCTATAATAGCAAAGGTGAAAGACTTTGTTACTAAATATGAAGAAGAGGGACACACTATCCTTTGTAAGGATACCTCTAATATTGTTTCACAAAGTAGTATTATGAGAGCTAATATTCCTGTGTTTTCTATTAGAATAAGTGATCATTGCTACGATGGTCCTTGTGATAGCTATATTTTTAAGTTTATGCATGATACTAAAAGTTACTATGAGAGAGGGAAAAGTGTTCTTATGTATCTCATAATATCAAGTTTCCTCATTGTATGCTGAAAGTTTTTATGTTGCACTTCTTTTGCCTTCTTATACAAGTAGCCTCTGGTTTCAACAATTTGTTTGTTTACAAAATTCCCTTGCATAGGAAGTGGGTTAGACTTAAATGTGTGTATTTTTGCTTCTTAATGCTCTCTTTCACTTCAAGTCATATTCCTGAGTGAGCATCTTCAAAATTATCATGCACATCTTAATTTGTTTTGGGAGACAACCCAATTTGTTTTTTCTTTCAGTTTGTTTTTGTTTATTTGAGTCTTGGAAGTTATTACTTCGGTAATAACCGCTCCTTATCCTTTTTGTTTGGTTTTTGTGTCAAAGATCAACCTCTAATGAGAGAGAAGTAAGATTTGGGGAAGTTGTTGTCCCGAAACAGATTTTTGTTCTTCACCGTAAAAATTCGTGAGAGATCTCTGTATGTCGGATTGAGCTGTAATTTTTTGTGCTTCTGCCCCAGGTTGTTATTTAACTTTCGTTAGTTTTGCACTTTTTGATTTGAGCGATAGAAGATTTTCAAAAAATTGATCTCTACCTGCTAGTCTGTTTTGATAGATTTTGCCACTCTTGCATTTGCTTCTTTATTCGATTTCCTTTTTGAATTATTTTTGGGTTTTCGGAATGAGTTGCTACAGTAGCTTATGTTTTGATGGTTTTCAGTTGAACTCAAAAGGTTTTATCACTTCACTTATACTAATGTTGCTAATGAGAACTGTGTGAAGTTTTGTGTGAAAGAAATTTCCAGGTAGGGGAGATAATGGTGTAATAAGGAAGAGAAGGGTTTTATGACTCAAGTAATAAGTGTATGAAGATGAAGATATCGATGATATTCAAGTGGTGTCTCCGGAAGAAACTACTAGATACCAAATTCAGAGACCTGCAGGGCCTGTTTTCAAATAGGTAATAGTTCTGGTAAGAAATGTTCCGCGAAAATACAATCCAACTATATTTTTGCAGTTTTTAGCCAATAATGAAAGTTACGAAGCGAAAGAGGGACGGAAACGGAGCCAGGGTGGCTCACACCACCCTATGGCGCGGGCCCACCCCTGGCCGCGCCACCAGGTGGTGAGTCTACCCCGGACTTCGCCTCCGACTCGTTTTCTCCTAGTACCTTCCTTTTGATATGAAACTTCGTAATATATAATCCCCCGGATCCCCCGAGGTTTGTATATCGTGTTTTCGTCGTGTTTTTTGTTTCGATCTGTTTCTGCCAGGACATACTCTTTGAAAGCTTCAAAGCACAATGGTGTCCGACAAGGATAAAGGGAAGGAGCCTATGGAGGAGGATCTCCAATACCCCAAGCAGGGGCTGGTACCCTTAGTCACTTGCCCTGCATCAACGGAAGCCCTACGAGTCACCAAGGAGTTCTGCGATAAGTACCGAGACTTGAGGAGGAAGGTGGACATGCTTCAATGGGAGAATAATAGGCTTCGCAAGATGTTGGAAGATTTCCTCACGTCAACTAAGAAAATATTACCACCACCACCAAAGGAGTAATTCGTCATCAGGTTTGGCATCCCCTTGGTTTGTTCTAAGCTTGGGGGAGTTCCATGGTATCACATCACTATCTTCTATATTTTTACCTTTTTAGTGGAGTCATATCATGAATAGAGAAGTTATTATGTAGGATGGTTTGCATTATGGAAGTGTCCCCTCTTTCGTTAGATATGTATCCCTTGGTGTGAGTTGCCGTTATGGAATATTAATGAGAAGTTCTATCATTTACTCTTTTGCATATCTTATATTAGTCTTCAATACGTGGTTATATGATTGATCTTGTTGTTACTATTGGTATCACTTTGGGATCATTGAGTTAATTTAGTTGGTTTTGGCAAACCTGGCTCAGTCAGTAGCAACACTATTTTTGAGAGTTGAATGAAAAGATAAAAGTACTCTTAAAGAAATATAATTTCATCATCTTTCTTTCTTGATTTGATCATAAGTTTAGTATCCTCTAGTTAAGATCTTTTATGCTTCCAAGGAAGATTGCATGTTTGATTTTATCACTTGTATGTTTGTTTGTTTCCTTCAACTCTTATACTTGCTACCCAGCCTTGCTAGCCAAAAACCTGTACTAAGAGGGAATTCTTCTCGTGCATCCACTCCTTTAAACCAAAACCCATGCCATTTGTGTCCACCATACCTACCTATTAGCATTATTGCTATTCCAAGTAAATTCTTGTTTTATCTACCTTCCAAATTAAACTTGTTATGTGAAAATTAGTGATTAAAGCTCTCACGAACTTGATGGCACACTTTACTTTCTTGCACTTAATAAACTTGAACCATTGTGCTCACCTATGTTGCGTATATGCTTGCGCTTTGTAAGTTGTGAATTAGTAGAACCATGCTGTCATGGGGAACGGTTTCAACATTGCACTGGTACTTTGTACCTAGTTGATATCATGTTCTTTTGTCTATGGATGTCGTCGGTGTGAAATGAAAGGGTAGCTTGTAAGTCCATGGAGTTATGCATGTGTGTTAGAGAAACGCCTGGGCCGCTGGTCTAATCCATGCTGACATGGTGGAAACCTGTAGCGTAACCATAATGAGCATCTATGAAGCATTCTTCTTATAAAAAAAGAGTCTGATATTGAGAAAGAAGAGAAAAAGAAAAAAGAGAGATTATGAAAAGAGGAAAGAGAGAAAAAAGCACCATATTCCCATGGTAAATAAGAAGATTGCTGAGATACTTGTTGTCTACTTGCCTTGTCATTTTGATATGGGGATTCTTCTGTATCATCGGGCAAGGGGTACCCCGTTGGCGGTTCTCTATGATACACATATGCTTACAATGACCAGAACTTACCGGTGACTAAACTTGACTAGCATGAGGAGCGGCCCTCGTATTCAAGGGACATGAGATTCTCAATTTACAACTTGTTAATGCATATCCTCATATTTGATCACTTTAACCTTAACCACCTAAAGATGCCTATGATAGGGGCAATGAGAGCTGAAAGCTAGTAAGTATCATAATTTTTGGGAGCTCTTTATGAAACTTGAAATCCCTGCTTCCCTCTACGAAGGGCCTTTCTTTTACTTTGTAGTTGAGTCAGTAAACCTATTCCCTTCTATCTCAGCAAGTATTTTGAGTTGTTGTGTTTCATTCATTCATATGATGATTTATTCAATCATGTTTCTTATGTTCCTTGTTTTGAACTTTGCTCTTATCTTGATGTTTACTACTTTGAAAGCTATCATTTGAAAATCAGTTATTTGTGAACTCTAGCAAATTATCAATTATTCTTCGACCAAGAGCTAAGTTTGCCATTACTAATTATGATTTACTTTACATATCTTTATTGTGTTTCCTTTACTCATTGCAAGTTGAGTTATATAATAGTGAGTTGTCTTCTATTATGATCTATGCATTGATGAATGTGATGCTTCTTGTCCGTATTCTTTTATCGACTCTTCACTCCATAAACCTGAGGTCATGTTTATTGAGCTCAATTTCGCTTGGGAACAAGCAAAGTCTAAGCTTGGGGGGAGTTGATACGTCCATTTTGCATCACTATTCTATATCATAATTCACTATTATTCATTGATATATTTCATATTGAGAGGTGATACTTATGTTATTTCATCTGTTTTTGCATGGTTGATGACTTTTGGAGCATGGACCGCTGCAGTCAGGATTCTGATGGAAAAGGTGCTATTTGGAGGCAAAATTCGTGAAGATCAGAAAATCCAGGAAAATATACGGAAAATCCTATTTTTCCAGAAGACGAAGGAAGCCAGAAGGGGGGCTGGAGATGGGCCACATGGGGCCCACACCATCCCCTGGCGCAGGCCACCCTAGGTCGTGCCACCAGGTGGTGTGGCCGCCCTGGTCCACCCTTGTCACTCCCCTCTGGCTTATATTATCCTCCCGAAACCCTAAGACTCAAGGTAGCGACCATAGAAAGATCCCGCCGCCTCTGCGGGGCGGAAAACACCGAGAGAGAAAGATATCTCCGACAGACAGATTTCTGCCGAGGGAATTCCTTCCCAGAGAGGGGAGATAGTCGCCATCAACACCACCATCAAGCTGGACTTCATCGCGATCATCATCACCACCATCATCACCATCAGCACCCTCATCACCATCTCCATATTGCTGTAACAATTGGATTGAATCTTGCATAGTTCTTAGGGGAAACTTTCCCAGTGTTGATTACTCTTTGTAGTTGATGCTATTGAGTGAACCATTGAATTATTGTTTATGTTCAGATTGTTATACATCATTATTCCATCTCTGATCATGATCCATATGATTTCTTGTGAGTAGTTCGTTTTGTTCTTGAGGACATGGGAGAAGTCATGTTGTTAGTAGTGGAGTTGTGTTGAGAAAGATTCAATAGTTTGATATTTAAGTTATGGTGTACTTCTTCTAGTGGTGTCATGTGAACGTCGACTACATGACACTTCACCTATATGGGCCTAGGGGAATGCATTGTGTATTTGGCTACTAATCGTAGGGGTTGCCGGAGTGACAGAAACCTGAACCCCCGTTAGGAAATCATTGCACAAGGGACGTAAGGGTCTTAGAGTTTAAAGCTGTGGTTAGGTTTCTACCTTAATTACTTTCTTGTACTTACGGATGTTTGCAAGGGGTATAATCACAAGTATGTATTAGTCCTAGGAAGGTCGGTACATTAGCACAGGTTCACCCACACAACACTTAGCAAGCTAAAGAAGATTAATCAACTATATGAAGCGAAAGCACTTGACAGTCTTCCCATGTGTCCTCGAGAATGTTTGGTCATCTTAAGTAATACAACCGGCTTGTCCTTTGCTGCATAAAGGATTGGGCCACTTGCTGCATTTATTCCTACTGTCTTTTATTTACTCGTACTTTGTTTACTTGCTTTATCAAAAACCCTAAAAATCCGTTTGCTAAGTATTTGCAGAGAATTCCTGATCCATGCCACTAGCCAGCACCTTCTGCTCCTCGTTGGGTTCGACACTCTTACTTATCGAAAATACTGCGATACACCCCCTATACTTGTGGGTCATCATCCAGCACAACATCAACGACCAAGGACAACTAGTATGAATAACATGAGTATATAGTTCCACAAACGAATCACATATTCAATGATACATATCAGTAGATCATACTTGGACAATAACTTTATGAATACATTGGGAATAACATCATACATGATTGCCTCTAGGGTATATTTCCAACAGATATGTGGCAGAAGTTGGAGTCAATTTCCGAGAGGAAAATAGCTATGAACAAGGCCTCGGTAATCAAAAGACTAGCCAAGCTTGAGTATCAGGATGGTAGCAGTGTTAATGAACACTTGAATGTCTTCCATTGCCATATAAATCAACTCCCTACTATGAAGATCAACTTTGAGGATGAGGTGCAAGCATTGTTGCCGCTGAGTTCCATGCCTGACAGTTGGAACACGCTTGTTGTGTCAGTTAGCAATTCAGCTCTAGATGGGAAGCGGACGTTGGAGATGGTGAAGAATAACATGCTGAATGAAGAAGCTAGAAAGAAGGAGAAAGGTCTCGATATACGACTAAATTTGTTGTCAGTTGAAAAGCGCAATGACATTCACTAGGGATGGGTGTTCAGTTTCACCGAACCGATCGGTGTGGTTCATCGCTCTATTAATTTTTTTTGGTTTTGACAAAATGATGATTGACTGGTCATGTGGAAAATTTCTAACCGAGGATTCGGTGCATGGAAGATTCGGTTTGGTCTCCAATTATTCATTTAACTATCGATCTGTCTGTGTGGCGAGGAAACAAAGCAGAGCCACTGGTTGCTATGTGATGACCCACAAGTATAGGGGATCGCAACAGTCTTCGAGGGAAGTAAAACCCAATTTATTGATTCGACACAAGGGGAGCCAAAGAATATTTATAAGCCTTAACAACTGAGTTATCAATTCAGCTGCACCTGGAAACAGTCTTGCTCACAGCAGTTTATCAGTAGCAATAGTTTTGTAGTAGCAATAGCAAAGTAATAGCAGTAGTAAAAGTAAAAAACAGTAGTAACAATTGTAGTAAACAGTAGGATTAAAGCGCGGTAGGCATAGGGATGGATGGACGGGCATTGCATGGATAAGACAATTCATATAGCAATCAAGTTATAGGGCAATTGTAGATAAATAAGATAAAGCATCCAAGTACTAAATAACCATAGGCATGTGTTCCATATATAGTCATACGTGCTCGTAATGAGAACTTGCACGACATCTTTTGTCCTGCCAGCCCGTTTGCAGCAGGGCCTCAAGGGAACTACTAGCAATTAAGGTGCTCCTTTTAATAGAGCACCGGAGCAAATCATTAACACTCCATGAACACACGTAATCCTCATATCACAGCCATTCCCTCCGGTTATCCCGATTATTGTCACTTCGGGGCCTTTGGTTCCAGACAATAATATGTGTATACAACTTGTAGGTAAGATCATAAACAATACTATCATCATGAATCAATAACATGTTCAGATCTGAAATCATGGCACTCGGGCCCTAGTGACAAGCATTAAGCATAACAAGTTGCAACAAAGTCAAAAAGCACTAATAATAGATACTAGGAACCATGCCCTAACAATCTGATGCCATTACATGAACGATGTCATCCAATCCGTACCATCCCCATAGCCTACAGCGGGGGATTACTCACTCATGGATGGGGGAACCATGGATGGTTGATGGAGAAGTGATGGTGATGATGATGGCGATGATATCCTCCAATTCCCCGTCCCGGCAGGGTGCCAGAACGGAGTTTCTGGTTCCGAATCACGGTATCTAGTGGTGGCGGTGCAGCGGAACTCTATCTGGAAAAACATCGAACCCCAGGGTTTTTAGGTCAAGGGGCATCTTATAGGCGAAGAGGGAGGCCGAGGAGGTGCCCGAGGCGGCCACACCCCTCCTAGGCGCGGCCTGGGATGGCCTGCGCGACCAGGGGGTGTGTGCCCCTCGTGGCCCTCCTCCGTCTCATCTTTTGGCTCCGTGAATCTTCTGGTGAAATAGGATTTTTTTGCATATTTTTCGGGATTTTTCCTGATAGTTGATTTTCTACACAAAAACTAGACACCAAGGTAATTCTGTTGAAAACAACATCAGTCCGTGTTAGTTGTAGCCAAATCACACCAGTTTAGAGGAGAAACAATAGCAAAAGTGTTCGGGAAAGTAGATACGTTTTGGACGTATCAACTCCCCCCAAGCTTAGCTTATTGCTTGTCCTCAAGCAATTCAGTTGAAAACTAAGTGCGATAAAAGAAACTTTCACGAACACATTTTCTTCATAAGATGTATATATTCTCAGCATATGATCAGATACTTAGGCAATTCATAATAAAGAGTATGCAAATAAGTTTACTTAATAGTCCTTGCAAGCTATGAAGAGATTCCAACTCAAAAATAATAAGTAGCATGAAACATAAACATAAGCAACATTGCAATGCTCATAAAAAGGTATGATAGAGTGGTATCTCGCTTGCCTTTAATTGTAGAGCAAACATAAATGCCAAGTCACCTCTGAAGTTCAAGTGAAGACTAGAAGTAAAGATATCAAAGATGCAAGCATCAAAGTCATGACACAATTAACCAAGTTTTGAGACAAGCACATTACACTAAGAATGATAACTATGCTCTCAAGAAAGTGCTCATAGAATAAGTGGTGACTCAACAAGGAAGTGAAAAGGTTTTCAAAAGTTTGAAAGGCTTCCAAATGTTGAAAGTATGGTACTTGATACGTTGCTAACGTATCCATAATTTTTGATGTTCCATGCTTGGTTTTTATCTACTTTCTTATGTTTTGTCCACACTTTGGAGTACTTTTTATACACTTTCTTGGACTAACCTATTAACAAGATGCCACAATGCCAGCTGCCTGTTTTCTGCTGTTTTTGGTTCCAGGAAAGTCAGAAAATGAATATTCTCAAAATTGGACGGGACAAAAGCCAAAGTCAGTTTTTCACCGAGGGGGACATAGAGCCAGAATACGAGACGGAGAGGGGCCAGAGGGCCACCACACCACCTGGCCACGCGGCCAGGCCTGGCCCACGCCAGGGGGTGGTGTGGCCGCCAAGGGCACCCCCTCGACCTCCCCTTTCGCCTATAAGATGCTTTCGATACAGAAACCCTAAGTACCCGATAAAAATTCCACGAAAGAGTCTATAGCCACCGTCATCTCCATCCCTAGATCCGGAGGGATCTGAAGCTCTTCCCGGCACCCTGCCGGAGGGGAGAATTCTCCCTGGAGGCCTTCTTCATCACCATGCAAGCCTCCGGTGTGATGCGTGAGTAGTTCATCCTTGGACTACGGGTCCATGTAGTAGCTAGATGGTTGGTTCTTCTCCTTTGTGCTACCATGTTTAGATCTTGTGAGCTCCGTTCATGATCAAGATCATCTATTTGAAATCCTACATGTTGTGTTTGCGGGGATCAGATGGATATTGAGATGCTATTTCAGATTGATTATTGATTCTATCATGTCTTCGTTATTTGTGATCTTGCATGCTCTCCGTTGTTAGTGACTATCCTTGCTGAGTAGATGCTAGCAACTCCAAGAGGGATTATTTATGCTCGATAGTGGGTTCATGCCTCTAGTAATCTGGGGAAGTGACAGAAATCTCTAAGGTACTAGATGTGCTATTGCTACTAGGGAGAAAACAACAATCCTTTGTTCATGGAACAATCGTATTGTTTACTTTACACGCAATGCGTAATGCAATTATCTGTTGCTTGCAACTTAATACTGGAGGGGGTTTGGATGATAACCTGAAGGTGGATTATTAGTCATAGATGCAGTTGGATTACGGTCTATGTATAATATTGTAATGCCCAATCAAATCTCATAGGAGTCAAGATGATTAGTATATGCATGTATGCTTTCTCGATGTTTGTCAATTGCCCCGCTGTAATTTGTTCACCCAACATGTCATCTATCTTAAGGAGAACCACCACCAGTGAACTATGGACCCCGGTCCTTTCTTTTACCATCAATCTACAACTGTTTAATGTTTTCTATTTACTTTCTGCAAGCTTTTACTTTCTTCCACACAATACGTTTAATCCTTTGTTTTCAGCAAAACTGGTGAGATTGACAACCTCACTGTACGTTGGGGGCAAAGTTCGGTGATTGTGTTGTGCAGGATTCCAAGTTGGCAACAACACCTTGGAGGTGTTTCCTTGCTCCAACTGGTTCGATAACGTTGGTTTCATAACTGAGGCAAAACTTGCTGTTGTGCACATCATACCTTCCTCTTGGGGTTTGATACATTGCAAATGTATCTATAATTTTTGATGTTCCATGCTTGGTTTTATCCACTTTCTTGTGTTTTGTCCACACTTTGGAGTACTTTTCATATGATTTCTTGGACTAACCTATTAACAAGAGCCACAATGTCAGCTGCCTGTTTTCTGCTGTTTTTGGTTCCAGGAAAGTCAGAAAATGAATATTCTCGGAATTGGACGAGACAAAAGCCAAAGTGCCAATTTTTCCGGAAGTCATCTGATGCCAGAATACGAGACGGAGAAGAGGTGGGGGCCAGCCACACCACCTGGCCGCGCGACCAAGTCTGGCCCGCGCCAGGGGGTGGTCTGGCCGCCCCAGCACCCTCTCGGCCTCTCCTTCCGCCTATATATTGCCCTCGGGACGAAAACCCTAAGTACCCGATCAAAAATCCACGAAAGAGTCTGTAGCCGCCGTCATCTCCATCCCAAGATCAGGAGGGATCTGAAGCTCTTCCTGGCACCCTGTCGGAGAGGGGAATTCACCCTGGAGGCCTTCTTCATCAACATGCAAGCCTCCGGTGTGATGCGTGAGTAGTTCATCTTTGCACTACGGGTCCATGTAGTAGCTAGATGGCTGGTTCTCCTCCTTTGTGATTTCATGTTTAGATCTTGTGAGCTCCGTTCATGATCAAGATCATCTATTTGTAATTCTGCATGTTGTTTTTGCGGGGATCCGATGGATATTGAGATGCTATTTCAGATTGATTATTGATTCTTTCATGTCTTTGTTATTTGTGATCTTGCATGCTTTCCGTTGTTAGTGGCTATCTTGGCCAAGTAAATGCTAGCAACTCCAAGAGTTAGTATTTATGCTCGATAGTGGGTTCATGCCTCTGGTAATCTGGGGAAGTGACAGAAATCTCTAAGGTACTAGATGTGCTGTTGCTACTAGGGAGAAAACAACAATCCTTTGTTCATAGAACAATCGTATTGTTTACTTTACACGCAATTCGTAAAGCAATAATCTGTTGCTTGCAACTTAATACTGGAGGAGGTTCGGATGATAACCTGAAGGTGGATTATTAGTCATAGATGCAGTTGGATGACAGTCTATGTATAATGTTGTAATGCCCAATCGAATCTCAAAGGAGTCAAGATGATTAGTATATGCATGTATTGCTTTCTCAATGTTTGTCAATTGCCCCGCTGTAATTTGTTCACCCAGCATGTTAACTATCTTAAGGAGAGCCACCTCTAGTGAACTATGGACCCCGGTCCTTTCTTTTACATACAATCTATAAACTGTTTACTGCTTTGTGTTTACCTTCTGCAAACTATTACTTCCTCCCATTCGATACGTTTAATCCTTTGTTTTCAGCAAAACCGGTGAGATTGATAACCTCATCGCAAGTTGGGGACATAGTTCTATGGTTGTGTTGTGCAGGTCTCCACGTTGCTACTAGCACCGGTAGTGTGCCCTGCCAAGGCTCAGCTAGCAACACCTTTGGGGTGTTTCCTTGCTCCTATTGGTTCGATTAAACCTTGGTTTCATAACTGAGGGAAAACTTGCTGCTGTGCTCATCATACCTTCCTCTTGGGGTTCCCCAACAAGCTTGTTAATACACGAGCCAACAAGCAAAACTTTTCTGGCGCCGTTGCCGGGGAGTCAAGGACATCTTCACAAGGGGCGTCCCTCATAACCAATCTCTTTACTTTGTTATTTTTGTTTTGCTTAGTTTCTTTTTGCTTTGTTTGCTTGTTTCTTTATCAAAAACACAAAAAATAGTTTTACTAGTTTGCTTTCTTATTTGAAAACACACAAAAAATTAGTTCCTTTCTTAATTTGCCACTATATCTAGCCTTGCTCCAATCACTATGTCACTTGAGGAAATGATTTTCACTTTTAAACAAGGAATTGAGGAAAGCTTCAAGGAAGCTTGGTCTAGAATCTCTGATCTACATGAAAAAACTGAGCCTAAAATGACTCAAAGCTTGTTCCTTTGCAGTTTTTTCCTTGGAATTGCTCTTTGCTATAGATATGCTTTAGATGCTGTTGTGGGAGGAGATTTCCTCCAATGTAATGAGGATGATGCTATTAATGCTATAAAGAAATTGATCCTCACTTACAACTTGCCTAGCCAAACTGATATTTCTTTCGCAAGCATATTTGCTAGATTAAACACCCTTGAGACCAGCACTGCTAGATTGAAAGATTGCTATAATACGCTTAGGGAGCATCATGATTATGTTCCAATAAATTCTGAACCATCAAAGTGGCTTCCCACAGTAAAGATTGATATAAATACTGAAACTTTTCAAGCTCGTTGTGATATCATGTCTGAATTTTGTCTTATGTCCAAAGATATTTATGAATCTTTGGGGGCTTACTGAAGGGGGAAAAGAAATATCTCTTGCTAATAATGCTACCATATTACCTATTGGAATAGCTGAAGGAGTGTTTACAAAGATCCTTGGGAAAATGATTTCTACTGATTATCTTGTTATTGAATGTGCATGAAAAGGACAAATTACACTTGGAAGGTCCCTATTAGAACTCCTTGGAGCAATAATAGATGTGGGAAAGGGGACCATGCAACTTTCTTCTCCACCAAACAATCATATTTTCCCCAAGGTTAAGAATAAAAGTGAGAGAGGTAAGGGCAAGAAATTTGGTCTTAATGCTTCTTCATTTGAGAACACTTGATTCTTTTTCTTGCTTCTTATGCCTAACTTAAAGGCGTTAAAAAAAGTACTTATTGGGAGATAACCCAAAAGTTTTAGATGAGTCTTGGAAGTTATTACTTCAGTAATAACCGCTCTTTATCCTTTTTATTTGCTTTTTGTGCCAAGAGTAACCTCTAATGAGAGAGAAGTAATGATTGGGAAAGTTGCTGTCCCGAAACAGATTTCTGTGCTTCACCGTAAAAATTCGTGTAAAATCTCTGAACATCTTTTTCAGGAGTGAATTTTTGTGCTTCTACCCCAGGTTGTTATCTAACTTTCGTTAGTTCAACACTTTTTGATTTGAGCAACAGAAGATCTTCTAAAATATTCGTCTTTACCTGCTGGTCTGTTTTGACAGATTTCTGCCATTTTCTGCATTTGCTTCTTGTTGGTTCCTTTTTGAGTTCTTTTGGGGAATTGAGCTTTTTGAGGGAAGTGCTTCAGTAGCTAGTGTTCTAATGGAAGTTTATTGGTGTTGGAACTGAACCTTAAGACTTGTTATCTTGAGTGCACTAATGTTGCTAATAAATATTGTGTGAAGTTTTGTATGAAGGAAAAATTTCAGATGTATGGAAGGAATGAGTAATGAGATGAAGGATGGACTAAAGATCAATCTTGGGAATGCCACGCGTGTCACCCCAAGAAATATCCAAGAAGTACAAGCGTCAAAGCTTGGGGATGCCCAAGGCATCCCCCTCTTCATCAATAAAAATCACAGGTTTCTTCCAAACGCTTCATTTTTATTGTTTCATGCGCAGTTGTGTTGTTCTTAGAGCGTCTTCCTTTTCGTTTTCGTTTTGGTTTTTTATTTGCTTGGTTTTCTTAGTTTGGTGAATAAATTGGTTGGACCCCCTCTTTCATATATTGGTTTTCAAATAGTTTGGTTTGGTTTGGAAAAGAGTAGGAAAGTTCATGCTTATGTCGTAAAAAGAGCTCGTTTTTGACTGTGGCCTATGCTCTGTCATGCCATGCTTGATATTGTTTTGGCTTTATGCTTAGTATTCTTTGCTGTAGCATGACTTGTTGTAAACAATTGAGATTGCTTAATGTGTCTTGGAGGAATCATGCGTTGTTTTAGCATATTAAAGCATAGTATAGTGGTATTCTCCTTTCATGCTTTATTTGGGTTGACTTGGCGCATGCTCACACCATGTTATGACTATCTCAAGTCACCATAGCCTTTATGATCCTTTAGTTTTCAACTTGTAGTATCACTTTATGCTTTGTTCAGTGATGTTTTGTCGCTCTGCATGATTATAACCATTATTGCTCTCTTAGTTTGTCGCTCCCAGTCTTTTGCTAGCCTCCACAACCAAGTATGAGTTCCACTCATGCATCCAACTCCTAAACCAAGTTATTCCAAAGAGTCCACCATACCTACCTACTAGCTTATGCTATTCCAAGTATATTCATGCTTTTGTTTACCTTCCGAATTAAACTTGTTATGAGAAAACTAGTGATTAAAGCTCTCACGAACTTGATGGCACACTTTACTTTTCTTGGCCTTAATAAACTTGAACCATTGTGTCGTCTATGTTGTATATGCTTGCACTTATTTGTTTGGAATTAGCAGAACCATGTTGTCATGGGGAACGCTTTCAACATTGCACTTGGTACTTGTACCTAGTTTATATCATGCTCTTTTGTTTCTGGATGTCATCGGTGTGAAATGAAAGGGGAGCTTGTAAGTACATGGAGTTATGTATATGTGTTAGAGAAATGCCTAGGCCACTGGTCTAATCCATGCTGACATGGTGGAAACCTGCAGCGTAACCATAATGAGTTGTCTATGAAGCATTCTTCTTATAAAAAAAGAGTCCTATATTGAGAAAAAAATAGAAAAAGAGAAAAAAAGAGATTATGAAAAGAGAAAAGAGAGAAAAAAGCACCATATTCCCATCGTAAATAAGAAGATTGCTGAGATGCTCGTTGTCTGCTTGCCTTGTCATTTTGATATGGGGATTCTTCCGTATCATTGGGCAAGGGGTACCCCGTTGGCGGTTCTCTATGATACACATGTACTTACAATGACAAGAACTTACCAGTGACTAAACTTGAGTAGCATGAGGAGCGGCCCTCGTATTCAAGGGACATGAGATTTCTAACTTATACTCCGTCAAGCATGTACACCATAGTTTGTTCACTTTAACCTTAATCACTTCAAGATGCTTATGATAGGGGCAATGAGAGCTGAAAGCTATAAGTACCATAATTTTTGGAAGCTCTTTATGAGACTTGAATCCCTACTTCCTTTTATGAAGGCCTTTCTTCCACCATTATATTGAGTCTCCACCTTCTACCTTTATGCACCTACTTTGAGAGCATAGTGACCATTCTTAGTTCTATGTGCATTGTCCCAAGACTAGTTGATTGATGCATAACTTCATATTGCTTGTTTTAAACTATTTGTATCTAGTCACTCTTATGAACTTTGAAGGTGTCCTACGCATTTATATTTGCTACTCTATGAGGGACAAGCTGAATACTATTATGCTATGTTTTCTTTATGTGAAACAAACAAACGTCTTGCAAAGCATTGTTATTCATGAATCTTTTTTTTTGTGCCTTTTCATGTTACATCATAGTTTCTTTGTCTTATTGCTATAACCTTGTCTGTCATGTTATGATTGAAGTACTATGATCCCAGCTTATAATGTTTTACAAATACTTTGATCAAGTCTTTGATGGTGCATGTCACCTCAAAAATTATTCTTTCTTTTTATCACTTACCTACTCGAGGACTGATACATTGCAAATGTATCTATAATTTTTGATGTTCCATGCTTGGTTTTATCCACTTTCTTGTGTTTTGTTCTAACTTTGGAGTACTTTTCATATGATTTCTTGGACTAACCTATTAACAAGAGCCACAATGCCAGCTGCATGTTTTCTGCTGTTTTTGGTTCCAGGAAAGTCAGAAAATGAATATTCTCGAAATTGGACGGGATAAAAGCCAAAGTGCCTATTTTTCCGGAAGTCATCGGATGCCAGAGTACAAGACGGAGAGGGGCCAGGGGACCACCACACCACCTGGCCGCGTGGCTCAGCCTGGCCCACGCCAGGGGGTGGTGAGGACAGCCCTGGCACCCCCTCGGGACGTAAACCCTAAGTGCCCGATCAAAAATCCACGAAAGAGTCTGTAGCCGCCGTCATCTCCATCCCTAGATCGGGAGGGATCTGAAGCTCTTCCCGGCACCCTCCGGAGAAGGGAATTCACCCTGGAGGCCTTCTTCATCACCATGCAAGGCTCCAGTGCGATGCGTGAGTAGTTCATCCTTGGACTACGGATCCATGTAGTAGCTAGATGGCTGGTTCTCCTCCTTTGTGCTTTCATGTTTAGATCTTGTGAGCTCTGTTCATGATCAAGATCATCTATTTGTAATTCTGCATGTTGTGTTTGCGGGGATCCGATGGATATTGAGATGCTATTTCAGATTGATTATTGATTCTATCATGTCTTTGTTGTTTGTGATCTTGCATGCTTTCCGTTGTTAGTAGCTATCTTGGCCAAGTAGATGCTAGCAACTCCAAGAGTTAGTATTTATGCTCGATAGTGAGTTCATGCCTCTGGCAATCTGGGGAAGTGACAGAAATCTCTAAGGTACTAGATGTGTTGTTGCTACTAGGGAGAAAACAACACTCCTTTGTTCATAGAACAATCGTATTGTTTACTTTACACGCAGTTCGTAAAGCAATAATTTGTTGCTTGCAACTTAATACTGGAGGGGGTTCGGATGATAACCTGAAGGTGGATTATTACTCATAGATGCAGTTGGATGGCGGTCTATGCATAATGTTGTAATGCCCAATCAAGTTCCAAAGGAGTCAAGATGATTAGTATATGCATGTATTGCTTTCTCGATGTTTGTTAATTGACCTGCTGTAATTTGTTCACCCAGCATGTTATCTATCTAAGGAGAGCCACCTCTAGTGAACTATGGATCTTGGTCCTTGTCTTTTACATACAATCTACAAACTGTTTACTGCTTTCGTTTACTTTCTACAAACTTTTACTTCTTGCCATTCGATACGTTTAATCCTTTGTTTTCAGCAAAACACGGTGAGATTGACAACCTCATCGCAAGTTGGGGACAAAGTTCTGTGGTTGTGTTGTGCATGTCTCCACGTTGCTACTAGCACCGGTAGTGTGCCCTGCCAAAGCTCAGCTAGTAACACATTTGGGGTGTTTCCTTGCTCCTACTGGTTCGATTAAACCTTGGTTTCATAACTGAGGGAAACTTGCTGCTGTGCTCATCATACCTTCCTCTTGGGGTTCCCAACGAGCTCTACATCAACACCGCACCAGCACTTTTCTGGGCGCCATACACAGAGCCATCAAGCATTTTTCTGGCGCCGTTACCGGGGAACGAAGAAAAAGAAGCTCCCATGTCAACTACACGCCATCAATGATTTTTCTGGCGCCGTTGTCGGGGAGTCAAGGACATCTTCACAAGGGGAGTCCCTCATAACCAATCTCTTTACTTTGTTATTTTTGTTTTTCTTAGTTTCTTTTTGTTTTGTTTGCTTGTTTCTTTATCAAAAACAAAAAAAAATTAGTTTTACAAGTTTGCTTTCTTATTTGAAAACCCAAAAAAATGACTACTCTTGAAAACACTAAGTTGTGTGACTTCACTAGCACCAACAACAATGATTTTATGAGCACACCTATTGCTCCACCTGTGCCTGAAGATACTTTCTTTAAGATAAAACCTGCTTTGCTCAATCTTGTTATGAGAGAACAATTTTCTGGTATTGGTAATGAAGATGTTGCTTCCCATCTAAATAACTTTGTTGAACTTTGTGAGATGCAAAAGCATAGGGATATAGATGGTGATATTATTAAGCTGAAATTGTTTCCTTTCTCTTTGAGAGGAAAAGCTAAAGAATGGTTGAATTCCTTAACTAGGAATAGTATTGATTCTTGGACTAAATTCAAAGATGCTTTTATTGGAAAGTACAATCCTCCTACTAAGATTATATCCATGAGAAGTGAAATAATGAAGTTTAAACAGCTTGATAATGAGCATGTTGCTCAAGCTTGGGAAAGAATTAAATCTTTGGTAAAGAATTGTCCCACTCATGGACTGACTGCTTGGATGATCATCCAAACTTTTTATGCGGGATTGAACTATTCTTCAAGGAACCTATTGGATTCTGCTGCTGGAGGTACCTTTATGACCATCACTTTGGGTGTTGCAACAAAACTTCTGGACAATATGATGGTTAATTATTCTGAATGGCATACTGAGAGAGCTCCACAAGGTAGGAAGGTAAATTTTGTTGAGGAAACCTCCTCCTTGAGTGATAAAATTGATATTATTATGTCTAGGCTTGTTAATGGGAAAGCCCATATTGATCCAAATAATGTTCCTTTAGCCTCTTTGGTTGCTCAAGAAGAGCAAGTTGATGTGAGCTTCATAAGAAATAATAATTTTGGCAACAATGCTTTTGGTAATAACAATTATAGGCCCTACCCTCCTAGTAATACTTATGGTTATAGTAGTAAACCTGGATTACGTAGTGAAGGAAGAATTTTAGAAGTTGAAAGAGCCACTAAAAACTTCATGCAAATGCAATATGAGCAAAATAAACTATTCACTAAAACTATGGAGGAACAATCTATCATCTTGAAGAACATTAGCCATCAACTTGAGAGTCTAAATAGGGAAATTCCTAGTTTACAATTGAAACTCTCTAATGCTGAAAGAAATATAGCATCTTTGGCTGAAGCTCAATCTACTTTGAATAAAATGGCTGCTAAACCCGATACTAATGAGAATCCCTTTGCAGCTACTAATGCCATACAAGTAAGAATTGATGAAAATGTTAGACTATTAGCTGAATTACATGCTAAGTGGGAAAGAGAAGATGAAATTGCTAGAAACATTAGTGTTTCTACTATCACCACCACTAGTGTTAAGGCTAGTAATAGTTCTACTACTTTAGATGATAAATTTGATTTTGACCTTGATGGTTGCAATATCTCTGAAGTTATTAAGTTCCTACAAAAGCTTGCTAAAAGTCCTAATGCTAGTGCTATGAACATGGCCTTTACAAAACACATTACTGATGCTCTCATAAAGATTAAAGAAGAAAAGATGAAACATAAAGCTTCTATTCCTATAAAACAAGAAGATGGTTGGGAACCCATCATTAATATGAAAGTGAATGACTTTGATTTCAAAGCTTTATGTGACCTTGATAGTAGTGTTTCTATTATGCCTAGAAGGATTTATGATATGCTTGATTTGCCTCCTCTTGAAGATTGTTATTTGAATGTCCCACTTGATGATAATGCTAAAAAGAAACTCATGGGGAGTCTTAATGATGTTCTTATTATGGTTAACAATGCCTATGTCCCCGTTGATTTCTATGTTTTGGATGTTGAATATACTTTGGGAAGACCTTTTCTTATAACTGTTGGTACCATCATTGATATGAAAGAAGGCACCATTAAATACCAACTCCCACTCAAGAAAGGTATAGAACACTTCCGTAAAAAGAGATAAAAGATTTCTTTTGCTTCTCCTATGAAAACAAAATTTGGTCTTAATACTTCTTCATTTGAGAACACTTGATTCTTTCTTTGCTTCTTATGCCTAACTTAAAGGCGTTAAAGAAAAGTACTTATTGGGAGATAACCCAAAAGTTTTAGATGAGTCTTGGAAGTTATTACTTTAGTAATAACCTCTCCTTATCCTTTTTATTTGCTTTTCGTGCCAAGAGTAACCTCTAATGAGAGAGAAGTAAATGATTGGGAAAGTTGCTGTCCTGAAACAGATTTCTGTGCTTCACCGTACAAATTCGTGTAAAATCTCTAAACGTCTTTTTGAGGCGTAAATTTTTGTGCTTCTGCCCCAGGTTGTTATCTAACTTTCGTTAGTTCAGCACTTTTTGATTTGAGCAACAGAAGGTCTTCAAAAAAAATCGTCTTTACCTGCTGGTCTGTTTTGACAGATTTCTGCCATTTTCTGCATTTGCTTCTTGTTGGTTCCTTTTTGAGTTCTTTTGGAGAATTGAGCTTTTTAAGGGAAGTTCTACAGTAGCTAGTGTTATAATGGAAGTTTATTTGGTGTTAGAACTGAATCTTAAGACCTTTTATCTTGAGTGCACTAATGTTGCTAATAAAGATTGTGTGAAGTTTTGTATGAAGGAAAAATTCAGGTGTATGGAAGAAATGAGTAATGAGATGAAGGATGGACTAAAGGTAAAGCTTGGGGATGCCACGCGTATCACCCCAAGAAATATTCAAGAAGTTCAAGCGTCAAAGCTTGGGGATGCCCAAGGCATCCCCCTCTTCATCAATAAAAATCACAGGTTTCTTCCAAACGCTTCATTTTTATTGTTTCATGCACAGTTGTGTTGTTCTTGGAGCGTCTTCTTTTTCGTTTTCGTTTGCTCTGGTTTTCTTAGTTTTCTGAATAAATTGGTTGGACCCCCTCTTTCATACATTGGTTTGCAAATAGTTTGGTTTGGTTTGGAAAAGAGTAGGAAAGTTCATGCTTATGTGGTAAAAAGAGCTTGTTGTTGATTGTGGCATATGCTCTATCATGCCATGCTTGATATTGTTTTGCCTTTATGCTTAGTATTCTTTGTTGTAGCATGACTTGCTATAAACATTTGAGATTGCTTAATGTGCCTTGGATGAATAATGCGTTGTTTTAGCATATTAAAGCATAATATAGTGGTATTCTCCTTTGATGCTTTATTTGGGTTGACTTGGCGCATGCTCACACCATGTTATGACTATCTCAAGTCACCATAGCCTTTATGATCCTTTAGTTTCAACTTGTAGTATCACTTTATGCTTTGATCAATGATGTTTTGTCGCTCTGCATGATTATGGCCATTATTACTCTCTTAGTTTGTCGCTCCTAGTCTTTTGCTAGCCTCCACAACAAAGTATGATTTCCACTCATGCATCCAACTCCCTAAACCAAGTTATTCCAAAGAGTCCACCATACCTACCTATTAGCTTATGCTATTCCATGTATATTCATGCTTTTGTTTACCTTCCAAATTAAACCTATTATGAGAAAACTAGTAATTAAAGCTCTCACGAACTTGAGGCACACTTTACTTTACTTGCCCTTAATAAACTTGAACCATTGTGTCTTCTATGTTGTATATGCTTGCACTTATTTGTTGGGAATTAGCAGAACCATGCTTTCATGGGGAACGCTTTCAACATTGCACTTGGTACTTGTACCTAGTTGATATCATGCTCTTTTGTATATGGATGTCATCGGTGTGAAATGAAAGGGGAGCTTGTAAGTCCATGGAGTTATGTATATGTGTTAGAGAAACGCTTGGGCCGCTGGTCTAATCCATCCTGACATGGTGGAAACCTGCAGCGTAACCATAATGAGCTGTCTATGAAGCATTCTTCTTATAAAAAAAGTGTCCTATATTGAGAAAAAAAGAGAAAAAGAAAAAAAAGAGATTATGAAAAGAGGAAAGAGAGAAAATACACCGTATTCCCATGGTAAATAAGAAGATTGCTGAGATGCTCATTGTTTGCTTGCCTTGTCATTTTGATATGGGGATTTTTCCGTATCATCGGTCAAGGGGTACCCTGTTGGCGGGTCTCTATGATACACATGTACTTACTATGACAAGAACTTACCGGTGACTAAACTTGAGTAGCATGAGGAGCGGCCCTCGTATACAAGGGACATGAGATTCCTAACTTATACTTCATCAAGCATGTACACCATAGTTTGTTCACTTTAACCTTAATCACTTCAAGATGCTTATGATAGGGGCAATGAGAGCTAAAAGCTATAAGTACCATAATTTTTGGAAGCTCTTTATGAGACTTGAATCCCTACTTCCTTCTATGAAGGCCTTTCTTCCACCATTATATCGAGTCTCCACCTTCTATCTTTATGCACTTACTTTGAGAGCATAGTGGCCATTCTTAGTTCTATGTGCATTGTCCCAAGACTAGTTGATTGATGCATAACTTAATATTGCTTGTTTTTAACTATTGTATCTAGTCACTCTTATGAACTTTGAAGGTGTCCTATGCATTTATCTTTGCTACTCTATGAGGGACAAGCTGAATGCTATTATGCTATGTTTTCTTTATGTGAAACAAACAAACGTCTTGCAAAGCATTGTTATTCATGAATCTTTTTGTTTGTGCCTTTTCATGTTGCATCATAGTGTCTTTGCTTATTGCTAGAACCTTGTCTTTCATGTCATGATTGAAGTACTATGATCCCAGCTTTGAATGTTTTACAAATACTTTGATCAAGTCTTTGATGGTGCATGTCACCTCAAAAATTATTCTTTGTTTTTATCACTTACCTACTCGAGGACGAGCAGGAGTTAAGCTTGGGGATGTTGATACATTGCAAATGTATCTATAATTTTTGATGTTCCATGCTTGGTTTTATCCACTTTCTTGTGTTTTGTTCCAACTTTGGAGTACTTTCATATGATTTCTTGGACTAACCTATTAACAAGAGCCACAGTGTCAGCTGCTTGTTTTCTGCTGTTTTTGGTTCCAGGAAAGTCAGAAAATGAATATTCTCGGAATTGGACGGGACAAAAGCCAAAGTGCCTATTTTTTCGGAAGTCATCAGATGCTAGAGTACGAGACGGAGAGGGGGCAGGGGGCCACCACACCACCTGGCCGCGCGGCCCAGCCTGGCCCGCGCCAGGGGGTGGTGAGGCCAGCCCTGGCACCCCCTCGGCCTCTGTTGGGTTCGTAGCATGGAAAACAAAAAAATTATACCGCAAGAACGAACAAAACCCAGATCTAATCTAGATAAAAGCCAAGATCTAATCTATTAGACATGTGCAACGAGATAGATCTGTACTAACCCTCGTAGATCCAAAAGCGTTACGAGATTAGATCTCGGGGTTGATGTAGTCGATCACTTGCCGATCTCAAGATCGTGTGGACGATCCTTCCGGCGCCGCGTTCCGGCAGCGCTTTCGCAGACGGTCACACGTGCGCAGTCGAAGCAGACCTTCCTCTCCCCGTTCCAGCGAGCAGCGGAGGTAGTAGATCTTCTCCACGGAATCCCAGCAGCACGACGGCGTGGTGGTGGTGGTGGAGGTGAGAATTCTGCAGGGCTTCGCCTATGCCTGTGCAGAAGAAAGGTGGAGGAGAGAGGCGGCAGAGATTGGGAGTTATGAGAGGAGGAACAAGAGGGGGCGCCCCCTCCCTTCTATTTAAGGGAGGGAGGCGCGCCTGAGGAGGGGGAGTCCTAGTAGGACTTCCCTCCTTGGGCCGGCGGTGGGAAGTGGGGAGGAATCCTCCTCCCCCACGAATCCGTGTCTTGCCCCACTTGGACTCCTTGATCCCTTTCTTGGTTTTCAAGTAAACTCCAAGAAATCCTCTAGAACCTTCCAGAACATTCCGAAACCTTCTAGAATCTCCATACAAACACTCCGGAACATTTCCTAACTTAGAAAATGATCCCCAATATATGAATCTTATTCTCCGGACCATTCCGGATCTCCTCGTGATGTCCCGGATCCATTCCGAGACTCCGAACAACATTCGGTCTCCAACGCAAATTCCATATCTACTTAAAACAACTTCGAACCTTAAGTGTGTCACCCTACGGTTCGTGAATATGCAGACATGATGAAGACACCTCTCCGATCAATAACCATCAGCGGGATCTGGAGATCCATAACGGCTCCCACATACTCAACGATTTATTTGTAATCGATTGAACCATTTAACATACGAAACCAATTCCCTTTGTCTCGTGATATTCTACTTATCCGAGGTTTGATCGTCGGTATCTCTATACCTAGTTCTACCTCGTTACTGATAAGTACTCTTTACTCGTTCCATGTTATGTCATCCCTTGTGACCTAGTCACATGCTTGCAAGCTATCTAGATGACACTCCACCGAGAGGGCCCAGAGCATATCTATCCGTCATATGGATGGACAAATCCCAATCTTGGTTCATGCGCTTCAACACATACTTTCAGAATACCCAATGACACCTTTATAACCACCCAATTACAAAGCGGCGTTTGATGTCATCAAGGTACCCATCCGGTGATGGTGATTAACATAACCTCATGGTCGAAGGATTAGGTTACTATGTATTTGAAAGCTTACAGCAATACGAACTTAATGACTTGATCTTATGCTACGCTTACTATGGGTGTGTGTCCATTACATCATTCTCCTAATGATATAACCTTGTTATTAATCACATCCAATGTCCATGATCAGGAAACCATGATCATCAATTAATCAACAAGCTAGTTCAACAAGAGGCTTACTAGGGACTCTTTTATGTTTACAAAACACACAAGTATTAATGTTTCCGGTTAATACAATTATAGCATGGGATGTAAACATTTATCATAAACATAAAGATATAATAATAACCACTTTATTATTGCCTCTTGGGCATATCTCCAACAGCCTCCCCTTCCGACTATAAGATGCCCTCGGGACGTAAACCCTAAGTGCCCGATCAAAAATCCATGAAAGAGTCTGTAGCCGCCGTCATCTCCATCCCTAGATCGGGAGGGATCTGAAGCTCTTCCCGGCACCCTGCCGGAGAGGGGAATTCACCCTGGAGGCCTTCTTCATCACCATGCAAGCCTCCGATGTGATGCGTGAGTAGTTCATCCTTGGACTACGGATCCATGTAGTAGCTAGATGTCTGGTTCTCCTCATTTGTGCTTTCATGTTTAGATCTTGTGATCTCTGTTCATGATCAAGATCATCTATTTGTAATTCTGCATGTTGTGTTTGCGGGGATCCGATGGATATTGAGATGCTATTTTAGATTGATTATTGATTCTATCATGTCTTTGTTATTTGTGATCTTGCATGCTTTCCTTTGTTAGTAGCTATCTTGGCCAAGTAGATGCTAGCAACTCCAAGAGTTAGTATTTATGCTCGATAGTGGGTTCATGCCTCTGGTAATCTGGGGAAGTGACATAAATCTCTAAGGTACTAGATGTGTTGTTGCTACTAGGGAGAAAACAAAAATCCTTTGTTCATAGAACAATCGTATTGTTTACTTTACACGCAGTTCGTAAAGCAATAATCTGTTGCTTGCAACTTAATACTGGAGGGGGTTCGGATGATAACCTGAAGGTGGATTACTAGTCATAGATGCAGTTGGATGGCGGTCTATGTATAATGTTGTAATGCCCAATCAAGTTCCAAAGGAGTCAGGATGATTAGTATATGCATGTATTGCTTTCTCGGTGTTTGTCAATTGCCCCGCTGTAATTTGTTCACTCAGCATGTTATCTATCTAAGGAGAGCCACCTCTAGTGAACTATGGATCCCAGTCCTTGTCTTTTACATACAATCTACAAACTGTTTACTGCTTTGTGTTTACTTTCTACAAACTTTTACTTCTTTCCATTCGATACGTTTAATCCTTTGTTTTCAGCAAAACACGGTGAGATTGACAACCTCATCACAAGTTGGGGACAAAGTTCTGTGGTTGTGTTGTGCAGGTCTCCACATTGCTACTAGCACCGGTAGTGCGCCCTGCCAAAGCTCAGCTAGTAACACCTTTGGGGTGTTTCCTTTCTCCTACTGGTTCGATTAAACCTTGGTTTCATAACTGAGGGAAACTTGCTGCTGTGCTCATCATACCTTCCTCTTGGGGTTCCCAACGAGCTCTACATCAACACCGCACCAGCACTTTTCTGGGCGCCATACACAGAGCCATCAAGGACGAGCAGAAGTTAAGCTTGGGGATGTTGATACATTGCAAATGTATCTATAATTTTTGATGTTCCATGCTTGGTTTTATCCACTTTCTTGTGTTTTGTCCACACTTTGGAGTACTTTTCATATGATTTCTTGGACTAACCTATTAACAAGAGCCACAGTGCCAGCTGCCTGTTTTCTGCTGTTTTTGGTTCCAGGAAAGTTAGAAAATGAATATTCTCGGAATTGGATGGGACAAAAGCCAAAGTGCCTATTTTTCCGGAAGTCATCAGATGCCAGAATACGAGACAGAGAAGGGCTGGGGGCCGGACACACCACCTGGCCACGCGGCCAGGCCTGGCCCACGCCAGGGGGTGGTCTGGCCGACCCCAGCACCCCCTCGGCCTCTCCTTCCGCCTATATATTGCCCTCAGGACGAAAACCCCAAGTACCCGATCAAAAATCCACGAAAGAGTCTGTGCCGTCATCTCCATCCCTAGACCGGGAGGGATCTGAAGCTCTTCCCGGCACCCTGCCGGAGAGGGGAATTCACCCTTGAGGCCTTCTTCATCACCATGCAAGCCTCCGGTGTGATGCATGAGTAGTTCATCTTTGGACTACAGGTCCATGTAGTAGCTAGATGGCTGGTTCTCTTCCTTTGTGCTTTCATGTTTAGATCTTATGAGCTCCGTTCATGATCAAGATCATCTATTTGTAATTCTGCATGTTATGTTTGCGGGGATCCGATGGATATTGAGATGCTATTTCAGATTGATTATTGATTCTTTCATGTCTTTGTTATTTGTGATCTTGCATGCTTTCCGTTGTTAGTAGCTATCTTGTCCAAGTAGATGCTAGAAACTCCAAGAGTTAGTATTTATGGTCGATAGTGGGTTCATGCCTCTAGTAGTCTGGGGAAGTGACAGAAATCTCTAAGGTACTAGATGCGCTGTTGCTAATAGGGAGAAAACATCAATCCTTTGTTCATAGAACAATCGTATTGTTTACTTTACACGCAATTCGTAAAGCAATAATCTGTTGCTTGCAACTTAATACTGGAGGGGGTTCGGATGATAACCTAAAGGTGGATTATTAGTCATAGATGCAGTTGGATGACGGTCTACGTATAATGTTGTAATGCCCAATCGAATCTCAAAGGAGTCAAGATGATCAGTATATGCATGTATTGCTTTCTCAATGTTTGTCAATTGCCCCGCTGTAATTTGTTCACCCAGCATGTTATCTATCTTAAGGAGAGCCACCTCTAGTGAACTATGGACCCTGGTCCTTTCTTTTACATACAATCTATAAACTATTTACTGCTTTGTGTTTACCTTCTGCAAACTATTACTTCCTCCCATTCGATACGTTTAATACTTTGTTTTCAGCAAAACCGGTGAGATTGACAACCTCATCGCAAGTTGGGAACAAAGTTATGTGGTTGTGTTGTGCAGGTCTCCACGTTGCTACTAGCACCGGTAGTGCGCCCTGCCAAGGCTCAGCTAGCAACACCTTTGGGGTGTTTCCTTGCTCCTACTGGTTCGATTAAACCTTTGTTTCATAACTGAGGGAAAATTTGTTGTTGTGCTCATCATACCTTCCTCTTGGGGTTCCCCAATGATCTTGTTAATACACGATCCAACAAGTAGGGTTCCCCAACGAGCTCGATATATTTTGGGCCATCAAGCTATTTTTCTGGCACCGTTGTCGGGGAGTCAAGGACATCTTCACAAGGGGAGTCCCTTATAACCAATCTCTTTACTTTGTTTTTGTTTTGCTTAGTTTCTTTTGCCTTGTTTTGTTTGCCTCTTTTTATCGAAAACTTCAAAAAAAAAGTTTCGTTTGGTTTGCTTTTCCTTATCAAAAACACAAAAAAATTAGTTCCTACTATAGTTGTTGGTCTGTTATTGCCTTGCTTTGTCATGCTTTCTATCAATGGTTGGTTTCTTTGAAACTAGTTCTTATTGGCAAGGTGGGTTCACGGAAGAACAAAAATATTATTATAAGGAACATCGCTTGTCACAAAAAGGGAAACACTTATGGGAACAAATTGATAAATTGAATACCATTGCTAGAAACGCTTTCTCTACTTATAATGTTACTTATTGCTTTGATAAATCCTGTTGCTGTAGGAGGTATAAACACCTCCCTTTTCAATGTGAGTATAATGATAATGTTACCATATCTTCTTATGTTAAAGGAAACTATGAATTTTATGATGTGGAACAAATTGAGGAATTTATTGCTTGGGAGGGTGCATTTGAACTTGCTAGTTTGCTTGAAAATACTGATGATTCACCTTATAAAGATGAGGTTTATGATATACTTAAATTTTGCTTTGATAATTACAAGGAAGAAAATGGCCATATTCTTGAATATATTAACATATGCTTTCCACAAACGGAAGAGACTAATGCCTTGCAGGAGCTTATGGAAGAAGAAATTGCTGAAATTGGAAGCTCATTAGATGAAAAAGAGGAGGAGAGTGATGAACAAAAGGAGGAAGAATGGATTAGCTACCCATGCCTACCTTCTAATGAGAGTAACTCTTTATCCCTTATATTGTTTGATTGTCCCCCATGCTTACCAAAGGAGGATGAATGTTATGCTCATGTTATCTGTGATAATCCTTTATTTGTGCCTAACTTCGAGATGCATGGTACTAAAGAGTTTTGCTTAGAAAATGTTTATGATAAAGCTCTAGACGATGGTCCTATATTGAATGATCAGTCATCTTGTTATAGAATTGTTAAAAGTGGGTTTGAAGGTTTTAATCCCACTATTTTTGAGCTTGATAAAAATTATGTGTTTGTAGATCATGAAAAGCATACTTTATGTGATAGTTATATTGTTGAGTTTATTCATGAGGCTACTGAAAATTATTATGAGAGAGGAAAATATGGTTGTAGAAGTTTTCATGGTACTAAAACACCTCTCTATGTGCTGAAAGTTTTGAAGTTGCTCTTGTTTTATCTACCCATTCTTGTTACTATGTGCTTCTTTGATTTATTTTCTTACAATATTCCTATGCATAGGAAGTGGGTTAGACTTAAATGTGTTCTGAATTTGCTTATTGATGCTCTCTTTTACTTCAATTCATATTTCTTATATGAGCATCTTCTCAAACTATCATGCCTAACTTAAAGGCGTTAAAGAAAAGTACTTATTGGGAGATAACCCAAAAGTTTTAGATGAGTCTTGGAAGTTATTACTTCTGTAATAACCATTCCTTATCCTTTTTATTTGCTTTTTGTGCCAAGAGTAACCTCTAATGAGAGAGAAGTAATGCTTGGGAAAGTTATTGTCCCGAAACAGATTTTTGTGCTTCACCGTAAAAATTCGTGTAAAATCTCTGTACGTCGTTTTGAAGCGTGAATTTTTGTTCTTCTGCCCCAGGTTGTTATCTAACTTTTGTTAGTTCAACACTTTTTGATTTGAGCAACAGAAGGTCTTCGAAAAAAATGTCTTTTACCTCCTAGTCTGTTTTGATAGATTTCTGCCATTATTTGCATTTGCTTTTTGTTGGTTCCTTTTTGGGTTCTCTTTGGGGAATTGAGCTTTTAAAGGGAAGTGCTTCAGTAGCTTGTGTTTTAATGGAAGTTTTATTGGTGTTGAAACTGAACCAAAATACTAATTATCTTAATTGCACTAATGTTGCTAATAAAGATTGTGTGAAGTTTTGTATGAAGGAAAAATTTTAGGTGTATGGAGAGAATGATGTAATGAGATGAAGAATGGACTAACGCTCAATCTTGGGGATGCCACCCCGTGTCACCCAAGAAATATTCAAGAAGTACAAGCGTCAAAGCTTGGGGATGCCCAAGGCATCTCCTTCTTCATCAATAAAAATCCCAGCTCTTCCAAACACTTCATTTTTATTATTTCATGCACAGTTGTGTTGTTCTTGGAGCGTCTTTGTTTTTGTTTTTGTTTTTTCGTTTGCTTGGTTTTCTTAGTTTGCTTGAATAAATTGGTTGGACCCCCTCTTTCATGCATTAGTTTTCAAATAGTTTGGTTTGGATTGGAAAAGAGTAGGAAAAGTTCATGCTTAAGTGGTAAAAGAGAGTTTGTTTTTGACTATGGCCTATGCTTTGTCATGCCATGCTTGATATTGTTTTGGCTTTATGCTTAGTGATCTTTGTTGTAGCATGACATGTTATAAACAATTGAGATTGCTTAATGTTCCTTTGAAGAATCATGTGTTGTTTTAGCATATTAAAGCATAGTATTGTGGTATTCTCCTTTGATGCTTTATTTGGGTTGACTTGGCGCATGCTCACACCATGTTATGACTATCCCAAGTCACCATAAGCCTTTATGATCCTTTAGTTTTCGACTTGTAATATCACTTTATGCTTTGATTAATGATGTTTTGTCGCTCTGCATGATTATGGTCATTATTGCTCTCTTAGTTGGTCGCTCCCAGTCTTTTGCTAGCCTCCATAATCAAGTATGAGTTCCACTCATGCATCCAACTCCAAATAAAACCAAGTTATTCCAAAGAGTCCACCATACCTATCTATTAGCATTTGCTATTCCAAGTATATTCATGTTTTTATCTACCTTCTGAATTAAACTTGTTATGTGAAAAACTAGTGATTAAAGCTCTCACGAACTTGATGACACACTTTACTTTTTTGCATTTAATAATCTTGAACCATTGCGTCCATCTTTGTTGCGTATACGCTTGCGCTTTATAAGTTGAAGTTAGCAGAACCATGTATCATGGGGAACGCCTTCAACATTGCACTTATTATTCCATTAATATCATGATTCTTTTGCTTATGGATCCCGACGGTGTGAAATAAAAGGGGAACTTGTAAGATCATGGAGTTTGTATGTGTGTTAGAGAAACGCCTGGGCCGCTATCCTAAGCCATGCCTAATCATGGTGGAAACTTGCAGTGTAAGCATAATGAGCACTCTATGAAGCATCCTCAATAAAAACCTATGCAAATAGCAAATAAAAAGATCGTTGAGATGCTCATTGTCTGCTTGCCTTGTCATTTTGATTATGGGATAGCTCCTGTATCATGTGCAATGGGTACCCCGTTGGCGGTTCTCTATGATACATATGTACTTACAATGACAAGAGCTTACTTGTGACTGAAGTTGAGTAGCATGAGGTTTGGTACTCGTAAGTAAGGGGCATGAGATTTCAACTTATAACTTATCAAGCATATCCTCTTAGTTGTGTCACTTTAACCTTAATCACCTAAAGATGCTTATGATAGGGGCAATGAGAGCTGAAAGCTAATAAGTACCATAATTGTTGGAAGCTCTTTATGAAACTTGAATCCCTACTTCCTTCTATGAAGGCCTTTCTTTTACTTTTATGTTGAGTCTCCACCTTCTATCTTTATGCACCTATTTTGAGAGCATAGTGGCCATTCTTAGTTCGATGTGCATTGTCCCAAGACTTGTTGATTGATGCATAACTTTGATATTGCTTGTTCTTAAACTATTTGTATCTAGTCACCCTTATGAACTTTGAAGGTGTCGTATGCATTTATGTTTGCTACTCTATGAGGGACAAGCTGAATGCCACTATGCTATGTTTTCTTTATGTGAAACAAACAAATGTCTTGCAAAGCATTTTTATTCATGAATCTTTTTTTTGTGCCTTTTCATGTTACAACATAGTTGCTATGTCTTATTGTTAGAACTTTATCTTTCATGCTATGTTGAAGTACTATGATCCCAGCTATCAATGTTTTACAAATACTTTGATAAAGTTTATGATGGTGCATGTCACCTCAAAAATTATTCTTTCTATTTATCACTTACCTACTCGAGGATGAGCAGCAGTTAAGCTTGGGGATGTTGATACGTTGCTAATGTATCCATAATTTTTGATGTTCCATGCTTGGTTTTTATCTACTTTCTTATGTTTTGTCCACACTTTGGAGTACTTTTTATACACTTTCTTGGACTAACCTATTAACAAGATGTCACAGTGTCAGCTGCCTGTTTTCTACTGTTTTTGGTTCCAGGAAAGTCAGAAAATGAATATTCTCGAAATTGGACGGGACAAAAGCCAAAGTCAGTTTTTCACCGAGGGGGACACGGAGCCATAATACGAGACAGAGAGGGGCCAGAGGGGCACCACACCACCTGGCCGTGCGGCCAGGCCTGGCCCGCGCCAGGGGGTGGTGTGGCCGCCTAGGGCACCCCCTCGGCCTCCCCTTTCGCCTATAAGATGCCTCCGATACAGAAACCCTAAGTACCCGATCAAAATTACACGAAAGAGTCTATAGTCACCGTCATCTCCATCCCTAGATCGGGAGGGATCTGAAGCTCTTCCCGGCACCCCGCCGGAGGGGAGAATTCACCCTGGAGGCCTTCTTCATCACCATGCAAGCCTCCGGTGTGATGTGTGAGTAGTTCATCCTTGGACTACGGGTCCATGTAGTAGTTAGATGGTTGGTTCTTCTCCTTTGTGCTACCATGTTTAGATCTTGTGAGCTCCATTCATGATCAAGATCATCTATTTGTAATCCTACATGTTGTGTTTGTGGGGATCCGATGGATATTGAGATGCTATTTCAGATTGATTATTGGTTCTATCATGTCTTTGTTATTTGTGATCTTGCATGCTCTCCGTTGTTAGTGACTATCTTGGCCGAGTAGATGCTAGAAACTCCAAGAGGGAGTATTTATGCTCGATAGTGGGTTCATGCCTCTAGTAATCTGGGGAAGTGACAGAAATCTCTAAGGTACTAGATGTGATGTTGCTACTAGGGAGAAAACAGCAACCCTTTGTTCATGGAACGATCGTATTAGTTACTTTACACGCAATGCGTAATGCAATTATCTGTTGCTTGCAACTTAATACTGGAGGGGGTTCAGATGATAACCTGAAGGTGGATTATTAGTCATAGATGCAGTTGGATTACGGTCTATGTATAATGTTATAATGCCCAATCAAATCTCATAGGAGTCAAGATGATTAGTATATGCATGTATGCTTTCTCGATGTTTGTCAATTGCCCCGCTGTAATTTGTTTACCCAACATGTCATCTATCTTAAGGAGAACCACCACTAGTGAACTATGGACCCCCGGACCTTTTTTTACCATCAATCTACAACTATTTACTGTTTTCTATTTATTTTCTGCAAGCTTTTACTTTCTTCCACACAATACGTTTAATCCTTTGTTTTTCAGCAAAACCGGTGAGATTGATAACCTCACTATAAGTTGGGGGCAAAGTTCTATGGTTGTGTTGTGCAGGATTCCAAGTTGGCAACAAAACCTTTGAGGTGTTTCCTTGCTCCTACTGGTTTGATAACCTTGGTTTCATAACTGAAGGAAAACTTGCTGATGTGCTCATCATACCTTCCTCTTGGGGTTCCCCAACGAGCTTGATATATTTTGGGCCATCAGTACTCATTAGCTTTGAGCTCTCATTGCCCCTATCATAAGCATCTTTAAATGGTTAAGGTGAAAGTGAGGTCCAATATGAGTTATATGCTTGACAGAACATAAACTGGAAATCTCATGTCCCTTGAGTACGAGGGCCGCTCCTCATGCTACTCAACTGTAGTTACCGGTAAGTTCTTGTCATAGTAAATACATGCGTATCATAGAGACCCGCCAACGGGGTATCCCTTGCACATGATACACGAGCTATCCCAGAATCAAAATGACAAGGCAAGCAGACAATGAACATCTCAGCAATCTTCTTATTTACCATGGGAAAATGGTGCTTTTTCTCTCTTTCCTCTTTTCTCATCTTTATTTTCTTTTTCTCAATCTCTATCTCTTTTTTTATAAGAAGAATGCTTCATAGATTGCTCACTATAGTGATGCTGCAAGTTTCCACCATGATTCGGAATGGCTTAGGCTAGCGGCCCAGGCGTTTCTCTAACACACATACATAACTCCATGGGCTTACAAGCTCCCCTTTTATTTCACACTGACGACATCCATAAACAAAAGATCATGATATCAACTGGGTATATATTTACATGTGTTGAAAGCGTTCCCCGTGACAACACGGTTCTGCTAATCCCTAGCCTATAATTTGCAAGCATATAACTTTTATGGAAAGTCACAATAGTTTAGATTTATTAAGTGCAAGAAATAAAGTGTGCCATCAAATTTGTGAGAGCTTTACTAACTAACTTTCTCATAACAAGCAAACATTTTATTCGAAAGAAAACAATGCATACTGAATATGCATGAAATAGCAAATAATGCTAATAGGTAGGTATGGTGGACACTTTTGGCAATATTGGTTTGGGGGAGTTAGAAACACGAGTAGAGCTCATACTCAGTGCAAGTGAAGGCCAGCAATAGAAAGGGAGCGACAAACGAGAGAGCAATAACTGTCATAATCATGCTTGCAACAAAACATGATTAATTATGGCATGAAAATGATTCAAGAACCCTGAGGCAAAATAATTCATCAAGGCTTAACTGATTATTGTTTTAGTCATATGCATGCGTGAGCATGCGCCAAGTCGATTCAAATGAAACATTCAGAGGAGGATACCACAATCATACCAAGTTATGAATAGAACAATGCAAGCAAACATTTATATGACATGCTACAAACCATTAGCAAGTTGGAGCTAATCATAAGAAAGCAAGAACTACTAAGTATCCATAAATAACATACACCTTACATGAACAGACTAAGCATGCCCACGATGATGAGTATATGTAAAAAAATGAAACAAATAGAGTTCATTACCAGCCTCTTACTACACCTCTAGTTGTCATTAATCTTCATTATTGTCCTTCACTTGTTTGGCTTGAATAATAACATGAAACCAAACTCCACTAAGGACTGCTGAACCCTGCAACGAACTTCACAAAACCAAAGAAGAACAACAAATATTTTTGATGTTTTCGATTTTTAAAGCAAGAACCAAAAGGAAGAACAAGCCGAGCGAAATCTTTTTGTGTTTTTCGAATAATAAAAACAAAGCTAAAAGAAAGAAGCAAACCAAGGCAAAAAGATAAAGAAGCAAGCAAAGATAAATAACGAAAATGTTGTTGGTCTTTTTGTGTTTTGGAAAGCAAAAATAAAGAAAAAACAAAAACTAAAGAGAAAACGAAACATAGATATACAAAGTACCGACTGAACATGATATGTAGATGAGTGTAATGTGAGTATACGCCCCCCCAAGCTTAGGTTTTTGGCCTAAGTGGGTATCCATCCCAAGCTAGCCAGGAAGGAGCGCCTCCATAATATGGCGAAGAAGTGCCTTCATCCTGATATGAACTCGAGGACGCCCCAGCGTAGTGCGCAGAGTAGTCGTAAGAGGGAACATCCCCCTGGTGCTGCCCGTAGAAACCAAGCAAGCGGAGCTGCTCGTCCACCTCCTCCTCGAAACACGACCATGGCATCCTGCAAATACTGAACAAAGTAGACTGTGACAAAGGAATTTCGCTTTCGTCTCCGTCAGTGAACAACCAGCCGGCCACACGCAGGTCTCGGGCGTGCTTGAGACGTTGGCCTCCTGGGATGGAAGTTGACGCTAGGGTGGGCCGGCTGCTTCGATAGTCGAATCAAGACATGATACGTACAAAGTTTAGTCAAAATTACTGGCCTAGGACACGTGAACATGTCACAGCAGGGTGGTCGGTCCTCTTCAGCAACCGAATAAATAAATTGTATGGATGAGCAAATAGTCCTCGCTTCTTTATATCAAATGACACTAGTTTATATGCGATCGCAACGCACCTGGAATCAGCAAACCACCTCAGAATCAGATAAGCAGCACCACTGTCGATTAGATCTACAATCAAATGATAGAAATGAATAGAAAGGAATTAAATCGAGGGCGTGGAGGGCCGGAGGGGGACAAAGCGGATAGAGAGGAAGCTCGCGAGTGGCGAGGCGGGGATGGAGCTGCGCGTCCGCATCCTCCCACCGGCTATTAGAGCGTCGGCGTCGGCCGAGATTGCAGAGCGGCAGATGTGTGCGAGCATGGGGGCGGGGAGAGGAGGAGTCCGCGCGATAGGAGGGAGAGGAGACGAGCTTGGGATCCATGGCGGGAGAGACGCGGGGAGGAGCTCGTGGCCGAGGCTGGAAGGTCAGTATCCTGGCGGCAGTGCCACATCTAGCTCCGCCAAGCCCTACTGCCATAGCTTGCTGCCTGGTTGACATGATTAACTCCCCAATACTCCAAGGTGAGGCGAGACCCACGACAGATGCGGTCGGCGATGCGTCCTTCATGGCGAGTTTCTGGCGCGTAGCCGCCTTTCCACATGCGCCGCTCTCCACCAGTGGTGGATTTTGGGGAGAAACTCAGACTGAAACAACGACGGAGCAGAGTCCTTATCCCTTCACGTATTTTTTTCTGTGAATTCACATGCTGTGGACCTACAGGTTGGACGGAACGAGACAGTTACGGAGTGTGCAGTCTGTGCAAAGGTTATGAAATTAATTGCTACAGATTTATGCACTCATTTCGTCCTTGTCTGCAAGAAGAGTTCAGCATGCTTCATCAGCTAGAGAAAAAGATAATATTAATTTGTGAAAAAACCAAGAAGGTTAACAACCATACTTTTCTGCAGCCGGGCAATTTGCTAGTTAACTAAAAAAGCCTCTCAAAGTGATTGGCCGTCTAACTTTTCGAAATGCGGTGTCGGTCCCTTTGAGCGCGGGCTCAGGAACTTGGGTACTGGCGCGTGATAAGCCCCCTTTACCACACTGACTCCGAATCCAACCGAACACCTCCCGAGCTCGGATATGGGCCCATTGTCGGCCCAGCCCACCCCGGCTTGCCATTTAGCTCCAGGCACCCCTGCGGAATCCCACCCAACACCTCCCGGCTCCCGAGCTCACTACTCCCGGCGAAAGCAGCGGCAGCGACTCCCAACCCCCCCGCCGCGGCGTTCCCCCCATCGTCGCCGCCTCGATGTGGTTCGATTTGGATGGCCTGCCGGTGTGCTTCCCGTACGAGGCGATCTACCCGGAGCAGCACGCATACATGGGGGAGCTGAAGCGCGCCCTGGAGATGCCGACGGGCACCGGCAAGACGGCGGCGCTCATCTCCCTCATCACCTCCTACTCCCTCGCCAACCCCTCCCGCCCGCTCCGCCTCCTCTACTGCACCCGCACCATCCACGAGATGGAGAAGACCCTAGCCGAGCTCCGCCTCCTCTTCTCCCACCTCCCGCCCGAATACGCGTGCCACCTCCTCGCGCTCGGCCTCTCCTCCCGCAAGAACCTTTGCGTCCACCCACAGGTGTCCGCATCCGCCGCCCGCGATTCCGTCGACACCGGCTGCAGACGCCTCACCGCGTCCTGGGTCCGCGAGAAGGCCTCCTCATCCACCCCGCTCTGCGACTATTTCGAGACGTTCCGCACCGCAGCTCGCGCCGGCGACCTCGCCTCCTACATTCCACCCGGGGTCTACACCCTCGCTGACCTCCGCTCGCTCGGCCGCGAGCGCCGGATATGCCCTTACTTCCTCGCCAGGCAGATGGCCAAGGACGCCAATGTGGTGGTCTACAGTTACCAGTACCTGCTCGACCCCAAGGTGGCCAGCATCGTCTCCACAGAGATGCAGAAGGAGTGTGTGGTTGTGTTCGATGAGGCGCATAACATCGATAACGTCTGCATTGAGGCGCTGAGCGTCAGCATCCGCAAGCAGACGCTAGAAGGTGCCGAGCGAAACCTGCGGCACATCTCGCAAGAGATTGATAGGTACTGAACGTCCAAGAAGTAAAAGAAGCTGGATCTTTTGAGGATTATGGGTTTTTTCCCTTTAAGAATTAAAATCATAAAACTGTTAGATTGATTGGTAAAGGTTGCTCACTAACTGCTTTATTTGGTTGGAAGATTCAAGGCCACCGATGCCAATAGGCTTTGTGCGGAATACAATAGGCTTGTGGATGGATTGGCACAGAGGGAAAATCTGCCAAGTGAGTTTTCTTCTCGCAATCCCCTCTGATTGCATTGTTTATTATGTCCTTACTGGGACAGTTTACAATAATGTATTTCTTGTCATGAAGTATCGGATGCCTGGCTTGCAAATCCAGCGTTGCCTGATGACATTCTCAAGGAGGCGGTACCTGGAAATATCAGAAGGCCTGAGCATTTTCTCGCTGTCTTGTGGAGATTTGTGAGGATCTTAGATGAACGGCTTGAGACAGAAAATGTTGTGAATGAAAGGCCTGTTTCCTTTGCTGCTTCAATCTATTCCCTCGCTGTAATTGACAAGATAATGCTGAGGTTTTTTTATGGCCGCTTACAGTCTCTATTGCTTACCCTGGAGATAACTGATACAGATGAATTCATGCACATCCAAAAAATTTGTGACTTCGCCACACTGATTGGAACTTATACACAGGGTTTTTCTATAATAATTGAACCCTATGATGATAGAATGCGTAACATTCGTGATCCCGTGATTCAGGTATCCAGCCTATCCTATAAGATTTTAATGTGATAGTTACCAAACTACATTGTTGATGTGCTAATGAGGTTCTATGTGTTGCAGCTCAGTTGCCATGATGCTTCACTCGCAATACAGCCTGTTTTCAATCGTTTTCAAACTGTTGTCATCACTTCAGGAACTCTCAGCCCAATTGATCTGTATCCTCGTCTTTTGAATTTTAATCCTGTTATAAGCAGGAGCTTCACAATGTCCTTAACAAGGGATTGCATATGTCCCATGGTATTGACACGAGGAAGGTATGATCTGGATCAATTTGAGCTTTGTATATCAAATTTGAATATTTGGAAACATACATATTAGCTGCTGCTTATCGTAGTAGAATAACATGAGGCTATTTTTGCAACCGATTTAGTTTTCAAAATTCTTGTTTTACTGGTGTAGTTGCGAATCTTGTTGTGTAACTTCAATCATTCCATCATTTTCAGTGATCAGCTACCTGTGAGTACGAAGTTTGACATGCGTAGTGATCCTGCTGTTGTGAGGAATTATGGCCGCCTCTTGCTAGAAATGGCTTCTGCTGTGCCAGATGGGATAGTCTGTTTCTTTGTCAGTTACTCCTATATGGATGACATTGTCAGCAGCTGGAATGACATGGGAATTTTACAGGTTATTTCCCTCACCAGTACATTATTCTGCTATGGAGATGTCTAGAGTAATAGACATTAGTTCAATGTATGTAACTCAATAGATCTAGTTATATCACCATGAGCAAGTCAGCCAATTTCGTAAATCAACCACCTCAATTGGACAACTAGACTAGATCTTCTGGAACACTGTCAATTATAATAAAATAGTAAATCAAATGTGTTTTAACTTTTTATACTGTTTAAGCCTTCTAGTGTCATATTTTTGTAATATGCAAATTTCTCCGTGCACCTGTGTACCGCTAAGTGGTGAATGGTGCGCTGAGCTGGGTTAAGACTAAAGAGTATCAACTGCTTGTGTAGAGATTTTCTGTGTTTTACAATCACCAAAACATATGAAGTTGATTAGGTAGTACCACTAGACAGATACTTTGTAACCTTTCAGCAAAGAATTAAGAATCACGTTAGTTGTATATGCAATTTGGTCATGTAATATAAAAAGATGAAATATTACTAAAATCATGTCACCCTCAGTTGTATATTCATCCCTTCTTCCTCTTGTATGATTTTGTAGTTGGCTCATGTTGCCAAGATAAATATAACACATTAGTCCCCTAACCCTAAGAATGAACATCTTATGATGCTATGTGCAGGACATCATGCAACACAAGTTGGTATTCATTGAAACACCAGATGTTGTTGAGACAACATTGGCTCTTGATAATTACAGAAAAGCATGCGATTGTGGAAGAGGTGCAGTCTTCTCAGTTGCCAGGTTTGTTCTCTTAATTGTAGTCTGAGACGACCCTTCAAAATAACACTACAACTCGACAAGTATACAGCTGAACAGATGATAGGATCTCCTGAAACTGTTACAGCGTAGAATCCAGTTTTGACTTTTGACATCGATGAAAGTAGTTATCACTCTATTAATGGTGATTATTGTTATATTGTGATCAAGGAAAATTTCCATTTACTCAAACCTCTTGGAAAGAATCCTTCGTTTTTCCGATAGTGCAATCAAACAGACTTTGGGTGCAAATTCAGTCATATAGGATTCAAGTGTGCAGGCCTTTGCAATCCCACGTTCTTTCCTATTCCTGCGTTTCCGGGATCTTGGGAATGAAAGAGGCTTACTTGAATTGGCATAAAAGAATAGAGTTTAGTACTGTAATGATTTCGTCACCACTCCCTCCATTCCAAAATAATTGAAGTTATAGTTTTGTCCTAAGTCAAACTACTTTAAGTTTGACCAACTTTATAGAAAAATATACCAACATCTAGATTTTAGAACACCAATTTAGTTTTATTAAATTTCTCATATAATGTCGATTGGATATTGATAATTTTTTATTTAAATCAGGTAAAACTTAGTGAAGTTTGAGTTAGGACAAAACCAGAAATTCAATTATTTTTGAACCAGAGGGAGTATCTTGTTTTATTGTGATCAGTAGGATATGATGCATTATTCCTTTGGCACTATGAGTTACTATATCGAGTTACATATGCTAAAATATAGTTATTGCAGATTGATAACTTTCATTTAATATTAAACAATGAGTAGCCATGACTGTGCAAGATGTACATGCATAATAATAAGATTATGGCAACAAGCCAACAACAGTTCACTCTTGCTAACAATATGATCCAATCAGGGGAAAGGTTGCGGAAGGTATTGATTTCGATCGACACTATGGAAGACTTGTGATCATGTTTGGTGTTCCATTCCAGTACACACTCAGCAAGTAAGGACCACTGTACTTTTATACAGTTAGATTAGATTTAATTTTGTGCACCCTCGGTGTTGCCAATAAGATAGTACTCCCTCTGTCCTGTAATATAAGATGTTATTACAACCAGTCTATGAGTTAATAGGTTGTAATAACATCTTATATTATGGGACGGAGGGAGTATTACTTTTCTAGTTTTTTGTTTGCCTGTGAGTGGTTCTTCATATGCATACACAAAATTGTAATACTATGTCAACAGAATGGCATCCCAATGTTTTGGCCTGTAATGGTATCTTTGTAATAGCTTTCTCTTATACATGTCCTATGTCTGAGCAGGATATTGCGTGCTAGGTTGGAGTACCTAAGAGAAACTTTTCAGATACAGGAGGGTGACTTCCTGGCATTTGACGCATCGGTACTAATTCTGCTTCGGTTACAAGGGAGAATAGCATGCTGATTTCTTGATTTTATGTATCATTGCATCTTAAAGATCTCCTAACAAGGTTTTCTCACATGTTGAATTCTGGGAACGCCAGAGGCAAGCTGCTCAATGTGTTGGCCGTGTGATGCGTTCGAAAGCAGATTATGGAATGATGATATTTGCTGACAAGAGGTACTTGATACTGCCTTGACGTGGTTAAGATTGTTAGAGCTTAGAGGATCATCAACAAAGCCTGACATATTGTTGGGTGTAAATAGTTGACAACTGTAGTATGATTGAGACAAAAACACAAACCTTTTGCTCTTTAGATTGGTCAAGCAATTTTTGAGCTGTGTATTGCTGAAATAGCAAGTTCAAAGTATGTTGCATTGAACATGTGATACACTGGTGGTCAACCAGCGAGAAACTGTTTAGTTTAATCTGATTTAGTGAAATGTCCTTTGGAGTTAGATATGCTGCATAAAATTGGGCTTTGCAACTAAGAAGTCCATTTTTAGTCAGTGTTTTTGGCAAATAGAACTGGCTGTAATAATTGCTTCATCTGATTCTTGGGTGCTCTGGGCTTGGGTACACCATATGTCAAACATGTAGTGCTCATGGAACATAAATATGTTCTGCTAGATATGTTTTAGTTATTTTGGTCATGGGTCTTTTAAGTTCATCATTTCAATAGAACTTGTTCTGCCTATTTCCCTGCCTTATTGGTCACCGTACTCCTGCTTGTTAAGTGCCATGCCATTTGGGACTTGCAGATACAGTCGGCATGATAAACGGTCTAAACTGCCAGGGTGGGTACTGTCACACTTGCACGATGCACACCTAAATCTGAGCACCGACATGGCTCTGCATACTGGCCGCGAGGTATGTTCCCTTGCACCGTTTTGCTGCTTTGGGACATTGAGGAAGCCATCTTGGTTGCCGATGAAGCAATGCCTTGACAATGCTTCAGGCATGCAGCATGCTTGCGATGCAGATTATCATAGTTGTAGCCATTTTTTTTTCCTTTTTGTATCAGCGTTCATGGATGCTGTTCTAACCTGCCGTGTTTTTCTAACTTCTGTTCGACTAACCATGAACCATCTAGCTTTGTTCAAAAAATAAATAAGCTTGCAACTGTTTTGTAATAGTTCCTCCGGAGGATGGCGCAGCCGTATGACAAGGCGGGGAGCAGCGAGCAGAAGACGCTCTTGACCGAGGAGGACCTGCAGGACATGTCTCGGAACGCCATGGAGATGTGAAACTGAGAGAGTTCTCTGTAGTCTGCAGTAGGGGAATTTGCTTATTTGCCCCATTTTACTTTGCACCTTGATTATTTGCCCCGTTTTAGTTGGATTGTTTGCTGATTTGCCCTTTCTTCCCTTTTACTGATTTTCTAGTTTTCTGAAATCCGATAATCAATGTGAAAGGAGAAGACTACCCCTTGGGCAAATAATCAAATCATGTTCGTGCGGTTTCTTGGGCTTTGTTAGTCCACAGGTCGTTCGTCTTGTTCATGCGGCGCATGTACAAGGCAGAGGAGAGGCTGGGTTGCCGCAGGCCCTAAACCGAACAGTGGGTGGCGATGCCCTCGTCCACGTGGTGAGTCTGGCTCCCATGGAAGGGCGGCACGGCTTTGCACGGGTGTGGCGGCCACTTCAGGTCCACGGCAAGCGGAGAAGGGCCGCACGGCCCATGGTCTCACGAACACGACGAACAGCCAAAGACGAACTGACTTGATCGAATTGTTCCAGTTAGCTTTTGTGAAATGGATGCAGCACACCTTCCGGATTCACTCTCAAGCTGTGGAAGCACGTTCGTAGCAAGTGGCTTGAAGATGTTCGTATGCTAGGATATGATAGGGTACTCTTCTAATTTCATTTCGTCTTGGACAATCTTTTGTATTCTGCAGCTTTGTACTTGTTGAGGGCTGAACCGTTTAATGATGTCTTTGTTTGAACTGCAGATGATTCTTTTTCAGTTTGGACTTGGCAGTAATGCACATTTCATAGTACTGGAGCTGTATGCACAAGGAAACATCATCCTCATGGATTCAGAATACACAGTGATGACACTACTCCGTTCTCATAGGTCATTGTCTAATTCCCACAACACTATTTAAATCTACTGTATATATATTAGGTGCCATTACTCTGTTACAGAAGTGAGGACTTAGGACAATAAATTATCATAGTCTTCATCGGCAATCTGAGAATTCTCTTAACCTTTGCTGTGTACTCATCTTTTGTTGTGAAACATACAGAGACGACAACAAAGGATTGGCTATCATGTCGTGCCATCTCTATCCAGTAGAAGCTTGCCGTACCTTTGAAAGGACTGACTTAACAAAGTTAAAAGAGACACTGAAATTGTCTAATACAGTCGATGACAAAGAATCTTCTCAAGTTACACCTAAGTTCAGTTGATGGTCAGCAACCTTCTGAACATGCCAGTGATGGGGTGCCTGTTACTGATAAATCGGAAGAAACATCTAATAGGTCTGCCGCAAAAATTAAGCAGTCAGGTTCAAATGCAAAAGTGAGTGATGGCGCTCGATCAAATAAAGCTACTCTGAAGACACTTCTTGGCAATGCACTGGCTTATGGCCCAGTACTAGCTGAGCATATCATATTAGATGTTGGGTTGCTTCCAAGCACAAATGTTGGGAAAGATCCAGATAGCAGTATTCATGATCATACTATTCAGTCTCTAGTAGAGTCCGTTACAAGGTTTGAGGACTGGCTCGTAGATATCATCTCTGGTCAAAACATTCCCGAGAGGTACATTCTCATGAAGAATAAGATGGCTGCAAAGAAAAGCATCACACCTTCAGAAGGGTCCTCCACTAACCAGAAGGTTTTTCCATTGTTTCCCCGTCTCTCTTTGTACTGCTGTGTATGTAACTGCGCAGATTTGTTGTTTGTGTTTCTTTGTTAGTGATGCCTGTTGCAGATCTATGGAGGATTTTTTTCTTTCGAATTCATGTTTAGGCAGCAGAACATTTGCATATGATTTGGTAAATTCCAAATCAATGTATTAATTGTTATTTTGCTCCTATACACAGATATATGATGAATATTTGCCCTATCCTGCTGAAGCAATTTAAGTCAAGGGAATATGATGAATTTCAGACATTTGATGATGCTTTAGATGAGTTCTACAGCAAAATAGTAAGTCAAAGGGCGGATCAACAGCAGAAAGCAAAAGAAGATTCAGCGGTCCATAGGCTCAACAAAATAAAGCTGGACCAGGTTTTCCTCATCCCACTCCCCGTCTCATGCCTTGCAATCACATTGCTCATAATTTGCTTGAGTTTGGTCTTATTTGGAGGACCTCTCACTTTCAAACATGCAGTATATTCATCTGTTCTGCCATGCAGGAGAATCATGTGCATACATTGAGGAAGGAAGCAGACCACTGCATCACTATGGCAGAACTAATTGAGTACAATTTGGAGGATGTCGATGCAGCAATTACAGCTGTTCGTGTTTCACTTGCAAATGGAATGAGTTGGGAAGCTCTTACTCGCATGATTAAAGAGGAGAGGAAGGCTGGAAACCCGGTAGCTGGTCTGATCGATAAGCTCAGTTTTGAAAAAAAAATGCATTAGTCTACTTCTTAGCAATAATCTTGATGACATGGATGAGGATGAGAAAACTGCACCTGTTGAGAAGGTATGTTCCATAGACACCTAATTTTTACCATGGCCATGGTCTGTCATGGAAATATTAATATTCTTTGAACACTTGAAACTGTATCTTAGGGTATGTTTGGATTGTGGACAAAGTTTACCCTACCAATATTTTTGTCATGACCAAAAGGTAGCTCTTGTTTGGATTGTTGCCAATTTTTCGGCATGCCAATGCTCCGCTACCAACTCTAGTTCATTTTTAGGCCAATGTTGGTCAACTTGTGGGCAAGCAAATGCTCAACCAAAATTTTGGCTAGCCAAAAATTTGGTAGGGCAATCGTGGGCACAAACCAAACACACCCTTATTGGCAATGTTGGATGTACTCCCTCTATCCCAAAATTGGATGCATATAGTTTTTGGTCAAAGTCAAACTTTTCAAACATTGACCAACTATATAGAAAATTGTGTTGATATTTATAACCCCCAAGCAATACTATTAGAACCATTATGAAATATATCTTCATATGGTGTGCATTTGATATCATAGATGTTGATAATTTTCTCTATATAGTTGGTTAAACTTTAATTTATTGGCTTTGACCAAAAACTATACACGTCCTAATTTGGGATAGAGGGAGTATGACTATGTGACCTAAGGGCTAGGGTGTCATATTCCACAAACAGTTCTATCTGGATTGTTGAATTTCTTACCCCTGTTATTTATATTTCTATTAACATTGCAGTGATTTGGTGTACACCCTTTAAGCTGAACATACCACTTGGTTAATCCCCTCATGCATCCGTCGTAACTGGAGTTACTTGAAATTTCTAGCCTTCCTTTTTTGGACAGTTAATTTTACTAAGTACTCCCTCCGTTTTAAAATATAAGATGTTTTAGCTTTTGTGAAACGAATGTATCTAGACCCCTTTTAGTGTGTAGGTTCACTGCGAATCTACACACTAAAATGGGTCTAGATACATCCATTTCACAAAAGCTAAAACATCTTATATTTTGAAACAAAGGGGGTACATGTTCTTACAGAGAGCCACCCACTGGCCACTATTCATCAATACTTATATTGCATTACTGTATCATTTGTTTTTATTTTGCCTTCAAAATCATGTGGAGTATTTATTTTTTACTGAATTGAAATACCAAAGATTGATAAGATGGGGGGTTGATTTGTATTTACACAATAGGGCATTGCAGAATGGAAATGAGTAGGCTCATTGGATACATACTGTATTTGACCTTTCTTACATACTATACCTGGATTTTACTTGTGACTCAGTTTACCACTGTTAAATTCTCCATGCTGTTTTGTTATCTTCATGACAAACTTTCTTTTCATTTATTTTAGGTAGAGGTTGATTTATCACTTTCCGCACATGCAAATGCTAGGCGGTGGTATAAAATGAAGGAAAAACAGGAAACCAAACAAGAGAAGACTATCACGGCGCATGAGAAAGCTTTCAAAGCAGCCGAGAAGAAGACACGTCTTCAGCTTGCTCAGGTTTCTCACTTCCTTACTGCTGTAGTGTTTACTTGTATTTATTAGCCCCTTGTACCTATCATGAGCCCCATCACCAGCAAAATAGCTGTTGACATTTTCTCCATATTAAAACATTTTGATTAACTTCTAGTTTTCCTTGTAAGTACATTAGCCAGTGCAAATTAACCTCATCCTATATCCTCTAGAAAAAAAAACTACATTTTTCATTTGGTTTTCTTCTTAATGGAATTATAATTAATACTGTGATAAGAGGTCAATGAACAAGGGAATGCCTTACCTGTCTCCCAAAACCAATCATTTGTGTATTTGGGTTGTTCACTATGCTCATATTATGTGTTTACTGTAATATATTCCAAGAATCATCGTCTTGTATTATATATGAAATAACCTTCATAACTGTACGTTTATAGGAAAAAACTGTGGCTGCAATCACTCGTATGAGGAAAGTTCACTGGTTTGAGAAATTCAATTGGTTTATCAGCAGTGAAAATTATTTGATTATATCAGTGGCCGAGATGCTCAACAAAATGAGTTGATTGTCAAGTGGTGTATGTCTAAAGGAGATTTGTAAGTACCCTTGTTAGCTATTAGCCTCTTACCCATTTATAAGCTTATTGCCAAAACTATCATTCATCTTTTTTTCCATGTGTGCGGTATTATGCAATTGATCATAGAAACATTCCTCCATTGACATGCCTCGTAAGTTTTATACTGCAGTGCTATGTTTGTTATTATTTCTTACAAAAGCTACTGCCTTGTTTTCAATCTTGAACAGGTATGTGCATGCCGAGTTACATGGAGCTTCCAGTACAATAATCAAGAACCACAAACCTGACAGTCCAATACCACCCTTGACATTGAACCAAGCAGGATGTTTCACTGTGAGTCAAATATGTGATCATGTTTATTACGACATGTGTTACGACAATACCCCTACTTGTTAAGGGTGAGTATCCATATGAATTATCCCTATTGATCACGAGTTTCTTCTGCAGGTATGCCACAACAAAGCGTGGGATTCAAAAATTGTTACAAGTGCTTGGTGGGTATATCCTCATCAAGTTAGTACAACAGCCCCCATGGGCGAGTACCTCACTGTTGGTAGTTTTATGATCAGCGGGAAGAAAATTTCCTCCCACCTCATCCCCTTATTATGGGCTTTGGTATTCTCTTCCGTTTGGACGAGAGTTGCTTGGCATCTCATCTAAATGAAAGAAGGATAATGGGTGAAGATGATGCCCTTCCAAAAATCGAGGCTGAGCCTCGAAAGCACCAAAGTAATCTTGAACCGGATGACAGACTAGATACTGACAATGAGACGAGTAAATTAACTCATGGAAATGAATCAAGCAGGGACCATACAAGTGTTCACCAAAATAATGATACAAACTCTAGTAACATGGATACTGCCGACTTATCTGAACAGGTTGCTGGAACCAAAATTGTGGAAACCAATGGAACTTCCACTTTCAAGGAAGAAACACAGGATGATTCCATTTCATCTCAGCTGGAGGATCTACTTGATAAGAATCTTGGTTTGGGCCCTGTCAATGTGTCGGGTAAAAGCTCTTTGCTCACCAGCAGTCCTTCGAGTTTAGCCGAAGAAACTGATGATCTTGATGTGAAGAAATTGGCAGTAAGAGAGAAACCATATGTATCAAAAGCAGAGAGAAGAAAACTGATGAAGGGCCAGAATACTTGTGAATTTACTAGTGACCCCTAGAATGCTGAGTCGGGTGACTGGCAATCTAGCCGTATCTTAATGGAATGCGAGTGTTCCATGTCAAAAGAAAAAAAAAATGCTAGGAAACTTGTTAAGCGGGTCGGGTGGATTCTTGCCATTGCACAGTGTTTCATTGCCATACACCTAGCTGAATGACAGTGATCCAAAAGTGTAACAACAAAAGATGAATATGGTTATGTTGGACATCAGTTAACATTCAGAACATGTTAAGAGCATTTTTTTTTAGTGTGTTAAGAGCATATTTGTGAGTTAGGCTTATTCGGTGGCTTTCAACCAGCAAAAGCCATAAGGATAGCATTGTGAACTTTGGGAATACCAAACCCATAAACTGCCACAGTATAAAGAAAGAAGAACCCCACAAACAACCCCACAAACTGCCACAGTATAAAGATAGAAGAATCCCACAAACTGCCACGGTATGATCAGATTATCGTAAGGTTCTTAATGTAGAGAAGGCGAGGGTTCCAGTTAGTGGCCATGTGAATTGTACGTTTAAATCTAGCTTCCAGCTGTACTCAGTTCTATAATTCAGTTAGCAGGAGCATATGCACCCGAGATCAAAAGTGGATTTCCGTTTTCTATGATCTTAGAATTCAGTACCAAGCGTTCATAACTGTGAATGTGGATTTTAAAAAAGATTTAACCCTATAGGGTGTATAACTTTACCCACACATACCAACTGACTTTTAATGCCAAATATTATTAGCCCTCTTCCTTAGAAGGCCAGCAAAGGGTGGCTGATCACGACCTTTAACTTGCTTTCGCCGAGACTATGAGTCACGCCCTAAGGAGGGTTCTGCCGTAACGGATCAAATTCCGAAGCCGGTCCCTAGAGATGTGAGGCAAGGTTGGTTTATTAGGGGCTCTATCCACCCCAAGCAGCCCTGCTATGCTTTTCTACCTGTTACGATGCACCTCCTTCACCTCCTCTTTTGAAAACGTTTTCAATGCGTATACCAAATGGAAAATCGAAACTATGTGACTCATGGAATCTACTAGACAAGTTAGTTAGTTGAGGGGTTTTCTAAGCCTCGTGTGGCTGTACGCTCGTCTCGGTTCCAAAGGCAAGAACTTGGTTCCTAGTGGTGGCGAGGATAAGACTACAAAAACCACACCTAACACGGCCCCCATACAAGCTTTAGCATGTTCAGCTATCACCTCCATTCATATCTTCATCTCCTACATTTCTAGATTCTTTGGCATCTCCGATTCATCATCCGGATGGATCAGACGTAAGTACTAAGCATGGCTAAGCTTGACGTTCGTAGAAGCTGTAGCAACGCTCACATGCCAGACCTAGGTATGTTAGGAGAAATGGATCAGGGTGTATAAGGCTACAAAGGGAAATCGTGTAGTAGATAGGTACCTCTAGCTACTGATAAAAGACCACATTAAAATCGTATGCATCATAGCGGGAAAGTAGATACTTTATAAAACATAGGTTCGGAATGAGGCTACGCTTGCCTTGTCCTTCAGTAGACAGATATGGATCTTCGGTGTCGTTGACTTTCCTCGGGCTCGAATCCTATTGCGAAGAAGCAATACCGGAAATAAAGACAACATTCAAGGCATGGTACAATGCAATGCTTAAACAACATGTATGATATGTTAGATTAGAGATCCTACATTAACCCTAGGTGCAACATCGATTTAAGAGGGTTCGGGATGCCCTGGTAAAGTCACATCATCAAACCCACATGTACTTAAGGGGTTTGGTGTTTCTCTACATAAACTAGAGTTTTAGGTTGCTTGCCAATGTATGATGATAGGTTTAATATGTATATCTCATTTTTCTGAACATTTTTATATATTATACATATTTTTTCTGATATACAGATTAAAAGTTATTAGTTTTATAAGATTAATACAAATTCTGCATTTTCTAAAAATATTGGAAGTATTTATGATGTCAGCCTGACGTCATCAGCACGGTCACATACTTTTATTAGGGCATGGCCAACGGTATGCCCCTAGCCGCTGCCCTGCCATGTCCAGCTAGGCTCGGATGTCAGGCCAGAGGTTCGGATGCTGTCAGAGTAGCTTGCAGAGGAGACGGTGGCTTCGGCAGAAAAAGCAAGGAGAGAAAGGAAGAATGATGAGAGAGAACGAGAGAACCAAGAGTAATGGCTGTTTTTGAAGGCAATGAACACAACTTTTAACCTTTGGAGATAGAAACGTGAGCAGCTCTCTCCCTACAATACCAAGTTGGCTGCTTCAGAGGTAGCACCTACCGCTGCCCCCATAAATCATGCTCCTACTAACCCTAACCTACCCATAGATGCTGACGAGCGGGACCTAGGCCACATCGGCTTGCCACCGTGGCAAACCTTGTCATGCGCTGACATCATCGCCATGCCGGTCCACGCGGCAGCCACTTAGGCGGCACGCGGGATCCACGTCGGACTCCACATCGGGCTCTCCGCAGACACAGCAGATGGTCGTCGCCGACGGTGATTGCGGCGGCTCCAGCAAGCGCGGCTAAGCGCGTTAGATGCACACGAGCGAGGCAAAGCTATTGGTGCTAGCGTCGCTAGCTAATGGTCACCAGAGCGCGTTGCGCGGCGACGCACGACAACAGCAAGCTACGGACTCAACCAGTAAGCGCGGAAGGCACAATGACGCCCCAAAGCTCACCCTGGAGCAGTTGGTGATGACGATGAGGCGAGGCGAGGCCCAAAATGGGAGCTAGGACGATGATGGGGCTCGTCGATGTTGGGACGATGACATTGATGCGTGTCGTGGTATTGACCACGGCAGATGCTACATGGTAGCTTACGTAGAGGAAGGGGCAAGGCGATGTAGGAGAATCCGGGAGCGAGATTGGCACACGATGTATTCAGGTTCACGTCCCCTTGGTAGAGGATCGCTATGTCCTGCTGTCAATCCAGTATATGATCATAGATTGGTTACATGGGAGCCGCCGTAGGCGGTGGAAGAAACTAGATCTAATATGACGTGAGAGATCTCGACCGCCCCGTGGGGGTGCCTCTGGTGGCTTTATATATGCAGCCAGTTAGGGTTTACAAGTGCTAACGAACTTTCTATTGGAGTCGCCATCTTGGGCCTCCAGTCGGCAGGTCGTCTGGATCCAGTATGCGCCAGTCGCTGTACTTGGCGAGTCGATCCGCCATGGGTTAGGCTTCAGTCGGCTCGCTCCAGCTAGTGACTTCGCTTCATGGGCATACCCCGATTGGTATTCCCCCATTAGTAGTCCCCGAGCGTGTCAGGGACTCAGCGATGACTTCAAGCCGCAAAATCGACGCAGGTGATTTCAGGATGAAGTCGATGGTGAGCTCCTGAAACAGAGAAATAGCTCATGAAGTAGCCCAATCGCCAAGGCGAGTCGACGTGTCGGGCGAGTCGTCATTGGACGGAGTTGTCCCTTGGAGAAGTTTGACTAGCGCCTTGTCAACTTGATGTCGCAGAGGTTGATGAATAGCAGACGTGGAGGCCGCCAAGTCGTTGATGATGAAGTCACCGAATCGGCGTAGGCGATTCCGCGATGGGCGAGCCTGCGAGGGAAGTTCATGATGGCGATTCCCCGAGCATGGCAAGTCCGCGAGGGCAGCGAGTCCCCGAGCGTGAAGAGTCCGTGAAGGCGACGAGTCCCTGAGTGTGTTGAGTACGCGAGGGCGAGTGTGCGGTGATGAGTCCCCGAGCGTGTTGAGTACGTGAGGACGAGTCCCCGAGCGTGGCGAGTAGGCGAGAGCGAGTCCGCGGTGGCGAGTCCTCGAGCGTGGCGAGTACGCGAGGGAGAGTCCGCGGTGGCGGGTCCCCGAGCATGGCGAGTCGTGGTCATGGAACCACGTGCACAAGCAGTATGCCTAGGAGTAGTCCCCGAGGCTCGAGTTGGCTTGTAGAGGCGACTTGAGGCTCTTTAGAGATGCACATTCTGAAAATAGTAGTGGTTGTTTCCGAGCATGGCGAGTCTGCGTGGGGAGAGTTCGCGGTGAGCGAGTCCGCGAGGGGAGAGTCCCCGAGTGTGGCGAGTCCGTGATGATTGCAAGTCCGCGAGGGGAGATTCCCTGAGTGTGGCGAGTCCATGATGATTGCGAGTCCGCGAGGGGAGAGTCCCCGAGTGTGGCGAGTCCGCGATGATTGTGAGTCCGTGATGACGTTGATGGGGCTGTTTTTGTTAGCGAATCTCCCATCTTGGCCCAGGGGGCCAGTCGCATGGCGACTCCAAAGATGACTCTCGGCTTAGCGTTCTTCCTGGACGATCTGATGCTCGATTTGCGAGTCCTCGTCTGCAGTACTTGGTCGTGCGATTCGCACTGTCTAAGGTTGAGGAGGACGTGATGTTGTTTGTGTAGCACTATCATTTGTCTTGGCCCGGAATGCTAGTCGAGCAAGGCGACTCCAATGATGGCTCTCCGTTAGCATTTTTCTTGGACGATTCGAGGCTTGGTTTGCGAGTCCTCGTCCACACTACTTGGCCATTGTGAGTCGCTCTTTCAAAGGTTGACAAAGGCGAACTGATTTTCCCGAGGGGGAGAGACGCCCAGTGGTGAGTCCATGCAGCGTGGCATGCGACCCTCTCTGGCGACTCGGACGATGAAAGTCCCTTAGTAGGCGCGGCGTACGCATTCGACGTAGCCGGAAAGATTTGACACGGCAGAAGTATGGTCGTGCTTTGGCGAAGTCGACGCGGCGGACACGGGATCGACACGACGGACGGATATCGCGCTATGGCAAAGTGGACACGGTGAACACGAGGTCGACGCGGCGGACGGAGGTCGCGCTATGGCGAAGTCGACGCGGCGGATATGGGGTCGATGCGGCGGACGGAGGTCGCACTATGACGAAGTCGACGCGGCGGACGGTGGTCGTGCTATGGCGAAGTCGACGCGGCGGACGGAGGTCGCGCTATGGCGAAGTCGACGCGACGGACATATGGTCGACGTGGCGGACGGAGTCGCACTGTGGCGGTGTCGAGCGGCGTTTAGCTGGTAGAATGGTGAGTCGGCGACGGCGAGTCCTCGAGCGTGGCGTGTCCGCGAGGACGAGTCCCTGGGCGTGGGCGAATGGAGAATCCACGAGGGCGAGTCCCCGCGCATGGCGAATCCGCGACGGTGAGTCCACAATGGCGAGACCGTGATGGCGAGTGCGCGAAGGGCGGTCCTCGAGCGGGGCGAGTCCGCGATGGCGAATCCGCGGCAGGCGAGGTCGTGAGGGTGGCCGACAGGCGAGTCGCCGAACGTGGCGAGCTCAAGACCGTGGCGAGTCCACGACGGACTGTCTTGATCGATCGAACGTATTCACATGTGAACAACGCGTCGCCGCTCCTCGTGCTCGAAGGGACAAATTAGAAGGTGCTTGCACTTATAAATAATTAGTAGGCACAATATATAATATAATAAGCGTATCATGCTTGAGTAGAGTTGGATCGTTTTAACTAATTTGATCATGCGCACGGTCGCACTGTAAGGCCTGCATTTTTTGACCGAAATAAATAGAATTACCTTGGAAGCAGTGCTGGATCGTGCTCAATTGTTGTCTGCCGTGGAAACGACCGCGAGTGCGTATACCATATGATAGCTAAACAGTTCCATGACAGCATGTTCCGGGTCCAATTCTCCAAGAATCAGTGCATGTCAATACGTAATATGCATAGGCAAGAGATTAGATCCAATAAAATATTAATTGATAGAGTAATGAAAGCAATATGGGATCAAATGGAATTAAAAACTCAGTTGTCACCGTATGGAATCGATCTTGTATGTTCTCACGCAAGGTTTTTCTAGTCTACCACGTCGGGCGGCGGATGGATGAGACCGATTGGCCTCCAACCGTAGCAGTTTTCAAACAGCATGTCAAATGCGATCTGGCCATCGTCGATGGCAAGGGATTTCGTCCGGATCATCACCTCCATGCACCGCTTGCTCCACGGTGGACGTCAACTGTCGTGGTATTGACCACGGCAGATGCTACATGGTAGCTTACGTAGAGGAAAGGGCAAGGCGACGTAGGAGAATTCGGAAGCGAGATTGACACACGATGTACCTAGGTTCACGTCCCCTTGGTGGAGGATCGCTACGTCCTGCTGTCAATCCAGTATATGATCATAGATTTGTTACATGGGAGCCGCCGTAGGTGGGAGAAACTAGATCTAATATGACGTGAGAGATCTCGATCGCTCCGTGGGGGTGCCTTTGGTGGCTTTATATATGCAGTCAGTTAGGGTTTACAAGTGCTAATGAGCTTTCTATTGGAGTTGCCGTCTTGGGCCTCCAGTCGGCGAGTCATCTGGGTCCAGTATACGTTAGTCGCTGTACTTGGTGAGTCGATCCGCCATGGGTTAGGCTTCAGTCGGCTCGCTCCAGCTAGTGTCTCCGCTTCGTGGGCATACCCCGATTGGTATTCCCCTATCAATGCGGGCGACTAGAGGCGTCCCGGCAAGATTCCTTCGGCGAGGAGGAAGCTGGCGTCGAGGCAGAGCTCAAGGTGCGGCCAACTGGGCTTGGGGTCGAGGGATACGGTGGCTATCCGGCGGCCATGGCACGGCTAGGGTTCAGGCTCTCCAGAGGTGAGAGAGAAAGAGAGGCTCTGGGACGAGTGAGAGGATGAGTGAGAAGATGTCCACAACTCGAGGTGGTCTTATCCCCTTTTCTAGAGCGGCGACCGAGGGAGAATCACGGCGCTTCGTCGACAGCGACGGCGACACGGTGCTGCTTCCATATGGAGGTGGATGGAAGCACCTTTTGCGGAAAACCCCGTGAAAAACCGGAAAAACAACCCGCGATCCAAACTGCTCTCTCCAGGGATTGAATCTTGCAGAGAACCCCCTGGGTTTTATTAAAATCATCGTTTTTACCATAAAAGGCTATATTTAATTGTTTTCAAAGCCATTTTAAATAGGGAAAAGGCAAGGGCACTTTGGTAAATACCAAAATATTCCAAAATTTGAATTTGGAAGACACTTTGAAATCATTTGCAAATAGTTAGGGTTTTGTACTTACATTTGTTCATACCTTCTTGCTCACATGCATAAGTTTTATTTGATTTAAGCATATGCATGTCATGCTTAAGTACTAAATACACCTATTATAAACTTGGGTTGTTACAGGCGGCCTGCCGTTTAGAGCATTCCTAAGAGTTTCACACAAGAGCGAGGGTAAAAGTGAGCAAAGTTTTCGAGTGTGGATAAATCTGAGTAGAACTAAAGAACAAGAGGCACAAAAATAGAAAACCCTTTATTTAAGGTCATGAGATCGGAACAATGCATTAGGTTTAATGGTTTCTCATGAACCTCGAGTTGTGTTAGTTCCTCTTTGATATCAGCCGTACCCACTCGAATGTCGCCGATTTGCAAAACAAGTTCTTACCCCTATAGATCTCTAGATCGTGTCGCCTGGGCCTTTAGATTAGACAACAAACACTACGCCAATATGGATAATCATTCTTGCAATTGATAACAATAAATGTTCACACAAATGGGATGGAAAGTAAAAAAGGTCGAGCGGGTTTGTAATGGTGTTGCGCATGTTTTAGCTCAGGTTGGTAAAACTGGGTCTTCTGGTTGTGTTCGTGACTCAGTTCCTGAGTGTGTTCAGGATCTGGTCACATTAGATTGTAAGAACACTATGTAAACTTCGGGGCAACAGTTTTCTTACGCACTCTTTTCCCTACCAGTGTACTTAAGGGGACTAGAGGGTTTTTAACGAGACGGCCTATTGCTCAATTTATATAATCTTACTTAAAAAAGTAAAAAAGCACAACACATCTCACTAATCTCTTTCATCTCCCACGCCTAGAGGGAGTCACTCACGCATGAAAGGATAATAGCACAAACATATAATCATTGTGTAGATATGATTCATCTTGGTATAACCAAGCCACGAGAAGAAAGATCAACCAAATACAGTAGAGTTGTCAATGACAAGAATAAATCTCTCTCTATATATATGCAAGGATGGTGATCGTGGAACGAAGGATCTTGAGATCGAAGGTCGAAGAGCTGATCCAAGGTCTTCTTCTCCTCCTCCTCCTTTGTATCTCTTCTCGTTTTGTTTTTTTGGAACGAATGACCGTATGCCTGTTCTTAGATTTTTTTTATGTTTGATGAGGCGAAGGCAGCCGCGTGCAGGATGACCGCACTGATGGTCACCTCCGACTATACCATTGGTAGTTAAAGATTTTGGTGTCCTGGTTGAATTTTCTCCAATTAAAAAAATGTTTGATTTCCTCCAAATTATTTGGTTTATGGTTTTAAATCCTTCCTAAAGTGATCTGCACCCGAAAGTCACATAGAAATACTACAAGGTTATTTGTGTTTGACTATTTGTGTTAGTTTGAAGTTGAAAACATTGAACCCAAGTGAAAACCAACAGAAACTCCTCTGAAAAACTTTAAATATGAACATGCTCGCCGCTAGAGCTTCGAATATGTTGGTGATTCATTTCGGAGCAACGCCACGAAAAACCACATTGTGAACCTTTTCATCTAGCATTCACGTGATAAATAATCCTAGAGGAATCATTCGAACCAAATAGACGTGCGTATGGAATATGGAAGTACTAATATGTTTTTTGTTTTGAACTTTGGAAGTACTAATATGTTGACTAGGAATAGAATGTCAACGGACTTGCTGACTACACTAGTAGGGATGCAGAAGTGGAATAATTGAGACAAGTGGGATACCACTTTTAGACTACTAGACTAACTTAAAACTAAATGGGATAAGTAGAATAAGCTAGATTTGACATATCCCGCTTATCCTATTTATTCCATCTAAATTAGAGTTAGTCTAGTAGTCTAAAAGTGATATCCCACTTACCTCGATCGTCTCACCTCTGCATCCCCGTACACTAGACTGTCCCCACGTACCAGCAACTCAAGAATGTCAAACTCACCAGACCAGCCCGGCGCCACGTCATCGATCCGCACCTCGTCGCCCCCAACCAACCAGAGCCAGGCATGCCGAGCACACGGATCGTGTGCTTCCTCCAGGGCTCCTGGCAAATGTCCAGCCGTCAGATCCTAGCGCAGCCCCGAACGGTCACAAGAAACCGCCTCGGTCCACGTTTCTCCTGTCCCCACGCGCGCGGCCCCCACCGGCCTCTTATAAATTCTCGACCCCACCTCCTCCTGCCGACTCATCACTTCTCAATCCGTCGCCTCCGTCTTCGAGTTCCACAAACCCAAATCCTGAGAGCAGTTCGAGGCCGAGGAGCGATGGCGCGTACAAAGCAGACGGCCCGGAAGTCGACCGGCGGCAAGGCCCCGAGGAAGCAGCTGGCCACCAAGGCCGCGCGGAAGTCGGCCCCGACGACCGGCGGCGTGAAGAAGCCCCACCGCTACAGGCCAGGCACGGTGGCGCTCCGCGAGATCCGCAAGTACCAGAAGAGCACGGAGCTGCTCATCCGCAAGCTCCCCTTCCAGCGTCTCGTCCGCGAGATCGCCCAGGACTTCAAGACGGACCTCCGCTTCCAGAGCCACGCCGTGCTGGCGCTCCAGGAGGCCGCCGAGGCCTACCTCGTCGGCCTCTTCGAGGACACCAACCTCTGCGCCATCCACGCCAAGCGCGTCACCATCATGCCCAAGGACATCCAGCTCGCACGCCGCATCAGGGGCGAGCGCGCCTAAGACAAGCCTCCGCCTCCTCCTCCGCCCATGGACGTTAGTTAGATCAATGCGCCGTTCGTTCGTTGAAACCTAGTTAATTCGCTTCGGGTTTATTAGATCCGATCTAGCTATTGCTGGAAATTGTTCCATCTCGTTGTAAAAATCTGGCTGCTTACAAAGATTTTACCTAGTACTATGTTTTTGGTCAATATTGCTATCGACTGAGAATTGCGAATTTGTTTGGTGGTGTTGTTCATCCCTTGCGGCTTTTTGATGTAAAACAACCTGTGATGCTCATGTTTCGCCCTGTGCTTGATTGTTGTCGGCAGTGGTCAATTCGGGGGCTAATTTTGGCCCAGCATGTTGTGTTTCGGTCCTCGGTTGATCAACAAGTTTAAAAGGGGATCAGTGGTCACAAATTAAGCGATTTCCCCTTGTGGTAAATTCGTCAGACGCATTATGTATAAACCCCGTGGAGTAATCCTCAAGTTCAGATCTTGTTCCTTATTTAGGCAATGCACAGAAACCGACACGGAAACTCAGGAATTTTGAACTGATGCAGGGAGATCGATCATTGATATGGAAGAGTATGTTCAGGCCAAGGAAGAGCAAGCAGCGCCTCTCTGCTACATGCAGTGGAGAGGTTGACAGGGTCTGTACATTTGTACGTCAGCCAAATATTAGGCGTGAATTAATTTCCCCTCAAGCTGGTCCGCGCAGCCGCAGTCGCAGTCGCAGCTCTCCCTGTGCACTAGGTCTTCAACTCAGTATGACAATATGCAAATAGGTTGAGAAGATATTATTTGTGCACTAGGTCTCTTCACAGAAGTGCAGATCTGTAGAATAAATCAAACGGATGACAGTATTTTCTAGACATTACATTGCAAGATACTTCACTTACATACTGCACCTACAAAGTGCAGTGCACACAAACACATATGAGTTCTAGATGTTTTAAACATCATACATGCACTCTTCAGAGAAAGTTCACAGAATATTACTCCTACAATACCTGAACATTTCTCACAGCCAAAACAGACATCATCATCACTGCTTTGATGATCACTACTTGGATGATGTACTGCATCACAAGCTTCGTTCACTACTACTATAGAACTCCAGGACTTTCAGGGGGGCAACATAGTTTGCCTTGTCATGCTGTGCCTTACACTTCACTGATCTAGAGTGCTGCACTAGTCCTTCCCTACTACCATCCGTAGGTTGTATGGGTGGAATTGGCAATAGTACTTTCCATCTGCTTGAATATAAGCATCCAATCCCTGATCCCAGATCTTATCCTTGACTTTTCTTCGTGTACGACACCATCTTGAACTCATCCACATCAGCTTCAGAGGAGGCATCAAAGGGAGCATAGTGGTACTAAAAACAACAAATCAAAAAGAAAAAACACCTAATTAGTAAGCATTCATCATATTAGCTGGTCCACAAAATCACATGCACACTAATTATGAAACTCACAGAGATGACGCCGTTGGAGGAGTCATCCGAGGAGTAGGCCTCGTCATAGTCCTTCCCCAGCTTCCTCTACTGGCCAGCAGCAACCCCTGATGGCTCGCCAAACTGATTGCTGTTGATAAGAGAAGATTTCTAATTTGTGTATATGTAGTTAAAAATGTTTCAGATCCATTTATTCCTCTTATGATACACATACTTTGATATTTCACATTGTCACATTAATTAACTACTTCATACCATTATTTTATTTATGCAAATAACCTACTGAGTGAGTAATACAATCATTCAACTAAACTATACTATAATTGCACACAGTTCTAATACATATGTATTTGACATGTCAAACTAAACCACTAAGCTGTGTTGCAGATAAACGAAGAGCCATAACAAATTGAAATAAGAATAGTTAAGCTAACACACTTTATTCCATTAAATCATTCCCTAGAGCACCACAGTAATTAGCAGCCCTAAACAACCATCACCAACAATCTTCTCTTATCAAATGGATGAACTAACAAATTGTACAAAGATGCACGTATTGTACAAATATGTTCCAGTAAAGAATATTCATGGAGTATGACTGTGTCCAAACAAATAAGGAAAACATGCACAGATTTCATAATCATACACAGCTCCATTTCAAAACAATATTGACAGATTGTACTACATATATATACAAAAAATAGAAATAACTGCATAAATTGAGTTAAAAAACACTAAATTTCAGTTACACAAATAAAAGATGAGATCATTTGTTCCAGCAATGAGATTCGGCCAGGTTGATTCATAGTCAAACAACCAACTGCAATATGTAATTACCAATACTCCTCTTTCATAATTTTTTTCACACGATCACATTCATAAACAGCCAGCAAATAGAATCTATGTCATGTACTCACTAATAAATGACACAACAGATACTTGTCTTCAAAAATTAATGACAAATAAGAGATTGACATGTATCAATGTTGTCAAGTTTTCACTTAGATCATGCCCTCATTCATTAAGTTTATTTATGGTATTTTCAGCAAGTTCTTACCTATAACATTACATTGGTGATTTTGTACATGAATTAAAACAAAAAATGTGAAAACATCTACAAATAATATAAGGTACAGCCAATGATCTTCTTTCTCTGCATGTGCATTTACACAAGGATTTAAACAAAAATAATAGTGAAAACTAAAATAACCAGTTGGACCATGAAATGATTACTAAAATTACTGATTATGGTTTGCCGAGAATATTATCTCCCACTGTAACAAAGTGGGCACATGTACAAATAGCTAACCCTAACATAATTTACATCCCAACCTACACAAAAGATATTCAAACCTTAAGAATCTACACTAACCATACTTATCAGTACCACAGGAGGAGAGAGGAATGAGGAAAAACTTACCTCCACCACCGCAACCTGCTGAGGCTGCACCGCCAAATCGTCGACGGAGGCGTGCTGCACGTCCAGATCCAGCCTGTCTGCCACATCCACCTTCTCCTCCTGGCCCGGAGCCGCCGCGACCAACGCGGCCGTACCCCTCCCCCAAGGCGGCCGTCAACCTCCTCCACCGCATCTGGGCTAGTGACGTCGCTAATCTCCACCATAGCAGAAGTGGCACCATCCACCTTCTCTTGATCAGGCGGCGCCACGACCAAGCCGCCCAACGCTAAAAATATTCATATTCCCACAATTTGTCTTACACAAGCCGCTCAAAGCAAGCAACATTTCTGAACTTTGTGCAGACAGACCAAGACACTAAACATATGAAATTTTTGCCAATGAGTTGCTGGTTCTAACTCATTTTGGTATAAAATGACTTGACAGAGAATTTGTCCGTATTTCCGAAAAGATTCATCAGCATCATTACTCAAATCACAATCAGTAAAAAGTATTCCCACAATTTGCCTAATTGCATTTCTTTGTGTGCAGATACTCATGTAGTTTATTGAAAAGAAAGATCCTACACCAACACACTGGCTAAAACCCATATATTCAAATAGATTGAACTACTGATTTACTGCCATACATTCCATGGAGTTCTGGTAGAGAAAGATGAATGTCATATGCCGGGCGTATAAACAGACCAACTGTTGCACATCTGTTTCTAGTGCATTTCAGCCATTCCTTGCTAGGGAGAACCAGAGTCCAGTTAATGGAAAGGGTGATGTGTCCAGGTCTTAAGCAGGTTATTATGAAGTGGAGCTAAGAACAAGGGAAGCATATGCTCCATCTCTTATCTGCATTAGTTCGTCATGCCTTCCTTTCTCCACTATCGTCCCGCTCTCGAATATGCAGATGATGTTGGCGCCTTTTATCGTCGACAGGCGATGGGCCACCACCACAGTCGTCCTCCCAACCGTCACCCGGTCTAGAGCCTCCTGCACCACACGCTCGGACTCTGCGTCCAGAGCGCTCGTTGCCTCGTCCAGTAGGAGCACCTTGGGGTCCTTCAAGACAGCCCTCGCGATGGCGACACGCTGCTTCTGCCCACCTGATAGCTGGATCCCTCTCTCGCCGACGACAGTGTCGTACCCATTGGGCAGGCCGGAGATGAAATTGTGTGCATTGGCTGCTTCAGCAGCGCCGACGATCTCTTCTTCAGATGCCTCCCCTTGTTTTCCATATGCTATGTTGGCACGAATGGTGTCGTTGAACAGCACCGGCTCTTGCGCCACAAGCCCGATCTGCATCCGAAGCCAGCTAACTTTGAGGTTCCGAAGCTCCACACTGTCAAAAAGGATCTTGCCTGAACTTGGGTCGTAGAACCTCTCGAGCAGCGCGATTGCCGTGGACTTCCCACTTCCACTCTCTCCAACAAGGGCAGCCGTCTGTAAAGATATTGTCGCCAAATTAATGTTCTGTACCAGCTAGCAATGTGTAAAGAACACTAATCTTATGAACTTGTTAGTTTAGAAAGTAACCTTTCCAGAAGGAATGCTGAAGGATAGATCATTCAGGATTTGAACATTTGGGCGTATGGGGTAGCTAAAGCACACGTTCTGGAACTCAATGTCACCCCTCACACTTGCAACGACCAAACCCTCCTTGCTGCTGGAATCTATCTTGGATTTACAGTCAAGAATTGCAAATACAGAAATGGCTGATTCGTTAGCCTTGGTGCTGTCCGAACCTATTGCGCTTGTTCGTGAGATCGCACCACAAGCCATAACTAATACAAAGAAGACCTGACAGTAGACAATGAATCAGTTAACCAACACATTCAGAATGATTAACAATGCAAGTAATGAATAAAAGAATTGCTCGCACCCGAAACACTTCAGCAAATGTTGCCGTTCCTTCCTGAACGAACTTTGCACCGACATAGAAGCAGAGAGCATATGTAAGGTAGAATACAAGGAATGAGAAGCCCAAGCCCAAGCCACCAACAACACCTTCCCTCATTCCTTGTCTTGTCGGAGATTCACATTTCTTCTCATAGGCATCCATCACCTTCTGCTCAGCACAAAACGAAGCCACAGTTCTGATGCCTCCAACTGCATCAGTTGCTAATTGGCTTGCTTCCTCATACTTTAACTGCATCCCACTCAATTATTAGATAAAACTACACTCGGTGTGACATATGCTTGTATGAACATTAATCATTTGGTGGTGTTGAGGATTATGTTTTGAGGAAAATGAACAATATTTACTCAGAGTACGTACCTTCGCACTTTTGTTGAGACCTTTCACGAACTTTGTTTGAGCATATGCTTCAAAACCAACCAGAGGAACCACCACTGTGATAATCAATGCCAGCTTCCAGTTTGCTACCATAGCTATTGTGAAACCTGCTATGATCGTCGATAGAGTCCGGATATTAAGTGCTAAATTGTCTCCAACAAGTCGCTGCATGTTCAGAGCATCAGTTGATAGCCTAGCACCTATTGCTCCACTAGAACAAATTAAAAGTTGAAACTTTTATAAGTAAACATGTCGCCAAGTATAAATCTTCATATAATTTCTTAAGAAACTCAGAAGGATTATTTAGTAATGATCAAAATAGTAAGAACAGTGCTCTACTTTCTTAAGATTGTTCATAAGGGGTTTTTGCAGCTCAAGATATGTTATAAAGGATTTTGATGTGACTTTAAAAAACAAGTAAAATATGCGACAATATCTATTTCGTATTTCCGAATCATATGCAATGCGAGCATCCATCAACAAGGAGAACAAAATCATACTCGTAAATCCTAAAATAAGGAAATTATATACTAACTGTTAGGGCAAAAGGAGAATTTCTGACAAACATCAAGATAAGAAAAAGGCTAAGCACAGACCTAGAGTGTTGAGGTTTATCAAACCAGTTGATGTCCTGGTGCATGACACTTCGGAACGTCAGCGACCGTATACGCTCCACAAGCTTCCCGCCTGCTAATCCAAACAGGAAGTGCTCTACTGGAAGAAGAACAAGTGTGGAAGCTCCCAGCATGACAAACATGCTTGCCCAGAAGCTAGAGTCCTTCAATAGTTCTGCTGGTGGCTCATAAAATGTCTTTATTGCACTTGAAATCAACAAGCCATATACTGGAAAAATGAATCCATGCACTACAGCAGTTATAGAACCAAGAACAAGAACCAAAGTCTCCGGTTTGTTCAGATAGAAGAGTCGACTGATTGGAGATTTCTTTCGACCACTAGATATTTTGCCTGTAGTCTCCTCGACGTCTTCACCATTCTTGAATTCCATGGGATCAGGTACACCAAGCGTAGCAGGGCAAGGATGCCGACCACTATGCCCAAAAGAGAATCCTTTACTAGTTGACCTCCTAAATGAGCTACTTTGGCTTCTTGGTTTTCTAATGATAGACCTAGAGTCAAAACTGTTTTCCATCATCACATCAGGGTCGACATTAGGGGCTTCTGCTTCCTGCAGAGTCTCTTGCAGATGAATCAGCTGAGAGTAGGCACCTTCAGGTTTCTTTATCAGTTATACATGTGACCCTGCTCGAAATTCACACATGAAGTAGCAGGTCATCAACATAAGATTGTTGATCAAGTTGCTTGTTGAACGAAAACGAGTTTTTTTAGTGCTGAAAGGGTGTATTCTGGTCATCACGCAACTAGTAAATTGAATGTCACCTATCTTTTTATTACTAGTCACGAACAACTATTTTGCGTAGTTATTTCAGAACAACTTAAATTTATCTAGTTATATGCTATGTTCACAGGGCTACAAAAAATGTGAAAGTGACTTACATGATTTGCAGTTATCTATCACAAGTCATCTATGTAAGCTTGTAGGACCTACACTAGTTCCGTGTACAAAAAAAAAACAGACCAATTGTGAGACACAGGTGGGGACTATCTCCTTTCTGTACATGAGTTCTCAGTTTTCATATGCATACCTTGTTCGACAATCTTCCCATGCTGTAGGACGGATATGACATCAGCATTCTTTACTGTGCTTAGGCGATGTGCGACAATGATTGTAGTCCTTTCTAACATTACCCTATCCAAAGCTTCTTGAACAACCCTCTCAGATTCCATATCCAACGCGCTGGTTGCTTCATCAAGTAGCAATATTCTAGGGTTTTTTATAATTGCTCTAGCAATTGCAATTCTTTGCTTCTGCCCTCCAGACAGTTGAGTTCCATGTTCCCCAACCATCGTCTCAAGACCCTACAATGGCTCACAAGACATACTTGTAAGTAACCATAAGCGAGATGGTAACCAAATTAACGTTATGGATATTTTAATTTGGCATGTACATTTGGCAATTCATCAATGAAGTTTGCTGCATTTGCAAACTCAATTGCTCTTTTGATCTCTTCAAGAGTAAGAGCATCCTTCCCATACGCAATATTTTCCCTGATCGTGCTTGAGAATAACGCTGGTTCTTGGCTGACAAGACCGATTTTTCCTCTTAACCATCCAAGATTCATTCTTCTAATATCAACTCCATCGATCAAGACTTCCCCAGACTGTGGATCATAGAATCTCTCCACCAAACTGACCACGGTTGATTTTCCGCTGCCGCTCTCTCCAACTAGGGCCATTGTCGTGCCGCTTGGTACTCGTAAGGAGAATCCATTAAATACCAAATGATCGGGCCTGGTAGGATAGCTGAAGTACACATCCTTAAGTTCAGTATCACCCTTAACGTCTTCCAATATGACTCCTTTGGTGTCATATACATCAATATCTGGTTCTCTTTCGATTGTCTTGAACATTCTATATGCTGCTCCTTGCCCTCCTGCGAAAGCAGTTATTGATGGTGTTGCCAGACTTAAGGACCTGCAGAAGATGCATAACTCCAGTCAGCAACAAGAAGACCTTGAAAAAGGAGACAGAATCCTCTACTTAGCATACTAGTCTAGTCGATACCCTGCGTGTTGTCACTGGTACAGTGCAAACATGAAGATGACAAATAATGATGACCATTGAGCATTTTGATATCATATATTCTGCTCTGGGACGACTCTGGACGTCCCAACTCGTGCTCTCCCAATCGATTTTGTTTTGTTTTCTGTTTCTATATCCCCGATGGATTTTCTTTTCATTTCTATCCCCGATTGATTACTCTCGGTCTCCTCCAGTCCTCGGATCGATTTCTCGGTCTCCTTCTACTCGCATCCTGCTCGTCCCTGCAGGATTCGTTCCCAACCGCATCCATCTGTAGGTGCAGCTCCATCCCGTGTGGCTCTTGTCTGCTGTTTGTGCGCGCTGCTCGGCCTCTTCTGCTTCTAGCACTCCCGCCTCCCCTGCAGCTCTCTTCTGTTCGCCGTCCAGCGACTGCTCTGCCTCCGGCTGGCATTTGCCGACTCTCCACTCCAGGCCGCCCCTGCTGCTGCTCTCTCTGCCAAAACTCCGCGTCCGGTCGCATCCGCTGGTGCTGCTGCTAGTTCCTCTCCGCTGTCTATTTCTCTCCACTACTGCTTTGCTCTTGTTAGGCATTTCATCCAGATTCAAGTAAACAAAAGTACAAAAAAATTCCCTCTGTCCCAAATTAATTGACTCACTTCGTATGTAGACACGTTTTAGGGTGTAATTACATGCGTATCTAAAAAAGCCAAGTCAATTAATTTGGGACGGAGAGACCGAGAGAGTACAACTTTTTTCTCATCGAGAACTTATCTTGAATTTAGGACTGATTAGTGTTTGCTCTATATATGGTTATCTTGGTTTCACGCTTGTCAGCTTAGCTACAGTTGCATATGTCTGTAAGTGACTGTTGTCACCAAGTTAATTTTCTTCTTCTGTTGGTCTAGGATATATCTGATTGCTTTGTGCACGATTGTCTACTTACATGCTTGGCCGAATAATGTGTATAACAAAGAGAAGACTTAACTGAACCATGCTCAGTCTAAAAGATGGCTAGTGAATTAAGCTACTCCCTCCCATCCAAACTAATTGCCACATATTTAGACCAAACGTTGCCTAAATCTGTCTAGGTTCAGTGAACCTGCGACAACTAATTTGGATCAGAGGTAGTACCAGATCCAATTCCGGTCTTGACTAGGATTTAGCTTATAGGTGACCAAATTAGCCAGTTAACACTACTGCTTTTAGTGAATGTTGGCGGTAATCTATGTTTCGCTGATGTGCGGCGTAGAAAAGCTACTATTCTCCGTCCACAACATACTCAGCTTAAAAATGATTTGATCGAGCATATTTGGTATAGGTTTTGAAATAACCATCATAATTAATCATGGTGGGATACTGAAATATGCATGTTCCTATCCATTTTTTTCCAGTAACATTGAGTAACAACATGATATCTTACATGCATTTTTTATTTCAGGACCGAGCTATGATATGATGATTGCTGTGGCTGCTACTTACAGGTATGCATTCTCTAATCTGAACTTGCTATTTACAGCGCCTCGCATGGCGTGGCCTTCAGCACCACCCTCGCTTCCCTCTCAGTGATCAACATCTAGAAACGTTTCAGCATCTCCTGCTAGCGTGCCCTATTGCTCGACAAGCGTGGCACAAAATTCTGGCATGGTTTAGGATGACAGACAGACCACCGGATCAGGAAGCGTCAATCATGAAATGGTGCCAAAGAGCTAAGCGGCACACACCCAAGCAAATGTGAAAAGGACTCGCCTAGGGTGCGCTCCTCATCCCTTGGATGATCTGGAAGCATAGAAACGAGTGCATCTTTGAGGTTGCCCGGCCCTCTGCCCATGCCCTTGTCACGAAGATCAAGGAGGAGGCCAGGCTCCGAGCACGAGCTGGCGCACGAGGGCTTAGAGTAGTGCTGCCATCCACCTGGGAGGCTGGGATGAGCACTGATGTACCTGTAACTGATTTGTAAGGGAAATGATACTGTACCCCCGGCCCCCGGGGGATCGAACGAATTGATCCCCCGGGTCGCTCACCTGTTCGCGACCGCCTGCTTGCGCCGCAGCGCACAGCACCGGGCTGCCGCACCGCCACACACAGCACCGTGCGACGCGCCTCCGGGCTGCTGCCGCGCCGCTTGCAGCACCGCGCGGCGCTGCGCCTTCGTGCCGCCTGGACGCCGCCGTGCCGTCCCACCGGCTCACCGGAGCGCCGCCTCCCTGTACCTCGCCGGAGTCGCACCTCCTCGTCCCCTCGTCCTGTGGCTGTGGCCAGCACCGCCACGCCCTCGTCCGCCCCGTGCCGAGGTCCGCCCCCCTTCCATGGTAGGGATCCCTGTAGGCGATTTGCAGCTCCGCACCCTCCAATGGTACCTTCGACGGCGGTGCTATGTGCGCCCAGCGGTGGTGCTACAAATTGCGCCTAGCGCTGGTGCTACAAACGGTGTCGGGCTTTGCTACATGCAGCCGGTGGTGGTGCTACAAGCGGGAGTTGGTTTGCTACATGCGGCCGGCAGCGGTGCTACGTGCACTCGGATTTTGTTAAAAAAAATTTGCTACACATGTTCAGTTGTTTTGCTAGAATAGTATATCGATTTTGCTACGAGGGCTCCAACGAGGTATCCGACGAGATTTACGGCAAAGTTGGATTTGCTACAATAGGATATTTTATTCGCTGCAAACTTTTTTGGGTCTTGCTACAATAGCGCAAAACTTTTGCTACGTGGTCTCACGGTGAGGTCCAGCGAGGTCTTTTTTTGCTACATTATCACATTTTTTGCTACCACCTTTTTCTGGTTTTGCTACAATAGTGTAAAAGTTTTTGCTACGAGGTCTCCGGCGACGTTTTTTCTGGCGATGTCTCCGGCGAAGTCGGTTTTGCTACATTAGGACATTTTTTTGCTACAAGGTTGCCGGCGAGGTCTCTGCCGAACTCTCCAGCGAGGTCTAGACTGTCTGTTCTTTTTCTGGACCGAACCGTTTTCTGCTACATGTAGCAAAATCAGGACTTTTTGTAGCAAAAAAAGGGTAGTTTGTAGCAAAAGCGGGATTAGGGGCAGTTTTTGGACACATGTCAGTTGGGGAACCCGAGGGATATTGGGGAATTATCCCCCAGGGGATGCGTAGTAGTGCCCGATTTGTAATGGGCCTCTTAGGAGGATGTAATCAAAACCCTATCTTTCAATGAAATGAAACACAAAGGTCCTTCGTGTTTTCTCGAAAAACAACTAAGGCTTGTTTGCAAGAGATCTTATTTGTTATGTTTGGTTAATGCCTTTCACAATAAACTTGCCAAGAAAATATGCATTGTGACAGGCCTAATACAACACTCACCTCTCTCCTCGTTCTAGATCTTGTCTTAAGTCAAATGTTTTAGAGTTTGACCAAATTTATGGGAAAAAGTAACAACATTTATGGCATGAATTTACTATCACTAGATCCATCTTGAATGTAGTTTCATATTATACCAACTTGATGTCATATATGTTGCTAGTCTTTCAATAAAGTTGGTCAAACGTCAAAGTTTAAATTTTTTTACGGAAGACAAGATCTAGAAGTACACGTATTTGAGGACCAAGGGAGTATGCATTTTCCCTATGATACCGTGCTAAGAGACTGGCATTGGGGAAAGCCTAAGATTGCCGCACTAGTGGGTGTTGGGGGTTACATTCTTGGATTTGCTAGCGTAGTTATTGATCTAATCATGATGATCGGGAAGCCCATATCAGCTAACATAGAGAGATAATAATCTCTTGGGAATCCTTATCCAGAAGGTGAACCTTTCCTTTTGTGGTTGCTGGTGCAACTGTGGGCTGGTGTTAGGGCCTAGCTGGCGTGGCGCTATATATATGTCATATGCCCACATGACACACGAAGATGCACGTCCTTGGAGAAATGTGGCACATTAATCAGCAATTTAATCTAAATATGTACTCCCTTCATCCATATTTACATGGCGCATATGTATTTCGAGATTCTATTCTGACCATTAATTTAACCAACAAAATGTTGGTTCTGTGGTATAAAAATAATACCTTTGAATATGTATTCGACTAAGTTTTCAATGGAATATTTTTTATTAGATGGACACATGTATTATTGGTAAACCCGATGGTCAAAGCTTGAACAAGAAAAATGAGGACCCCATGTAATATGGACGGAGGGAGCATAAGTTTTCATATAACAGATGTTCTATCCTTCAAAGTAATTGATGCAACACAAGGTTGTGGAGGAACAACTCCACCTTGCTGCTACAATGTGGACATCACAAGTGCTAGATATCGCTCTAGGGGCGGGGCTGTCAAGAGTTTAATCCAAAACTCCCAACTAGATCTATTCCAAGATCTAAGAAAAGAACCCAAGGTAGTGGATACATAGTCTGGTTACATAGATAGAGGTGTGGTCCTATTTATAGGCCTCATGAACCTATAAGGAGCATAGGTTTGTAGGTAACTAAGAAAGGAGTGTGAGAGCCGCCGCCGCCCCTCTGGCCCCCCAGGCCGCGGTCCCCACCCTCCTCGCCGGTGGCCACTCCGGCCGCGGCACCCACCTCCCCCCTCGCCGGTGGCCACTCCGGCCCCTCCCCCTCCTGGTGCCCTTCTCCCCTCTCGGCATGGCCTCTCCACCCAGCATGGCCAGATCCCGTCGGTGGTCGGAGATGGTGGAAGAAGAAGAGGCCATGGCGTCCTCCGCGTCCTCCCGCTCATACTCCGATGTGATCCGCGACGGCAGCCCCAGCCCGCCGCCGGAGGTGGGAGCTGCTTCACCGCTTGCGGTCGTGCCGCCCCAACCTCGCACGGAGCCTGCTCGACGGTTGGCCTCGCTGGTTCTTAGGCCGGATGGTGGACATGCGGAGGCGCCAGGGGCTCGGTGGCAGGCGGCGGGCCGCAAGCAGAAGAGGCAGTGCCAGAGGGGGCCTCTCCCGTCGTTCAACCTCCCGGAAGGCATGCCGCGCGACCTCGCCGGCGTGTGCTTCAACTGCGCCGAGCCCGGCCATGTCGCAGCCATGTGTACCGGCAAGACAAAGTGCCTCCGCTGCAAGGGAGGCGACCACGTGGCGAGGGAGTGCACATGGCAGGGGCCACCGTTGGCCGGCGTTGGTGCTGGTGCGGCTCGCATGCCCCAGGCCCAGCCCCGCCCGGGCCCTGGCATGCAGGCCGGCGGGAGGATCCCTGCGCATGACCGGCTGGGTGTCAGGGAGGCACCAGCTGCGGTGCCGGCGTGCCGTGTGTCCGCACACGACAGGCTGGGGGTGCGAGGGGCTTCATCGGCGTCCTCTCCGCCGCCCCAGCGGCAGATTCTGGGATGGCAAGGTTTGCCTCCCGTGGTGGACCAGCAGGTCCTGGCTCGCCGGCCGGCCTCACCTGCTAGGGCCGACCCCGGCAGAGTGGCAACATCGGCTCTGGTACACGAGAGGCTGGGACGGCGTGAGATGGGGGTTCGTGGTGGCACCGAGTCGAGGTTGGTCGTCGACGCGCGCCCGGAGGTGGACGGCGACGTCGTGGTGGGTGCACAGGCCGACCGACCGCTGCGCGAGCGGTGCATCATCTATCGCTCGCAGGAGGTTGAGGACGCCGAAGCGGCTCTGCGCTGGGCGCTGGTAGCGTATGTCACCGGCATGCGTCGGGAGGTCAGTCGTGAGGCTGCGGCGGCGGCCATCTGCGCTCGCTTCCCGTCGCTCGATGGCCATTTCACGGTGCACAAGTTCTGGCCAGCTAATCTGTTGGTCGTGCTGGACTCAAGGGTGCGCCGTGACGCCGTGGTGAATGACGGGCCGCTCGACGCCCGTGATTTCTCGCTTCGCTTCAGCATCTGGAACCGGCAGCTGCAAGCTGCTCGCCAGGTCTTTAGGTTCAGGGTGCACCTGGAGGTGGTCGGTGTGCCGCCAATCGCGTGGAACATGGATACAGCGAAGTCTATTCTGGGGACAACGGCGTGGGTGGAGAGGCTTGGCGTGGACACAGCAAGTCGCGCCGACATGTCCAGCTTCAAGATCACAACCTGGACGGACAATCCGGCGGCGATCCCACGCACCAAGGAGTTGTGGCTAGCGAAGCCTTTGCTATTCGGTGATGAGGACGATGACCTGCTCCTTCCGGTGGACGCCTTGGTCCCAGAGGAAGTGGCGCTCCTGCATTTCGACGCCTCCGTCCATGTGGTCCGCGTGGAGGATTCTCAAGCTCCTCCCTTCGAGGGGGATGATGGTCAAGACGGTAGCAATGATGGCTTGGGGGAGGGCGGCTCTGGTGGCGGTGAGGATGATGGACGGGATGGGCGCCCCCTGGCGCGTGGCCTTCCCTCGGCTCACCCTCCAGGTTCCCGTTCCAGCCAAGGCCTGGGCTCGGGCACGAGGGCGCCGCTAGAGAGGTGGGCGGAGAGGCGGGTGGCCTTGGGACGCACCACTGCGGTCCTCCCCTGGGCCCAACCGCTGGGCCAGGTGGACACCGTGGCAAGGCAGGCGCCCAGTTCGTGCCTGCTCTCGGACGGCCTGGAGACCGGTCAAGGGGCCCTTTCCCCGGTTCGCACGGTGGCTGGCGCTGGGAGCGGATTACCGCTCGTGGATGACGGTCAGAGCGGGGAGGTGGGGCCGAGCGAGGACTAGGTGGTTGGTCAAAAGGTGGTTCCTGACAAGTGTAAGGCAGGGGTCGGTCAGGACCTTTCCTTGGACAGCTCGCCCACTGTTGGTGGCGCTGGATCAGGTGCGCGGGAAGCTTCCCGCCCGTGGAGATCTCCTTCACTCCAAATCCGTGGACGGGCTGGCTCTCCAGTTGGGCCAGTGCTGGGGTCGGCCTCAGACGGGGAGGGCGGGCCTCTTTCTCCAACATGCCCCTATCCCCCGCGGGCTCCGTATCTTCGGATAGCTTTTGGGCAGCGTCGCCTCACACGCCTCGTTCCACTCCTAGGACGCTGCACTTGAGGACGGAGCTCGAGACGTTCGCGGTCTCCCTCACGCCAAGTCGCACGTCGCCCTGACCTACGCCTGCCCAGGGTGGGTTGGTATCGCCGAATACCATGGCTCCGTCGATCGCCTCCCTCACGTTAGTGGCCCATGCCGCCTGCCTGCTACTCATGCGTCGTGTTCGGATCCTGACCTCAATTTGAGGTTGGTGAGCTTCAGGGATAAGTGTCATGTCCAGAAGACGGCCTTGTTGCCGCGCCCTGTCCCCAAGCATCCTCGGCGCCGTCGTTCACCTCCGTCGGTGGTTCGTCGCAGTGTCCGGGTTGCCGGTCGCTTTGCGCCTGGCACCCCCATCTCGAGACAGCAGAAGACCCTGATGGTGCAGTTGGGCATCGCCCGGGAGGGTGAGGTGATCGGGGAGGAAGCGCTGCAAGCCTACCTGCGGTACTTCTCCAAGCCCATGTCCGCAGAGGATTTGTCTGCCTGCTTGGCGTTGTTCGGCTGGCTGCCGGAGTCCCTCCCGCCGGTGGGCGATGATCAGTTGGCCGGAGTGCCATGATGTGGTTGCGCATCTTAGCGTGTAGACTGTAGATCTCGATCATGGCAGACCTCTTTTCTTTGCTTGTGTGGAACGTGCGCGGACTGAACTCTCCCGCGCGGTGTGATGCCATTTACCAGCTAGTTTTGCTCTCTGGCGCGAGCGTGGTTTGTTTCCAGGAGACCAAACTCCAGGTGGTCTCCCGGGCTATGGTGGACAGATGCCTTGGTAGGGAGTTCGACCAATTCTTCTTCCTCCCGGCCGATGGTACCCGCG